>OY744517.1:39970401-40037901 GCA_963556195.1 Sepiola atlantica
ATCACTTTAAACTAACAAAAAAAAATGCTAGTTTATAATAAAAAAAAAGAAGAAAAAATCGGTTTCGATTCATTATTTTTCTTTTTTATAAAAAAAAATTGATATCGCATTTTAATGCTTCAAAAGGTATTTATTTTACCTATTCCTTCTTAAATTTAACAATAGATGCTTTTTAAAAAAAAATATGAACCTTAAAACACTTATACAAATCACGTGCTGCATTCACGTTCTTCATATTTGATAGTGGGAAACAACAGCTAACCCATTTGGCCCGGCTGTAATAACAACAACAAGCCGGTAAGAGAAAAAAGTACAAATCCGATGACATCAGGATATATTACACACTGAGGATGCCAGGTTTTGGCGAAATATTTGTATCACTTTAAACTAACAAAAAAAAAAATGCTAGTTTATAATAAAAAGAAAAAAAAATCGGTTTCGATTTATTATTTTTCTTTTTTATAAAAAAAAATTAATATCGCATCTTAATGCTTCGAAAGGTATTTATTTTACCTATTCCTTATATATATATATATATATATATATATATATATATGACTGTAAGTTTGAAATCCGAGGCAGGAAAATGTGAAATAGATACCGGAAAGTGGAACAGATGAACACAAATTAATGAGAAGAGAAAATAAGAATCTCAAATCAATTTATTAATATTTCATGTAAAACAGATTAAATACAAGAACAGTAAATAAAAAAGTGGTTACTGCCAGGCAATTAAAAGTTCTGGAATAAGATTAATCTAAATTTTCGGGAGCGGGACCTCTCATTATCAAAAGACCAAACATTTCTCCGCCTTGTTTTTTCGACCACAATTTAAGTTTACATTATTCCGGAACTTTTAATTGCCTGACAGTAACCACTTTTTTATTTACTGTTATGGTATTTAATCTGTTTTACGTGAAATATTAATAAATTGATTTGAGATTTCATTCTTATTTTCTCTTCCCATTTTTTTTGATCATCTGTTTCACCTTCCGGTATCCATTTCACATTGCTCCTGCCTCGGATTTCAAACTTACACTTATATTTACCAGCAATGCTTCAAGCAAACTACAATTTCCTTATATATATATATATATATATATATATATATATATATATATATATATATATATATATATATATATATTGGCAAACAGAAATATTTTTAAAGACACCAAGACTAATACCGCCTGCAGATGATTTAACGAATCTAATCGAAAGTAATCGAAAGTAATCGAAAGTACTAGCAAAACAGTAAAGAAAATGGAACAAGAAACACATGGAACTTACATACAGCAATTTGACCGAAACACTAAATGGACCATTCCGAAAATTGAAAAAAAAAAAAAAAGTCTTATCAAGCAAAACCACTCCGTGTTATTTAATAATGTTTGCCTAAATAAAAATATGCTGCCTAGTACACACAATATATATATATATATATATATATATATATATATATATATATATATATATATATATATATATTGTCTGTATATATGCACATTTTCTAAAATTCTTTAGAAATACCCTTCTGATTAGTGTCAATAAATTTAAGAGTCTACAATTATAAATGGGCGTGTATACACTACTTGAGTGTTGCTAATGTGAAAACATACACCTGTATATGTCTGTTGATTTTAGCTCTCTCTCTCTCTCTCTCTCTCTCTCTCTCTCTCTCTCTATATATATATATATATATATATATATATATATATATATATATATATATATATGAAACTAAAAATATACTTTTTGTAGATAGAACCTATAGGTAAATGGTTTAAGCTCAATATACAAGATAGAGCAATTATAAAGATAGATGAAAGAAGAAGGATAAACATGTACGAATTTTTTTGAATTTTGGCTTTTCCACTGTCAACTTATTAATCTATGTAATTCCTCTGATGATAAGATTTTAATCTTTGAAAGGCCTTGGCTTAAGGAAAGAATAATAAACATGTTTTTTACCAAGTACACCTCGCATTGAACAATCGAAGTTGAAATAAATTTGTTATTCGTACATGTTTATCCCTCTTCTTTCATCTATCTATCTACTTATCTATCTATCTATCTATCTATCTATCTATCTATCTATCTATCCATATATATATATATATATATATATATATATATATATATATATATATATATATATATATATATATATATATATATATATATATATATATACTAGTTTAGGTATCTGTCCACCTAGTGTAATGGATTTTAACTCTAATCTAAAAATGTACATTCGTTACATAGTGAGGCCCGTATTTGAGTGGAAAAAAATTGAATGATACTTTTAAACGTGAATAGTCCTCAGAACGGAAGTCAACGAAACCACGTGACTTCCGACCTAAGAATTTCTGTCACTTTGGCTTTAAGAGGTTAATGCAGTATTTTAAGGTGTTTAAGCACCCCTTTTATCTGAAACTTTAAATATTCTAAATTTGCATTAAATTTGATCCATATTCATTGGATACCAATTAAGCAGAACTCCCTGAATTGCAATTTCTTCTTAAGAACCCTTTAGCATAATACTTAAAATTTAGACATTTTCTAGAGTCAAAGTCGTGTAATGGATTCTGATAAAAATTGGAATTAGGATTCTGGACATAAGGTTTTATAGCATTATCTTGGGTTTACTGTTCTTAAGGAGACATAAAAGTGGTGCAAAACAACTATGTTCGGAGAATTAATTTTACTCGTCTTGGGACGGGTATTCTTGTAGTTTTTTTTTATAGAATTATATTAGATTGCATTACCATATCTCTTTATTAAATAGAGTATTTGTTCCGCAGTCACCACAATACCGCAATAATTTATGAACACAACTGCTAGGCGTAAGGTATCTTAGCGTGGGTTATATTTACTTTAATTTAGTTTTATGCAAAGTTGATAAAAAAGGGAGGAGCCCTTTGTGAAAATGGGGATATCTAATATTTTTATGAAGTTTAAGAATAAGTTCTAGACAACAAATAATTAATATTCTTCAAATTTCAGTTTTTTTTCTTTTAGAGTATTTCACACAGTTTTTTTAGTGGAAATAATATGAGCACAACATCCCGATCTAAAACTTAAAATATTTCAGATTTGCATTGAATTTGACCCATAATAATCAGACACAAATTAAACAGCTCCTTGCGACTAATGATATCATTTAACAAAATTGCCTTTGCAAAAAGAGTCACTCCCCGATGAGTGAGAGAAACAAAAGTGACACGAGGTCGCTGAGTGGACTTAAACATTTGTACATGCAATAAATACTATATAATGAACAATTGGTTCGAAGGTCAAGATCATAGGGTTGCGTCATAGAGTAAATGTGGTATTGTGGTGACTGCTGAAGCGAAAGTGGTTGACAAATGTCGAAAGAGGTGAAGGAATAATGCTTGGACGAATGGGTCAGAACGCGTCTCGTTACGAGTTGGCTACAATAGAATTAAAATCCTATTACAACTACGTGGATATTTGCCTCAGCTAGTGTATAAAGATAAATAGATAGGTGGAGTGAGTGAGTGATAGATAGATAAAGAAATATTCTGATAGATAGATGAATATAAAATGAAAAAAAAATGGCGTTTCGAAAAGCTGAGAATTGTCTTAAATCGTTTTTGATAGATAGATAAATATATATATAAATCGATAATGTATATAAATAACAAACGCACGAGTCAGTCGTGTGACTGCATACCTCTGTCTGACAATGTAAGGATGAGTCAAAGACTTATCTCAACTTTACTTCTTCATGTTCATAAAAGATGAAGAAATAAAGTTGAGATAAGACTTTGACTCATCCTTACATTGTCAGACAGAGGTATGCAGTCCCACATTCCCAAAGTTACGGTTAGGGTTATTTCATGGGAACGTTCATAACTCGAAAACTATTTATCTGATAAGGCTGGATTATAGCATAGCAGTTACTGTTATAAAACAACATCAAATTTGGAAAAATCGTGTCTCTACGATGAACGGGAGCGCAATTATCGTCAAGATTGTGACTTTGACCTTTTCAGTGACTTTGACCATTTAAGTGACTTTGACCAGTTCAGTGACTTTGAACTTTTCAATGACTTTGACCTTTTCAGTAACTTTGACCTTTTCAGTGACTTTGACCATTTCAGTGACTTTGACCTTTTAAGTGACTTTGACAATTTCAGTGACTTTGACCTTTTAAGTGACTTTGACCTTTTAAGTGACTTTGACTTTTCAGTGACTTTGACCTTTTATCTAGATATCTCAATATTAAATCAGTTTTAAGTTAAACAATGACCATTTTCCTGACTAAGTTTAGTGACCATTGGTCAAGCGATGTGGTCGCTTGGCTGTAAACAAACAAATAAACGCGACCGTAAACATAACTTATGCCTTGACGGAGTCAAATATATAGATAGACGTTCCTTGGTCAAGATGGCTTAGAGCAAAGTGTAGTATCAGTTCTGATACTCGGTCAGTGTAGGAGAGATCTTCCTAGACATGCAACTTTTGTTTTTGTGCCAAATCAGAGTACCATTTTGGGGGAGCTGGATTTTCCCCACATAAAAAAACGACCTTGTGCCTTACTCTGCCCTCGAGTGAAGGAAAGTAGATAGTAATATATAGATAGAGATAGAATAGTAGAGATATGGACGATGTGAATATACAAAACGTTTCAGAAAGCAGACAACGTATTTAATACATATTGGAGTCAATTCGAATGTCTACTAAACAGGCGAGCACTTGAATGCTTACTAGACACTGTCCTCAAGTGTATAAGGTCTCTCTGTACAGAGGTTTGTCAAAACAACCTGATATTACGATACTTTCCCCTACAATTAAACCCTGGACAAATATTCAAAATAACATAGTATTCGAAGCCCAAAAGATCCCCCAATATTGCTACACTTGCTTATACGTGGAATGATAGAGCTTCTCCAAGTTATGTTGCCTATTGTAACAGCATTAAGATGGTTACTCCACCAGACTAGATGAATTCTTGTCCTGCAATCCGGTAAGATCAAGTGACCACACACATATATACATTAGAACTCCCCTATAGTGACCAAAATATTGGTCACTATAGAGGACCAATCTACTATAGAGTAGAAGAATTTAAACAATTCACTCCTGGAATGTTTTGCATTATTCGGACTACTGTTCCCATTCTTGTTTTTTTGGAACGATCATAGTCGTTAGAATTTAAAAAATTAAAGTCAACTATAAAAGAGTTTTCACTAGAGAGGAGTTTCTACTGTACTATAACATAATTACCTGGTCAATTATTGAGAGGAAAATTAATGTTCTTAACTTCTTTAATAACTAAACGTATGAGAGGTAAATGAGAATTTAAATGAAACATTCGAATATCCATGTCTCAGATGTAGCAGACTGAAATAGGATCTATTTCTTCTCGTCCCCTGTGAGCAAATTGGTCATACGCTGACCAATCGGCTTGCAGGGCGTATTGATATCAACTGTCCCCTCATGGGCTATTTTCTACCACCTGGTCAGTTGAAGAATTCAGCAGAGAGAGAAATCGACCAGCAACGAAGAAACATCTCTCTCCTGCCTTTCCCCTGCATCGTTCCAGCAGCAGCCATCTCCACTGGGAATATATTTGCTGACGACCCGGCAGCCTATTTTCTTCACTCGGACACAGTTCTAACCCTCTGTTAAATAAACCCTTTTTTGTTGCCTGTTACTCGGTTGTTGTTCGTTCAATTCATTTCGTGCGATAAATGTAAGAAAGGTACCAACACCCCCTTCTATTACACATATAGGGATCAAGTGTTAACCCTAGTTGATTTCTGAGAACTTATATTGAAGTAAAGTGAAACACAAAACGTAGTCAGTTACCGGTCGATTTATTGTTTGCATTCTATTAGCGAATCTACACGTGGGTTGATTCCTATCCAGACGTCTAAAAGTCAAGTACGTATATTTAATTCATTGTACGGTCTTTATTACGGAACAATAACCCAGTCCCCCGAAATGCTCCCCTCTGACGGGACCCTTGATCGTGTTATGATGCTCCTTCAAAAATGGGGTTAGCACTTAAGGTTTGATGGGCACAGTGGGCGGTCGGTCCCATAACAGAGAAGGTTACCTCTCATCTTTTGTCAAGCGGGCAGGACTATTGTATTTTTTTTGTGGGGGGGGGGATCGTATTTCTGTTTAATTTTAATATATCTGTCTGACGCCCTTTTTACTCGCCGTGAATCTAACAATGACACCTTGGAAAGTTGACCGCTATTTGCGCAGTCGGAATGAGAAATGGGTGGATATTGCCCAAATAGATGAAACCTGATATGTTTACAAATATATGTAATTCAGATATCTAATCTTTATGTTTGCGTTTTTGTAGAGTGTTGTCTATTTTACAGCGTATAAAATCTCATTGTGAGTTATTTGATGCCGAACTATAATAATACGCACCTCCAAACTACACGTAAGACAGGTAATTTCAATAACGTTTATATATTAGGCGCTTTGAGTAAGCGGCAGACAGAAAGTGACGTCATACAACTAGCACGAAATAAATCGTTCGTTCTGATTGGCCAGCAAAATAATGAAGAAAAGTTCGAATTATCCACACTATAATAAAAAGTCGTGTGTATTTATTTGTGAATAAATATACATCCGTCCCGTCACACAAAATTCTGCCTGACAAATGAGGGAAGAGAAAATGCAAATCTATTTCTATAACGTTTCTTTTCTTTCTTTTTCTATCTGCTTTCTATACCGATTTATACGTTTGTTTATTTTGCTTATTTTTTAAATTTTCCAAGTTTGGACCTTCACTTCTTTTTGTTTCTTATGTGAACCAAAATTGTTCTCTTTCAATTTTATTTCGAACTACTAAAGATATTGATGTTTTTTTTTACATTTTTTAAATATCGGCGTGATTTTTAAATGTCTAACTTTTAGCCTCTTACTGCGCAATATTCAAAGTAAGAAAATTGAAAAAAATCAAAGTTACCTGTTGGTGATTTGTTTTCTTAAGGTCATCAGAAATAACTCGCGTTTTCTTTTCAACTCGTGATAGTTCAGTTCTATCCTACTTAACTAATATATATATATATATATATATATATATATATATATATATATATACAAAACGTACATTAAAAAGCAAACAGCAAGTCAGACAACACGAGAAGTCTAGAATGAATTCTGAACGAAATCCTCCACTCTAAATAAAAAGGCGAAAATTAGCTGTTTTTTTTTTTTTAACTTTTAGTCATTAGAAATAATAAAAAAATATTTTGTTAAATTCAAGACGTAATTTTATGATTTTATATAAATAGTCAAGCAGTTAACTTTCATTGTCGACGGAGCGTGTCGAATCGAATAACCGGTACTCCCACTTTGCTGTGGTATTCGCCAAGCGTCGGACATCCCAGCTTCCACTGAAAGTGGAAGTTTATGCTGAGTACAAATACACATGTACTCCCAAGTCAGTATGTACATCCCGTTTAGGGGAGATGACATACAACGCCTAGTATTTCCAAATGGTCACCCATTTAGTACTGACTCGGCTCAGCGTCGCTTAACTTCGGTGATCTAATAGAAACCGGTGCGTAACCGTGATTATGACATAACGTGTACAATAGTAGAAAATAAGACACGGTAGAATAATCAAGAATACTATTTATTAAAAATGTTTATTTTAATTTTATAAATAAACACATTTAAATTTAAAAAATACGTGACTTTTTCTTTTTTCTTTTTCTTTTTTGAGGCGTCTTTTTACAAAGTGTACGTGACATCACCTATCCAACGAAGTTTCATTTTTCTTGGGTTAAATATTAAAAACTACCTAAAAATAACTATGGTAAACATGTATTGTAATGTTAACTGCTATGTTACTGATAGTCGTACAGGGATTGGGGTGCATACCTTTCCCCGGGTGGTATGAGTGCGTAAGTGACTGTAACAGATCCAGTGAAATTCGAACCTTACTCGCTGGCTCTATATAATTTGTTTAGATAACTGTCACATTACTTCCATTCCCGGTGCCAATTTCACATCTACAACATCTTTCGGTGCTCGACTACTCAGCAAAGCAAGATTTTAATTGTGTTTGTAAGCTCTAAGACTTACTAAGCTATGATTGGTTTAACTAAATCACGTGGTTAAGTAGTTGAAATAGTCTTTTAAGTCAGTTTGTGTGATGCAAAACAATAAGAAAGTTTGTACGTGTGGGAGGCTCTTTCCTCGTGGACACTAAAAATGAAAAACAACAGTGTAAAGTCTTAGAGACTTATATTAGTCAACCAACTGACTGGATATTATTGTTCAATGGAGTTTATAAATTGATGTTATATATATATGTTATATATTATACGTATTATATATTATATATATTATACGTGTATAATCAATTATATATATTATATGTGTTATATATTATACGTTGTTTTTTATAATCGATTTATCTCACATTTAGGTTCCAGTTATAAAAAATGAATTCCTAGATGGCAACCTTTGTAGAGTTCACAAGTGGAGAATCCAGAATAAAGTCACCAACAACGATAACAAAATAGTAATATAAAACAGTGAGCGTTTAGAATGCTTTGTGTTGTGTGAGGGATAACCTAGTGGCATGGCTAGTGGTTTGAACGTTTGTCTTAGAATGTTTAACGATTTATTGACTAGTGACGTTATTCTAAAAAATAGTATTTTTTTTCAGTTACATTATATGTTGACATTGCATATATAAAATATGAATATTGCTCAGTACACTTACATGGTTCTTTTCTCTACTGGTTCCAATTTTCTAATAAAATGACCAAGACAGAAGATGTTTTACGGCTATATATTTACGCTTAGTGTTCAAAACAAAACGTGCTCTACTACTTTTTTTACATATATCGTCCTGTTTTTCTTTGAAATGTTGACTTATGTATTATGTTTATGGTATAGTAACGGAACCCATGCACCGATGGTACCGCGGAAAATCTAACAGCATGAACAAAACTCTTGCTCTGACACTTGAATAATCCAAGTTTTAACTGGCTACACGTATTAATTTTGTGTTCTTCAATTATTAAATTAATTAATAATAATATACATCTAAAGCTCATAGTATTTCATAACTAAGAACAATTATCCTCGCACCAACATACATATGCAGAAGTTACATTTTTTGTGGTTTTAATTTGGGGGTACGGGGCAATTTTGAATAATAATGTCTATACACGAACACTGGAAGGAAGGTACTATTTTATAGGATTAAATGTATTTGTAAATAGTGATTTTTGTAAGTATTCATTTTTTGAGAGGATTGGCGTTTAATTAAACGTGTAGGCAAATATTTTGTGCAAAAACCGACTCTGGATTTGAATAATGACAAAATCTGAATTCAATTTAATTTAAAATGACAAATGAATACAAATTAAATTTATAAATGAAAATGAACGTATAAACGTTCGTATTATTTCATAACTAAGAACGAACATTCGCGCATCAGTTTTTGTTGGCATCCTTAAAGTTAATAAATATGCGATTAATAAAAAATAAAGAAGAGAAATAATGTAGGATGCCCAAACCCGGGCTAAAACTCAGTGCTTTTAGTTATTCTGTCTAACACACTAACGACTGATCTTTCACGACTGGTCTAACATGCCAACTGGAAACAACGTGGTTACACAATATATACACGTGTAAATATAATGAATTGTTTATAACGCAAACGCAATATCAGAGAATAATTAGTTAATGCTGTTTATTGATGTATATTAAGTTCAATGTCTTCTAAGGAAAAGCACTGAAAAACTTACCCATCAAAGATAGACTATGACGCCGTTGAAAGTGAAGTTTTATAGGCGAGTTCATCGGCGATTGTAATGGCAGTAGCAGCATTGCGTTCATTGTTCACGAAATAAAATAAGAATATGAATAAAATGTAACAACTCTATGAAAGGTACCCATTTAACATATCATAAGGTGAAGCGACTATTGGTTAGCGAGTGAATGATTGACTTGGACGGCCGCTTATGATATTAATCAAAACAATTGCTTCACATAGTATTGATGTAAACATAAGGTAAAAAAATTCAACATTTAACATATCATAAGGTGAAGCGACTATTGGTTAGCGAGTAAATAATTGACTTGGAAGGCCGCTTATGATATTAAATCAAAACAATTGTTTCACATAGTATTGATGTGAAAATAAGGTAAAAAACATTCAACATTTAACATATCATAAGGTGAAGCGACTATTGGTTAGCGAGTGAATGATTGACTTGGAAGGCCGCTTATGATATTAAATCAAAACAATTGTTTCACATAGTATTGATGTAAACATAAGGTAAAAAACATTCAACATTTAACATATTATAAGGTGAAGCGACTCTTGATTGGCTAGTAAATGATTGACTTGGAAGGCCGCTTATGATATTAATCAAAACAATTGTTTCACATAGTATTGATGTAAAAATAAGGTAAAAAACATTCAACATTAACCATATCATATAGTGAAGCGACTATTGGTTAGCGAGTGAATGATTGACTTGGAAGGCCGCTTATGATATTAATCAAAACAATTGTTTCACATAGTATTGATGTAAAAATAAGGTAAAAAACATTCAACATTAACCATATCATATAGTGAAGCGACTATTGGTTAGCGAGGGAATGGTTGACTTGGAAGGCCGCTTATGATATTAATCAAAACAATTGTTTCACATAGTATTGATGTAAAAATAAGGTAAAAAACATTCAACATTTAACATATCATAAGGTGAAGTGACTATTAGTTAGCGAGTGGATGATTGACTTGGTAGGCCGCTTATGATATTAAATCAAAACAATTGTTTCACATAGTATTGATGTAAAATTAAGGTAAAAAACATTCAACATTTAACATATCATTAGGTGAAGTGACTATTGGTTAGCGAGTGAATGATTGACTTGGACGGCCGCTTATGATATTAATCAAAACAATTTTTTCACATAGTATTGATGTAAAATTAAGGTAAAAAACATTCAACATTTAACATATCCTAAGGTAAAGTGACTATTGGTTAGCGAGTGAATGATTGTCTTGGACGGCCGCTTATGATATTAATCAAAACAATTGTTTCACATAGTATTGATGTAAAAATAAGGTAAAAAACATTCAACATTTAACATATACTAAGGTAAAGTGACTATTGGTTAGCGAGTGAATGATTGACTTGGAAGGCCGCTTATGATATTAAATCAAAACAATTGTTTCACATAGTATTGATGTAAAATTAAGGTAAAAAACATTCAACATTTAACATATCCTAAGGTAAAGTGACTATTGGTTAGCGAGTGAATGATTGACTTGGAAGGCCGCTTATGATATTAAATCAAAACAATTGTTTCACATAGTATTGATGTAAAATTAAGGTAAAAAACATTCAACATTTAACATATCCTAAGGTAAAGTGACTATTGGTTAGCGAGTGAATGATTGACTTGGAAGGCCGCTTATGATATTAAATCAAAACAATAGTTTCACATAGTATTGATGTAAAATTAAGGTAAAAAACATTCAACATTTAACATATCCTAAGGTAAAGTGACTATTGGTTAGCGAGTGAATGATTGACTTGGACGGCCGCTTATGATATTAATCAAAACAATTGTTTCACATAGTATTGATGTAAAAATAAGGTAAAAAACATTCAACATTTAACATATCCTAAGGTAAAGTGACTATTGGTTAGCGAGTGAATGATTGACTTGGAAGGCCGCTTATGATATTAAATCAAAACAATTGTTTCACATAGTATTGATGTAAAATTAAGGTAAAAAACATTCACATTTAACATATCCTAAGGTAAAGTGACTATTGGTTAGCGAGTGAATGATTGACTTGGACGGCCGCTTATGATATTAATCAAAACAATTGTTTCACATAGTATTGATGTAAAAATAAGGTAAAACACATTCAACATTTAACATATCCTAAGGTAAAGTGACTATTGGTTAGCGAGTGAATGATTGACTTGGACGGCCGCTTATGATATTAATCAAAACAATTGTTTCACATAGTATTGATGTAAAATTAAGGTAAAAAACATTCAACATTTAACATATCCTAAGGTAAAGTGACTATTGGTTAGCGAGTGAATGATTGACTTGGACGGCCGCTTATGATATTAATCAAAACAATTGTTTCACATAGTATTGATGTAAAAATAAGGTAAAACACATTCAACATTTAACATATCCTAAGGTAAAGTGACTATTGGTTAGCGAGTGAATGATTGACTTGGACGGCCGCTTATGATATTAATCAAAACAATTGTTTCACATAGTATTGATGTAAAATTAAGGTAAAAAACATTCAACATTTAACATATCCTAAGGTAAAGTGACTATTGGTTAGCGAGTGAATGATTGACTTGGACGGCCGCTTATGATATTAATCAAAACAATTGTTTCACATAGTATTGATGTAAAAATAAGGTAAAAAACATTCAACATTTAACATATCCTAAGGTAAAGTGACTATTGGTTAGCGAGTGAATGATTGACTTGGAAGGCCGCTTATGATATTAAATCAAAACAATTGTTTCACATAGTATTGATGTAAAATTAAGGTAAAAAACATTCAACATTTAACATATCCTAAGGTAAAGTGACTATTGGTTAGCGAGTGAATGATTGACTTAGACGGCCGCTTATGATATTAATCAAAACAATTGTTTCACATAGTATTGATGTAAAAATAAGGTAAAAAACATTCAACATTTAACATATCCTAAGGTAAAGTGACTATTGGTTAGCGAGTGAATGATTGACTTGGAAGGCCGCTTATGATATTAATCAAAACAATTGTTTCACATAGTATTGATGTAAAAATGAGGTAAAAAACATTCAACATTTAACATATCATAAGGTGAAGCGACTATTGGTTAGCGAGTGAATGATTGACTTGGTCGGCGGCTTATGATATTAATCAAAACAATTGTTTCACATAGTATTGATGTAAAATTAAGGTAAAAAACATTCAACATTTAACATATCCTAAGGTAAAGTGACTATTGGTTAGCGAGTGAATGATTGACTTGGACGGCCGCTTATGATATTAATCAAAACAATTGTTTCACATAGTATTGATGTAAAATTAAGGTAAAAAACATTCAACATTTAACATATTATAAGGTGAAGTGACTATTGGTTAGCGAGTGAATGATTGACTTGGAAGGCCGCTTATGATATTAATCAAAACAATTGTTTCACATAGTATTGATGTAAAAATAAGGTAAAACACATTCAACATTTAACATATCATAAGGTGAAGCGACTATTGGTTAGCGAGTGAATGATTGACTTGGACGGCCGCTTATGATATTAATCAAAACAATTGTTTCACATAGTATTGATGTAAAATTAAGGTAAAAAACATTCAACATTTAACATATCCTAAGGTAAAGTGACTATTGGTTAGCGAGTGAATGATTGACTTGGAAGGCCGCTTATGATATTAATCAAAACAATTGTTTCACATAGTATTGATGTAAAATTAAGGTAAAAAACATTCAACATTTAACATATCCTAAGGTAAAGTGACTATTGGTTAGCGAGTGAATGATTGACTTGGACGGCCGCTTATGATATTAATCAAAACAATTGTTTCACATAGTATTGATGTAAAAATAAGGTAAAAAACATTCAACATTTAACATATCCTAAGGTGAAGCGACTATTGGTTAGCGAGTGAATGATTGACTTGGAAGGCCGCTTATGATATTAATCAAAACAATTGTTTCACATAGTATTGATGTAAAATTAAGGTAAAACACATTCAACATTTAACATATTATAAGGTGAAGCGACTATTGGTTAGCGAGTGAATGATTGACTTGGAAGGCCGCTTATGATATTAATCAAAACAATTGCTTCACATAGTATTGATGTAAAAATAAGGTAAAACACATTCCACATTTAACATATCATAAGGTGAAGTGACTATTGGTTAGCGAGTGAATGATTGACTTGGAAGGCCGCTTATGATATTAATCAAAACAATTGCTTCACATAGTATTGATGTAAAAATAAGGTAAAACACATTCAACATTTAACATATCATAAGGTGAAGTGACTATTGGTTAGCGAGTGAATGATTGACTTGGAAGGCCGCTTATGATATTAATCAAAACAATTGTTTCACATAGTATTGATGTAAAAATAAGGTAAAACACATTCAACATTTAACATATCATAAGGTGAAGTGACTATTGGTTAGCGAGTGAATGATTGACTTGGAAGGCCGCTTATGATATTAATCAAAACAATTGCTTCACATAGTATTGATGTAAAAATAAGGTAAAACACATTCAACATTTAACATATCATAAGGTGAAGTGACTATTGGTTAGCGAGTGAATGATTGACTTGGAAGGCCGCTTATGATATTAATCAAAACAATTGTTTCACATAGTATTGATGTAAAAATAAGGTAAAAAACATTCAACATTTAACATATTATAAGGTGAAGCGACTATTGGTTAGCGAGTGAATGATTGACTTGGAAGGCCGCTTATGATATTAATCAAAACAATTGCTTCACATAGTATTGATGTAAAAATAAGGTAAAACACATTCCACATTTAACATATCATAAGGTGAAGTGAATATTGGTTAGCGAGTGAATGATTGACTTGGAAGGCCGCTTATGATATTAATCAAAACAATTGCTTCACATAGTATTGATGTAAAAATAAGGTAAAACACATTCAACATTTAACATATCATAAGGTGAAGTGACTATTGGTTAGCGAGTGAATGATTGACTTGGAAGGCCGCTTATGATATTAATCCAAACAATTGCTTCACATAGTATTGATGTAAAAATAAGGTAAAACACATTTAACATTTAACATATCATAAGGTTAAGCGACTATTGGTTGGCGAGTGAATGATTGACTTGGAAGGCCGCTTATGATATTAATCAAAACAATTGTTTCACATAGTATTGATGTAAAAATAAGGTAAAACACATTCAACATTTAACATATCATAAGGTGAAGCGACTATATGTTAGCGAGTGAATGATTGACTTGTAAGGCCGCTTATGATATTAATCAAAACAATTGTTTAACATAGTATTGATGTAAAAATAAGGTAAAAAGAAACAGTGAAATGTTTATCTTAAAAACTCTTAACAAAAAAAAAATACACACACATCTTAAAAGAAATAAAACAGCACGTGTTACTTACGGTGTAATTGGTTGCAGTAAGAGTAGTTGTGACGGAGAGAGAGATCCTTTGGCCTTTCTAGGACATCAGTAATCAGAGAAAAACGGGTGACCGGACTAAATAGAGAAATCAAAAAAATCGAATGAAGACGAAATTTTTTTTTTTTTTGAAAATCTTGCAATAAAGCTGTTAGCAACTTAATATAAGATTTGTTATTTACTTGTTTTACGTTTATTTTAAATGTTTCGAGAATACACCCTCTATCAAACGGGCTTTTCATATTAGTAATATCAATATTTCTCTTTTATAGTAAAATCCTATATTAACTCTGGTTATTGTCATGCCCCGTTTTGTCATGAAACGATGTTATTTGAAACAGTTCTTAATTAAGAATTTTAACGGCGGGAAATATAATGTCAATGAAATAGTCCTTTAAAATGTGTTTTGAAATCTTAGTAATAAAGCTTTTAGAAGTTATATATATACAATGCAAATATTTTGGTATTTAATTATTTTTACTTTTTTTTTTACTAAAAAATTATATGATCTTTGTAAACTTTTTTTACTAAACGAATTGCATAAAAAGTATTTGCATCGTGTGTATGGTTTCTAACAGCTTTATTGCAACATGTTTAAAATACAAATTTAAAAGATGTTTCAAAGAATTATTTATATTCATCAAATTTATTTTGTTTCTTGACACAACCATCTCATATCAAAAATGATTAGGCATACAGTTCTTAGTGTGGAATTTTTGTTTACGAAACTATGAAGGTCAAGTAAATAAGGGAATATTTTATTTTACCTTATAATCAGACGGCAATGTGTGAAACCTCGACAGTTTAATGAATGTGACGTAACACGAATGTGACGTAACACGAGACTTAGAAGATATGATTGAGGTGTCGCTATATAAAGAGTGTATGGGCAGACCCTTCTAATCGACGCCTTTAAAATTGGTCGTTCGGAATCAAATCGATAAAATGTAATAAAACTTAGGACATCTTTTTTTTAAAATTAAGTTCATCCGAAGCAAGGCAAGTTGCCACTGTAGACGTAAGCGGCTACTGAGGATTAGGGTGAAAGTTTAGGGGGTCATCCTAAATTGTGAGCTGTGTAGCGAGATGTCTGTTTACATTAGTTTAAAATTTCTACATGTTGGTACAGTCGAAGAAACATGGAGCAGGGAAGGAGTTCCAATAGCCGGCAGCTCGAGGAAAGAAGCTATTGGAGTAGAAGGCTCCCCAGCATCAGGGACTTCTACAGTGAATGGATGGGATTTAGCCGATTGTCGGGTCAGTCGAGTGTATTTACGTCGAGAGAGCTTCAGGGCAGCAAGTTCATCGGAGCACATTCCATTGAAGTACTTGCAAAACAAGCACAAGGATGCCACATTGCGGCGATGGGACAGGGGCTAGGGCTTGGTGGATAGTGAGGGACGTATTAGATTAGATACTCGTTTTTGGACCTTGTCTAAGAGAGAGAGAGAGAGAGAAAGAGAGAAAGAGAGAGAGAGAGGGAGAGAGAGAGAGAGAGAGACTGATTGATGATGGATAAGCCTACATGTGGCAACAATACTCCATGCATAGGCGGATGGTGGCTTTGTAGAAATATAGGATATTGTCAGATGTGAAAGGTTTTCTAGCAACGTAGAGGGAGCCCACTTTCTTTGCAGCATCCGAAGGAATCTGGCGTGGCCTTGTACAAGATTTAGCTTTGTGCAGTTTCAGGAAGGCCCACCTGCTCAAGCTTTACCGTTTCGTCTTTAAATAAGGGGTTAGTC
The DNA here is from genome assembly GCA_963556195.1 of Sepiola atlantica. Classification (NCBI taxonomy): domain Eukaryota; kingdom Metazoa; phylum Mollusca; class Cephalopoda; order Sepiida; family Sepiolidae; genus Sepiola; species Sepiola atlantica. Next base: position 39,987,350 of record OY744517.1, read on the forward strand.
TATTGCTAATCGTCTGAGGCATCCCCTAGCGGGAAATGCTGCCGGGGATAGCCAAGCAATTTTTGTTTGGCCTGAGTGCTCTTCATCTAGGGTGCTGGCTTTTCAAATCCCACATTCTTGACCTTGTGTCTATTCTTTTCGCAGTGGTAGGGAAATAAATAAAAAGTAAGAATTTTTAAATATAGTCTATCCTACTATTTTTCCTATTGATTCAATGAACATTAGGTGACTTGGTTCCAATATAGGTCGATACGAATGTCGGGTGTCTTAGAGGAAGTATCACACTTGACGCTGAGGAACGTACTGATGCTTTTCAGATGAGTAATTTTTACGCCAGACAGAAGAGATACGCATGTGAGGTAGAGCATGATACTAGTAAAAACGAACCAGAAGACGGGATCGATATACAAGCGACAGACCCCAGACATGTGACAGGATAACAAAGAAGACCTCTACCTGCGGGGTCACAATTTATCAGGGCCAAAATCCACTCGAGGATAAGGGTAAACCGGATGGAACGATTGTCATACGAAATTGATCAATGCGGTGAACTAAGTTTGATTACCTTTGTGACTGTTCGCGACAAGTACTTGTTGACATTTGAAAACGACTGTGTTGTAGTCTACAGGGAAACAGTATCGCGGTAACGTGTTCTATGACCGGGAAACCCTTGCAAAGAAACTGCTCATGGAAATTCCTCCTGATACTAGGTATATGAAGGGTGTGGTAGTAAGACGAGTTCTTGCTGTGAATGTCTTACGAGGAAGAACCAAAGATGTGAGCTCAGTCGAGCAGCTCACATGAAAATAACGATAGAGTAGAGAGAGACTAGCAACGTGTCTTCTGTGAGAAAGGGGTTGTAAGGAACGGAAGAGATCATTCCCCACTAGATGTCGAGGTCGATTTTTAACTCTGTCTAGGTAACGGAAAGTTCTCTGGGAAGCACGTCTCCTAGGTGCGGCAACATTACTCAATCTGAGGACGTATATATATATATATATATATATATATATATATATATATATATATATATATATAATCCAGGTAAAACATCCACAGGGTAGTTATCCAAAAAAATTTCAACCGGGTTTATAAAAAGTGCTCAATATCAATCTGCCTGATGAGATCTCAGTTTATAAAAGCTGTTGATCGATAACATCGACATGCCAGTGTCGCAGATTTTGTACATGTCTGTATAAATAAAAATAATCACACACACACACCCACACACACTAATATATATATATATATATATATATATATATATATATATATATATATATATATATATATATATATATGACTCTTATATATGCAGAGGATTGTATCAGGAATCAGGTATTTCTGGAGCGATAGAATGATCCAATTATTTTACCCTCGAATTTCCATGGAGAAATTTCCTGTGCATTCCAACAAAATAAGATATGTAGTTGTTTAGCTAGAAAACATCGTAAACGACAAGGATAATTCGGATGAAGCAGCTCGCGGTTTCAAAGAGATGGAGCCAGCAGCGTAATGTCGGAGAGTCATTGAAACATGCTTCCCGCCATATTCTTCAATTATATACAACTTAGAGATGGAATGATAGCTTTCCACTTTTTTTTCCCACGGGTATTAGTACATGCGACTCAACTACCTTGGTCGAACGTGAACCTGCCATGCAAAGCCCACAGTTTAACTTACGTACGTTTTAATTGTTTTACTAGCTCGACTCGTAGAAATTACATGGTTAATTAAAACGTAATAGGTTTCAATAAATGCTGGTGTTAAAATGAAATATACAAATAATGACGTAACTTTAGTACTCATTAGCCGTTTACTTTTTAATTAGATTTCCTTTAATTAAGTCTGGGATTCCTTGGCTTCCTCGCTATATCAAGCCCTCCGTTCAGTCTAGAGAGACTAGGGACACCCCTGTAAGGGGCTGGCTGCGCGTGTAATTGTGTAGCAAGGGTTGCACAATTTCTAACAACACCTCTCCTGGCAAGCAATACAAGACGACTGGAAACAATGCCGAGATAAGCAGAGAGCACATAGAGCACCTGGTATTCCCAAATGGTCACCCATTTAGTACTGGCCAGGCTCGACGTCGCTTAACTTCGGTAATCTAACGGGAACCGGTGTGTCAACGTGATTGTGCCGTATATATTATTACCATTAAAAGCATCATCCCAGTATACACGGAACAAATACGTGTACCAACAAGAACGGATATTGTAAACATTCGTCTATTCAATCTGCGCGGATATTGATGAAAATTCTACACCAAACTTCAGAGTAATATTTAAAAACAAAAAAAAAACTTTAGTGTGTGACCAACGAACACAACGTCTTATAGAGACGTGTCTATTCAATCTTATCTAATCATTTATTTCCAACTTGAGCGTGACAGACCAAAGAAAATGCTTTTTAGAACTCAAGCGGGACAAACCGACTGAAGATACACTAGACCAGGGGTGGGCAAACTTTTAACAGCAAGGGCCACATTAAAAAGAAATCAAATTTTACTGGGCCGCATAGTATATTTTCCAATATAATTGATATCTAGAAATAGCCGAAATAAATGGATTTCAAAGCGAAAATGCAATCATTTTTCATTTATTAGGATTTTAAAGTACTCTAGAGGATTCACATGAAACGCATTTGAAAAAAAACCAACATTTATTTGAAAAAAAAGAAAAGTAACTCTGTTTAATATTCAATACTTTGGAGGGACGCATAAACTTCTTTGGCGGGCCGCATGCGGCCCGCGGGCCGTAGTTTGCCCACCCCTGCACTAGACTGACCCGAGAATCAGCTAAGTCCCATCCATTCACCGTGAAGGTACCCAGATGCCCAAGAGCCTTCTACTCCGATAGTTTCTTTCCTCGAGCTGCCGGCCTTTGGAACTCCCTCCCTGCTCCCTGTTTCCCCGACTGTACCGACATGCAGACATTTAAAACTGATGTAAACAGACATCTCGCTGTATGACACAATCTCTGTACAACATCTACGTATTTAAAAGTTCTTTTTTGTTTGTTTAAATTTGATTTCTTTGTTTATATATTTTGTTTAATAAAGAGTTTGTAACTTTCATCTCATTTAAACATGATAAATTCCCAAGGTTTAAAAAACAAAAGCTTTTGTAAATGAAACTTTTTTTTTTAATAAGAAAAAATCTGTGCCTAGGCAAGTGTGCGTATTGCTTTGTTTATAATTCAATCGGAAGAAAAAGAAACCGGTGTCAAGCCAAAACGTGTCCCTTTGGTCGTTGTTCATTCTGGAATGCCTCAAGTATAATTGATCCAGTATTTGTTAACTCTACTACTACTACTACTACTACTACTACTACTACTACTACTACTACTACTCCTCCTCCTCCTACTACTTGTAGTTGAGATAGTAGTATTATCGCATTAGTAGTATTAAAATGTTGACCCTCTATGACACATCTAGCATGGGAGATGACGGTGGTTAAGTGGACTGAAGCCTGGGTGTTCCAAGTTCGTATCCAGTCCGTTCCACAGTACCATTTTCACTTAGGGATGTTGGCAACCTTCCCGTGGTCCGTCCCGTAAGTACCCGATGTCTTTCCAGAAAGATTTCTAACTAGAAAAACATCGAGAACACTAATGCCAACACCAGAATCATCTGATTCACACGAAAGAAAGAGACATCTAGCAGACCAAGAGTACTTTATCCAGAATTCGGTGGCCTATACGTGGATATTATTGTTGTAGTGTTAGAAACAATAGTACTTGTATCACTATTATTATTATTATTATTATTAGTAGTAGTAGTAGTAGTAATAATAATAGTAGTGGTTTTAGTATTATTATCATAAGTAGTAGTAATAGTAGTGGTTTTAGTATTATTATTATAAGTAGTAGTAGTAGTAATAATAGTAGTTGTTTTAGTATTATTATTATAAGTAGTAGTAGTAGTAGTAATAATAGTAGTTGTTTTAGTATTATTATTATAAGTAGTAGTAGTAGATGTAATAATAGTAGTTGTTTTAGTATTATTATTATAAGTAGTAGTAGTAGTAGTAATAATAGTAGTGGTTTTAGTATTATTATTATAAGTAGTTGTAGTAGTAGTAGTAATAATAGTAGTGGTTTTAGTATTATTATTACAAGTAGTAGTAGTAGTAGTAGTACCAGTTTTACACCAGCATCTCACGGATGTTTCAGGCTAAGTTGTGTGCAATTTTTATCAAGCAGTCATTCAATTTTATTGGCAAAAATAGCAAAGTGCATCAAGCCATGTAAAAAGACGTTTACAAAATTTTTCATCAATGAACTGTCGGAATGTTTTTTCAATGCGACTTAAAAACCTGGATATGGTAGGCATCATCGCCACCTTCTCTGGCAGGCTGTTCCAGGGAGCAGAAACACAGACAAAGAATGCTGATTTTCTTCTCTTGAGACGAAAGCGACGATAGTATATCTATCAGGTGTCCGCGAAGACCGCGACTAGGCATTGGAATGGACAACTTCTCTAAAGGTAGATTTAAATAACCGTTGCTTACAGTGCATGCCATAATCAGGTCCTCTTGATATCTCCGCTGCTCAAGTGAGAACAGATTTACTCTGAGGTCTTTCTCTGTATGTAAGCGTGGAGAATCCCGTTAACATACTGGTTCTATGGAGTGGTCTTGGAGCATACAGATGGCTAACGGACACTTCATGATTATTGTTGTGTCCTTAACGGACCGGAAGAAATAACACGAACAGAAGGTGAGTAACAAGAAATTTTATTAACAGAAAATACAGAAGTAATGGGTTGGCAGAGGCTGCTTCCTCACTTTAGTTCTCTTTTTTATTGGTTGGTTATTACGACTCTAATCATAGAGTCAAGTAAAGTCCATACAATGACGGAATAAGTTAGATCACCATTAGAATTATAATATTTATATTACGCATTTGAAAGTGTCTGAGCGCGAGAGAGAGAGAGAGAGAGAGAGAGAGAGAGAGAGAGAGAAACGCACAATTTAACAGAGTTTGTCGGAAAGGAATTGTCTGAAAAAAAAATAGGACATTTTTTATTTATTTATGCCGAGCTAAGTTTGCACAAAAAGAGAAAAAACGATGGTTTTATATTTTGACACAATAATTCGCAGACTGGCTGTACGTTGTTTATTATTGGAAAGAGTTAACTAAGGCAGCAATAAATCATTGGCTCCATTAGGAGAAAACAAAACAATGTGAGCTAAAGATATTGCCAAAATGGAGGTAAATACTCCGCCAAGTGCTTAATCTACCAAAAAGTATGAAGTGTTCATAAGACCATAAAATAGTAATTAATACGACGTACTTAACTGCGGTTGGGTTTTGCGTAGTGAAATTTAGAATTGGAATTTGAGCGGGTGGATATAATGCACTGATAGCGACAGCGCAACATTATCTACCCTGGTAAAATGAACAGCGGTTCAGACCACATCACTAAATTACCACGACTTTACGAAATATACAATAGAAAACAAGATTCACACACACCCTCCGATAGCCTCATAAGCGTTATTTGATATAAGCTAACTTTTAATTAAATACAAGTATCCCACACAAACCAATACAGATACCACACATGCCGACAGCAAGCTTATATTGACCCATTTCCTTGTTTTGATATCACTTAGGAAACTTTTTTTAACTGATACAGATACCCCCTCGATTAACACCACACCCCCACATAGCTAATTAATAAGAATTATAACAATAGTTTAACACTAAAATACAAACACTATCCCAAAATTATTAAAACTAATATAAAGATAACACTTAAACTCTTTAATAACAGGAATACACCCCACCCAAAATCGAACCCACCCACCAACCAATAAACTACACCACACACTACCACCCCTAAATATGAATGCATCTTTGAAGCAGAGAAACATACAACATCCATTATCAACAATTAATTTATTCTAAATAATACTCAGTTACGATTGAGACCCATATAAACATACAGTCCGCCCCTATTGAACCGGTACTTTTTCAAAAAGGCAAGCTTGAGTGAACTCACCGGAAAACGTTACGGTGTTCTTTGAAGTCCATTTTTTTTATTTGTTTTCATTTCGTGAGTTGCTGATGATTTGAATAGGGCTTAACTAAATGAAACCATGGTACGTCTCTGAAGTATATAACGTATAGTTTTTGAATAAAAAAAATTGTATATATATATATATATATATATATATACACACATAAGGAACAAAATAATAAAGATATAATTTATATCTTTAAAATAGAACGTATGATGAAAAAGAATTAATGCTCAATATACGGCATAGAGCAATTATGTAGGCAAGTTAATAAATTAGAATAAAAGTTGTAAAAACTACAAAATCTATTATATCTTCAGTTGTTCAAAACACGGGATTTCTTCTTTGAAAATTCATGGTTTTAGGAAAAATAAATCCCTTGTTTTGAACAGCTGAAGATGTAATAGATTTTGTATTTTTTACAACTTTTATTCTCATCCTTTAATAAGCCTATATATATATATATATATATATATATATATATATATATATATATATATATATATTTACCAACAGGAAGATATTTTTCTCGGGATTGAATAAGGTATCCCATGAGGTACTGTTTCAGTCCATAACAGCATTGACTGGCTAAAAGATTCAAATAAGATAGACAGTTTTATTTAATATTCATGGATTCTACACCTCACCACAATGCTGTAACCCTTTTGATCAAAGTGGAATATACTTTTCTACGTATCCTGGCTAATATAGTTTCATTGTATATACGGTTATGGGGGGTCTCTTTAAATATTCTAGGGGCAATTCTTGAACAAACACACGTACATACATTATGACTTCAAAATAAGATGTACATGAGCTCTATAATATATATATATATATATATTGGTACAGAAAATTTAGTACAACATTCGTAGCGTCGGGTTCAAGCACAGAAGGACTTAGCCATCCGGCTCTCTTCAGCTTTTGTTGTCATCTGTTTCGGAAATGTGAAGTCACGTGTTACTCTCGTTTGGACGCGTTATTTGCTTAGAGTGTTATGTATGTTTGTTTAAATTTAGTGTAAGGAAGGTTTAATAAAGTTTGTACATTCTTGTCTATTAAAATAGAAATTGATACAACTATTTAAAATGAATAAAGGCGAAAGTTTTTCTCCATTTTTTTAACTATGTTAACATCAAAACACTTCAGTCTTATTCAACTCAATGATACAATAAAATATTCTGATATACTGTATATATAGTAATCGAAAAACATACTAAATACAGCTTAATTTGAATACTTATCTTATAAACAGTTTCTAATGAATTACTATTCTTACCCGAACGTAAGCAAATGAAAAAAAATTCAAACAAGGAAGAAGGGATAGTTCTCATTATTATTAATGTTATTATTATTATTATTATTATTATTATTATTATTATTATTATTATTATTATTATTATTATTATTATTATTATTATTATTATTATTATTATTATTATTATTATTAGTAGTAGTAGTAGTAGTAGTGTAGTTCCAGCAGTTCATTTTGAAACCTTATGACCCGCCTAGTATACCAAAGACTCTTCCTGCTAAATGTAGTGCAATTCAGAACACTAAGTGTCAATTGTTATTGCTAGTATCATATATAACAGTATTCGTATTATTATTATTATTATTATTAGTAGTAGTAGTAGTAGTAGTAGTAGTAATAGTAGTATTAGTAGTAGTAGTAGTAGTAGTATTTGTTTGTTATGCCTCCTTGGGCATCTCCCCTTTAACTATCTACTCAATTCAACTGTTAAAAATAATTAAAAACTCAGAGCAGTATCGATATCCAGATCAAATCCTGTCAAATATTTCATTTGACAACTTCCAAAAGTGTCCCCTCAATTTCTGATGTGTCGTTAAAAAAGAAAGACCGAAAATTTTCAGAACACTTTTTCTGCAATACCGGCTCACTTAGCTGATATCTTTCAAGGAGGCGATCTGAATACGGTCGGGGTCGCTGTTTGAGACGATATGATGCGAAACCCGAAATTGACAATAAGGCCAGTGCATCACTGAAGATCTCCCTTTGAGGCATCTGAAGAATATATTTCACGATACGATTCTGTATTACTCATTTGTAATTTTTATTCTTTTATTTTCTTATATATATATAGCTTAACATAATTCGCGGATTGTTCATTCCTCTATATGTACAACAGATTAAGATGAGTAACTTTATATTTCTTACGGGTTCTCATACTTTTGCTTCCATAAGAAATGTAAACGATCACTTTGAAAATAATTACTGTAACACAAAGAAGTTTCGAGACGAGTAAACCCGAATAGAAGCCAAACAGAATGTAATCAAACTCCTTTATGGCGGATCTGATTTCGACATTTTCGAGCATGCTGGAAAATACATCGTTTTATTTGCGGCTACTTTACACTCAAGGAGGGATTAAAAGCAATTTGGAAAGACTCCATGAGTAAGTGAATTTGGAAAGCCGTAAGTAACTTGGTAACTAATAACCTAATCCGAAAGTATTTCTACGAAAAGAGAGAAAAGAAAACCCCACTTCTTGAATTACTCAAACGTTAATTCCTCGATCAACGTTCCATTGCAGAATTCCATGAAAAGTATACTTTAATTAATAACACAGTCACAACGAATTGCAGATATGTAAACGCTCGTTTCTAACTATTATGCATATCTGATGGTCTTCTCTGAGAATTATTTGAAAATTATAGCATTGATCACATAGCTACTTCCAAAAGTCTCAGACAGAAAAAGATGATGATGCAATTTATCTTGAAAGACCAATGCGAGAGTAATGTCCGAGCTAACGATACAATATTATTATAAACTTTAACATTTATCAGACTTAGAAGTCATTAGTGCGATATATTATTTTATTACATTAAAAATGTCTTAAAGTATATTTATTAACTAGTTTTGGGAAATGAAAACGGAAAAACCAAGAGATATTTTTTTTTATATATTCATCAATGTTTCGTCTTTATTGTAAGACTTCCTCAGAATGATAATTTTAAGAAAAATGTCATGCAAGTACATCGAAATATTGGGTTGACATGATGGGTTGATAAGGAAAAGTGGTAGCTGTGGCTACTATGAGCGCTGGAAGAGAGTCCAGGCTGCGAGTGGTCAGTAGTGGCGAAGGATGAAATAAATATGTAAAACTTTGAGTCGGTACTATTAAGGCAGCATTGAAAAGGGGAGGTGAGAGTATTTGTGAATTTGCCTTAGGGTGAGAGAGAGGAAAGGGGGCTGAGGTTGTTGTCGTGGTGAGGTGTGGCATGGATGTTGAGGAGCTGGGGAAAGAGGAGGGAAGGGGGAACTCTGTATGTTTGGTATGTAGATGACATTTTTTATAGCGATTATATACGGTTCATGTGATATAAAACCCATGAGCCGAGGAGAAGTATCGGAATCAGCATTGATAAGCAACACGGGTGCACCTTATCTCCCCTCTATCTCGTTTATTATTATCATTTGTACTCACTTGGAGTTCTCACACAGGTCATCGTCAGTGCTTGCTCACCGACAACAACCGAAGGTGTACCCTTGGAGTCTGAGTGACAACAAGCCTCTCCAGATTTCCAGTACTCTCCACCTCTTTTCGATAGCCACCGCAAATAACCTTGCGGTATCGCAACAGCCGATTACCATTGATTTCACGCTGGTAAGGACCATTGGTCTTCTCTGGGATTTGGGTGGCAATAAGCTTCCTCAAGGTTGTAGCACTTTCCGCACTCTTCCAGTGGAGGTCTGGTTTGTGCTGTCCCTCCTCGGTTTTCTTATCCTCCTTGACCATCTACAAATATTTTCCGTGGTGTGAGCCTAGGCCGGCACCATCTATTGAGGGGGGCAGCTTATGATGTTTCTTACAGTTTCTGTTCTTCCTGTGGTTTTTTTTCTTATTGTACTTCCATGTGACTAATTACCATTCGTATTTTATACGGGTTGGTTTCCGCATTCGAGGATATTCCTTAACATTGCACCTGTTTTGATCATTCCCGTCCTTTGTATGGTCTCAGTAATCCCTTTGATTTCAATTTCTCCATATTTTTTTTGGCTGTTCCTAGTGCTCCTACGATTATTGGTATTATACTGACTTTCTTCATGTTCCATATTCCTTAAAAAGCCGTCAAGAGAAAGGCTCTGAAACGGCGCGTATTCTCTCCTGATGACCCAACAGTGTCTGAAGGCTGAAATGAAGTATTCCATCAGTAAAACATCCGAGGAAATATATGGGATCAAGAGAAGAATAGGGACCCCAGATCATTAACACAAGACGCGGGACATATTTTAGAATCACCGGTTGACCTCGCAATACACGTGGTCTCTATTTACAAAACACTTGTAAATAGATCTTTTATAACATGTTAATATTTATTTTAAGGCAGAGAGTTCATAAATAAAACAAATAAATATTAACATGTTTTCTTTTAAAACATGTTTTTGTGTCACTATTTACAAAACAACTTTTCTTTTAACATGTATACGCTTTTTTAAAAATCGGCTGACTTGTAATCTGTCGTTTTGCAATAAACAAAACAATTTATCATTTTTTTTTTACTTTTATTTACTAAATAAAAAACAAATTTTAAACGCAATTCTATATTTCGTGTTGTGTATTTTAAGAAAAAGTGGATACTTTTTTTTCTTTTCCTAGGGAGGCGAGTAACTAGCGAAGTTTTATTTATTTGTTTATAATTGTTGCTTACAGAAAAAAAAGGAAAAAACTTCACGAGGGCAGAAATGGGGGGGGGTATGAAATATTTATCACCGTACTTAAGTAATCTTTCGTTTTGTAGGGAAAAATCAAGCTTCCCAAAAAGGGGCACTCTGGATCTTACCTCAGTTTAGAAGGATTTTTCCATACTACACATTGCTCCTAGCCTGAGGAGGCAAAACGGATGATTACGCAAGTTATTTTAATAAATAAACGAAATATATACGCTTTTTAAAAAATCGGCTGACTTGTAATCTTTTGTTTTGCCTCCCCACGAGGGCGGAGTTAGACTTCAAAAATCAGTTTCTAAACGGAAGCAATTTAAAATTTATGAAGTTTTTTCCTTTTTTTTTTCTGTAAGCAACAATTATAAACAAATAAATAAAACTTCGCTAGTTACTCGCCTCCCTAGGAAAAGAAAAAAAAGTATCCACTTTTTCTTAAAATACACAACACGAAATATAGAATTGCGTTTAAAATTTGTTTTTTATTTAGTAAATAAAAGTAAAAAAAAAATGATAAATTGTTTTGTTTATTGCAAAACGACAGATTACAAGTCAGCCGATTTTTAAAAAAGCGTATACATGTTAAAAGAAAAGTTGTTTTGTAAATAGTGACACAAAAACATGTTTTAAAAGAAAACATGTTAATATTTATTTGTTTTATTTATGAACTCTCTGCCTTAAAATAAATATTAACATGTTATAAAAGATCTATTTACAAGTGTTTTGTAAATAGAGACCACGTGTATTGCGAGGTCAACCGGTGATTCTAAAATATGTCCCGCGTCTTGTGTTAATGATCTGGGGTCCCTATTCTTCTCTTAATCCAATATATGTATACCAGCCCACAGGGTAAGCTGTTTTTTCCAAACAACAATATCTTCTGTTATCAACTCGCTTCAGAGCGAGTTTCTGCTACTGTTCCGGTAGCTAGTTTCATTCCTTTCAGTTCTCTGGCAAGTTCTGTGTATTTGTTCGTGTTTCCGTCTCTTTGATCTTCACTCTTTGGACTGTTAGAACGGCGAAGTTTACGATTTTGCAAGATTTTTTCTTTCTTGTCGATTATTATAACATCCGGTCTCCATGCTTGTATGAGTTTATCTGTTTGTACCTTCATATCCCATGCTTGTATAAGTTTTTTTGTTTGTACATCCAGTTTGTGTTTTTCGTTTTCCAGTACTGTTTCTGGTTTATGTTTGTACCATTTGTCTGCGTATTCGAAATTCAATCGTTTGGCCAGTTCTCAGTGTACTGCTTTTCCCACGTAGTCGTGTGCGTTCTTTTATTCTTTTTTGGCTAGTTTGCTGTATTCACTTATTATATATGATTTACTGTTTCCTCTCTTTGTCCACATAGTCTGCATTTATTGTTTTTACTGGGTTTTATCTTATTTAGCTTTAATGTAATTTGTCTTAATCGAATTGTTCTGTGCAACTATCAGTAAAGATTTAGTTTCTTTGTTCAAGTATCCTTTTCTTAGCCATCCCCGCCTATTTTCGTCGGTTTCTTCTCTTGTCAGTTTTCTGAAGCGTACATGTAGTTGTTTTTCTTCCAACTTTTCTTTTCATTATTATTATTATTATTATTATTATTATTATTATTATTATTATTATTATTATTATTATTATTATTATTATTATTATTATTATTATTATTTACCAAAATATAAACAGTGGAAAGAAAATCACACACCGAATAAGCTATGCAGAATGAAGACACTTCTGGATCAATACATGGGAGAAACGATAAGAACACAACAGAAACGAAGAATGACTAAAACGCAAAAAGATTTTCAGGATAGTTATACATACCAGTACTGAAGACTAAAGGGAGAAGCTTGTTATTTATAAAAGACAATTAAAGAATTAGTTAACTAATACAATTATTTCTAAGACATTTTTAAGAAATTACGTACGAACAAACATAGACATTACTGCGTAAATACATATGAAAAGAAAAAGAAATCGCTACCGACAGCCAGGAAAAAAACAAAATATACAAAATATACAAAAGCAAAGAGAAACACTACTAGTGAACACCTCAACTATAGACCCTGCCGATTAAGAAAAAAAGGGTAAAATTGATAAATGTAGCGATCTCACGTTACAAGATTATGACTAGGTGTGAACTATAACTCACTAGGAACTATGCAAACTACCTCATATTACACACAAAGATAAATAAATACTATTATGGCATTTGTGCTTCAGAATTATGTGATCTATTCCCTGCTTCTTTTGTTCCAGCTCATTTGACTCGTTGGTCTAGTGGTCTCTATCAATTCGCTGTTTTAATACCTAATTATAATACAGCTTCCTATTCCAGTAGCTTAGTTCCAAGAACCTCAGGCTTGTTGAACTCTCTTCTTGCTGACTGTTTTCCTCTTACCTATAATCTTAGTATTTTCAAGACTAAGGCCAATAGGCATATCTCCTGTCTTTGCGATAATCATATTTGTTCTTGTTAGCTACTTACATCAAGTGGATTCATGCCTTGTCTGGTGCGATTTCCATTTTAAAAAATGGTACAAGAACAAACCGGAGCTAGTCCTGATAAATATTACCCGAAACGTTAGAATAAAAACGCATTCATACAAGCTTTAAGACGAGACGTGATAATAGACAACACGAAGAAATCACGTGACAAATAGTGACTTTTGCTGTCCCAACTTCTTACACAGTGAAGCTGAAGATGGCAGAAAAAAGTAACTGCATGGAATTTGCTAGTGTGGTGAACACTACTGCCATACCAATAATTATAAGAGAAGTACGAAAAGTTCCGCAAGACATGGGAAAGGAAAGGAAGGAGGAATTAACACAATAACAACCACGGTAGGGAGTATAGAAATCAACCCAAATAACCAGGTGACTCTCTCCATACACAGCTAATTTGAAATGGGTACTTGAGCCGAAACGCAGCTGGAAGTTTAAATGGAGCATGTTTAGATAATAGTCCACTAGAATGGAAAACACCTGCCAAATATTAGACTTCACTGTTCCAACACATCACGCAGGGAAGTAGAAGCTGACAGAAACCAAAAGTCAATATACGGAAACTTAAAGGGGAACTTAAATAATTAAAAGAGGAGTAGGAACAATTTAGATGAACCTTAGAAAGGACGAGAGTGAAATTCGAATGGAGGGTAGAATTAAAACAATACAAACGATTGCACTGATCAAAGCAGTTGACATTTTAAGAAAAACCCTAGAGTGCAGTAAGCAACCAATATCACTAGATGACACTGTCCAAACTAAGTTGAAGTAAAATAGCACTAGGACAAAAACGCAGCGGGAAGACTAAATGAAGCATGTTTGGACGAACCCAGTGATGACTTTCGTAAATAACCCTAACCCTAAACTTAACCCTAACCTTAACCATAACCATAACATAACTCTAACCCTAGCCATAACCCTAATCCTAACCCAGTGAAATGAGATGACTTTCGTAAAAAACCTAACCCTAACCCTAACCCTAACCCTAACTCTAACCCTAACCCTAACCCTAACCCTAACCCTAACCCTTAACCTAACCCTAACCCTAACCCTAACCCTAACCTAACCCTAACCCTAACCCTAACCTTAACTCTAACTCTAACCATAACCATAACCATAACCCTAAACCTAACCATAACCATGACCCTAACCCTAACCCTAACCCTAACCCTAACCCTAACCATAACCCTAACCCTAACCCTAACTCTAACCCTAACCATAACTCTAACCCTTGCCACAACCCTTATCCTAACCCAATAAAGCTGAGATGACTTTCGTAAATATATGAAAAAACAAACTATGAGCTAAATTAACTGTGCCACCATCGGTTGGTTTCAACGAAAGGGTTGTAGAAAAGGCCGAGGAGAATAAAAAAAACAGAAGATATAGCACCATTCAGACCTCGTATTTTGAGGACGCTTATTGTGACTCAATTCCAGAGAAAATCACAAGCTTTTGTCAACGAGACATTATCAGCAAACAGCTAACGTGAAAACACCAAGTGAGTTGAAATGTTGATGAAAGAAGAGAGGAGATTTTCTGTCATTCAGACTCCAGGGAAAACTACCTGGTTTTACCAGAGCACACTGATAGTGACAGGTTTCAAAACTCCCAGTAATGAATAATAATATGCAATAGTACTGAGTGGATCCCAAAGGAGACAAGAATACTTGCGTAAAGTTTGATGACATATAAATAGGGGTGGGACGTAATGGGTGTATACTCTGTGATAACTTGAACTTTTAACAATAGAATGTTGTTAATAGGGGTGGGACGTAATGGGTGAAAATGGGTGATAAAACTGGTGTTATATTGTGGACCTCTTTTGAGATTGAGGCAATAAGTAAAAGATGTGGTCTAAGAAAAACAAATAAGCAACAGCATAAAAAGAAAGAAATCTTAACTGACAAAGCCATTTAACAACAAACGATAATTAATTAAAAAAGTGAAACAATGAATGGATAAATAACGAATTTTGTAAGTTTAAAATCAGTAGAAAACTATTTATAAATAAATATATAAATAGGGGTGGGACGTAATGGGTGAAAATTTCAGATTCATGCGAGTAGTATTTTTTGTGTTCATTCATACATAAATAACACTAAACAATCAAACATTTTGAAAATTTTGCAAAATTCAGAAGGTGCAGGCCACTAGTCTTTGGCTATTTTACATTCATGAAAAACCTTTTACAGCCTGAAAATGGTCCTAAATTAAAGTACTATATCAGATTTAACGATCTATATCCATTCATAGCTTTTGAGGATGTTTTAGGACCTGCAATGTCGCATGAAACCACTTTTTCACCGAAAAATGATGAATTTTGAGTCCCGTGGAGCCCTAACGGCTATTTTTGGCCTGCACCTTCTGAATTTTTCAAAATTTTCAAAATGTTTGATTGTTTAGTGTTATTTATGTATAAATGAACACAAAAAAATACTACTCGCATGAATCTGAAATTTTCACCCATTACGTCCCACCCCTTCTGAATTTTGCAAAATTTTCAAAATGTTTGATTGTTTAGTGTTATTTATGTATAAATGAACACAAAAAATACTACTCGCATGAATCTGAAATTTTCAGCCATTACGCCCAACCCCTAATATAAAACAAATAGGTGTTTTTTTTTCTATAACACTCCCCGGTAAATATGCTAAATAAAATTCTGATTTTAGAAAATACAAAAAAACGGTACGAAAAACAATCGAGTACTTTTTTTTATTATTTAAGAAATTCAATTTTAAAAATTCGATTGACTATTTAAGTTGAGATACGCCATTTTGTTAATTAGTGTCTATATAAATCTAAAGAAACACGACACCTAGCGACATAAAAGAGTACCATTTGCGATTACTTACCATGATATTTCACAAAATAGCCTCTACCAATAAAAAGAAGCGCCGTAAAGAAGCACCGAAAAATACTATAATTTCTGTGCCACTGTCCTTCCTACCCCTACTCAATGCAGTGAAAATAGCACCAGTTGTGGTATGATAAAAAATGGCTGAAGACAGTCTGAGAGGATTAACAGACCGACGAGGAATAGTACCATCCACACCTCGACTGGAAAGACTTATGATTACTTGTACATTAACGGGGCTTATTGTCACTCTGGTTACAGGGAAAAACATTAGTCGTTATCAGTAGAAATCATTGCAAACGACTAGTACGAGAAGACCAAATGAGTTACAATGGAAATAAACTGGAAATGAAAGTACTGGAAATCTGCGGAGAGCCGCTGTCACTCATACTCCAGGGACAGCCGCTGTTTTTAAAATTTTTTTTGATAGAACTGAAAGTAACGATAGTAATAATAATAATGATTGCTAGAATCTCTCCCTCCCAAACAAACATACAAGCACAACAGTGGCTCTGAAAAATCTTGGAAGGAAAGACACGTGGAAGAATGGCAGCATTTAGACCCAAACTAGAGGGGAACGGTGAGTACTAGAATCTGCAGTAGGCTAATTGCTACTCAAATTCCAGAGAAAGAAACCGATTAGAGCAAAAGGCAATCTCAGAAAGAATGACAAACTCGATACATGCAAACATAAATGACATTTTATCAACGACACACAACGAGTTTGGGGAAATGGACAAATATACGGTAACTGGTAAGGAACAGTCTCGTGCTGAGCCCGAAAATAAAACAAATATTTAAAGGGAGTGTATGGTTAGTTGGGGAGCGATATTAGGAGTATTGATTTACTCCTCTCCAGGAGTTAGGCACAAGGCCAGTTTTTATCTTACTCCCACAAGTAAGTTGTGACCCAAGGTCGGGTCGGGAAAGTGGGGTTTAAAAATTGCCTGGGCAGCCCCGTCGGCATTCTCCGGTAGAGGCGCCTCAGACAGTAAGCAATAAAATTACTCCTCCCCAAAGAGGGGAGGCAAAGCCTGGGAAGGTGGACCTCCCAGAACTGCACAGGACAGACCCATTGACCGGCGTAAATCAAGACCCGAAGGTCAAGACAACACCAGTATGGGGTGCAGTATCCATCGGAACAGATACTACACTTTGATTTTAGCCAAAAGGCCATATTAGGAATAACTGAACTCTCCAAATTTGTTGCCGGATGCGAGACAAAGGGATTGCGCAGTGGAAGATTTCGGGTAGACTGTTTTAAATATTTCTTAGGCTTATCTTAAGTATTGATTTAGTTGCCTCCTAGCGCATGGCGCCAATATTCTAATATCTATTTTTGAAATGTGTAAAAGTGCATATTTTCTGTGTTTTCGATTGGCTGTTATAACATTTCTGTATAAAGATTCTTGTCCAATCAACAGTCGATATTTTCACAAATAAATATCCTTTTGCTGCTGCTGATTGAAGAAAGTTCACAATCGGCTATTATCAACGAAAAGACAATGGCAAACTGCTTGTAAGAGAACTCCAAGTAAGTTGCAATAGTGATGGAAAACGGAACTGGGGGAGACTTGTCTCTCGAATTCTAGGGAACACCATGTGGTTTTATCAATGAGCGATCACTTGTCTGAGAACTCCTAGTGAGTAAGAAGTACTTCAATGATTTGATCCGCGATAATCTCCTTAATCCTTTCCAAATCTATCCTGGTAAGGAGATATCATACAAAATGACATAGAACACGCATTACTTAGTACTTATTTTTTAATAACTAGACAAAAAGCTGCCCTTTGGTCGGATCTTACTATAGCTCTCGTAAATGTACTTGGTGGTACTTGGTGAGGCATTCAGTCTAGGCAGGTTGCGCTGAAAGTTTCTAGGGAATATTAAATTCATAAGTGGTCTCCAGTCACATGACAACGTTAGTTGTTTTTAGGGAGGTGTCACCGTCGGTTCACATGCAGCGCCTGATATTCCCAAATCGTCACCCATCTGGGATTTACCAGATTCAACATTGCTTAACTTCGATGATCTAATGAAAACCGGTGTGTCAACGTGATTCATCCATACGATGCCTTGGACGGCGTTTGGCGCTTTATAAAAGCAACAGAATTGGCATTCTTAATTTTATTACACATAATCGCTTTAATATCCAATTGTATTCAGTAGTTTTGTAACCTTTTATATGTTTATTCTTATTAATATTAGTAATAGTATTCGTATTAGTAATATTATAATTCGTTATACTCGTACAACACACTTGTCATGTCAAATTGACTTCATGACATTGTTATTATTATTAGTAGCATTAGTATGGCAGTAGAAATAATAATAGTAGTACTATTATAATTCTGCACCCCACCCCCTATGGCATGCAGTACGACACATCGTACACCTATAGAATACTTCATATCAAATCTGTGCAATTCTAACCAGTAGTTTTGGAGGCTATAATTAACCAATAGATTTACATACAAACACAGATTACTGATAAACTGCTTTTTAGCTTAAAAAAATCCAAGTGATTATTTATTTATTTATTTGTTTTTATTAATGGGTCACAACTTAACAAGGCCAAAAGCACTCAAGGATAAAGGTTAATGTGATGGATAGATTGACAGTTGAATGGTGATGAATGCTATGAGAGGATTGAAAATCTCCACATATCACTGATTCAAAGCAACATATCCAAAAAACAGCAATTCTTTCTTCTTTGTCAGAAACTTTCCTCGTGAAATGTGAAAGGAAAAGGACAAAAATAAGCGAGAGCGGCGAGGTTGCCGAAAGTTATAATTAAAAAAAAAATAATTTGAATTAATTTTGATTTTTAACTTATAAAAAAGTTGTTTACATTTTTTTCATATACATGATTCGTTAACTATTAGTATCGAGAACACATGATAGGTCACAAAAGACGGAAACAATTATGCTTCTCTAGTGTTTTCACATATATTCATATTCGTATAAAATAACGTCTCAATCAGTGAAAAGAAATGAAAAGAAATGAGATAGAAAGAAAGAACGTCTCAAACTGGGAAATTTAAAAAACGCCCCCCAAAAAGAAAAACAAACGTACCAACTGGTTTAGCAAGAAAAACGTAAACAACGAACAGAAAACGTCTCATTATGGAAATAGAGTGAAGGATTCATTTCCAAATTCGTTTTAGACCGCGGAAAAAATCGAACTTGCTATTTGCTTCTTTCTTCTTTCCTTTAAACACGCGAAATGTTCTCGTCGGGCAGTGTTTTACTCGCTAACGTTTGTGTGACGGGAGGGATACATATTTATTTATATGCAAATAAATACACATTGGTCTTTATTATATACACACACACACACAGACACACAGAGACACACCCACAAACACACCCACAGACACAACCACAGATACACAGACACACACAGACACACACAGACACACACATATACAGACATACACACCCACACATATACAGACACACGCACACACATATACAGACACCAATAGATACACACCAACCCCTACACACCCACACACATAGACACACACCCACATACACAGACACACACACACATACACAGACACACCCACGCGCATACACAGACACACCCACCCACACACACACGCACACACATACACACATACACAGACACACATACATACATACAGATACACACACACATACACACAGACCCGGACACACAGACAGATACACAGACATAAACACACACATACACACATCTAAGTTACTGGACTATTAAAATCACTACGAAATACCTTAGCTAATTTATGGCTATATTTACACGAGTGCGTAGACTTACCCGTCGTCGAGAACTAATCTACGAACCGATATGAGACCAGCTTGCTAACTCATTAAAACCGCTGGGTAGTCTATATAATTAACATGGTATATGAATAAGAGAGTTCCCTTTCGAATAAGACACCGATTGTGTGGTAATTTTTTTTTATTGTAGAAAATATTACAAAATATTATACAATGGGGATATCATATGTTTGTAAATAGGTTGATTTGCGGATCCATCCCGTAAACAATGGCGGCATGTTTAGAAGTAATATTTAAGCAATGATAATTATTTCAAAATCGACACCTCTAAAAATAATGATAGCCCACCTCTCTCTCTCATATATATATATATATATATATATATATATATATATATATATATATATATATATATATATATATATATATATATATAATCCCTTTCAAGTTAAATTAATTTTTTTAGGCGATTACGTGTGAACACCGTAGAAAGCGGAAAGAAAAAAATAGAATTTAGAGTGGGGATTAGTTTTATATATATTTAACGTAAAATGTTCCCCAATTTCCGGTCCATTCTTACTTTGTAAGGAAGTTAACTACATTTTTACAACTAACCCTAAGTCCGAGGGTAAGATCACAAAAGCACACATAATCGCCTAAAAATGTAGATTTCTCCCAAACAAAAATTAAAATACAGCGGGTATAGCTCCCATAGCAAAATAGAATTTAGTTAACTGGACTAGACCGGAAATGGGGATCATTTTACATTTTAAATTAAAAAAAATCGTTTTGTTTTCTTTCTCTTCAAGTTTTTTAGGTTGTTCACACGAAATAGTTTTAAAAAGGTTGTCTCTATGTTTTTTGTGGGAGGTAGGATGATTTAGCGGATAATGTTAATTTACAATTATACCAAAATATTATTTTATTTTTCGTTATTTGGAGAGATCAGTGCTACTAAACTTTTGCTTTCATTTCTCAATGAGAATAGTGAAAAAAGGTTTATAAACAATAAGTTTATTGTTAAACGTTACAAATAAGACATTCACTTAGCTAAATAAATATAAAAACTGCAAAAAGACGGTGATAGAAAGAGAGAGAGAGAGAGTGAGAGAGAGGGGGCGAGATAGCGATCGAGACATACACGCTCTCCCTAATTCCTTTTTTCTTCTCACTTATGTGTCGCTAGTAGAGAGCGCTGGTAGTTTAACTTGAGGTGTTTTAGTCATTTATTCGATTTATAAATTAAATAACTTTACTAAATTACTGTTAATATCGATGAAACTATTGCATATATAAACTAAACATAAATAATGGAAGTCCAAATTAATAACACCAAGCATTACTTTATTATAAGCTGTTTAAAATAGTTACATTTATTCATTTAGATATATTTTTATGTACATGTTTCACTCCTAAAATAATAAACCGATCATTATGAATTTTGAAACACAGCTGCGAGGTGAAAGGGGTCCAAAAGTAGGCTATATTTAGTTGTAATTAGTTTTATGAAAAGAGGGGGTAAAAAGAGTTTGGAGTATTTTGAAGGTTTTTAAGTTGTGTTCGTTCATGTTTTGTCACTATCATAAAAAATAATTCGTATTAATCCCCTAATCAAGTTCATTCATGTAGCGTCACTATCAAGAAAGAACTCATATTAATGAGCCCTGTCATATCAAAGAACCCATATGGTGCCTTTGTGCCTTTTTACCCCCCCCCCCAAAAAAAACTTTTACTCTCCCCCACCAAAGAAATATTTTTAGTCAAAAAAACCCAATTCCCTGACACCATCAAAAATTTTTTAACACACCCCACCCCTCCCCATTTTTTTTACTCTCCCCCTTACCCTAAGAACCCTTTTAAGTTAAAAAAAAAATATATATGGAAAAATGATACTTTTTACAAACAGATAAAGACAAAATTACTTTACTTTATTTGTATAGATAATATAAGACATTGTCAGGTGCTATAAGATGGGAGTTATACTCGCGGAATTCTTAACTATTACACACAGTTGTGTCTATAGCATATATTTAAATGAATAAATGCGAATTTCTTGTTATTTATTAAATAATCAAAACAGCTTGTGACATACTGGATATATAACAGAGAAAACCCCCAAATACAGCTGTCTGTACGCCCTATTTGCATAACTATCTTTGAAACAGTCTATAATAAATTAATGTTTAGTGTTATTTATTTGTAATTTTATTGTTCTATTTTACTTACATATATGCACTAGTTTTGTCGTTATACACAGTAATTAATTAAAGAGATTTAATAAAACTATATACATTACCGAAACGATTATTTAAATATTATGTTCATCTATTTTTAAGGGAGGTAACTTAAAGTTTAAAAATATTAGTTTTTAAAATTACAATATATTTTTATTAATGTAGATGTAATTTAAGTTATACATTTAAAAAAGAATACTTAGAGTAAGATGGCAAGTAGTGTTTTTCTCGTATATTTATAAGTGTAAGATAATATCCTATTGGTAACGGAGGAAGAAAAATGTGGTTCGCGAGCTGAATATTTTTCAAGGATAATTGCAACAGCAGACAAGATAGAACAATCAATCCTTGTAATACGCTTCAACCTCTTTGTTTTTACAAAGCTTTCAGAAATATACTGACTTTAGGGATTAAGTAACACCAAGTCTTCTTAAAACTTAATATATCTCATCTAAATTTGAAGAATTGATGCTGCGGTGGTTATCGACGTGTACTATTTCATCAAGTTCACTTGGAGAATAAATTAATGAATATTTGCTCCCTTCAACTATGAGTTTCATGCCAAGGTACATTAAAATATCAATTATTTGTAAACCAATGCGACTAGATAAGGAGAACTCCAAAATAACAGTAGGGTAGACTTAAACATTTTTTTTAACGTAGTTCACCCCAAACAAGGCAGGCCACCACTGTAGACGTAAGAGGCTACTGAGAAGAAAGAAAAGAGGAGAAGGTTGGGAGGGGTCAACCTAAATTGGGATCTGCGCAATGAGATATCTATTTACATTAGTTTTAAATGTCTGCATGTCAGTACTGTCGGGGAAACAGGGGGCAGGGAGGGAGTTCCATACCCCAGCAGCACGACGAAAGAAGCTATTTGAGTAGAAGGCTCTCCGGCATCTGGGGACCTTCACAGTGAATGAATGGGATTTAGTTGATTGTTGAGTTGGTCTAGTGAATTTCCGTGGAGGGGGCACCAGAGTAGCCAATTCATCGGAGCATAATCCATTGAAGTATTTGTAAAACAAGCACAAGGATGCCACATTGCGGCGATGGGATAGGGACTGGAGTTTGGTTGACAATGAAGGACCTATTAGGTTGGCGACTCTTTTTTGGACCTTGTCAAGGAGGGAGAGACTAGTAGATGGTGCACCAGCCCAGATGTGGCAACAATACTCCATGCATGGGCGGATGGTGGCTTTGTAGAGATACAGGATAATGTAAGGTGTAAGGAGTCCACTAGCACGGTAGAGGGAGCCAACCTTCTTTGCAGCAGCCTTGGCAATGTCTTCAAGCCTATTTAAACAAAGTAGTCCAGCAGAAATAAAATTCCGAAATAATAGCATTGAATACTTGATTCTTAAACCTTGGTATAGTAACTAGTCGATGAGAATAAATACTCCTAAACCCCCACTAGGGTCGGCTATACTCCCTAGCCTTGCTAAGGTAACCACAAAACTAAAACTTTGAAATAATGCTAAGGTAGATTCGGCTCACAGGCTTTGATAATGCAACAAATAACCTATGATAAGGAGCACCCCGAAATAACACAAGGGGATACTATACTCTCTAGCTTTTTAAAACCAACTCGTCTCTGTTAGTGAAAACTTAAGAATAACACCACGCAAGACACGATGCTTAGGCGTTAGTAAACCAGTTACTCTAGAAAAACAGAAAGCCTCGAAATAATACCATAATAAAGTAGAATCTTGAGCCAATGTGAGGCAACTGGTCTAGAAAGATAAATTTTGAAGAACGGTAATCTCTTAATGGATTCCAACGTGGACTATTGAATCGACTGAACCGAGTTCTAATCCCATCGGATGTATGGATTAAACTTACATAATAATACGATTTGTAAAGGTATTAACCCAAACTTTACCCCCTTATATGTGTAAAATACAAGTTTGTTCTCACCGATAATTTTACAATAGATAGTTTACTATAGATATTCGTGTTTCAGTATTAAATCCGTCTGTATTTAATATCAAATTAGAGTTTGTTTTGTAACGCATTGTCAATCTAATACAGATCGCTGTTCATGTTGTTTTTTGTGACATACACAATAATGTAATCTTTATAAAGGATATGTGTAATCAAAACTTAAAAGATGGCGCTTACTTCATGGTGGGAGGAGAGAAGTGTCGCCGATAATTGACGCCAGTAGAAAAATATGCTCAACATGCTTGACAACTTACCTATCGTTGGATATGTTATTTTTTTTAACTATCATCATAGGTAAGGAGTCTCATCTTGGAAATAAAAGGTTATTAAAATACAGGCTGACTTTTGTTTTTGCGGATGAAAGTAGCTAAGTGCAAAGTTACATTTGCGCCTCTGATTGTTGAAGATAATTCACTTTTTGGACTTACGAAGTTTTTTATCTACTAACAAGTGACAACTTATCAAGGTATTAAGGCCACTCGAGGATGCGGGTTAATGCGTTTATCAGATAGAAAGTGAAACAACACCGTGAGGATTCGTAACGATGGTTGAAACTGAGCAGAATTTGGTTATTTAAGATGGCGGCTCTACAAGAATTTGTTAATATTGTGAACCTTTTACCATCACCCTGTGGACTGCTGGAACGGCAACATCTAAAATTTGGCAGGTTTTCCTTCAATGACTATTATCACATCCGCTATTCTTGCTTGGATGAATTTGTATATTTGTACCTCAGATAATTTTGTGCCTTTCATTTTCCAGTACTGTTTTTGTCTGTACTATTTGTTTGCATGTTCAAAATGCAGACGTTTCCATGGTTCCAAGTGGACTTCCCTTCCGACGCAGTTGTGTCTGTTTTTTCTTTCACTTATTGTATGATTTATTGTTTCGTCTAAGTTTACTTTGTTTATGAGTTTTTCCGATGTTGGCTTTTATGAAGTTTATTTTGATTGCGTTATTTTGTTGTTGTAGTTGTTGTGTTGCTGTCAGTAGCAATTCCGTTTTCTCTGTTAATGTGATCTTTTAGTAGCCATGGCCATGTGTTTTTGCGCCTTTTCTTTGATCAGTGTTAGAATCTTCTGTATATGAACATCAATTCCCATCATTCTTTTATGCCATGTCGTTTCCGGTTTCTCTGCTCTTCTATTTAGGCGGTACCACACGAAGCGACGATCAGTCTTTCTCTACTTAAACCTGTGTATGTTTCTAGTTCCTCTACCGTGTCATCCAGGCAGTCTTCTATTGTTCCCAGTCATATTCTCATTGATTTGTTTTTCATATAGAGTCGGTAAGTACTATCTATAGGGCGCAATATGCATGGTTATTGTTAGAACTTTATTAACCTCCCCAGGAGGTTAGGCACAAGGCCAGTTTTATCTTACTCCCACAAGGTAAGATGTGACCCAAGGTCGGGTCGGGAAAGTGGGACTTGAAAAGCCAGCGCCCGAGAAGGTGAGCACTCTAGCCATTAAAAATTGCCTGGGTAGCCCCGTTGGCATTCCCCGGTAGGGGCGCCTCAGGCAGTAAGCAATAAACTTACTCCTCCCTAAAGAGGGGAGGCAAAGCCTGGGAGGGTGGACCTCCTAGAACTGCACAGGACAAACCACAGACCGGCGTAAATCAAGACCCGAAGGCCAAGACGACATCGGTTTGTAGGGTATAGTATCCATCGGAACAGATACTACACTTTGATCTTGGCCAAAAGGTCGAGATAACGAAGGCCGTGTTTGGATGTAAGGGTTTGGGTAACAACTTAAAGGTCAGCGGAAGTCGATGAAATCACGTGACTACCGGCCGAAGGCGTTCTGTCTATTTATGGCTGACAATTTAAACACGCAGAAGCTAAGCATAGTAGTTCCCCGAGGAGACGTTATGAGGGTGGGGGCGTCGCAAGCAATCTATCTTTCTATCTATCTGTCTTTCTGTCTGTCTTTCTTTCTTTCTCTCTCTCTCCTGCGCGCGCATACACACGTGGAGTGTTGCACTGATGTTTTATGTGACTGTTTCCTCTTTTTAAATAAACGATTCAAATAAACTAACATGAGCGTTCGAGTGTTTTATATACAGACGATCAAGAACCTGGTTTCACAATAAGGACACGGCTGTACAATGATTTATATACGCATAGGGGTTTTTCTTTTGTCCAGGTGTCTTAATTCATTTTTGTCTAGCACATGAAGGGATCAGAATATCTTACTAGGTCTATAGTTTAAGCTTTTATTCATTCTAGCAGGTTTCTACTCTATAATTTGTTTTCTAAAATTTTCACGGGTATTTTTTTCAATCCTCTCTTTAATTTCTGTTGATTCGATGGTGCCTACTCCAGAACTCCAATATATTTATACGTATCATGTTCGTCAAATGCCTTCATCTCCTTTTAGTTGTGTAGTACAATGCTATCCGCTATCTCGAATTTTACCCTTGTCATTTAGTGGTACTCACCTTTCTATTCTGAATTCATTCGAATAACCTGGCTGAGGATTCTGGTTGTATCTATCAAATATTCTAATTCATTTTTTTGGCGGGGGGGGGGCAAAAAGATTCAGTTCGTAATATACATGAAGTGGTTTATTCAGATTTCTTACTGTGAACTTATATTTGGCGTCGCACTTCATAAGTTGTTGAATGGCATCATGACTATAGTTAACACTAGTCGCGATACAAAAAAAATCTCCGTCCAAAATGCCTCCCTCTAGTCTTTTCTATGACAGGTGTTGTCCTCCATCTGTCACTTCTGGTCTTCATCTTTCCATTGCTTCCATCATGAAGTTGATAATTTAGTCTTTTATATTGTACATACTTAAGCATTCAATTATCCATACGTGGATGATTCTGTCGTAGGCTTTCTTGTAGCCGATCTATGCCATGGCTATGTCTTATTTCTGTTTTTATCTCATTCTGAATGTTTTTGTCTGTGTACAGAAGGACATTTTTCGGCATTATTTCTGTTTCCTGGGAGTACTCCACGGTTATTAAGAGTGTAGTAGATTTGTTCTCTCAATTATGCCGTTAAAATTTGCCACATAGTTGGTAAGCAGGTTATTGGTCTATAGTTGCTTAACGTCTTTCTTTTCTCAATCTTTTTGTATTGATAGTAATTTAGTAATTCAGTCTTCGATGTCTCTTTCGTAAATAGATCGTGTCAGGTTTTGAAGAAGCCTTTCGTAAAATGTCATGAATTTTTGAACAATAATCAATGTATTCCATCTTGGCCTGGTACTTTCTACTTTACAATTTTGGGAGAGTCGTCTTGAGTGTTTCTTCATAAGGTTAGGGTTCTGTTTCTTCTTCAATTCCCTGTCTTAATGGTTTTTATCGCCATTCATTATTTCTTTTGTTGTCTTGCGGATTATTTCATATATTGCTCAGAGAGTATTTGGTTTCTGTCGTGTCCAGTTTTTAGTTTTTTTTGTTCTTCCTTTGTTTACATTTTGGTAAATCTGTTTTAATTGATTTCAAAAGTTGTATTTTGTTTGTACTGTTCATATTTATGTTTGTATTGTTTCTGTCATGACATCACACTCTATTCTTTACATGTGGGTAAAACGAAGGTGCACATATCCAAGACAATGGCTGAATCGTTCGAAAATAATCTCCAGTCTGTAGTGGAATGGGGTCATAAATGGATGGTAACATTTAATGCAACTCAGACAAAGCTCTTTTCTTTTAACAATTATGAGAAACTTATTCAGTCACTGGTTTCCATGGCTAATAGCATCGTACCTTGTATGGTTTTTCCTTTTAATAATTCTGTTTTATTCTGTTTAAAGCTACATTGAGCTTTTTTATTCGGATTCGCAACGCAATATTGAAATCTACACACTATATATATATATATATATATATATATATATATATATATATATATATATATATATGTGTGTGTGTGTTGTGTGTGTATGTATGTATGTATATTTTGTTTATTTAGATATGTATTGCAGAAGATCAGAACAACATCGATACCGTCGGTTTCAAATCCAAACAAAGGGAACCTATAATTGGTCTCCTTTATCGGACTCTCATCGGTTTCAAATCCAAAACAAAGGACGCCAATTATATGTCCACTTTGTTTGGACTATAAATAAAGTATTTCAAAATCATATAGTGTATGAATTATTTAAATAAGAGTAACCTTTTTTTGATTGTAATATAGGAGCGATAAATAAGAAAATTTTTTTGCACTTATTCATATATATATATTTATGTGTGTGTGTGACTGTTTCGCTGTACAACAGATCTTGATTGTGGTTAGAACGGATGGGTTCTTAAAACTACGATAGTTCTGTCAGCAGTCGAGGACTCTTGCCCTTGTGCTATCAGTGAGCGGTATACAGAAGATCAGAACAACATCGATACCGTCGGTTTCAAAAATGTACAGGTAGCATGAATTGGAATAGATATATAGAAGATACTGCCAAGTCCGCTGCAAGGAAGGTGTGCTTCTCTACACTGCGAGAAAACTTATCACACCTGCCAATATCCTATATCTCTACAAAGCCACGATTCGCCGATGCATAGAGTATTGTGGCTATATCTAGGCTGGTGCACCAACCACAAGTTTCCCCCCCCCCCTTTAGACAGATTAAGAAAGCTTCTAATCTAATAGGTCCCACACTATCTACCAAGCTCCAGCCCTTGTCAAATCGCCGCAATATTGCATCACTGTGCTTGTTTTACAAGTACTTTAATAAAATGTTCTCTGATGAACTTGCTGCAATGATGCTCCTCGACAAAAATACTCCCAGTTGAAGTATCAATTAGCAAAAGCGCACCTCTTCATTCTAGAGGTCCCCAAGTGTTGATAGTCTTTATACTCTTATAGTTTCTTTCCTCGGGCTACTTGCCTTTGGAATTCTCTCCCTGCGCCCCGTTTTACTGACTGTACCTACATGCAAACATTTAAATGTAATGTGAACAAAATCTCGTTGCACAACTCCCCAATTAGAGTTCTCCTCTTGGTATTGCAACTAATTAACCGTCCCTTGTGCTTTGTTTGGAGTGACTAAAAGTAAACAAAAATGTTTCCCTTCTTTTGCTTTCCTAATAATTATTATTATTTGTACTCACTAGGAGTTCTCACACAGCTTATCGTCAGTGATTGCTCACCGAAAACAACCAGTGGTATTTCCTGGAGTCTGAGTGCCAACAAGCCTCCCCAGATTTCCATCGGTATCGCAACAGACTCTTACCATTGATTTCTCGCTGGTAAGAACCATTGGTTTTCTCTTAGATTTGAGTGGCAATAAGCCTTCCCAAGGTCCCAGCATTCTCCGCACTTTTCCAGTGGAAGTTTGGTTTGTGCTGTCACTCCTCGGTCTTCTCATCCTCCTCGACCCTCTACAAATATTGTGTCTGGTGTCAGCCTAGGCCGGCACCAATTTTTTAATTATTATTTTTTTTTATTCTATTTTAAAATTCTTTTTCTTAATTTTAATTTTTTTAATTTTTAATTATTTTATTTTATTTTTTTTAAAATTATTTTATTTTATTTTTATTTTTTAATTATTTTAAATTATTTTTAATTTATTTTAAATTTATTTAAAATTTTTAATTATTATTATTATTATTATTATTATTATTATTATTATTATTATTATTATTATTATTATTATTATTATTAACAACTCACTAGGAGTTCTCACATAGGTCATCATCAGTGATTTCTCACTCACAATGACCGGTGCTGTTCCTTGGAGTCTGAGTAACAACAGGTTTCCCAGATGTCCAGTAATCTCCACCTCTTTCGATTACCATTACAAATTACTTTGCGTTATCGCAACGGCCGGTTACCATTGATTACTAGTTGGCAACGGCCATTACTCTTCTCTGGGGTTTGAGTCGCAATAAACCTCCCCAACGTCCCAATATCATCCGTACTCTTCCAGTGGAGGTCTGAGAAGTGCTCCCCATCCTCGGTCTTTCCACCCTTCTTTAACCCTTACGACTCTGTTGTGTAGTATTCGCCAAGGCTGATATCATAAATATTTTGCAGTTTCAGTTCTTTCGGGATCATGTGATGATGTTCTTTTTCTATTTTTGTTTGATTTCTATTAACACTTCTATATGATTGGTTAACGTTCGCAGTTTATGTTGGTTGGTTTCTTCATTCGAGGATTTTTCTTGATATTGTTTTCATACTTTCATTGCTGTAAGTTTTATAGTCTCAATCTTCCCTGTGATTCTAATTTCTTCTACTTTTTTCACGGCTTTTTTTGGGACTGTTCCTAGTGCTCCTACGATTATTGGTATTATATAAACTTTCTTCATGTTCCATATCCCTTTCGGTTCTTTGGCAAGTAGTGTGTTATTCCTGTCTCCTTTATCTTCAGCCTCTGATCTGTTGATAGGGTAAAATTTACACTTTGGGAGTTTTTCACTTCTTGATAACTATTATAACGCTCGGTCTCCTTGCTTGGATGAATTTACGTGTTTATACCCTCATGCCCCAGAGTATTTTGTGATTTTCGTTTTCCGATACTATCTCTGGTTTGTGACTGTACCATTTATCTGCATGTGCAAAATGCAGTCGTTTGCATAGTTCCCAGCGTACTGCTTTCCCCACGCAGTCGTGTCTGTTCATGCATTTTGGGGGACATTATTATTTGTACTCACTAGGAGTTCTCACACAGGTTATCGTCAGTGATTGCTCACCGACAACAACCAGTGGAATTTCCTGGAGTCTGAGTGACAACAAGCCTTCCCAGATTTCCAGTATTCTTCACCTCTTTTCGATAACCACCGCAAATAACCTTGCGGTATCGCAACAGCCCCTTACCATTGATTTCTCGCTTGTAAGGACGATTGGTCTTCTCTGGGATTTGGGTGGCAATAAGCCTCCCACAGGTCTTAGCATTCTCCGCACTCTTCTAGTGGAGGTCTGGTTTGTGCTATCTCTTCTCGATGTTATCCTTCTCGACCCTCTACAAATATTTTGTCTGGTGTCAGCCTAGGCCGGCACCATTTCCCCCTTTTTTTTGGGGGGGGGGAGCTTATAGTGTTTCTTGTAATGTTATTATTATTATTATTATTATTATTATTATTATTATTATTGTTGTTGTTGTTGTTGTTGTTTTTATCCTCCTGCATGTCTTATGTTCAGTCCCTAATTACCATAGACATTATCATTACTAATTAACGTCACAATTGATACAATTTCTTTGTCACTATCGTTAGTCACATCGTTCTCCTAAGTATTGGTCTTCATTTCACTTCTTATCCACGGGAGATTAGCACTTGCGCTCCAAACGAAACGCTGTGAATCTTGTAGAAAGCATTTTAGTCATAATTAATGTATATCTGTAACCTGCACTTTCGTAACTTTCGTAAGGCTTACACAAAAACAAAAACAAAAAACAAAACAAAAAACAAAACAACAATATGTTTATTCCACCATTGCATTTCCGGCCGGTAACGCACGTATCATTAATCAAACCGACAGAGGGCGCCCCAACTCACTTGCCTTCTGTTGGCGCGAAATATATTTTGCAGGATGGAGCTATCGGATCAGTTTCCCGTGCTAATGCAATAACACGAGCCCCCAGACCGTTTCACTGTACTCTCGCTCTTCTTAATTGAATGAATAATGTACTGCTATTTGCTCTCGAACAGTGTAGACTCCTCTGTAATCTTGAGGAACGGAGCGGATGATGCTCGTATGCGGCAATGTTGATGGGACAACGCGACACATTTGTATACGCAGATTTGTGGCTTACGCAGCATTCACAAAAATGGTAACACGGAAGTTCAATACTTCTGGTGACACAATTATTACGTTCTGGCGGGCGAGAAAAATTTCGGTTTACGGTAAAATCGTGTGTTTATGATACATTTAGTAATAATGTTTTCGGCACTTATCTATTCTATGTAGTTTGTTGACATTTATTTAAGGTATATGCACACACACACACACACACACACACACACACACACACACACACATATATATATATATATATATATAAACAGAAATGTGATACTTAGAAGGCAATACAATGTAGAGGTGTGACGGATAGACACACGTTGGAGCAAATAAGACATATAATGGTGGAACAAATTAAATAGTTTCACCCTTAATACAATGTATAGTTTTTTCATAATTAAGTTTAAAAAAGTTTTTTAAAAAGTTTAATAAAGGTAAATAGATGAATTAGATAAAAATAGATAAATAAAATATTAAAAAAAAAGTTTTTTTTGTTTTTTGAATCTGGTTTGAAATTCAAATTTAACCGGTATTTTTTGCGAGACTGCATCCCACGGCCACCTTCATATGCACGCTTGAACTTGAGTTGAGCACGGTTCTGAAGAAAGGAAGAGTTCCCGAAATATTATATCATACGGAGTTTCTACCAGACCATCTTGATACAGGTATTACATAAAATTGTAACATTGTGTAGATAAACACCTATATGTGTGTTTGTGAAAAAAAAAAAAAAAAAAAAAAAAAAAATATATATATATATATATATATATATATATATATATATGTGTGTATGTATACATTGTACTAAGGGTGAAACTATTTAATTTGTTCCACCATTATATGTCTTATTTGTTCCAACGTGTGTCTATCCGTCACACCTCTACATTGTATTGCCTTCTAAGTATCTCATTTCTATATACTAATAAACAATGCTTCAAGCAAACTACATACACCTTTATATATATATATATATATATATATATATATATATATTTATATATATATATATATATATAATGTATTTTTATGTAATTCTTTTTAGACAAATTCCCGTTGAAGGTAGAATCGTGTGTTTATGATAGATTTAGCAATAAGTACATTTATATATGTGTGTGGGTATACAATTTTTTCATAGATAAATGTTTAATATTCATAGACCTATATATGTTCCGTGTTTTGGCACTTATCCATTGTATGTAATTTGTTGACATTTATTTAAGGTATATATATATATATATATATATATATATATATATATATATATATATAATGTAATTTTATGAAAGTATTTTTTATTGGTGATTGCAGCGTTCGTTGTTTTCTTTCTCACTACTACTTCGATTGTCTTACTTCCTAAGTGATTAAGATGCAGAAAATTACATTATTAGTCGCCCTTAACATTATAGGACGTATTTTTCGTTAATATATATATTTTTATTTATTTTATA
This sequence comes from Sepiola atlantica, assembly GCA_963556195.1. NCBI lineage: Eukaryota > Metazoa > Mollusca > Cephalopoda > Sepiida > Sepiolidae > Sepiola > Sepiola atlantica. Next base: position 40,020,505 of record OY744517.1, read on the forward strand.
CGTACATAAAATTAATCCATAGACACGTGCATAAAATTAATCCATAGACACGTTATCAGCATGGCAAACTTAGACAAGGATCGAACCTTCGATATCGATGTCTATAGTCCAGCGTTTTACCATCGGACGAAGACGCTTTATCATGAAATGTGTGCGGTTTTTATCACGTAAATATTTAATGTATTTTTACAAACATCTACAAGAGCAATTAAAAATAATTGGTGGACGAACAAATCTAAGGAAATACAACTTTATGTTGATAAAAACGACACTCCTCTATGGTCCCAGCACACACGGCCTAGCTTCTTTGCGAATAAGGTTAGCCCTTGAATTCTCAAAAGTAGTAAAGAAATCTTACCCGGTGGAAAGAACACTTTGAAGATCTGTTAAACAGACATCCAGCAATGACCTGTGGACGATCCATTGAGCAGGATTTCCTCTCATGAAGAAGTCAAGACTGTCGTCCTTGCTTTGAAAAATAATAAGGCTGCAGGTATGGACACCATTCCTGCCGATATCTATAAGTCGGTTAGACTACTCTTGTATTTACAACTGCATCAACTTATTGTCAAAATATGGGGTTGGATTAGTTTGCGCGTAATTACAATACGTCTTATGGATTTTCAATAAGGTGTGTCTATTCTATTAACTACGGTGGTCTCAATTACTCTATTGACGGTTTCTATGTGATTTTTTATAAAGATTGTTACTTATAAAAACGTAGTGATCATGCCAAACACTGGAAGGGAAGTACTATTACCTAGTTATAAAATATTTATGAATAAAATAAGAGTCAGCATTTACTTAGAAGAGTAAAAGAATATTTTGTGCAACAAACGACTCTGGATTTGAATAATAATTAAAATATTAGTCAAATTGAAATTTAAATAATAAAAACTAAATAGAAATTACATGTATAAATAAAAATGAACATTGAAACATTCGTATTATTTTATAATCAATAAGTGAAATTATAGAATCAACGTACGTTTCTATGATAACTGACCTACTTTCTCCTGCAGCAGGACGACTATGCTAGACTTTAGTTTCTATGGTAACTGACAAGTAAGAAGTGGAATTTGCAAAGCGAGTTACTGCTACACCCATGCGTAGCAACGAAAGTGAAAAATAGTACGTATTGGTTATGGTTTCCAATAGTGTTTTAAGAATAAAGTACATGGGGATCTATCCAATATTCCTAACGAAAAAGCATAATTTTCATGAACAAAGTTTATTTCCTAGAATATCCCATCTGTGGAACACGATACTACTAGTCTGCTTCTCAACCGACTACAGCATGGTCGTCTTCAAGTCTAAATGAAGAAATATTGGAAAATCAATTCGTCTTAACTAATCCTTTGCCCATTCTACTTTCTGTTTCCAATCATTTCGTGATGGCGCTCATCGTCCAACCACCAATCTTTTTTACCCTTATCCTCGAGTGGCTCTCGGCCTTTATAACTCAGTAGGAGATATCAGTTTAAGTGCACATACACGTCACTAATTATATCGTTACACAAAACCCGTTTATTATCAGTAAATATTTCAGACAGACATACACATTAAAGCAGTGTAGATACGGGATTCACGTTTCTATGCGTATTTCACGCTTAGAAGAATAGGGTACCATGCTCGAAAGAAATTAGTTTCACAAATTGATCGAGAAAAACGTAAATTAACTCAATAAAAAAAGTAACAATATTCATTTCACCTCCACAACATTCTTTTCGAGATGAGCAACTCTGTTTTCTCTTGACGATTTTCGAAAAAGATGAAGACACGTTGCAAAGAATTGTTTTTGTTTTTTTCATTTAGAGTACAATACGCACTGAACAAGACACGTTAACTTACGTGACTTGATAGAATTCCAAACCATTCGAGCTTTATTTTGTTGGGAATTTTCTCGTTTAAATTTTTTTTTTAACGTAGTTCACCCCAAACAAGGCAGGCCACCACTGTAGACGTAAGGGGCTACTGAAAAGAAAGAAGAGGGGAGAAGGTTGGGGGGGGGGGGGGGTCAACCTAAACTGGGATCAGCGCAGCGAGATGTCTGTTTACATTAATTTTAAATTTCTGCATGCAAGTACTGTCGGGGAAAGAGGGGGCAGGGAGGGAGTTCCAGAGGCCAGCAGCACGAGGAAAGAAGCTATTTGAGTAGAAAGCTCTCCGGCATTGAGAGAGGAAACCTCTGTCCGCTATGTAGGAAAAATAAAGGCGTAAAATGTGACTGACAAGGAAGAAGACAACAACGTTTTAGTTGATATAAAGAATTTATATAATTAAAGAAAAGGAAGAGAGAAAGTGGCAAATTAAGTTGATATTTGTTGACTTAATTTTTGATGTTCGTTTTGGTAACTGGTTCCCTTGGTGGTGGCCTGTGGTGAAAAGGTATTTTAAATACCTTAGAATAAAGCCGCTATATTTCGTTCAAATGCGCTAAATTACGCGCTAAACACATACATGCTTGTCGAATCAAGCATGGTAAGTTTTAGACACAGAAACGAGAACCTAACTTTCAAAATGGCGGCTACGGTCAATCCCGCACTGGTAGGAAAAAATGACCTGTGATTGGTTGATTTTCATCCAATCACAGGACACATAGAAAACTACTGCGAGATAGTCATTTCCAATAATTTAGCCGACTTCGAAAATGTTATTTAACCGTTTGAGAATAATTCCGGTTTTTGCATTAACTGCAAACACCATTAATTTAATGAACATGACAGGCAACGTCAAAAGTCATATTTATCTACCTCCCACAGAGCAAAATGTGACACAAGGTCGGAAAGTGGGAATTGATAAGTCAGCACTCTAGAGGAAGACCACTTATGACCGTCAAAAAATGCCTGGGCAGCCCCGTCTCAAAAGGTGAGAAGGCAAAGCCTGGGAGGGTAGACCTCATAGAACTGCACAGGACCAACCAACACACCGGCGGAATTAAGAGCCGAAGGCCAAGACAATACCGGTTTATGGGGTGTAGTATCCATCGGAACAGATATTACACTTTGATCTTGGCCAAAAGGCCGAGAAAGGTTATTTATCTACCTCCCATAAGGTAAGATGTGACACAAGGTCGGGAAAGTGGGATTAGATAAGCCAGCGCTCGAGAGGTGAGCACTCTGGTCATTTAAAAATTGCCTGGGCAGCCCCGTCGGCATTCCCCGGTAGGGGCGCCTCAGGCAGTAAGCAATAAACTTACTCTTCCCCAAAGAGGGGAGGCAAAGCCTGGGAGAGTGCACCTCCTAGAACTGCACAGGACAAACCCACAGACCGGCGGGATCAAAACCCGAAGGCCAAGACGATACCAGTCTATAGGGTGTAGTACTGTAGTATCCATCGGAACAGATACTACACTTTGATCTTGGCTAAAAGGCCGACAAAGTCTCTACCTATAACCGAAATGTTTATTCCCCTTGTATACAGCGTATTTTGAATATAGCTTGCATAACTTCCGGGTGATATTCTATAAGTGTAAAGGGGCCTCTTTGTCTGACGGATGCCTTTTGTAATAGCGCTCTATTGCAATTATACTTTTATTTTTTGGTTCATTTCTTCCTCTGCGTAGTCTTCGGTTAGTGCCGAACTTAGTTATTTACCTGTATTCTGCCTGTTGTATTCTGTTTCCCCAAATAAGAAGGACCGAAAATTCTCACGATACAAACCATGTCCTCCATGTTTGCTAACAAATGAAACCCTGCCAATCATGCCGTTCAGATATTTTGGTACTCTTATAGATGACGCGCCATGTTTATGTGACTTCGCGTCGTCAACGTAAGGTAAGATATATTGATAGAGAGAGGTAGAGAAAAGTTGATAGAAGTGCGGTCCGTATGGTGTATAGTTTGAGTTACGATCTGTTTTAAATTTAAACATAAAATTTTCCTCTTGTGTTTGTAAGTATGTGTAATTTTGTCTTGGAAAATTGGCATTATTTCAAATTTTCCACCGCTGCATGAGTGCACATGTTGGGAGACGAATAATTTACGGTTTTCTTTGATTTTAATGTTGCTTTTATGTAAAGATACTCTATTATTAAATGTTTTGGTGGCACCTATGTAAGATTTGTAGAGCTAGGTAGTAAGCTATGAAAATATATTTATGACAATTAAGTTACACAGAGGCTCCCGCGTTCCATCCCCGGGGGGAATCTTAATTTTAGCCTGAAAGTTCCCTACGGAGATGAGACGCGGAAGCCTCTGTGTAGCTTAATTGTCATGAATATATTTTCATAACTGATGACTATATATATATATATATATATATATATATATATATATATATATATATATATATATATATATATATATATACATTTGTCTTCATTGTAGAATAGAAGATATATTTATATGTGTGTGCGTGCGTTTATTTATTCGCTATGACAAAGTATATGCTGAAGTTACAATTATAAAACACAGAGAAAAGTAAATAAATAAAAATACCCACACACTTCAAATTTCATTGTTATTACTGCCTGGTATTTTTATTTATTCTATTTTCTCTATTTCTTCTTAAGTGTGTTTTTATAATAATAACTTCAAGCATATACTTTCTTATAGCGAATAAATAAACGCATGCATATATATATATATATATATACATATATATATATATATATATATATATATATATATATATATATATATATGTACATATATATATATATATATAAATATGTATGTATATATGTATATATATATATATATATATATATATATATATATATATATATATATATATGCGCCGAGCAGTTTGTGGCCTACCAGAACGCCGATCACTCTTTGCTGATGTGCGGCCATTTTTGAATCGGTTAAACCACTCCTTAATTTGTGTTACACATCGCATCTTCTCCAAACACTGAATATAACGCGACGGCAGAAATAAACACCATTCCAAAACAAAACTTCCAGCGGCGTTTCCGGCAGTGGATGGATCGGTGAGCTAAGTGTGTGCAAGCAAAAGGGGCCTACTTTTAAGGAGATTAGGGTCCCAACCCCGTCACGTATTTGAAATATTTTTTCTGGCCTAACGTCGGATACTTTTTAGACAACCCACGTATATAAAATTCAATGTCTGTGTGTATGTGTGTGCGTTTTTGTGTGTATGTGTGTGCGTTTCCTATTGCAATAAAGGTTACAGAATTTACATAATATCTAAAACTTACTAGGGAAGATGATAGGGGTATTTCTGAAGGTGTATATGCACTCCGATGACATAACACCCTTAAAACTTCAACTATATCTTATTTTTTATGAAATTTAAATCACATGTATAACATTTTCTGGAGAATACAATGGAAGTGGTCCCAAATCTCTAAGTGCCGTCATAACCTAAGAGAGCTATGGGGAACGAACCTCCTCTAAAACTTTAAACATCTAGGAGAATGCAAACTCTGATATAAACACTCTGCTACTGACTACTTAAGTCTTGCCAGCAAACCGTTGGGGGGGGGGCCTCCCTGATCGACAATCTCCCTAGGGCTTGAGTCTCGAACAAAAATATCCGGTTTTCAAACCTAAAATTGCTTAAGGAGTAGATGGGCTCTGCCTATCGCCTGTCATTTTCACTCTTTCTTTGTCTATTAGGCAGGCGCAGGGACACCTCGAACACATCCAGTGCTTGACCTTCTCTGACTAGGACAATGAACGCCGTCCCTCTTTCTCTCTATCTGGGCAACTTGGGGAAAGTTTTGTGTCACTAAGTCTCAAATAACTAGTCTGGGTCGCTCTTGTTCCGACCGGTTGAGGATACAGGTAGGGTTAGGGTTAGGGTTAGGGTTAGGGTTAGGGTTAAGGTAAGAGTTAGGTTGAGGATACAGGTAAGAAAGCTTGTCTATCTGCTGTTTTCGACTAGGTAGCGCTAGGAAGGGCTGCCCCATCAACAGTTAAATAATATCATGCGTTACTGTATGCGCCATGTCGCACATGGAAAGGTACCCTAAAGTTATCCCCGGTGAGCTCTCTTGAGGCCACTATTTCTATTGATCAATTCTCGACTAATGGTATTGATGTGTAAGCTTATTGGCACCGAACAAGCACCCACTTTGCCCTCCCCACTCTATCTAAAACTAAAATGACAATACAAACGTAAACCAGATAGCCACCACAAAACATCTTCGGTTCCCGCTTGAAGCTAGCATTCACAAATATTTGGGGGCTTATAACCAACATCAATGACGTAGAAAGCTTGCTCCTTGTAAACTCACCGGATATCCTACGATCCTCAATCTCTTCACATAATTTTGACATGACTGAATCTATGTAACTCTACGATAAAGACTCTGACGCATATATGCACGCGCTAAGAGTTGATGTTCAGAACACCCTCCCCTTGACTAGAGAACATAGGCTTGAATCAGATGATCAAGCCTACATGTGATTTAGATTAATATTACAGCACAGCGTTAGTTACTTATATTTCTTACACCGTGCTCCTTTGACCCAGGACTGTACCCTGCTTAACTCTGTCCCTGAAAGCATAGGTAAAACACTCTCACTTGCTACGAGTGTCCAAATACATGTATTTGGGAATTTCAATGTACATCAACGTGACTGGCTTAGATTCTCTAGCTATACAGGCGCAGCTGGTAACTTCACGGATAGTTTCTCCATACCGCACTCCCTCTCACAGGCTGTCACTTTTTTGACTCGCCTCCATTATCGTGTTGACCTGTTCTTGACCTCACTCCCGGGGCTTGTGCGAAGAATGCTCATAGCTCGCTCTGTAACGCTGATAACCTTGTATTAATAATTGATATCACCTAGAATCTCTTCCAAAAGCTGATGAGCCGTTGCTTAAAACGACGAGACACTACAAGCGGGCTGATTGGGAATCTATCAGAGATCACGTCAGAGACGCCACATGAAGTGAAACCTTTTCTCTTCCTTCTGATCAGTGCGCAAAGGGGTAAACCGAATGGGGTAAAGCGGGCATTGAAGCACATGCCCCCATGCGAAAATTCTACAGTAAGTCTCACTTTCCACAATGGTTCACATCAAAATATGCAGCTGCTATTGCTCATAAGCAGCCAGCACTCCAATCATTTAACCGCCATAAGTCAACTACAAATAAACAGAAACTTATAGTATCAACAAATAATGCTAACATTGTAATAGATGAAGCAAAGAGAAAGTATACAGAGATGAGCAGAAAACGCATTCAGTCACATAAACTAGGAACTCGTGATTTCTGGAAAATCTTCTATAGTGTTGTGAACAATGAGAAATTAATAATTCCCCCGCTATCAAAATACAATGATGTCGTTTGCACGGCAACTAATAAGGCTTCACTACTTTCCGAGCGTTTCGCCGTAACCTCCATTTTGGACTCCGCAAACGACTCGATCCTAAATTTCCCATTGCCGACTGAAGCTACACTAATGACCTGACGATCACCACATCTCCTGTCCGAGACATCATAAAAACCTTGACACCTCCAAAGCATGTGGGTCTGATCTTATACCAGTAATAGTTATAATGAAATGCTCTGCTGAACTGGCCTCTGTCCTCTCCAAACTCACTATAAAAAGCGTTGCAAAATATTGCTTCTCTGATAGCTGTAAAATTACCTCTGTGGTACCAGTCTTTCAGAATTCTGGAGATAGAACAGACCCTAAGAATTATCGCCCCATCAGCCTACTCCCGATCATTGCTAGAATCCTTAATTCTTAATCAATCTAGCGATAGTCCGTCACCTCGTTGATGACAAACTTCTTTTTGATCATCAGTGTGGATTTAGACAAGCACGGTCTACTGCGAATATCCTAATGGTCATCACTGAACGCATATACTATACACTGGACAAGGCAGGTGAATCTAAAGCGGTAGCGCTTGATATATCCAAAGCCTTTAACAAAGTCTGCATAAAGGTATTAGCATAAAGAAATAATTCATATGGTATTACTGGACGAATATTTAATATAATTAGATCCTTCCTAACCAAAAGAATGATCCAGGTTGTCATCGTTGGCCGTTCATCCAAAAAAAATTCCATAAATGCAGGTGCACCCCAGGGATTGATCCTTGGGCCTTTATTGTTACTGATTTTCCTAGACGATCTCTTTGATGAAATTGTATCTGAGATGGGTATATTTGTTGACGACACAACGCTCTTCTCTCGTCATGTTGGTAAAACGGACGCGCGTATATTCGCGGCAATGGCTGAATCCTCAGAAAGTGACCTCCAGTCTGTAGTGGAATGGGGTCATAAATGGATGGTAACATTTAATGCTGCTATGACAAAGCTCCTTTCCTTCAACAACTATAAGAAACCTCTTCAACCACCTATTGCTATGGCAAATATAACCCTACCTTCGAGTCTAAAGTTCAAACTCATCGGCCTAACATTCACAGGCTACATGAATTGGAACAAATACATAGAAGACGTTGCCAATGCTGCTGCAAAGAAAGTGGCTTCCTTCTACCGGTTAGAAAACTTTTCGCAACTGACAATATCTTATATCTCTACAAAGCCATCATCCGTCCATGCATTGAGTATTATTGTCACATCTGGGCTGATGTATCAGCCACCAGTCTTTCTCTCTTAGACAAGGTTAAAAAAAGATATCTAATCTAATAGGTCCCTCGCTATCCAACTTCAGCCCCTGTCCAATCGCCGTAATATCTTTGTGCTTGTTTTACAAGTATTTCAATGAAATGTGATCCGATGAACATGCTGCTTTGGTCCCCCCTCGACGTAAATACACTAGACTAATCCGACAATCAGCTAAATCCCATCTATTCACTGTGGACGTCCCCAAATGCGGGATAGACTTCTACTCCAATAGCTTCTTTCCTCGAGCTGCCGGCCTTTGGAACTCACTCCATGCTCCCTGTTTCCCAACACAACTCCTAATTTAGGATGCCCTCCAAAACTAGCCCTGCTAGTTAATATATACTTCTGAAGTTAAAAAAAATGTTCGTGAACCGACAGGTGAGGGAGGGGACTTTGTCATTCTAGTATCATCTCTCCAGATCTATCTTCACCGTCCTTCTTCTTTCTCAAATTTCACCTGACTTTCTTGGCCCAAACGAATTCATCTACTTCTCTCTATTTTGGGGGTTATACCTTCTCTCCTCCTTCCCATAATACCCCCCTTCTCCGATCATTTCTAGTATATATCTTAACGTCGTCGTATATATAAACGAAGTCACATGTGACCACTTAATCTTCTCCCAGCAGTTCAGGTAGCATTTTAAGCAATGAGATAATTTGTGGATGTGTTCCACAGATAACTCTTTCCTGCCTTGACAGAGAAGAGACGTTGCTAGTCTCTCTCTGCTCTATCATTATTTTCATGGAAGATGCTCGACTCAGCTATAATCATTGGTTCCTCCTTGTAAGACATTCACAGCAAAAACTCGTCTTCTACCACAACGGAAACAATTTCCTTTCTTCCTATGTGTGCCTAGCGTCTGGTGGAATTTCAACGAACAGAGTTTTTTTGCAGGGTACACATTACCACGGGACTGACTTGATGCAGATTACAACCTTGTCGTCTTCAAATCCAATGTCAACAGATTCCTGTCAGGAACCATCCCCTCAAGTATTCGAACTTATTCCTGACCATCATTCCACCTCATTAATCCTTATCCTCAAGTGGCGTTTGCCCTCGATAATTCGTGACCATTTTTTTAGTAATAAAGATACTATAGAACGTTGTAAGAAAACGGTACGCTGTTTAGTATCACTATTCGGATCTCTACGAATGTTAACCACGTCTATCTAACACTAAGTAATCGACGAGATGCTATATGAGCTTATTGTAAGCGGGCGACACGTTAAAGAACACGCCTAATATAAAACTAGCGACCGGATTGATGCCTTGTAGTGTCTATTCTTGTGTGTAGTACATCTTTTGATGATGACTGTACGATTACGACTGCTGGTGTCAGCCTCCTTATTATCACACATTCCAATGAGTTTTTAAAATGGTAGAATGGCATCTTAAGCGTGCTGCGTGTTTCAAGTGAACAACTTGTCTTTGCCATTCCACGAATTCTTTGGGAGTTACATGTCCTCGTGGATATATGAGCAATGAATAAGGCATCTATTGGCAATTATGATATGTAGAAGAAGTCAGTATACATAGTAAGGGATGCTGTATCTGATTTAGTAAAGTAAAGTGTAAATGTTAAACATGGTGTAATGGTTAGCTTTGCGGATTGTGGGTTGGGGTGGCAGGTGTGTAGACTCACTGGTACCAATACTCTTGGGAAGATATGGATTTATCTTCATTCGTCCTAATTATTACTGAAATAGTAAATTAGATGAGGCTCCAAGACATGCTTGGACAAAACATCTGGCCTAGTGTGTCAAACAGGGTACAAAAAGACTTTCGTATTGTTTGCCAAACTCCAACCCTGTCGCATTGCCGCAGAGTTTTATCCCTGTGCCTGGTTTACATGTATTATCCTTCTCCCCTTTTCCTTTTTCTCAGTAGCCCCTATGTTTACAGTGGCGGCCTGCCTTGTTTGGGGTGAATCATGTTAAAAAAAAAAAATTAGATGAAAGGTTAAAAAAAGAGTAATAACTCTAATAAAAAATAACAACTTCCTTAGGTTTTTAAATTATTATTTTTCTGAATTTAGAAGAACTTTTTAATAATACGAAATTTTTCGTATTATTTTTTAATTAATTTCTTTTTCTTTTCTTTTTTTCTTTGCTTTTTCCTTTTTCTTTATTCTTTCTTTTTCTTTTTTCTTTCTTTTTCTTTTTCTTTTTCCTTTTTCTTTTTTCTGTTTTCTTTTTTCTTTCTTTTTCTTTTTTTTCTTTTTTCTTTTTCTTTCTTTTTTGTTTCTTTTTCTTTTTTCTTTCTTTTTCTTTTTTCTTTTTTCTTTTTCTTTCCTTTGTCTTTTTTCTTTCTTTTTCCTTTTTTCTTTTTTTTTTTCTTTTTTCTCTTTTCTTTTTACTTTCTTTTTCTTTTTTTTTCTTTTTCTTTCTTATTTTGCTTTTACTTTTTTTCTTCTCTAATTTTCTTCGATTGTTTTGCGATCTACTTTAGAATAATATTATTAAAAAAACCTGCGTATTTTTACGAACCTTATAAACATGACGCCGATTCATGAATGAAAACCTATTTATTAATGAACCTGCAAATATATAAACGATCTAATAATATGATTTTCTCTTTTCTTTTTTCTGACGTTTTTGGACACGATTTTGGCCTTCCCTTCTGATGAGTCACGCTCATTGAAAATCCAAGATATATAACCGAAAATAACTATATATATATATATATATATATATATATATATATATATATATATATATATATATATATATATATATATTGCATTACCCTAACTTTCGGGGTACCCAGTTAGATCCATCAAGAATGACAAAGAACAGAACGTATATGGAAAAACTTTGGTTTTCTTTATTTCCCATAACCGGATGGTTTACGCCGGCTACGCACACACATATAAAAAAAATCTTTTGACATACTTTTGTCTCATGAAAGTCTTTTTCTTACTGAGGTCACAGATTTAGTTTCCGCTAGAAACTCGTTGATATATACATCCAATTGGAAAGCAATTTGCTCTGCATTGACTATCAGAGCGTGAACTGAAGCAATTGTTCCACAAGCACTTTCAATTGTTTGTTTGATGAAATACAAGTCAGGGGGTTCCTTCACTGTACCAACTTGCTTATCTGTCGCATTTTTAGTCAGCGAACACGAAAGCCTAACAGCAAGACGGACTTGGGTTCCATAGCCAATAAAGCTTCATCGGTGCCATAAATATCGGTGAACTCCCATTCTTCCGGTACTTCGATACTCCGATCACCAAGCGCTCCGACTCTTCGCGTTTCTGAAACCGCCACCTTTCAAGTCTCGCTTGCACTGCGGAACCTTCTCCTTTTTAACAGTTATCAAGTCGCTTTCTTTCTTTCTTTCTTTCTTTCTCGACGTCCCACCCACAATGGACTCGTCCACGAATCATTTTTGGCACTTTTCATTATTACGTTATTATTACTATATTAAAAAATACTCCTCATATTACAATTATTATTACTACAGCTTTCTTTCTTTTTCAACAGCTTCACGTAACACTGTAAACGTGTTAATACTATATTAGACCACGCGTGATTTGTTCAGTTAGTATTTGCTGGATATTTAAACCTTCATAGAAACTCTATTCTGATGTCATAATAGACGCTTTCTGATACCCTACCTTCTTCTTCTATCTCTCTCCCCCTTCTATCCTCCTCTTTTAAATCCCCACTCTTCTTTCTCTTCCCCTCTTTTCCTATACCTCTCTTCTTCTCTAACCCCTCGACGTATGTTTTTTTTAAATGTACGACGAACTCACCTGATATGAACAAGCCAGACTAATACCCTGCCTGGACCATCCGAAAAATGAATTAAAAAAAAAAAGGACGTATTAAGCAGAAGCATTCCGTGTTGTACAATATTATTTGTCTTAATGTAAACATACTGTCTAAATACGCACAATATATTTGATAAACACCGGAGATTCAACGGATTAGCATCTACAAAAACTAATATACTACATGTACTATATATATATCAGGGGCGGGCAACCTTTTCAGAGTGAAGGCCAGATGAGACTTTTGGAAGAAGATCACGGACCGGAGTGAAAAACGAAATCTCAGAATTACTATATTTTGTTTACATGAATAAATTGTACAAAAATTGCATTGAACACTCTACAAATCTGATATTTTTTCTCAAGAGACTTCTGTATGTGATGTTATAAAAGGCGCCGTCGAAGAGCCATTTTGGAATAAAAAAAAATAATGACGGGGGAAGTAGCAAGTTGATCCAGCATTCGTTTTGACACACCTCACATTAGTTCTCTGTTTCCTGCTCTTTCCTCGTCTCTCGTTTCGTCTTTGCCTCTCTCTTTCTCTTTTTCTATTTCTAACTCTTAATAGTTAAAGAAAAATGAAATATACATCCATCATCGCTCGCTGATATCTTAATTGAAACCTACTTTTACGTCTATGTCACAAAATGATATGAGTTTTACTGGGAGGTCCGCGGGCCAGATTGCAATAATAAAGCCTAGCAGGGTGGCGGCCCGGACACTAAGCCTTCACGGGCCGGATGTTGCCCGTGGGTCGGAGGTTGCCCGCCCCTCATATATATATATATATATATATATATATATGTACACGTATTGTATTAGTTTCTGTAGATGTAAATCGGTTGAAACTCCAGTGTTTATAAAAAGTGCTCAATAACAAGTAGAGCTGTTCTTAAGTATACATTTTTTATTAATACAAACATTATTGGTTACATATATGCATACATGTTTCGGTTGTACTCTTCACAAAGAGTCAACCTCTTCAGCTGTAAAGAAGACAGAGAAGTCACTTCTCTGTCTTCTTTGGTCTGAAGAGGTTGACTCTCTGTGAACTATACAACCGAAACATGTATGCACATATGCAACCAATAATGTTTGTATTAAAAAATATTTATACTATATATATATATATATATATATATATATATATATATATATATATATATATGATAGATAATCTAAAACAAATAACTAATCACAGAAAGGACAACAATTAGAATGCAACTGTATTTAACTCATCCAAAGAAAACCTTTGTCTCTATGGTAAATGGCAGTTCACTAGTATTCAACACGTGATTCAGATTCGCGGGCAAACGTTGACACGTGCTTGCGTAAACAAGGTCACCAAGTCAGCGAGTGCATTCAAATTCATTTCGACACTGCCGTGTACTGGAAACGGACGTGACATCACATGACTGGAAGACATAGTGGAGTAACAGTTGTAGGCAGTTGGTTGAAGTTTTGTTAAGCTAACACCCTTGTTTGGAATGATTTAACATCGATAATAAATTAGGGGATCAATGGCTCCAAATATCCGTAGCCGAAACTCGCCCTCACCGCTAGCAGAAGAGAAGGCAATGACATCAGCCTGATAAAAGTTCTTTCGTCTAATCCTTCGTCTAGTTGTGTTGTTGTGCCTAACTTTAATTCCAGAATTAACCCTTTGGATATGAATGCCTCAGTCACGGAGGACTGCTATAGTTAAACGTAGGTTACACGAGGTAGGTTTATGAACGCCAACGTATTTTATTTTTGTTTAATAAACCCCATTCCCATATACCCTCCTCCCAACACTTCTCGTCTCATTCGCCACCTTCTATCAAAGGCATATCGTGTGATCAAACAACGAACCGTGCAAGATTATAATAGTTTTAGTATGATGGCCTAGATAATCACTCGTGTTTATTTGCCATATTTTACTGTTTTATGAGTAGATAAACAAGAACGAATATTTTTATGAATCTATTTAATCTGTTCATTTCGCGATGAAGATGCTTTTTCTAACTTAAGTGATACAATCAGACAGAACCGCGTAAAGATATGGGTGAACGCATGTAAAAATGCTGTGTCAAACTTAAGCGTGGCGTACGACGAACAGAGTCTCTATAGAGATGCTTATACCTATTTATATATACCTATTTGAAAACTGGCTTTTAAAAATAAGAGTTTCGTGACACGTCTAAGTTGCTTTTTCCCAATTACCAATACTTGAATTGGAATAAAGAAGTCAACTACTCGTAGTATCTGTTCCGATGGATACTGCACCCCATAGACTGGTATTGTCTTGGCCTTCGGGGCTTGATTTACGCCGGTCTATTGGGGGTTGCCGGTCCTGTGCAGTTCTAGGAGGTCCACACTCCCAGGCTTCGCCTCCCCTCTTTGGGGAGGAGTAAGTTTATTGCTTACTGCCTGAGGCGCCCCTACCGGGGAATGCCGACGGGGCTGCCCAGGCAATTTTTAAACCCCACTTTCCCGACCCGACCTTGGGTCACATCTTACTTGTGGGAGTAAGATAAAAACTGGCTTTGTGCCTAACTCCTGGAGAGGAGTAAATCAATACTTTAATCTTTTGAACCCGCGTGTCAGTTTTGGTGAATAGATATTTTATATGATCACAGCGAACGCAGGGAATCGTAGTCCATTCATGAGTTCATCGTTGATAAGGAGTCAGGGATGAGAGTTAATAAATATTAGGCGGTAATTGGCTGAACAGACCACGTGATAGATTAAAGAAAAGGGATTTTGATATAGTTAGTCAAGTAAGATAAGTAGGTGACGAGATAGGAAACAACCTACAGGTGACCATTTGAATGTCAATTCTAATGGAATCTCTGATAAAAAATCACGTCACTTTATATGGTATCATGAGTCTTCATTCCTCACAACTGGGAGATGACGGTGGTTAAGTGGATAGCGACACGGACTGAAGACCTGGGTGTTCCAAGTTCGAATCCAGTCGGGTCCACAGTACTACTTTCACTTAGAGATGTTGGCTACCTTCTCGTGGTTCTTCCAGTAAGCACCCGATGTCAGAAAATAATTCTAACTAGAAAGATATCGGGGAAACTAATGTCAACACCAGAATCATCTGATTCACACGAAAACAGACGATTCCTCACGACCTCCTAGAAAGTAAATGAAAGTGAAAGGTTATAAGACGGCATGACAAAATTAAACTACAAGTTATTTAAAAAAAAAAATTGTTAATGAATTAATATTAATAATAGTTGTTCGTAATGTGATGAAGGAAGGGAGGGGATTTGGTTACATTGATTTTGTACGAACGTCTTGGCTTTTCGGCCAAGATCAAAGTGTAGTATCTGTACCGATGGATACTGCACGCCTGTCCTGTGCAGTTCTAGGAGGTCCACCCTCCCAGGCGTTGCCTTCTCACTCTTTGAGAAGGGGTTAGTTTATTGCTAATCGCCTGAGGCGCTCCTACCGGGGAATGCCGACGGGGCTGCCCAGGCAATTTTTAAATGGCCAGAGTGCTCATCTCTCGAGCGCTGGCTTATCTAATCTCACTTTCTCGACCTTGTGTCACATCTTACCTTGTGGGAGGTAGATAATAAATAACGTTGTTTTTTACAATATCACTTTATGAAACGAATTATCGGAACAATCACCAGCCAAGTCAGTTTGTTTCTTAATAGAATTGACATTTCACCCGTTCATTCTTTATCCAGGTTCCCATCAGAACATTCCACATGGTCACCTGTAGGTTTGCCCCGTGTCGCCGCATCAACTACTTAACCGACTTTTCTCTTACCTATCACGTGATCTACTTGGCGAATCACGGCTTAGTAGTTCCACTTTTGACCCATTGATTCCCTTTCACTGATGCATCCATCTGTTCTGGATAAAAATAGGTTTTGACGATCATCTCAAAACTCACTTATAATCCTTAAGAAAGCCGGAGGTTACAGCGGCCGAAATGTTGTGAGGATAGCACTCAAGATGAGAACAGTAGTTCTAATAATCCAAATTTTACAAAAAGATTAGTATGTGAAGTTGATTATGATTACATGTTTATTTTCTTGTCTTTTTAAATTTTTACTTCAATTCACTTCAAACAAAGCACACTGCCCGTTTCATTTTCTGCATGTTGGTACACTCGAGGAAACAAGGAGTAAGGGAAATTCTAAAGGCAAGCCGTTTGATGAAAGACGCTATTAAAGAAGAATACATTTTGGGAACCTCTACAGTGAAGGGGTGTGATTTTGCTGCTTGTCAGGGATATTTACGTTGAGGGGGCGCAAGTTCGTCGGAGAATATTCCAATGAAGTACTCGTAAAACAAGCACAGGGATGTAATATTGCGGCAATGACACATGGGCTGGAGCTTGGTAGATAGTGTGGAACATATTAGATTGGAGACTTGTTTTTGAACTTTGTTCTAAAGGGGAAAAAACTAGTGGTTGGTGCACCAGTCAAAATATGGCAACAATATTCTTTATATGAGAATAGTAATTCAGATTCGTCACAATAGGTGAAATATCCCTAATTTGCCTATTCAAGCTACATCGATACACACGCTGTATCGTCGTCATGTGTCTGGGATCAAAAAAAGGCGCAGGTGTAGCACAACCCGATTGGATTACAAGTTTATCCATTAGTTGTACGCCTACAAACCCCCATTCCTCCTATGTAGCACACCTAAAATAATAAATAATACCTATGTGAATAAACCTACCTGAAGATCGTCTGTTCAAACCCAACATGAGTTAATCAAGAGGTAACAAAGTGAAATATCTCTGAGCAGTAGCGTCGACGTGATATAGAAATAAAAACGATTCTGATAGTCAAACGATCGGACCGGTTTGAAGCCGACAGTTTCAACTGAATTATTTCCGTGCCTGGTACAGATTAGAATAATATTTAAAAATGAAGAGTTCGAACGCAAAACGCGATAAATCCAATTCGTTTAAATTGAGACCGTAAAAAATAAAAACACGAACATATTAAATCTAGAATTCGAATGAAAGCTGATTTTAATTGAAATCAAAGAGAAATTATTTCGGTATCATATCATGCAACACCTAGTTTTGGAGTCTCGTCGAGTATTTAAATGC
>OY744517.1:40042901-40102901 GCA_963556195.1 Sepiola atlantica
CGACGTATAAAAGACATAATTCATAGTTGGTCTTCATCCAAGCCGCAAAAACAATTAGTTTTGCAACATACATTTCCTGTATTATTGAATACATAGATTATCCTTTAATCTGAATCTTGTGTGCCTTCTATATGATGTATTTAAACATCTGACCAACTTCGGCAAGCGACAATTTAATCAATCTTTGCTAGGATCACGTAAACATTCAAATACTTGCAGCCAGAATATGGACAGAGTGTTCAATAAATGAAGAGTTTCATCATATCCTACAAAGAAAAAAGAAGTCTCGGAGCCGGATCAAGCCCGTTTCTGTGAGCAACCGATTCTGTATTGTAACTGTTTGTGTTAAAAACGATGCTTTATTGGTTAAGGTGAGTTATTTGAAATCCATGACTTTATGAAAGACGATGTGCTGTTTTATTTAGTTATATCAAATCAGAGAGAGAGAGGGGGAGAGAGAGAGAGAGAGAGAGAGAGAGAGAGAGAGAGAGAGAGAGAGAGAGAGAGAGAGAGAGAGAGAGAGAGAGAGAAAAGAAGGAGTGGTGGGTTGGTGTCGATTGAAACTGTTTATATTTCTATCGAGAAAGGTGGAGTCAACCCTCGCAGAACGTGACCAAATAATAGAATGCCGAAAAAGACTATTCTCCAAGTGTCGAAATGAAAAAAAAAACTGCTTAGAAAAAAAAGGAAAATGTGTTGTATTTTAAATCTGTTCTCTTATTTGTTATTTGCGAATCATTTTAATGCACTTTTAGCCATAGAAATATTTTTTGATTGCTTTGAACTATTTTGAGATTCATTTAGGGTTTTATTGCACTTACCAAAGGTCACAGGCGTCAATCGTTATGATAAACCAATCCAAGTAACATATGTGTGTGTATATTTATATTTGAAGTTTTTAAATATATTTTTTCATAACACAAATGTTTTTTGTATAGCTAAATAGTGCAGAACTAGAGCTTTAATAATTTTTTTAAAATATTAAGTAAACCTCAGTAAATGTAGAGGTCAATCTTCATACATTCACCCACTTTCAAAGCCTACACTTTTTGATCCTCCAAAATGTCCGCCGTACCTAAGATTTCCTAAAGATTAGCATACCATTTGTTAACCAAATTTCTGTAGCTGTGCGCAGTTGTTATAAGGCTTCGAATCCGAAAATCGTTTTATCTGCTCGACCTTTGTTAAAATCCATACACAAAGATGTTCTCCCACCCCAACATAGCAGTAACATTATTTATCAATTTAAATGTTGGTGCGATGCCGTATATGTGGAAAGCACAGTGCAAAGGTTTGAATCCAGAATAAAATAACACATCCCCCCTGCCATACGCCGGGGCCGACTAAATAATTTAAATAATTTAGTCAACACATCTGGGTAAGTTATTGCGCACCATCTTATAAATAGCGCCGAATGTGCGTCGGCTTGCACTAGTGACAGGTTTTCCGTCATAAGTAGATCACATTCGTTATTCCACATTAAAGTCCTGGAAGCAATATATATTGAGTCATTAAAACCCTCCCTTTGTAAAAAAGGAGTGACTTCTAGGACTTAATGTGATCCACTATGTGACCCCCACCATTTCTTTCTTAAACTGTCACTAGTCGTCATTTCACTATTTTAAGTTTTTAGTCGTAGTTCATGAATTATTTCCACGTATTTACTCTGATGAGTGTGGACGAAAGCCAGCTTAGTATTGATTTGTTTTCCTCTCGTTTTTACACTTTTCAATTTAATTCTACCTAAAAAATGTCACAATCGTCTATATTCATTGCGTTATATATATATATATATATATATATATATATATGTATATATACTGTAAATATTTTTAATATGAAAGTGTTTTAATACCGACAGACGATACTGTTTTGGGAGTTTCATCTTCATCAGTACAGAAGTAGCGGATGCAAGCGGTCGCATGAGATCGAAATCTGTTCGTAGATTCAGATTTGAATCTCGAGGCTAACATCTATGCTCACGCAACCACCAGAAATCGATACAGACCGTAATTGAAGTTAACGTGTTGTTGTCGAAAGTGTTCGAGGCTCGAGCGGAACTATATATATATATATATATATATATATATATATATATATATATATATACTTAAATCTTTTTTAGGTATGTGTGTACGCTGATATTGCTAATCTAAGTTGGGCACAATGATATACGACCGCATATCAGAAGGTACCGTATATATATATATATATATATATATATATATATATATATATATATGATTATTTTTATTTACACAGACATATACAACATCTGCGACACTGGCATATCGATGTTATCGATCAACAGCTATTATAAACTGAGATCTTATCAGGCAGAGTTAGAATCCGATCTTAACCTTAGATCATATGTGGAAAGACTATATATATATATATATATATATATATATATATATATATATATATATATATATATGTACTTCTCGTTACTAAGTCAAACAATTTATTTTGTCTTTTAATTTTTCGACTTAGTAATGAGAAGTATATATATATATATATATATATACACATATATATATATATATATATATATATATATATATATATATATATATACTTCGCCATACTCAAGTCAAAAATGTATTTTGTCTTGAAATTTTTACTAAAGCTCCTTATCTTTTGAGCTTGTTGATACTGACCGATATGCTCCGAAAAGAATTCTTACCTATGTTAACTAAATGCATTCCTATACAATCCGAGGACACTTACAGAAGAGCCTTTATTGGAAGCATGAGCAAGATAGTTAGAACCATCAGATGGAAGGCCTGAAATAATACTGAAGTCTGATGTTTTTTTCTTAATTACCTTCCGTATGTTATGTTGTAAAAAGCACTGACGAAGACCGGTTCGAATTTATATAAAGTACAGTACAAAATCATTTTTTTTAAAATTGTCTTGGAAACGATCGTACGCCAAATAATCGCTGTGTTTGAATTCTTGGAACTAATATTGATAATGTTCTAATTTTGTTGATCTCAACCCACTTTATACATACATATATATATATATATATATATATATATATATATATATATATATATATATATATATATATATATATATATCCCTTTTGTTTCATTGTACTTCAGTCGAAGTTCTCAGAAATAAAGGGGCTTTTTCCTGTTACTAACACTTGATCTCTATATGAGATCCATAGATATTCGAGTTTTCCATTAAAGTTCTCCTTTACTTCTCAAGCGTTGAGTTTGTAAAGAAGTTAAGAACATTAAATTTCCTTCTCCCCAATTAACCATTTGATCATGTTAGAGTATACCTTTCTTTTGGTCTTTTTCACTTTCCGGATTCCAGGACAAGAATTCATCGGGTCTGGTGGTGTATCCAGCTGTAACTTGAGGTACAATCACTAGGAGAAGGTGTACTATTCTTCGTATATGTTTGTGTATGTGTATGTGTGTGTGTGTGCACCCATGTATGTTTAGTTAAAGAAACAGCAATTGAACCAAAGCCTTCATTTCTATAAACACGTATACATTGGTCTCGGCAGTGACTGTATACAAAGTTAGGGATGGGAAGACTTAGACCACTATCACACACACACAAACACACACACACACACACACACGCACACACACACACATACCCCCACACACACACACACACACATACAAATCTATCTCCTCTTCCGTCTTCACCCCGTTCGCCGCTGCGTAAACACAAAACATTCCTCGGCTGTCGTATTTGCGCGCCTTTACGGGCCATTCCTATTAGAAGATTGGATTTCAGCCTTCTCACATTACACAAAATACTTGAAGCTTAATTCATTGCACGACGACTATCCGCCAACTTCGTCTCTCCACGAAAAACCCAGATCTCTCCCTCTGTCTTTCTCCTTGGTCCTTTCAATTTAAAGCGATATTCCACCAAACGGCCCTGCATTTTTTTCATTTTCTCTCTTTATTTTTTCATTTCTTTCTTTCTTTTTTTTCTTTCTTTTTTTCTTTCTTTCTTTCTTTCTTTCTTTTTAACCTTTCCTTTTTTGTTTTACTTTCCCCAACCAACTTTTTTATTTTAGCTTCAGATTCTCTTCTTTTTTCTTTCTACTTTCTTCCCATCTTTCTTCTTTTTTTCAACCTTTCCTTCCATTATTATCTCAACCTTTCTCCCTTTCTTCTTTTTTTCAACCTTTCCTTCAATTTTTCATCTCAAACTTTCTCCATTTCTTCTTTTTTTCAACCTTTCCTTCCATTATTATCTCAATCTTTCTCCCTTTCTTCTTTTCTTCAACCTTTCCTTACGCCTTTCTCTCAACCTTTCCCCCTTTCTTCTTTTTTTCAACCATTCCTTCCATTTTTCATCTCAATCTTTCCCCCTTTCTTCTTTTCTTCAACCTTTCCTTCAATTTTTCATCTCAAACTTTTTCCATTTCTTCTTTTCTTCAACCTTTCCTTCCATTTTTCATCTCAAACTTTCTCCATTTCTTCTTTTCCTCAACCTCTCCTTCCATTATTATCTCAATCTTTCACCCTTTCTTTTTTTCTTCAACTTTTCCTTCCTCTTTCTTTCAACCATTTCTTTCATTTTTTTTCCTTCAACGTAATTTTATTTCTTTTTCTTCAAACCATTTTTTCTTACTTACTTCAATGTTTCATTCCTCTTTTTATCTCAACTTTCCTTCTTTTGCATTGAAACCTTTTCCTTCCGCCTTTCATTCATTTTCTTCTTTCAACTTTTCTTGATTTCTTATTCATTGGACGTTCTCTTCCTTCTTTTCCCTTCAACTTCCCCCCTTCCTCATTTCGTTAATCGTTGTTTCTTTTTCTTTCAACATTTCTTTTCCTTCAAAATCTTTTTTCTTTTCTTTCAATTTTTCTTTCAACTTTTCTTTCTTTTTTTATTTTTAAACTTTCTTACCTGTTTTTTTTGAAACATTTGATTTTGTTTGATTCTTTCAATGTTTCTTTATTTTTGTATTTTTCTTGTTTTTACTTCCTTCAAACGTCTTCTCCTTTTCAATCTTCTCCCTCCGTTTCTTGACTTGCATCCACATCCATCCCTTCATTTTCCTACATTTCTTTATCTGTTTATCCATTCTTTCCTTTTAACTATCCTCTCGCCATCTTTCTTCATTTCTTCGTCTCTTCTTTTATTTCTTGATTTTTTTCGTTTTTCCCTCTTCTTTCTTTCTCTCTCTTTCTCCCCTCTCTCTCTGTCTGTCTGTTTTTATTTTACTCTCATCTTCTATATATAATTGTTGTAGACCCGTGCTAGGGGTCACAAAGATAACAGCCACAAATTGTGACAGGTTAAAATATACAATGTATTTATTCATAGCAATACAGTAACGCCACTAAATGTGGTAGGAGATGACCGGATTCCTACCATGCGGTAAAACATGAATAGGAATGTCCTCTGTTTGAGTCTTTGCAACCATGGTATTTATTATAGATGGTTGCTTCCATTAGTTCTTCAATAGGGGTGATTTGTACCCCACAACACCCCCCTCCCGAGCTTTTCATTCCCCTGGAATAATCGTATAACTCTTTTTACTGGGATTGATCTCTATGGGATCGATCCTTTTTCTTTTTCTGGAAGACCGGCGTTGTTCGGCTGCTTGTGGTGTTACCAGGTCGAACGTGTCATATATATGGTCCATTACTTCTTCTTGTTCAACAGGAGGTTGTCTGTCGTCATCAGTGACACGTTTCCGAATTTGGTTCAAATGCTTCTTGTGAGTGAATTTTGGACCTTCGATTATGTAAACCATCCGCCCGATCCTCTGCTTGACCTTTCCTAGTTCCCACATCATACTATTATTTTTATGTACCTGGAAAAATACCTTTTCCCCAGGTAAATACATCTTTTTAGGAACTGTAGTATTCGGCGGTTTTACCTGTTTAGGCAAAAGTTTCTCGAAGACCGGCCTAATTTTCCTCGCAAACATTAACTTTGCCGGCGACATCTTTGATGGAGCGCTTTCATTTGGCGTAATTCGGTACACCTGTAAAAACTGTTGTAACGGTTTCCTGGGGGCGTTCCTTTAGCTTTTTTCAGGGCTCTTTTTAGCGTGTCCACGAACCTCTCTGCCTGACCGTTCGATCGAGGATGATAGGTTGGCGTTGTTATGTGGTTGACCTGGAAATCCTCGCAGAAACTTTTAAAATCTGCTGACGTGAATTGCGTGCCATTGTCCGACACCAAACAATCGACCACACCAAACCTAGCATACAATTCGTGAAGAGCACTGATTGTAAAATCCGTCGTTGGACTCTTTCATCTAAATACCTCAGGCTATTTTGAAAAGCTATCAACAACTATTAAGTAATAGTTTCCCTCCAATGGACCTGCAAAGTCCACGTGTATCCTTGACCATGGATGGTCAGCTTTAGGCCACGGGCTAAATTGTATTGGGGGCGCTTTTGCAGCCAATGCGCATCCCTTACACGACTTTACCATGTCTTCAATATCAGTGTCCATGCTCTTCCAGTAAACGTAGGACCTCATGAGGCTCTTCATTCTAGTAACCCCAGGGTTCCCCGTATGAAAATCCTTAAAATTTTGATTCCTCAGCGTGACTGGGATTACCACCCTTTCTCGGTACAACAGTACCTCATTGCACATA
Organism: Sepiola atlantica; assembly: GCA_963556195.1. Lineage (NCBI taxonomy): Eukaryota > Metazoa > Mollusca > Cephalopoda > Sepiida > Sepiolidae > Sepiola > Sepiola atlantica. Next base: position 40,049,503 of record OY744517.1, read on the forward strand.
GAATAAACTTCCGCCGCCGATTCATCTGATTGAATTTTTTGTTTCGTTTCTTTGATGAAACTATCTTCTTCAGCCCCCCTTATTATATCTTTCAAAGTCACTGGTAATTCCCTGATCGTATTGCACAGCATTTGTGTATAGTCCTTTTCACTTTGTAGTGACGCTATTACTGTGTCCTCCAGCGGTTCCCTTGATTTCGGGATTAATCGCGACAATCCGTCAGCGTGACCTAACTTCGCAGATGCAAGAAATTCCATACTGAAATCGTAATTTAGCAGGATGGTCGCCCATCTTTGCAGTCTGTTGGCTGAGAAAGTTGGTATCCCTTTTTTGGAACCGAAAATGGTTATAAGCGGCTTGTGATAAGTTTGTAATTTGAATTTTCGACCATGTAAAAAACGGTGGAATTTTGTAACCCCGAATATGATCCCCAGTGCTTCCTTCTCAATTTGGGAATAATTCTTCTCGGCTGGCAGTAAGGTTCTCGACGCATGGGCGATCGGTTTAGTGGACCCATCTGGCATTTTATATAGAATGCATGCCCCTATTCCATAAGCACTTGCGTCGGTTGCGACAATAATCTCTTGTTCTGGATTGAAATGAATCAGAAATAAATCTGATGTTAGTACATCTTTTAACTGCTTAAATGCCGACTGACACTCCGGCGTCCAGTTCCATTTTTTGTCCTTTTTTAATAGTTCATTCAAAGGCGCGCGCAATTTATGCATATTCTTAATAAAAGTTTGATAATAGTTAACGAGCCCTAAAAAACTTTGCAATGTAGTTACATTTTGAGGCTCTGGCATGTCTTTTATTGCTGTGGACCTATCCGGGTCGGGTTTTCTCCCGTCCTTATTCAATATATGACCCAGGTATTTTATTTGTTCCAAAAAAAATTCACATTTTGCCTCCTTCAAAGTGAAGCCGTATTCTTGTATTCTGTCAAACATTTGAAATACATGATCTCTATGTTGTTCAACATTTTGACTACGTATGAGAATATCGTCCAGATAGCCTATTGAAAAATCCAAACCGCTTAGCAAAGTGTCAATTATCTGTTGGAAAATAGCAGGTGCTACTTTTATCCCAAATGCCAATCTATTGAATTTAAAAAGACCTATGTGTGTTGAGATACACAAAAGTTTTGAACTATCGTCTTCTACTGGTATCTGTAGATACGCCTCGCTTAAGTCTATTTTGGAAAACATTTTTCCGCCATTTAACTTAGCGAATACTTCCTCTGGGTTTGGTAACGGATAGTGGTGGTCCTTGAGCGATGCATTCAATCCGGTAGAGAAATTTGCGCATACTCTGATTTCTTTTGATTTTTTTTTATGTATACGGTGGGGGCTGCCCACTCACTATAGTTAATATGGGTCAAAATCCCTGTGTTAACTAGTCTTTCCAATTCTTCTTCAATTTTTTCTCTTGAAGCGAACGGTACGCTACGTGGTTTTTTGAATATTGGTTTTGCTTCATCCAGCAATTCGAATCTCGCTTTTATTTTCGTGCAGCATCCAAGCTTTTCAGAAAAAACACCTGGAAAAGATTTTTTTAGATCTTTTTTTAGTTTGTCGGCTTCGGCCGTTAAATTATCGACTTTTTGACAAAAATCACTCATTGGTGAGTCCCATAATTCAAATTCTTGGATCCAGTCAGATCCAAATAAATTTGATGTGTTCCTAAGAACGAATACTTTTAGCTTTTTTGTCTTTCTTTTTAGTGAAACATTAATAATTAATTCACCCTCAAAATGTATCTTTTCACCAGTTACCGATCTTGCGATTTTATTCGTCTTCATCATCGTGGGCTTACCTAATTTCTTCCACGTGTGAACATTTATAATCGATATATCCGACCCTGAATCGAGTTGCAGATTTACTTCTCTATTTCTGATTCTCACTGTAACATATTTCCTTATGTTCTCTGTTGGTGAAGGGTCCCTTTTTGCAGTTTTTATGTAGTTCTTTTTCCTACTTTTGCTCTGCAATATGAGGCCTTGTGCCCTGCTCGTTTGCATAGGTCACACGTTATTTTCTTATGGTACCAACATGCATTGTACCCATGAGGTCCTCCACATTTACTACAAGGGGTCCTAGGCTTTTGTCTATCCTGATAATTTTGTGAAGGGTTCTTTTTGCCTCTTGGTTGGTAATAGCTGGCGGATGAGTGTCCTTTAGTTTTGGAGCATATCTTTTTAATGTGAGCGATACCTGCTCCCTCTATGTTTCGGGAATCTTGTTTCACTGCCACGAACCGTTGACAATCTTCAGCCAGTTTCTGAAGCGTTAAATCAGGTTCTAATTCCAGTTTATTTAGAGCACGACGTCTTATATCGGCGTCTTTTGTGGCTATCAAACCTTGTGTGAATATTAGGCATCTAAAATTATCTGCCGTTAATGATGACAACTTGAAGTCGTCAGAGTTTTTATTAACTATAGACGATAAAGTCGTATAATCCTGATTTTCCTCATGTGTAATATTCATACATTTCCATCTTTTATGGAAAAGGCTTGTCTTTGGACAGTATAACTCCATTAACAGTTTGACTGCCTCGTCAAACGACAATTCGTTGGGTTTTCTTGGCAAAATATAATCCACGAATTTGTTATGTTCGGATGCACCCAACTTCCGTAGTAATAAACGAACCTTCTTTTGATCCGTCCATGAACCACAATCAATCTTGAATAAGTCTTCAAATCTTCTGAAGTATGTTTCAAACGTTAGGTCTTCCTCAGGAGCATAGCGAAATGTATCAATGGCTGACCAGATCGCATTTTGCGAAAAAGCCGTACTGTTTTCCTGTCCGTTGTCCTTATTCATTAAAAATTGCGTTAACAAATCCATTTTTTTATCTGATTGGTTTTGATGCTCTAAATGTAATTTTTTCAATTCCAATATTTGTTCGTTCATTTCTTTCTTTTCTTCCGCGGCGTATCTCATCCTCGTCGCCAGTGTTGTAGACCCGTGCTAGGGGTCACAAAGATAACAACCACAAATTGTGACAGGTTAAAATATACAATGTATTTATTCATAGCAATACAGTAACGCCACTAAATGTGGTAGGAGATGACCGGATTCCTACCATGCGGTAAAACATGAATAGGAATGTCCTTTATTTAACACCTACCCACTATAGGAGTATGTGACACAAGGTCGGAAAGTGGGATTTGAAAAGCCAGCGCCCGAGAAGGTGGGCGCTCTAGCCATTAAAAATTGCCTGGGCAGCCCCGTCGGCATTCCCCGGTAAGGGCGCCTCAGGCAGTAAGCTATAAACTTACTCCTCCCCAAAGAGGAGAGGCAAAGCCTGGGAGGGTGGACCTCCTAGAACTGCACAGGACAGACCCATAGACCGGCGGAATCATGCCCCGAAGGCCAAGACAACACCGGTCTATAGGGTGTAGTATCCATCGGAACAGATACCACACGTGGTACGAGGACTCTCACATAATAGGAATGTCCTCTATATTTAACACCTACCCACTATAGGAGTATGTGACACAAGGTCGGAAAGTGGGATTTGAAAAGCCAGCGCCCGAGAGGTGAGCGCTTTAGCCACTAAAAATTGCCTGGGCAGCCCCGTCGGCATTCCCCGGTAGGGGCGCCTCAGGCAGTAAGCTATAAACTTACTCCTCCCCAAAGAGGAGAGGCAAAGCCTGGGAGGGTGGACCTCCTAGAACAACACCGGTCTATAGGGTGTAGTATCCATCGGAACAGATACCACACGTGGTACGAGGACTCTCACATGATAGGAATGTCCTGTTTGAGTCTTTGCAACCATGGTATTTATTATAGATGGTTGCTTCCATTAGTTCTTCAATAGTGGTGATTTTTACCCCACAACAATAATTATACTCTTTACTTCTATATTTTCGTCTTTCTTTTTATTTTAGTTTTTCTTTCACTATTACATTTTTCTTGTTTCCCTTGTTTTCATTTTTTTCTTTCTTTTTAACTTCCTGTATTTATTTCGTTTTTCACTTGTTTCTTATTTCGTTCCTTCTTCATTTCTTTGATTTAAAAAACTTTCCTGATGCTTATTGTCGTCTACAATACATTGTGTTCAGTTCTCATTTTACTCCAATTCTGATCGTTTTAATTGGAATTGAAATAAAATGCGAACTAAAAACAATGCATTATAGTTGACTGTTTTGAATAGTTTATTTTACAGAAACTTCGGTGGATGAAGCAAATAAAGAATTGTTTATATTAGGCAACCATAGGAAGGGTTGATATGCCGTAAAACGGAAAACGAAGCAAAACCATCAAAGTAATTAGAAAGGGTTGATATGCCGTAAAACGGAAAACGAAGTAAAACCATCAAAGTAGTTAAAAAGCAGTAAAATAAAATAGGCCTAATGGCCTATTTTATTTTAACTGCTTTTTAATAGCGTAATATCTAGAAGTAATAAAGCTATCAATTCGATGATTTCATAATTATACATGCGAACATTTTTCTCTTTGTAAAATGAATACCCGTTTATTTAATTAGTATTATATTTAACCGTATTCCATACTCTAACACAAATGTCAGCACAAAATGGAGCTTTATATCCCCCATATATATATATATATATATATATATATATATATATATATATATATATATATATATATATATATAAAGTAATTCAACAAAAGATATGAGAGTCAACTAATATCTTATAATTAGTGAAACATCCGGATAAAAACTGAAGCTCAATATACTGGATAGAGCATTACTATCATAATATGAAATGAAATAATAAAATAAGGTGCCAATCTTATTTTATTAGAATTCAAAGTTCAAGCAAAGTATCTTAACGTCCTTAACTCATGAGTTTTCAAAGATAATTCAAAGACCATTACCGCAGTGACATTACTACATGTAATAAAATTACACTTTGAAAATATATAAAAATATATACAAAATTACATAAAAGTATATAACATCATATATCAACCCCAAAACATACTTTTTTGTTAAATCTATACAATCCATCCAAGTCATACAATTTAAAAACATATTGAGGAAAGATATCCAAGAGGTTGACTGAAGATTTGATTGGCACCTTATTTTATTATTTCATTTTATATTATGATATATATATATATATATACTCTCATTCTCGGTCCACGGAAGTATTTTTAAAATGGCCCGACTTCTCAAAATTACGTCCGAATAAGTGCGTTCCACCTACGATTGAACTAAACATCTTTCTATTTGATTTACTTCATCCTTGAACTTTTTCAATGCTACCTTAACAGACATCCTTTTTTTCCATCTTTAAATCTCTTTTCACTGGACACCTTATCAACGGACATTTACCAACTGGACACACCCCATATCTTTTTACATGCACACTCTCACTTTCCATTACTAAATATTTTTTCAAATTTTGAATTTTGGCTTTTCCACTGCCAACTTATCTATCTATGTAATTCCTCTGATAATAAGATTTTAATCTTTGAAAAGCCTTGGCTTAAGGAAAGAAAAATAAACATGTTTTTACCGAGTACACCTTGCATTGAACAATCGAAGTTGAAATAAATTTGTCATTCGTACATGTTCATCCCTCTTCTTTCATCTATCTTCATATATATATATATATATATATATATATATATATATATATATATATATATATATATATATATATATATATATATATTACCGGATGTTTAGAAAAATCGTTGGCATAACTTCTATACGTGTAAATACAAAAAAAAGAAATTCCCATAAACCCTAACCCGGAAACGCTTGATTTCCGAGTTATAGGCAATTGAAATAAATACTGATTCACATTCTTTATTGTAAACAGGTACAATGTGTGTGATATGGCAATTTCTACAAGTGCAATAGATAAACAATACTCCCCATGTTAAGATCACTCGTAAACTAAGCTTGGGTCTAGTGTTGCCACATACACCAAGTAAACCATATAGAAATTATACCAAACAAATATGAAATCCGTGGGGTTCCGAAGAAAAACCTGAGTGCTCTTATTGGCAGCGGCTCCCCTGATAGCCTGCACCCTTCTTATTTCATGCGACTGAATACATCAGACCAAATCCAAATAAGATCAACAAAAAAAACAAAGACTACTCAGAGAACGAAATTGACCACAGGAGAAAACGAGAACATAAATCAGTCGTGAGATTGCATACAACCGCAAGACAACGTAAGGATGGGCCGAAATCTTATCTGGGCCTTATGTCTACATATTGTATGAAGTATTCCCGAAGGTATACAATGGAAACGCTGATAACTAAACAAACAATGCATCTGATCAGCCTGAAATTGTGGATAGTGGTTACACTTATCAAATAGCATCAGACCTATACATCAAACTTTTGAAAATTCGGGAGTTTTAATTCCGTCAAAATTTCAAGCTTGACCGAACATTTTAAGTTAAAAGTCAAAGGTCAGTGTTAAAGTCATATACGATTCGGAATCTTATTGTCTACAATATGGGTCAAGTAGCAAGTTTCTACAACGAACAGAAGTTATTGCCAAAGATTTAACTTTCACCTTATCCGTGATCTTCACCTTGACTTTTGACCTAGGTATCCAAAAAATATATCAGTTCGAAGTTCGTCAATGACTGATATTTTGTACCAAGTGTTGTGTCTATTAGTCAAGCGATGTGGACGCGAAGCTGTAAAGAATCAAACAAACTCGACCAAAAACATAGCCTCTTTGTCGTATGCAACAAGGATGGAGTACTGCTCCCACATCTGGGGAGGTACTGCTCCCACATCTGGGGAGGTGTTGCTCAGAACAACCTTTCCTGCCTGGACAAAGTACAAAACGGACTTCGAAATCTCGTAGGGGATGCCCTCTTCTCTTCCCTACAGCCACTTTCTCACGGAAAAGATGTTGCTAGTCATTCTCTGCGCTATCGTTATTTTTACTGTAGGTGTTCGACTCATCTCCAATATTTTGTCTCTTCTGTAAAAGATTCACAACAAAAAACTCGTCCAGCTACAACCAATGTCAATAATTTTCCTGTCTACCAATGTGTACTTCAAACTAACCAGAGCTTTCATGAGCAAAGTTTCTTTTCTATAACTACCCGTCTGTGGAACATAATACCGCAGGGCTGCTTCCCAGTTGACTACAGGACGGTTGTTTTCAAATCCAATGTTAACAATTACTTGTTTAGCCGTCCTCTTAAATAATCAAATTCTGCCCGACTTAAACCATCGTTACCGATCACTTGGTAAAAGGACATTATAGAAAATAAGTTAGAGGGCCAGCAGTGTAGTATCTGTTCCGATGAATACTACACTCCATAGACTGGTATCATCTTGGCCTTCAGGGCTTGATTTACGCCGGTCTATGGGTCTGTCCTGTACAGTTCTAGGAGGTCCACTCTCCCAGGCTTTGCCTCCCCTCTTTGGGGAAGAGTAAGTTTAATGCTTACTGCCTGAGGCGCCCCTACCGGGGAATGCCGACGGGACTGCCCAGGCAATTTTTAATGGTTAGAGTGCTCACCTTCCCGGGCGCTAGCTTTTCAAGTCCCACTTTCCTAACCCGACCATGGGTCACATCTTACCTTGTAGGAGTAAGATAAAACTGGCCTTGTGTCTAACCTCCTGGGGAGGTAAATAAATAGAGGGCCAGTTTTGTTCCAATGAAAGAAAGTTGTAGGAACCCTAACCCTAACCAGACATATACAATTTCTCTTAATTAAAAATGTTTTCTATAATTGTCATGACCTTCGGTTCTTGATTTACGCCGGTCTATGGGTCTCTCCTGTGCAGTTCTAGGAGGTACACCCTCCCAGGCTTTGCCTCCCCTCTTATATATGTATATATAAAGGTTAATATAACAAAAGATATAAGAGGCAACTAATATCTTTAATTAGTGAGCATCCGCTCATAATTAATTAGTGAGCATCAGCTCATAAGAACCCTTAATTGGACATTATAATATTCAACACCAAGTGAGTTTTCTGAACTTTTCATATGATTTGGTTTTTTCTATCGTTTTTTTTCTATCGTTTTATTAATTTGCATACCCAGGCATTTTTAATGGCCAGAGTGCTCACCTCTCGGGCGCTGGCTTTTCGACCCCCACTTTCCCCACCCGACCTTGGGTCACATCTTACTTGTGGGAGTAAGATAAAATTGGCCTTGTGGCTAACTCCTGTAGAGGAGTAAATAAATATCCTTGTCTCTTTGTAACGTTTTACTTTTATATTTTGTTTTTTTAAAGTTGAAATTTCAACAACTTATTTGTGGGTGTTGATGTATCTACACTAATTTCTACTCGTTCGCCGCAACCATCCCTTGCTCTCTTCTTTCGTTTTTTCTCTTTTCATTCTCGTTTCTCAGCACGATTTGGTGAATCCGGAAGAATTCATTACCGCCCGAGAATATGTACACGCACTCTACCCGTTTTAAACGTCACCTTCCTCCCCAGCGAAGGTTAAACGGAGCAGCTCGCTTTTCATCGGTGCGTTGGAAGGCATTTGACGATGCTTTATACCAGAACAGATATGGGTCATTTATCGAGTATTTCTGTGAAAACGGCTGCTTTAACTGTGGCACTACTCGCCAAACGTCACCCACAAATATCTCAAACACACAGATGCACCACCCACGGACGTATGTATACAAACGTACAAATATTATATATATATATATATATATATATATATATATAAACGTATATATATATATATATATATAATATTTATAAATATAAAATTATATATATATATATATACTGATACACATATAATATTATAAAGTGCTATAATATATTGTGTATAGATATTAACTATTTACTTCAAGAGTGCTCAATACGTGAGTAGAGCTTAGTAGTAATAGTATTAAAATATATCTATAGGAAGTCAGCTAACCAGAGGCGTATATATTTTTTCCCTGTAGGGAATAATTAGGCAAAATCTCACTCTCTCTCCATCTCTCTCTCTCTGTCTCTCTCTCTCTCTCTCTCTCTCTCTCTCTCTCTATATATATATATATATATATATATATATATAGTAAGTTATGAAAATATATTTATGGCAATGAAGCTGCACAGAGGCTTCCGCGTTTCATCCCCGGGAGAATCTTCAGGCTAAATATATATATATATACATTTTAGATTCCTCCCAGGGATGAAACGCGAGAGTCTATGTGTATTGATTTACTCATCTCCAGGAGTTAGGCACAAGGCCAGTTTTTATCTTACTCCCACAAGTAAGATGTGACCCAAGGTCAGGTCGGGAAAGTGGGGTTAAAAATTGCCTGGGCAGCCCCGTCGGCATTCCCCGGTACGGGCGCCTCAGGCAGTAAGCAATAAACTTATTCCTTCCCAAAGAGGGGAGGCGAAGCCTGGGAGGGTGGACCTCCTGGCGTAAATCAAGCCCCGAAGGCCAAGACAATACCAGTCTATGGGGGGCAGTATCCATCGGAACAGATACTACACTTTGATCTTAGCCAAAAGGCCAAGCAGAGTCTATGTGTAGCTAGACTGTCATTTTTTAAATATTACCCAAAGTTTTCATTAGTTGATAGCTAATAGGAATACATATAATCTACCATTTTACATTCATCACAGAATTAACACAAGGTGATCTAGTTTTGACAAGCCCCCTTGCAGCGTTTCATAATGCCACATATTAAGCTTGGCCTTATTTCACATCCAGCCTTCGTGGGGAGGAAGTCAACTAACAAGTGGTAAACATTGTTATATACTAATGAGTCAACACGTAGCAAGGCCAAAAGCCACTCGTGGATAAGGGTTAACGGGATTGTCAGTTGGGTGATGAACAATAATATGAGATGATTGGAAAAGATGGGTGGAATGGATACCATTTGATTACTTAAGAAAACGTCTGGAAAAGTATTTGTTAACATTAGACTTGAAGACAACAACGTTGTAGTCAGTAGAAAAGCAGTTTCCTAGCAATGTTTTCCACATATTATAAGATATTAGAAAGAAACTCTGTCCATGGAGGGAGAAACGAGTTAGACGAGTTCTTGCTGTGAATATTTTAAAGGAGATCGGGGCAGAGATTGTAGCTCAGCCGAACGCCGAAAATAACAAATGAGTAGAGAAAGACTAGCAACGTCTTTTTTTTTCTGTGAGAAAGACTGTTATATGAAGCATGCACGAAGGATAGCACCCAGCGCATTGCGCCAGACTTGGCCAAATGCGAAACAGAAAAGAAAACAATATTAGATTCACCTTTCGAGCAGGATACTAATATGAAGTATTAGAGTACACGAACGAGTATTGATTTACTCCTCTCCAGGAGTTAGGCACAAGGCCAGTTTTTATCTTACTCCCACAAGTAAGATGTGACCCAAGGTCGGGTCGGGAAAGTGGGGTTTAAAAATTGCCTGGGCAGCCCTGTCGGCATTCCCCGGTAGAGGCGCCTCAGACAGTAAGCAATAAACTTACTCCTCCCCAAAGAGGGGAGGCAAAGACTGGGAAGGTGGACCTCCCAGAACTGCACAGGACAGACCCATAGACCGGCGTAAATCAAGACCCGAAGGCCAAGACAACACCAGTATGGGGTGCAGTATCCATCGGAACAGATACTACGAACGAGTAGCGAAGTAATTAAAAGCTGTGGCGCATTCGCACAATTGTTTTTGAAAGAAGAAACAAAAGTGCAATCGGTTTCTTTTCTCTCCGACGCCAGCCAGATTGGTTATTGAAATCCGTGTTCTCCCGTTTTGGTAATAACTTCGGCAATGACGATCAAAATAAAGTCTAGAACGCAATAACACATACGGGTCTTCCATTACAGACCATTTACTTAAAAACTCGCCGTGCGCTAGTAATTTTAGCATGGACTCCGTCACCATTCTCAGTCATGCTCACTCATTATACCATCTAAAAATCTTGGAGACGATCTACGTTCGTCTTAAACGTCCCTCCCTTTGTAAGCAAAGGAAATGTCTATTGGGACTAAGATTCATCCTCCATTGTACATATAACATAACGATATTTTATTTTCTGTACTCTTTCTTTTCACCTCCTTGTTTAAATCCTTCGTTTTTTAAAAAAAATCCGTCAATACAGCCTTTGTTAAGAGAAGGCGAAACCGGTCGCCTGGCTTTTTTTCTTGATTAACTTTTAATCATGAACGATAAAATTTGTCTTCCCTTCATGCTTGCGATAATCAAATTTTATACTCGCCCCCCCCCAAAAAAAAATCATGATATATATATATATATATATATGATACTTAGAAGGCAATACAATGCAGAGGTGTGACGGATAGACACAAGTTGGAGTAAATAAGACATATAATGGTGGAACAAATTAAATAGTTTCACCCTAAAGTTGAGCACGGTTCTGAAAAACGTAAGAGTTCCCGAAATATGATATCATTCGGAGTTTCCACCAGACCATCTTGATACAGGTATTACATAACATTGTAACATTGTGTAGATAAACAGATATATGTGTGTTTGTGAACAAAAATGATAAATAAATAAATATATATGTGTATGTATACATTGTATTAAGGGTGAAACTATTTAATTTGTTCCACCATTATATGTCTTATTTGCTCCAACTTGTGTCTATCCGTCACACCTCTGCATTGTATTGCCTTCTAAGTATCACATTTCTATATACTAATAAACAATGCTTCAAGCAAACTACATAAACTTCTTATATATATATATATATATATATATATATATATATATATATATATATATATATATATATATATAAGTTTATTTTCCTAATACTGATTCTGACGTTATTCTTTCACCCTTCAGAGAGGGCCGACATTCAACACTTACACCGACAGTACAAACTTGCTAAAATATAAACAGGAAGTCTTGCACCCGGAACCAACGAGGGGAGAAATCCTTACGAACAAGAAAAGAACGATTACTTAATGTAAAATGTAGTAAAAGACCCGAAAACACGGCTTATAATAACAGCGCCATGTTTTGACATGCACAGATTATCGAGTTAATGTTGTGCATTAAGATAAACATTTGGAGGATTTACAGTTGCTGTGAAAATGCGATGCGACGAAGCGGAAAGAAATGATCTGCGAACAAATTGTTTCTCTACACACACGCGCACCCCACCCCATATATATATATATATATATATATATATATATATATATATATATATATATATATATATATATATATATATGTGTGTGTGTATTTATATATGTATATATATGTGCATATATATATACATATATATGTGTGTATGTGTGTGTGTATATATATATATATATGTATATATATACATATATACATGTGTGTATATATATATATATATGTGTTATATATACATATATACATGTGTGTTTATATATATATGCATATATATATACAAATATATATATACATATGTGTGCATGTATATATATATGTATATATACGTATATATATGTATATATACATACATATATATGTGTGTATATATATGTGTACATATACATATATATATACATATATATATGTATATATATGTACAATATATATATATATATATATATATATATATATATATATATACATAAGACTACTTGCATTCTGTCGACATAGGTATAAATCTATCTATGTATCTGTATGTGTGTAGGTTTGTCTGCCTGTCTATATGTCTGCTACCTGTCTCCCCTATATCTATGTATATGTCTCTCTCTCTCTAGCTCTCATATATATATATATATATATATATATATATATATATATATATATATATATTAGACCTCTTCAAAATTGACCTTTTTCTTCAAACATATGGAAACTGCTATTATTCCCATTCTCCAAGGTCTAAATTAGCTAAATATACCAGGTATTGTGATCTTGGACCTTGGCTATGCCTGCCTCAAGAGCCATGTAATTTTATTGTTGACGTTTTTCAAAAACGCTGCAAAATATGGGATATTATGTCCTTATTTTCATTGTAGCTTTCCAGAGGTTGATGCTATAGCATTGAAAGTGGTACCAAATGAAAGCTAATAAAATTTTCTTTGAGCATGTAAGCTTGCGCCATTTTTAAAATAAGACTGTTACGCGATCGAATGTAGCCGAATTATTAAAATGCAATGAAAACCCTCTAAAATACTTTAAAACACAAAAATAGGCACGTAGGTAGAAAAGTAACTTTATTTTCTTTGGTAAAAGTTATTTGTTGATTTTGTACCCATTTTTTTCTGTCAATTATTCTTGCCAATCACCAAAATGTGTCCTTTATTCTTTTGAATATATAACCAGTTTTTAAGGAAGAATTAATTATGATGCTTTCACAATATCAGAAGTCAACATTGGAATATATCAAATAACACCATGACAATCATCTTTTTGTTGTTTTTCTTCAAATTACTAAAATGTGAAAAGAAAATTGTTTCTTTGTTTTTTTTTGTAGATACGGCTACAACTGAATTAATATATAATTATTTTAATAATAAATATTTTAATATTATCTACACAGTATACGTTTGATCCTTGCGAAATAATTGTGTAGAGATTACCATTCACGCCAGGTGCACGATTCGAACCCTGAAACTAGAGTCACAATAAACTACACACACACACATACACACACACATATATATATATATATATATTTATTTTTTGATACAGAAAAATTAGTACAACATTGGTACCGTCGGTTTCAAGCTCAGAAGGATCGACAAACTGCCAGGACACGACCCAAGTTAAATCTTTATTTAAATTCTTTTTGGATTGATTTAAACTCCTTTAATCCAGGATTTAAACTTGAATTTAATTAATGTTCTTTCTTTTAACCTTTTTATCTCTTCGTAAGTATAATCCTTAACCCAATTTTCTCTCCTTATTTTCTCTAGAAGACAAATTATTAACCCTCAAAACAGTAACGGCCAAATATAAGCTACTTATAAACATTGACTCACGGGATTTATATAAAATTATTTTTTTTATAGTTTTAAATCTTTTCCATTTTAAAATTTAAACTGTTACTTTTCATCCCTCTTTTTTCAAACCTTATTAAACCTCCATTACACTAAATTTAAACGAGAGTGACACGTGACTTCACATTTCCGAAACAGATGACAACATAAGCTGAAGAAAGCCGAATGGCTAAGTTTGAAACCGACGGTACGAATGTTGTACTAATTTTTCTGTACAAATAAATAAATAAATAAATAAATATTACGCTCGTAATTTTAATTTTAATTCTTAATTAATCGAGCACTCTGCTGGGATTTTTCCTACTATATTACAATATATATATATATATATATATATATATATAATAATAATAATCCAGCTAAAATATCCACAGGGTAGTAATCTAAAGAATTTCAACCGGGTTCATTAAAAGTGTTCAATATCAGATAGAGCTTTTATATATGGTTATTTTTATTTATACAGACATGTACAAAATCTGCGACGCGGGCATGTCGATGTTATCGATCAACAGCTATTATAAACTGATATCTCATCAGGCAGAGTTAGAATCCGATCTTAACCTTAGATTATATTTGGAAAGAATGAAATAGAGATAAAAGAAATGAAATGTAAAATTTAAATTTGGAAAGTCACGTGGTTGGGACCGTTAGGAATCAAAAAAATAAATAATAACGTCAAAAACCAAAACAAGGTATTAATATAAAATATAAAAAATAAAATAAAATAAAATAAAAAGAGAGAGAAATAACACAAAAAAGTAGATAGATGAATAAAAAGATAGATAGATAGATGGATAGATGGATAACGGTCCCAACCACGTGACTTTCCAAATTTAAATTTTAAATATATTTCCTTTTTCTCCATTTCATTCTTTCCAAATATGATCTAAGGTTAAGATAGGTAGCTGGAGTAGGTGATGTCGTATGAAGAAAATTAAATGGGGGGGGGGGGGAACACACTTCAGCTTCGGGGAGTAGTAAGGGGAAGATGACTTGGTCGAAAGAATATGAATTGGGAAGAGCCGAAAGTGAAAGGTTGATGATCAGTGAGGAGATGGAAGTAGAATAGACGGACAGTTCGAAAGGGCGGAAGTGGGAGGAGGAGGAAGTGTGAAGAGGCGGAAGTAGAAGTTAAGAGAAACTGAAAAACACGATCTCGTATTATTAAAAATTTAATAAATCAACTAATTCCATAATTTGGAATATTTACAAAATGCGACGTCACGAACATTTTTATAAATAGTATTATAGGCATTTTCATATTTGAAACTAATTTATAGCCTACATTTTTTACAGACGATAAACATTAACTTATGAAATTACCGTATCTACGGCAAAATCCTCCGATTACATTTTTAATTATATTCGACTCAGATCAAATAAATTACGTTAGACTGAAAAACAAAGATGGCTGCCAGTCGTTCTCACCGACTGTCTACGAAGTCACGATTAAATCTGAAATACACTTTTAGTACTGAATGGATGATAGTATACGTACTTCAATTATAATTTACACCGGTCTAACTAATCTTCTTCTATATATTAATACGATAGCGTGTGTGTTCGTGTGTCACGCTTACATCAAAAGCTCTGCGCATGCGTGCCGCACCTAGATTTGGAAAAGCATTCAAGTCACCTAATTTTCGTAATATTTTTAAGTATTTCCCTTTGCGAAACGGTTAGTGACATAGGATTTTGACGTCGGCCCGACTGGTTTATAGTTCGAACCCAACCAACCTCTAAGATTTTTTTCTACATCGAAGGAGGGAGGGAAGTAGGGAGGGAACGATCGGGAAGACACATATTAATACGATAACGTGTGTTATTTTGTGTTTCATGCTTACATAAAAAGCAACGACCTTCCGAATCTATGTATGCTACTCATGAATGACCATTAATAAAGCTCAAAGACATACTTTCGATAAGGTTGGGATCTACCTACCACAACCTTGCTTTACTCATGCACAACTTTATGTAGCCTTCTCAAGAGCAAGGTCTATGAACAGTGTAAGAGTGAAAATTTGTCCTCAGAATAATTCTACTCATGGCCAGAGAAGAGGAACTACATTCGCTAGAAATATTGTATATAAAGAAGTTTTGTAAATTGTTTCATGTATTGTTCATTTTTTTAAATAAATATACAAGTCAAATCTTATCAGATTTCATTCAAACATGTAAAGGTTAGGAACAAGATAATTAGTATTGAAAACATCATTTCGTGTAATTTACACGGGTCCCGCTAGTTCATATTAATACAATAATACGATTTAATAATATACTATACAGACATGTACAAGCGAAAGAGTATTTTCTATAAATTTGAAGATAAGTCGATTTCGTTATGCGTACTATAATTATAATTAAATTATAATTATAATTTAATTATAATTATAATTTAATTATAATTATAATTTACGTGTATATCATTAATGTCGTAGCTTATTGAGCTTCATGTTGATACATTTTATTGTACGTATATTTTTATGTATTGATTAGTGCATGTTGCTTTAACTTGCTGTGAGTGTGTCGAGATTGCCCTACGTCAAGAATAAAGAGGAGAAATAAACACCACGCAAACTCTCTCTTCCCCCTCCTTCTCCTCTCTCTCTCACACACACACTCTTTCTCTCTATCTTTCTCTATCTTTCACAAACAAACGTACTCCAACGCACAAAACGGAAGTCAGAGATAGGGGAAAAGGGGGAGATATGGAAAGAGATCGTGGACTTTAGGATACGTCCAAAAACTTTCCCCGAGTAACCCGATGTCATACGCATAAAGAGACTCCCCATATACACAACAATTATAAAAGCCAATCACGCAGTTCCTCGTTTCCACCAGATTCGAACCGACACCCTCACCCCCACGGGACTCTCCATCCGCCCTTGGTCAGTTATAGAAAATTAAGCCCAAAATCGGTCGCTGACTCCATTGCATCATCTTCCATCCTTGCCGTCCATCGCTGACCGAAGATTGTACATCGCTGCTGACCACTTGCTACCCAGTTGACCCTGGCGAGGCAAGATACATTTCGCTCGTTTCTATAGAAGAGACAAAGAAATCGTTTCGAAAAAGAAGAAAATAAATAGTAATAAGAGCTGGAATTCTGAAGATGCATCCAGTGATTCTGCGCGTGTAACGATAGAAAATTGTATTTCAGATTTAAGCGTGACAGCCTTACAAAATGATATTTCAAATAAACGTGAATAGATCACGAAAATTGTATTTCTGATTTAAGTGCGACAGCCTTACAAAATGATATTTCAAATAAACGGGAATGGACCAGGAAAATTGTATTTAAAATTTAAGCGTGACAACATAACAAAAATGCTATTTCAAATAAATGTTAATAAATCCCGAAAATTATGTTTAAGACTTAAGCGTGACAGCCTAACAAAATGCTATTTCAAACAAACGTGAATGAACCACGGAAATTCTATTTCAAACTTAAGCGTGACAGATTAATAAAAATTATATTTTAAACAAAAGCAAATTCCATGTCAAACTTTACCAAGGCGAGAAAAATCACATTTTAAATTGCGTCGAAACACTTGAGTCAATTCAATCCAAATCTTAGGCACATATTCAAAGTTATTGTCAATCGATACACGAATTCTCATAGAGTGTGTTAACATTTTAAGATTCATTGAAAATCACTAAAGCGTGAGAGACAGATGGACCGATCGAAAAAAGAAGCCTATCACAGAGATGCGGGTGCGCTTAAACTTGAACGTCACGCTAGGATCAAATTGGGGTATTTCTTCTGTCCTTGGTCAGAAGAGGATATATCTTTTTTGACGAGGGCATTTTTATTTCGTCTATTCCAGAAGGCCCCTTTTTTGGGATGCTGTATATCCCCAACATAAAAACCGATATTGTGTCTAACTTAGCCCTCGTGAAGAGACAAGAAAATAGGGACCAAAAGAAATTCACATTTAAAACTCTTGAGTCCTATTTACTTACCTTCACACGAAAGCAGGGTTAGACAAGTTCGAAGATACTCTGGAGTGGGACGAAAGGTAAAAAAAAGAATGCCTTAGTCTAGAAGGATTTCTTTTTCAGTGACTGAAAACAGAAAAGATGAACTGTAGTATCAGAACAAATACTAAGCACATATCGAGGGCTATTGTCACAATCGACTCAGCTATTTTCATAAAGAATAGCCCTAACCCTAACCATAACCCTAACCTTAACCCTTACCCTAAAGACTGATTTTAGTATTTAAGAAAAAAAGGTAAAGTGGTTGACCATAATCAAAGGCGACATGAAGGCTTCCTTTTAATTAGCTACTAACCTGAGGGGTAGCGGAAGGTGCCACCCCTGTCACAAGATGACTCCATTTACCTTTGATCCTCGCATTATACTGGTAAGTGTTTAGAAAGGGTGCATCAAGTCATATAAAGTAGTATAAATGATTTTTGGAAACAAAAAAATATTGAACAAAAAAAAATGATGTTGCAAATATGCAACAAAAGGCACAATATTTTACATGTATAACAAAACACTACAATATGCATCTAAATAATCATAATACACTAGAGAATCATAACATAATTTTTACGTACCATTATAATGACCAGATTTAAAAGTTTAGGCTCTTGAATTAGGCAGATGACACTCGCCCGTGACCTTGACGATACTAATTACCATATTTAGCGGGTATGCTGCTGCAACATCATACTAATACCTACGAATAATTACTAACAGGCTTGTTGCAGATGTGAAACAAGTTGCAGTTTGACACATATTCGTTGAATGTTATATTCAATAGTCATTTTGTTGGAATGTGTCATATTTGAAATAAAAGTATTTAAGCGTTAAGTCTTTGGCCGCGGATTGAACACGGGTCTCCCGGTCAGTTAGTGAACACTGTTACCGTTGTGCTAAACGTGCTGGTGGTAATATTTATTGAAAAAATTTGATAGCGTAACAGACGGACAGAAACGGACGCATCTAAAACTGTACAATCATTTTACGTCCTCTCTCACCTGTGGTCGTCGATTTGATTTGAAAGTTGGGTAAAGGGAAATCGTACCCAAGTGAAAGGCGAACATACACGCCAAGAACGAATAGCGATACGCGCAGAGAAGACGGATTTTGAATCCGAATTGGATACGGCTGAATTACATCGGCGCTCTTGTCGGACGCGGGGAATTGTTATTTGCCTGCGTTGGTCGTTTTAATGTTTGAAGTCACGTAGAGCAATGACTTTGAATCACAGCGGATAGCTCAAGTTTAACGCGCTTGCTCCGAATCTGGTTTCATCTCATTCAATTCAAGCTCGAACATTGATCCCAGTAACAATATACTTTTTTGTAACACACACGCATATACACACACATAACTATGCAATCCCTACAGCTACATATCTATAAAACGGAGCTGCTAAACCTGACATCGTGATATGGGACAAAAAGGAAGAAAGTAGCGACCCAAGTTGAAGTTAGTGTCCCTAATGCAGAATTAAACAGAGCTGAAAGGGAAATGATTACAAAATACCATGGTCTTATGTACGACATGAAAAGAAACTGGAATCTTAGGAAGATCTCCATCATACCAGTACTTATAGTAGCAACCGGACTAATGAAAAAGAATTTCAAAAACTATCTGGCGAATATACCCGGTGAACCGAGTGCAAGAGAGATACAAACTATTGCACTTAAAGGGACGGTTAGAATCTTAAAAAGATCTCTCGGTTGGAGTGTCTGAAATAGCTAGTGGATGTCTGGCATCCGGTAGGAGGCCCCATCTCCAGCAGAAAAAAAAAGATACGAAAATGAAAAAAAAATGAAAGAAGTAAATAGACACGCGACAAAGATATTTCGTACATGTTTAAACTTTCTGCTTCCTTCGTCGATGGCCAACACTCGGTGCCGTACAAAGCAGCAATATAAGTTTGAAACACCGATATTTCATACAAATTAATCGTTTTTGTGTTTCGGATATAAATATATCTATCATATATTAACATTTAGGTATGAGAAACACCAAAGAAGCATTAGAATTCGATTAGTTACAGAGAAGCAATATTATAGGTTACTATCAATATGAATTTAATCAGCGTCAAATCGCCGCAAATCTCAGGATTAAACTTTCAACTGTTAACCGAGTGATTGTTAGATCCACCAACGTGGGAAAATCGATATTGTCTTCCATAGGTCTATCAAGACCCCCTGAGTACAGTATTAGTATTAATTATGAAAATAAGGGTGTTTTCAATTTCCATTATATATATATATATATATATATATATATATATATATATATATATATATATATATATATATATATATATTAATGCATGTGTTGTTGAAAACGACAGAACTCTTCTGTTTAGTGATTCCTTTTTTTATGTTTTCCATTCGTCGAATGATCTTTTTGACGTTGAAATAGAATGAATTAATGTAGGATCCTACATTAATTCATTCCATTTCAATGTCAAAAAGATCATTCGACGAATGGAAAACATAAAAAAAGAAATCACTAAACAGAAGAGTTCTGTCGTTTTCAACAACACATGCATTAATGAAAAAATGCTGCCTAAAAACACTATATATATATATATATATATATATATATATGTATATTATTTCATGTATCCACATAAAATGTTATAAGGAGATATAATTTTTTATGTATCAATTTTCAGTATTTACTTCAACAGTGCCCGATACGTAAGTAGAGCTAGATAGTAAGTTATAAAAATATATTTATGGCAATTATGCTACACAGAGACTTTCGGTTTCATCCCCAGATCTATCTAGGTATAGGCTGCTCACTGTTTTCCGGGTTATTTCAAGAACCGAAAACAGCAAGACAGTTTCTACGTGGAAAAAGGGGAAGTGTCTCTGTTATGTTTAACAATGTTTCCTTAAATGAAAAGAATGCCTCCTAGAAATACACAATTAAATATACATACATATATATATATATATATATATATATATATATATATATATATATATATATATATATATATATATTTACACACATACAATATATATATATATATTTATATATATATATATATATATAATATGAGACTAAAAGTATACTTTTAAAGAATTGAACCTATAGTGAAATGATTTAAGCTCAATATACGAGATAGAGCAATTATAAAGATAAACGAAGGAAGAGAGATAAAGATGCGCGGATGACAAATCTATTTCATCTTCGATCGTTCAATGCAAGGCTTTTCAAAGATTAAAATCATATTATCAGAGGAATTACATAGATGGATAAGTTGGCAAGAGAATAACCAAAATTCAAAATTTAAAAAAATTAAAAAACAATATAAAGTAATTGAAAGTAAGCGTGTGTGTGTAAAAATGTTATCAAAATAGAGTCTGTCCAGTTGGGGGAATGACCAATAACAAATTGTCCGGTGATGTAAGATTTAAAGATGAAAAAAGAGATTACGTAGAAACTACGTTAGAAAAGCCTGGCTTAAGGAAAGAAAAATAAACATGTTTTTATCGAGTACACCTTGCATTGAACAATCAAAGATGGAATTACTTTGTCATTCGCACATCTTTATCTATCTTCCTGCATTTATCTTTAAATATATATATATATATATATATATATATATATATATATATATATATATATATATATATATATATATATATATATATATTAGTACTTCATGTATCCACATAAAATATTATAAGGAGATATAATTTTTTATGTGTCAGTTTTCAGTATTTACTTCAACAGTGCTCGATACGTAAGTAGAGCTAGGTAGTAAGCAATGAAAATATATATGACAATCAAGCTACACAGAGGCTCCCGTGTTTCATCCCCGGTGGGGGGGGGATCATCAGGCTTAACATTTAAAAACAAACATTTAAAAACAAAGAACGTCGAACTAAAACAGCACTAGCTAACCATTATTGGGAGCTCAAAGAAAATGGACACTCACCAATAATTGAATGGAAAATAGTAAGACAGGCCAGTACATGTAGAAACTTAGACGACCCGTGTAGATTATGCCTGAATGAAAAATATGAAATCCTAAATTTTAAAGATCCCCGAAACCTATTAAACTCTAGAAGTGAAATAGCAAACAGCTGTTTACAAAGTAATAAATTTACCTTAGGATGAAATAAATAAATAAAAATAAATAAATAAATTAATAAAAATAAATAAATAAATAAATAAAAAACTGAATTAGTTAAAATTTAAAACCTAAAATAGAAATACAAGAAACCACGTGTTAAAATAAATTCGCCCACTGTATTGACAAAACAAAGGAAACAGAATATAGGAAAATCCATTGTTAACAAAAAATTGGAGCGTCACCAACAAAGCCTTTGTTCGAGGGAAGCCCAACGATTGGCCGAGGGAACAACAAAGAATCTGATTGGTTAACTAGCAAGCCATGTATATAAAAACACCTGACAAAAATTACTCTATGCATTTAGCCTGACGATTCCCCCGGAGATGAAACACGGGAGCCTCTGTGTAGCTTGATTACCATATATATTTTCATTGCTTACTATATATATATATATATATATATATATATATATATATATATATATATATGAAGCAATCCAACAAAAGATATAAGCGTCAACTAATATCTTATAATTAGTGAAACATCCGGATAAAAAAACTGAAGCTCAATATACTGGATAGAGCATTAATATTATAATATAAAATGAAGTAATAAAATAAGGTGTCAATCAAATTTTATTAGAATTCAAAGTTCATGCAAAGCATCCTTAAGTCCTTAGCTCATGAGTTTTCAAAGATAATTCTTCTCTTCAGAGGACCATTACCGCAGTTATACTACTACAGGCAATAAAATTACGCTTTGAAAATATATAAAATTATATACACAAATATACAAAAATACATAACATCAAACATATCAATCCAAAAACATACTTTTGTTGAATCCATACAGTCCATCCAGGTCACACAAGCTGAGAGGCACAATCAGGAAGGACATTACTCCAAGACACAAACAGCAGTCCAAATACGTGAAATTGAAGGGGCCGGCAAGGTTATCCAGTCGCGAAATGTGTCCATATTCAATGTCAACGATAAATTTCGCGACTGGATAACCTTGCCGGCCCCTTCAATTTCACGTATTTGGACTGCTGTTTGTGTCTTGGAGTAATGTCCTTCCTGATTGTGCCTCTCAGCTTGTGTGACCTGGATGGACTGTATGGATTCAACAAAAGTATGTTTTTGGATTGATATGTTTGATGTTATGTATTTTTGTATATTTGTGTATATAATTTTATATATTTTCAAAGCGTAATTTTATTGCCTGTAGTAGTATAACTGCGGTAATGGTCCTCTGAAGAGAAGAATTATCTTTGAAAACTCATGAGCTAAGGACTTAAGGATGCTTTGCATGAACTTTGAATTCTAATAAAATTTGATTGACACCTTATTTTATTACTTCATTTTATATTATAATATATATATATATATATATATATATATATATATATATATATATATATGAGAAAGGAAGGATGAAGGTAATCCGACGTAATGGGAAATAAAAAAGGAAAAACCAAAAAAAGGATGTTTTTTATATAATCATCAACGTTTCGTCTTCACTCACAACCAGCCACATTATTTCCGTTAAACTTCACCTCTCCACTTTTTCACTCAGAACAATCCACATTTATTTCGTTCCATGCTACTGACTTCACTAAGCCCGGACCTCGGACCTGCGCCCCCAGCAGTGGCTACTACTTCTTCTCATCAACCCATAATGTCAACCCAATATTTTCACGTACTTGCCTGACATTTTTCTTAAAATAGGAAGTCTTATAAATAAAGACAAAACGTTGATGAATATATAAAAAACATCCTTTTTGTGTGTTTCCTTTTTCATTTCCCATATATATATATATATATATATATATATATATATATATATATATATATAGTTTGGAAATATATATTTGTGTATATATATATTTCTATATATTTTCCCAAACTATTCAAAGTGAAAGCTCGATGAATGTTAACATTTAACAACAGAGCTAACGACAGGGAACAACTACTTCGTTTCATCAGAGGAACAGAGTTCAGTTTAAGTTGCTTTTGTATATTTCTGCTTCAGTGTTTCTTCTGGAAACAATCCTTGGACTTCTAATGAGCTACATAGATGAAAATTCCAGGAAATGCATGTCTATCTCTGATTGCTTATGCATGCGCGAAACGCTCGTAAAGTGCACCAAATGTTTTTGATTTTGGGGAAAAAAAGTTGCTATCATCCTTATCACGGCGAGAAAGGGTTAGACATTCGAGGGTGTTGGTTTGTTTTTCTTTATGGAAATCGTTCCTGACAAAACATGAAGCCACTTGATGTAAGGAGCAAACAAGAACCAAAGATTATTATCGCAAAGGTAGGAGATTCCTATTGGCTTTAGTCTTGAAAAGACCAAGGATATTGGTAGAAGGAAACAATTAGCAGGAAGAGAGTTCCAAAAGCTTGCAGTGCTTGGAAAGAAGCTACTAGAATAGGAAACTGTATTACAATGAGGTATTAAAACAGCGACTCAAATGAGCTGGAACAAAGAAAGTAGGGAATAGATCAGACAATTCTAAAGAACACATGCGATAGTAGTATTTATAGAAAAGACTGAGACTAGCAACATCACGTCTGTGAGAGAGAGAATGCAGAAAAGAAGAAAAGATGGGGGCCAATCAAATTACAGATACGTTTCTGCACCTTACCAAGAACCCTAAAATGGGACAGAGTTTCACTAGCCCAACTATGACAACAGTATTCCATACGTGGTCTGATAGTAGATTTGTAGATATAGGAAATATCCTCAGGGTTGAGAAAGTGTTTAGAGCGATAAAGAGAACCGACTTTACGAGAAGTAGAAAGAGCAATGGATCTAATGTATGAACTCCAAAAAAGATTTAATGAGAACGAAAGACTAAGAAGTTTCAGAGTCGATTTCTCCTCAACTATGTTCCGGTGAGTCGGCTCTTTGTCCTTCAGCTGAATGGTTCATTTATGTATGTTGACATTTTTCTTGTATTTAAGTATGATAGTGGAGACGAAACGTAGTGTATTTGTGTACGTAGATTGTTGTTAGTATTTAAAATAAAGTCACATATTCAGTTTTATTCTGAAATAATCTGGAAGAATATTTAACTAGAAGTTTGAAATGTGATTTAGTGTAAATTAGTATCAGTTTCATTGGATTGTTATTTTTCGGTAATTTAATGCTGAAAGCAAATAATTATTTTGATTATTCGGACTATTGTTCTCAACTTGGATCCCATTCAACATTTCGGCTGATGCAACCTTTCGGAAATCTTTATATCGAACTCGTAAATCGATACGGAATTTCGAACCGAATCTTTGATTGTATCCAATTGATTGATCTTGTCCCGTCAGACATGGCTGGCTAGACCTCATGCAGATTTTATTCATTTTATATTGCATCATTGTTTTGGGTTTCAAATGATTTAAATACAACATATTCATACACATGGATGCTTCTTAAGATGTGATCAATTTCCTTATTTAAAAACGCGCCAACCAGCGCAGCACACCGTGTGGACTTGATCTTACTTGAAACTTAACAGCTTGACGTAAATTCATCTGTTTCCATAGCGGGATCCCTATCTGAGGTTAATACCAACAAAATGAAGAAAAAAAGGGAAAAAGTCTTGCTTGAAAATGATATATTTATCAAAAGTTTTGCATAATTAAAAAAGAAAAATGATTTTATTAATTTTAAATATCATCATTGTTTTGGTTTTCAAATTTTAACATAAAAACATCACACACGTGGATGTGTTTTTTTAAGATGTGATCAATTCTCTTATGCAAATACGCACCAACTAGTGCGGCACATCGCCTGGACTTGACCTTTTTTCATGGAAATCGCTCCAGACAAGGCATGCAGCCACTTACTGTAAGTAGCTACAAAAAGCCTACTTCAAGGAAAACACCTAACTAACCGTAAGTGTTATATGGATAGATTCTGACCCAGAAAACAGCAATTCTTCCCCCTTTGTCAGAAACGTCGCTCATGAAATGTGAGGACTAAAGGACAAAATAAAAGAGGCGAGAATTACGAAGCCGCTGAAAGTAAACCGAAAAACTGTCGTCTTTTACACGTTCATTTTTCTGTCTTTACGGTAAAATGAAGAAAAAAAAGAAAAAAGTCTAGCTTGAAAAGGATATATTTATCGAAAGTCGTGAGTAAAAAAAATGATTAAAAAAAATGATTTCATTCATTTTATATTGCATCATTGTTTTGGTTCTCAAATTTTAATATAAAATAATTTTTAGTTTATTTAGTATCGCCTGTAGTGAGGATTGAACTTTCAACCTCTAGAAGACTGATTTTTACTTAACTCTTTTATTCGTCGCACCACGTGACTATGGATTATAAAAAGGGTTCCGTTTGACATTCCACTACGATTCCCGAGTTCCACATAAATATTTCCAAGTGATCAATCTACGTTCGTTGATTGAACAAAACGGTCCAGTTCCAAATTCCGTACCGATTCCCGAATTCTGAAGAAGGTCGGAGATTACGTCGACCGAAACCTTGTGAGAATAACATCTACGATGAGAGCAGTAGTCCAAATAATAAAAATATGTAACTTATTAATCCTTATCTAAAAAAAATCCGAAGCGAAATAATTATTTGAAACCTTTAATTGAACACAAAGTGATATTTTAAATGCGTTGTCGGGGTCAGCTTGTAGGTTCATACCTCTGCTAACATTATTAGTGCGAGCGTAAGTGAACGCAATCAATACACTCGTGTGTAAACCTGGCTTGCCAATTCCATATTGTCCGCGTTGACATCGACTGCCTTCCTCACGCTCCCACTCTAGCTACTTAACATATTTAATTATTAACTATAACGTAATAATTACTGCGTTTGCTTATATTTCTTACTAATTAGCAACACAACAAAAGGTTACCTTTATTAAATACTAGCAATAACCACCTGCTATTAAGTAGAAATCAAATATTCGTTTTACCGAATTTAGGTATGAACTAAAAAAAACTACAACCTAGGGTTTCATACATTCGATATGTACATAATTAAAATTATGTAACCGTTTTTATTTGATAACAGGATTCTACGCACTCCTACGCACTATCGCAAGCCGATCAAAAATGTTACTTTCTTGCACTGATGAGAGCAATAAGCTTGAAACGCTAACGTCTGTTGGTATATAAAATTTAATATTTATTCATAAAAATTTAATGTATATATATATATATATATATATATATATATATATATATATATATATATATATATATATATCTGAGTGTAAACTTTTCTTAAATATTAATGTGTTTTGTACCTATAGACGATATCGTTTCGGGTTTTCTACCCTCATCAGTGCATGAGTGGCGGTTGCAAGCGGTCGTATAGAATCGAACGCAGTTCGTAGACTCAGTCTAGAATCACGAGCCTAACCTCTATGCCCACGCGACCGCGAGAAATCGCCACAGACAGTAATTGAAATTAACGTACACTTACTCGAGAGGCGGGGAAAAGCGTCATTGTTGTTTGACACTCGTGCTCAACTTTGCATATATATATATATATATATATATATATATATATATATATATATATATATATATATATATATATATATATATATATATATATATATACAAGCGTCAGTAAAGATCACGGAGTTCTCTCTCTTCACGATATTTCTTGTCAATTTCTCGACGCGGCGAGCAATTCTTCGGTTTTCGGGTGTTAACCGGTGGAGTATGACACCTAACGTTGTGTCGTGGGCCATTCCTCGAGCGCTTTCGGTCTGTCGACCGTCTTTAGGGGGCTGTGTCTTATTTTCAGTAAGAGCCGTATTTATAGTTTTATTATTAGTTAGATATCTATTTATTTACATATGTATACACACACACACGCACATATATATATATATATATATATATATATATATATATATATATATATATATATCTTTATTTATTTATTTATCTATTATTATTATTATTATTATTATTATTATTATTATTATTATTATTATTATTATTATTATTATTATTATTATTATTATTATTATTATTATGTATTAAATGGAAAAATCGCTCGCCGCGTCAAGAAATTGAAAAGAAATATCGTGAAGAGAGAGAACTCCGTGGTCTTTAATGACGTTTGCATAAAAAATGACTTGCTGTCGAACTATACATATATATATATATATATATATATATATATATATATATATATATATATATATATATATATATATATATATGAATAACAATGGAAATAAATTGATCTGACGTAATAGAAAATGAAAAAGAAAAGCCAAAAACTATATTATTTATGTATTCATCAACGTTTCGTCTTTATCGGAGAGTTCCTCAGGATGAAGAAAAATGTAAAAAAAATCATACCGTCATTAATATAGATTTGCCTAAATACGTTTGAGTTTCGGCATGGCTGTGAATGAAAAAAGCAGTTCGTAGATTCAGGCAAGAATCCCGGGACAAACGCTCAGGACCACGCGGCCGCGAGAAATCGAGACATATTAAAATACACTTACCCAGGAGGCGGGGAATATTTCATTTCTGTCTACAGTGTTCAAGGCTTGAGCGGAACTAGCTTATCGCAGATGACAACATAATTTTCAATTTAAAACAGGTCTCTACTTTTATGATTATTACACCTTCAAAGGAGCTTTTAACTATATATATATATATTTAAAATATTAAAGTGATTTTTCACTTACAGATAAATCTCTCTCTCTCTATATATAAATGATATATATAGATGTAAGTGAAAAACACTTTAATACTCATATATATATTTATTTTATTTTAAGTAATAAATTCCTAAATTAATTTATTGTATACAGATTTTTTTAATAAATTTACAAATTAATTTTTCATGACTTACTGGGCAACGATCGAACCCATGATGTTAATATTAGTAGTATAGAGCTTTTACCACTAGACCAGAATGACCTGCCACATTGTGTGCTCGACTTTTTATCGCCTATAATGTAATGCTAAGTTTTTGTTATTGTCTTTTTTGGCGATACAAGACCGATGTTTTACCGGTACGTTTTTATTTCATTCTTCGCTACCCTGTTTATTTTTTAAGAATATGCAGAGAACGCATTTTTAATTCGCCCTTAATCGGACGAGTTATCAATCTTTGTATATATATATTTTTTAAATTAATTAATTTATAAATTATATATATATATATATATATATGTATATATATATATATATATATATATATAAACTTAGATCTAATATACGGAACGTTTATGTTCTTGTCTCTTAAGGGAAGTGGGGTCTGATCAACTCTGCTGGGAAGCCAAAAATAAAATACTGTTTTTTTTTAAATTCCCGAAACAGTTTTTCATGGTTAACAACTGATGATCCCTTAAATAATGTTAAGACTAGCGTACATTCTTAGAAGCAAACTAATATAGTAACTGTAAAAAGTAAATTGACTTACAAAGTGATTTTGCACCGAACGACTTGGGAATAAAATCTTTTTTTTTCTTTTATATTTTTAATGGTTGAGAAATTTCCGTAACTATATATATATATATATATATATATATATATATATATATTACATTTTAAGGAAAAGGTTTAAGGTTTATACATATCTTTATCGGACGAATCTTTGTATATAGAGATTTTTAAAATTAATTAATTGATTTATAAATATATATATATATATATATATATATTAAAGTTTATGGAAAAAACTAAAATGGAGGTGTATACATATCTTTATCGATGCAGGACAGATTAATTAAGACAGATTCCGTTTGTATTACCAATCTGTGTTTTGTTTACTTAACTTTGAATGTACTTATTCGAATTAATGTTGCCTAGGAACTTCGAGCCACCGAGTTTAAACGCTGGACTTTCGGTATAGGAACTATCAGCCATGTCATTTGGTGGTTGGATGGGTTCTTATAGTTTTTAAAGGAAAGGATCTTTTTCTCGGAAGCATTAAATATGAAGATCCATTGTTGGTCCCATTCGACTATAGACTGCATGTCATTTACCAAGGATTGAACCATTGCCTTGCATGTTTGGCCATTCGATTTGCTTTCCTTTCGTAAACATAGCAGGTTGATGAAATAAAATTAAAGCGATACACTTTCAAAGATTATTATTTGATTCTTTCAGACTTAAGTGAGAAAGAACTAAATTATAATCTAACTTTAGTTTGATACTGCGGAGTTGAGAGAAGTTTGTTGGGGATCGCACGTTTATGGTAGTGTCACTGTGTCTGTATTAATCTTACTGGCCTGATTGTTGGGCCAAAGGGTAGGTTTATTCCAGAGATGAGAGCCACCATCTTTTCAGACAACAACAAAAAGATGGCAGAGTCATTATATAGGCGGGCATAGACTTGTTGGTCCTATAAGAGTACCGGACGGAGTAAAAATTCAGTCTGCTGCCTATTACAATCTCTTGAGAGAATCTCTGGTATTTTGACTAGATGACATAAACATTGCTCTACTAAGGGACTTTGTTTTTACGCACGACAATGCTCCTTCACACTTTGCCAATACCACCCAAGAAACTGTTGACATCAAAAGTACAATGTTGATTATCTGGCTTTTATGCTTCCTAGATTAAAACCCAATAGAAACCGTTGGGTCCATCATCAAACCAGATGTTTATGCCAATGGACGTCAATATTCGTCTAAAACGGATTCATGCGAAACCATTAATCCTGTAGCAAAGGCAGTGCTATAAGCCACTATTAAAAACGTGACTGATTCAGTCAATACAAGACATTTTAAGTTATATATGAAGATGGATACAAGTAAGTTTTTTTTTTCTGATTTGACTCGGGCAACCCTTGATAGACCTGATGGTTGGGCAAAAGAATGTGTTTATCCCGGAAGTTAGAGTCATCATCGCTTGAGAAGACAACAAAAGGGTGGAAGAGTCATGATATGGACGCGCATCATTGGAGCTAGGCTTGTTGGTTCTCTAAGAGTACCCGAATAAGTAAAAATTACGCCTGTTGCCTATTGCAATCCCTGGTACCTTGGCCAGATGACATAAATCTTGCATTACCAAGGGACTTAGTTTTTACACACCACAATGCTCCTTCTTGCTATGCCGATGCCACTGAAGTATTCTTGGCATCTTTAGTTATCAAAGGTACAAAGACGATGATCTGACTTCCATGATTCCTTAGATTTAAACCCAATAGAAAACCTTTGATCTATCACCAAACGACATGTTGATTCTAATGGACGCCAATCTTCGTCTAAAACGGACTTATGAGAAGCTGTCAGTGCTTCAGCATTGAAAGTGTCACCAGCCACTATTAAGAAAAGTGGTTGATTCAGTCAATACAATACTTTTTGAAGTTATAAATGTCCATGGTGGTTATGTGGGTAAATAAGATATTTGTACATTATATGTATTGAACTATAAATTATTATATATTTATTTATTTCAATTAGTTGTTAAATATAACCATCATTCATCTTTATTTTATTTATTTATTTATTATTTTCACTAATAAACGTTAATTTTGGTTGTTTTAATCGAAAAGCTATTACCATTGGTCGGTAAACATTCAGTGAATTCAACAAATATTTTATTTTGCAAATACTAGCTATGCTATTTTTTAACAATATCTCTATAACAGAGTACTTGATTACCTGTGAAACCATTTCTGTAATTGAGTCATAGAAAAATGAGAAATATCTATTTTTGTGAGAAAGCTATTATCGCTGGTCACAGTCTCTCTCTAACTCTCTCTCTCTCTAACCCCCTCTCTCTAACTATATATATATATATATATATATATATATATATATATATATATATATATATATATATATATATATGGAAAATGAAAGAGGAAAGCAAACACCTATGTGATTCATGTATTCATCAAAGTTTCGTCTTTATTGAAAGACTTCCTCAGGATGAAGAAAACAATGTAGAAAAATCTTTGTTTTTAAGCACGGCAATGCTCCTTCACACATTGCCAATATCACCCAAGAAACTGTTGGCATCAAAAGTACAATGTTGATTATCTGGCTTTCATGTTTCCTAGATTTAAACCCAATAGAAACCGTTGGGTCCATCATCAAACCAGATGTTTACGCCAATGGGCGTCAATGTTCGTCTAAAACGAATTTATGCGAAGTCATTAATCCTGTCACAAGTTTAAGTTATAAATGTCCATGGTGATTATGTGGGTAAATAAGGTATGTGTTCATTATATGTAGTGAACTATATATTATTATATATTTAATTATATTAAGTTAGAAATAAAGAAAAGTGTCACCAAGTTTTCGGTTAGAAAGGATAAACTTTTTCTCTACATTTAAAATACATTTTATTCAACAGTTTCATCAACACAAAACATGGTCCAGAAAGAGTTATAAAAACTGGAATATAAGACAGGTTAGTTCGGCAGGCATGTATGTACTATAGAAATGGAATTTAGATTAAGTCTATGAGGTCCATCTCGTCTAGCAAAGTGAAAAGAGAGATATAGGAAACTATTTATATATCGCGAGAAACCGGCTTGAGCGGAAGTGGATATAGCGCCTACGCAATTGTTTTTTATCGCCCACCGTATATCTACGTGAATGAGAACATGCTAGTGTGTTGTTACCGAACCACGTATTTATCACTCCGCGATTAGTACATACAATTGCAAAAAAGAAAATAGATCGTAATTATACAACTGGTGCATTATAAATTAAAGTATATTGAATAAAAAGTGATAAGAATAAACTTCTCATTAATATGTATCCGATATAATGTAAACTCCGTTGTTATAACAAATCCGCTGTTTTGTGTTTTACTTAACATCGTTTCTTTCTTCTCGTACTCGTGCGGGCGAATAGGTTTGTAACATAAGCGAATTCTCGTATGTGTTTGTGTGCGTTTGTGATCGTATGTCGTAACTGGCGGGGGTCACTGCGTACAGAAAACGAAAACACCGTCTGTTAGCGCACTGTGTACCCTCAATTGAGTTCGGGTCTGTTTGGCACGCCTGCAAAATCTATCTGTCAGCAAATTGCTTTGGTTTCGGCCTAAGAATTTGGTTTCGAGGCGGTGCAGGACGGATTAACGTTGGTGGAAAGAAACAAGAAAATGAAAATGTTAGAGGGCAAACACTTACGCTGAAGGAAAAGTATCAAAACGATTCTGGAAAGTAATTACAAAACAAAAAAAAAACAAGTGTGAAGGGCAAGTTACTATAAACCTGAAAGAAACGTATAAAAATTACAGTGTTTCTTTTTGGAGCACATACACACACATGTATATATATATATATATATTAGGGTAGGTCGATTTTACACTTTTTTTTTAATATTAAAAAAAGGCACGTTCCGAAAGTTGTATATAGACCTATTAAATACTCATGCAAAAAATTAGATCAAAAACTTCAGCGGTTTTTTGAGCGTTTGGTATCAAAGATCGTAGACAAGAATATACTGAAAATTCCTCGTTTTTGCAAGATTTGCTTGAATATTGGTGTGAAAACCAAATAATTTTAGCATTTAAAAGCAGGGAATGTCCTTTTATTTTATAAAAATGATATGAATTAAAGAAATCTTCAAATTGAAAATTTGCCCCCCCCCCTCATTTTCAGTATCTGCTTTTGTAAACTACCTTTTAACGTTATGAATTAAACAGTAATATTTGAATACCTAAAAAAATGATTTTTTCTGTTATTAGTGAAAATATAACAAGCAAAGAAATAAGGAAAAACCTAACACTATTTTAATGAAGCTTAATATAGAGAGTCAAATTGCTCCATATAAGACCCCTTAGACAAAAATGCTGGTCTCAATTTCTGACTCAAAACTTTGGCTGTAATGTGTTGATGCCTTGCTTCAAAACCATATACAGTTTGTGAAGCTTCTGTTATTAACTTAACTGCCCGTTCCACACCCTGAGAATGTGAAGGCAAATCTGGCAAGTCAAGCTTGGTTCCATTCATCAACGATTCTCGAAGTTCAGATTCAGTAAAATCTTCCGTCATTGGTGGTTCAAAAATGCCGCATAATTTTAAATCTATTAATTGTGTCCAATGTGTGGCATTAAAATTAATAGGTAGTATTCTTTTTAATCTTTTTCTGGTTGACTCCTCACTCCTGAAAGAACAAATTAATTAATTGAATTATTAAAAAATTCCAATCTGTACTGCTTTAATAATTATGGTGAAATTAGATAAAATCTTTAAAAATCATTCTATAAATTGGAATAAATAATTGAGTCAGAGATATATGAATAAATATTACTTACCTAATGGCCAAAATTCTTTTTAAAGCTTCTTCTCTTACTTCAATCTCCTCAGATTTAACCATGGAATATAGAAAGTTTTCAGGCAGTAAACAAAATGTATTACCTTGTATATTTCTAAATGTGATATCTTGGATTTCCTGAGGCTTCTCCTTAATCCTCTGGGTCATATTAAAAATGTGCACTTACTGATTGTGGAATTTACTATTTCTTTTAATTTCAAACCAAAAAGTGGCATACACATTTACAATAAAATTTACTACATAGTGTAGTTTTGTTGTGTGCCTTTGTGGGTATGCACCACGAGTCCATAAACACATAAGCCTGATGGCCAAAGTTAACCATCTTGCTTGGTTTAAAGGACCAATTTTCCAGGAGGCATATCTAGAGTCAACCTTACCTCTAGAAATACCTACTGTGTATTCATAAAGGAGTCTTTGGTCAGAACTAAGATCATGTATTTCATCAATTTTAAAAATTGACTCTAGAGGATTGCTAATAGTGGAAAATGATATTTGGGGTAAATCATATCAATCATTTGAGCATAATTTCCCCAGAGGGCTACTGAATGTTGTAGGGCCCTTTGCGCAACCATCTATGTTTTTAAAAAGGGCTCTGAAAGGTAGTTCATTATGATGCAAAGAGCAACCAATTGTGTGAAGAGTTTTAAAAAGTTTTTTTTCTAAAATTGCAACCATTCCACCATCGCAACTTGTGTTGGTATTAGTGTTGTCAACAAGTATAGCCTTGATACTGTTCTCACTGTGGAATTCATGCAAAACATCCACCACTTGATCTGCATGAACAGCACCTGTTGCACCACTATTCGGAAGAACTCTATGTGTCAGATATTTACTTTCACATGGTGTTTCTTTTGTAAAAGTTAAATGGTGTTCTGGTCCCTTAGTTTTTTTCATAATTCTCTGTCTATTTTCATCCACAATTTCCTTATACATCAATGTGTCCTTATCCATTCTCCCATCAACTCCAATACATATAATATTTTAGGTGGGGTAAAAACTCCTGGCTGAAATAGTTTTATTTATCTACCTCCAACAAGGTAAGATGTGACACAAGGTCAGGAAAGTGGGATTAGATAACCCTGCGCTATAGAGGTGAGCACTCTGGCCATTAAAAAATTGACTGGGCAGCCCCGTCGGCATTCCCCTGTAGGGGCGCCTCAGACAGTTAGCAATAAACTTACTCCTCCCCAAAGAGGAAAGGCAAAGCCTGGGAGGATGCACCTCCTAGAACTGCACAGGACGGACAAGCCCCAATAGACGGGCGTGAATCCAGACCCAAAGGCCCGGACGATACCGGTTTATTTGGTGGGGTAAAAACCCCTGGCTGAACTAGATTTTATTTATCTACCCCCAACAAGGTAAGATTGACAAAAGGTCAGGAAAGTGGGATGAGAAAGCCAGTGCTCGAGAGGTGAGCACTCTGGCCATTTAAAAATTGCCTGGGCAGCTTCGTCGGCATTCCCCTGTAGGGCCGCCTCAGACAGTAAGCAATAAACTTACTCCTCCCCAAAGAGGGAAGGCAAAACCTGGGAGATGCACCTCCTAGAATTGCACAGGACGGACAAGCCCCAATAGACGGGCGTGAATCCAGACCCAAAGGCCCGGACGATACCGGTTTATTTGGTGGGGTAAAACCCCCTGGCTGAACTAGTTTTTATTTATCTAACTCCCACAAGGTAAGGTGTGACAAAAGGTCGGGAAAGTGGGATTAGATAAGCCAGCGCTCGACAATTCAATATATATGTGTGATAATTAAACAGACAATCAACACGGGAAGTCAAATTCGCCCGATGAATTTTCAACCGGTGAATACCATAAAAAATATCCAATAAATAAAACGCCTATGTAAACAAATAATTATTTATATATAACATTAAATATCATAGTGTTTTATTCCTTTTTAATTTGAATATGTACATTTAATTTCTTAAGAAAAATAATAATAAACTTTAAAATATTTATTATTAAGTAATGTATTACTTTTTTTTGTTAAAACCCGGGTTTAATTTAAGGCGACACATCTGCCGGTGAAATCTCGGCAGTGAGAAAAAATCTCGATTTATTTGATCTTAAAGTTGCAATGCTCAAATAAATACAAAATTTTGAAGAAAATTATTTCTTGTGGTAACTTTTGACATTATTTGGCAACTTTCTTCGAGTGCGATAATTTACAGTTTCAAAATCGACTTCCCCTAATATATATATATATATATATATATATATATATATATATATATATATATATATATATATATATATATATAACTTCTTTGTAATATCTCCATAAGTGTTATCCTTAAACCCATTTTCTCTCCCTAATTCCTTTAGAAGACACATAATTAAACTCCAAAACAGTAACGGTCAAATGTACGATATTCATAAACATTGGCTCCCGGGATTTATATAAAAATATTCTTATTTTTTTAATTTTATTTTTTTATTTTTTATATCTCTTTAAATCTTCTCCGGTTTAAATCTCAACTGTTACTTTCACCCTTCCCCGTTTTTTTCAAACCTTATTAAACCTTCCTTACACTAAATTTAAACAAACTTTCATAACACTCTAAGCAAATAACGCGTCCAAACGAGAGTGACACGTGACTTCACATTTCCGAAACAGATGACAACAGAAGCTGAAGAGAGCCGGACGGCTAAGTCCTTATGTGCTTTTAACCGACGGTACGAATGTTGTACTAATTTTTCTGTACCAAAATAAATATATATATATATATATATATATATATATATATATATATATATATATATATATATATATATAAATGGTAATAATCCAGGTAAAAAATATCCACAGGGTGGTAATCCAGAGAATTTTAACCGGGTTCATAAAAAGTGCTCAATATCAAAATAGAGCTTTATATATGATAATTTTTATTTACACAGACATGTACAAAATCTGCGACACTGGCATGTCGATATTATCGATCAACAGTTACTATAAACTGAGATCTCATCAGGCAGAGTTAGAATCCGATCTCAACCTCAGATCATATTTGGTTCTCCCCAAATATGATCTGAGGTTGAGATCGGATTCTAACTCTGCCTGATGAGATCTCAGTTTATAGTAACTGTTGATCGATAACATCGACATGCCAGTGTCGCAGATTTTGTGCATGTCTGTGTAAATAAAAATTATCATTATATATATATATATATATATATATATATATATATATATATATATATATATATAAGCTCCGTTTAAGTCGATTTCTTTGAGAGAAACATAATGTGAGATTCAAACCAAGCAAAGTTACGAGTTCTCTCTCTTCCATTGAGCAGATAAAACACTCTGTGATCTACTGTGTTAGCAGTTGAAATTAAGTACAGGACCTATTTCTCACGCATTTGAAATGTAATTGTCACGATGGTCTAGCTGAAACAAGCTATGATTTTAATCATTCAGATTCGCGTTTGTATAGCTTTTTTGTGAGTTTTTTGTGAGTTTTTTTAGGTTTTCTTCGGGTTTCGGAAGGCAGTTTATATAGTATTTCGCCGATTGTTCGTGATTCGGCCATTATATATATATATATATTTATATATATATAAGCAATGCCATATTATATTATGTTAAAATATCACAAAATGCGGAAGTATCTCAATTTTTATGCAGTGCATCTATCCCTTTATATATATAAATAGTCATCCAGGTAACTTTACATCGGTAGGGTAAGAATTCAATGAATCCGTATCGTGTTTATATAAAAATGCTCAATCAGTTATTTATTAGGCATATATATATTTTTATTCATACGAACATTATTTGGCTACATATTTGCAGACATGTTTTGGCAAGAGATATAAAATAGCCAAATTCCTTCGGAGCATAACATTTCTCCTAAGACTGCAGTCGGTAGAAGAAGACAATATTTCTTTTTGAAATTGAACACGTGATCAATTCATAAATAAGAATAATTCAAACTGCATGCACTTTAAAGAACATTAATAACAGCTCCTAAAATGAAGAAGTTTCTAATGAACATAACGTGTTATAATATAAAGCATTAAAGAATTAAATACAATACACTTGAAACTTCTATTAACAGATATGGAACAAGAAGTAGGAAAATAATTTGGTTTAAACCCCCATTCAATTAAATGGGGAAAACAAAACAAGACCATAAATTTGTAGACTTAATTAACATAAAAATATTATCTTCATAAGAAAATTCTAAAAAATAATACAAGAAATCATAATAAACCAAGAACAAGTTTTAACTTAAAGAGAACAAAATGGACTTCAAAAAAGATACTTGTAACTGTAAAAATGCAAAGCACCGTAACCCTAACCCTAAACCCTAAACCCTAACCCTAACCCTAACCTTAACCTAAACCCTAACCCTAACCCTAACCCTAACCCTAAACCCTAACCCTAACCCTAACCCTAACCCTAACACTAACCCTAACCTTAACCCAAACCCCTAACCCTAAGCCTAACCCTAACCTTAACCCAAACCCCTAACCCTAACCCTAACCCTAACCCTAACCTAAACCCCTAACCCTAACACTAACCCTAACCTTAACCCAAACCCCTAACCCTAACCCTAACCCTAACCTTAACCTACAACAAAATTGCCTATCATCCTCGTTCTACAATTTCAAGTAAGCAAAACCCAAACTGATAATAGAATTTATAAATGTAGTGCAGAGAATACATTTAAAGACCGATAGTATAACCACAAATTTTCTGTAAATCATAAAATATATAAAAGTAAAACTTGACTTGCTCAATATATTTCCGGTCTTTGAAACGTCAATAATTAAGTGAAACGTAATTAGGAAAGCTAAAACATGCACTTTTCTAAATGTACCATCTTATCTTTGCCTTAATGAAAAATTAGAAATCATTAGATTTAGTGACAGAGTAAAACTTCTGAAGACAAAACAGAAATCTCTATTAATTATAAACACAACAAAGTAGACCCACTTAATAATTTCTACATAACACATGACTCTGAAAAATTCGAATTTAATCGAGTCGAAATCATAATTGTTTGTATTAATGTTTACATAATGTCTGTATATCAGTCAGTATGTGGATGACTATATACTCCTCTTCTTGGATAGAGCTCTCATAAGGAAATCTCAAACTGCCACTAGCTTTTAAGGCACTACTCATTGAGTAAAAACAATTCGAGCTCTCCGGCACTTGACAGTGTTTACATGGAGTTTACATTGAGATTTCGCTTACACTCAGAGGTGTCGAATGATAGCGCAGAAGTTCGAAGCGTTAAACAATCGCGTTTCGATCCCGGCCTGAGGCACTTGCTTGTCTAGCTAAAATGAGGAGCTGCATGTGAATGAAAATATACGTATATATTAATTTATATACATGAAGGGGTAAAAGTACTTAGTGAAAATTCAGATACTTTTGCCTTTTGTGAAATTTTATAAATAAGTATTACGTAATATTTTTTTAGTATTTCAAAAGGTTTTAGGGGCTATTATATGAACACAACCTCCCATCTAAATATTCAAATATTTCAGATTTGCATTAGATTTGATCCATAATTATTAGACACCAATTAAGCAAAAATCCCTGAATTTAAATTTTATGTTAAGACACCTTAAATCTTCTAGAATCAGAATAATGTAAACGATTTTGATAAAAATTGGAATTAGGATTCTAGACATGAGGTGTACTATCATTATATCTTGAGTTTAATCTTCGTAAGGGTTCATAAAAGCTGTTCTGTTCGGTTAATTAATTTTGCCCGTCCGGGAACTGGTATTTTTGAAATACGTGATCGGGTTGGGACCCTAACCCCATTCAAAGTCAAGTAGGCCTCTTGTACTTGCACACACTTAGCCCACCGATCCATCCACTGCCGGAAACACGTCTTCTTTTAGAATGATGTTCATCTCCGCCGTCACGTTAGATTAAGCAGGTGTTTGGAGAAGATGCGATGCGTGTAACACAAATTAAGGAGTGGTTCAACCGATTCCGAAATAGTCGCACATCAGCGGAGAGTGACCAGCGTTCTGCCAGGTCCAAAACTGCTCGGAGTGCACCTGTTGTTGAGATAGTGCGAAAAAAGAGATAATGTGGAACGCGACGGCGGAAATGAACACCATTCCAAAAGAAGACTTCCAGAGGTGTTTCCGGCAGTATATCGTAAATAAAATGTAGTCATCGACAGACAGCTGTTTCACCGTATTCGACTGATCTGTGTGCCCAGGCGTAGCAAGTATATATATATATATATATATATATATATATATATATATATATATATATATATATTCTAAACTATTAAAACAATATTTAAAAAACAACAACAACAACAAAAACAACCTTAAGTCCCAAGTCGTTCAGTGGAAAATCACTCATGTAAGTCAATTTAACTTTTTCAGTTATTATATTAGTTTGCTTCTAACATTATTTAAGGGATCATCAGTTGTTTACCATGAAAAACTGTTTCGGGAATTTAAAAACAAGACAGTATTTAATTTCATGGCTTCCCAGCAGAGTTGATCAGACCCCACTTCCCTTAAAAGACAAGAACATAAACGTTCCGTATACTAAACCTAAGTTTTGTTCCGTATAAATGTTTTGCTAACTTATATTAGTTAGTAAAAAAAAAAGTCCTCCTTACCTGTGTTGTTCGTCTGTCTAATAAAATTTATCCGTTACTTACGAAAATGTTGCTGCATTTTAAAGTGTGTAGACGAATCCATTAAAATTTTTTTTAAATTATATATATATATACATATATATACTTTTAGTCATTTTTTCTCCCCCTCCTCCTCCTTTGTTGTTCAATTCGTTGACATCAATTTCAAATAAATGATAATCCTCCTTGTCAACTCACAGCGTTCATAAGCTTAACTGCCGATTTTTTTCTTTCTTTTTTTTTAACTTACAGCGCCTCCAACCGGCGTTCATAAGCCAACTGTCCATCCTTTCTCTCTTTCTTCTTCTTTTTGTAAACTCGCAGCGTTTCCAATCGGCGTTATAAGCTAACTGTCGATTTTTTCTCTTTCTTCTTCTTCTTTTTTAACTTTTTCAACATGTCTTTCCTCTTTCATCACTTTCTACTGTCTATTAAACGTAACTATTTTTTATATAATTAGTATATGTGTTATATATACGATTATACATCTTCTACATTATTTTTATTTATATTTAGATAGCTTTGGATTTGCTCTATCAATTTACTTTGATTAATTTGATAAGACTTAAAAGCATCAGGATGGTGAGTAATTGCCTTATTTAATTGTCTAAATATTTTATTTTGATCGCCACCTTGTTTAATCATTCTTATTATTAGGTCAGAAATTGGGGGCATAACATCTACCAATTTTAAGGTAACACGAGTAATCCTCAGAAATTCGGAAATAATACTTCCGTAAAATATATACACTATTTTTATGTGGCATCCGTACGATACGAAAAGGAAATGAATTTCTTTTATCAAACAGTTTATAGATAAATATTTTATCTTCAATTTTTATATCCAAATCAAGAAAAGTAGCTTGTGTTCCCTTATGTTCACAGTTTAATTTTAACTCTTTAGGATATATTAAATGTTTAGTATTTGCAAACTCATCGCTATCATTAATGCAAACAAGGCCGTCAATATATCGCCTACATCCATGATAACTATACACTCTAGATATATCGTTTATATATATATATATATATATATATATATATATAACGTAAAATATAATAACACGAAATTACATGATTGTCGATGCAATAATTTATTACATGATTGTCGACAATCATTTCGTGTTATTATATTTTACGTTATTCTTGCTCTGTTTACCACATTGAGCTCTCTTACCCTGATTTCTTTCTGGAATTATTCCATTATAACACTAATATATATATATATATATATATATATATATATAAATATATATATATATATATTGTTGTTGTTGATCACTATTCACTTGTAAATACCCGCCGATTTGGCATTTACAAAGTTAAATTCCTCCAAACCTCCGAGCTAATTTGCGATGGCCGACGGATAAGACTGTTGATTGCGAATCAATGGCGATTAGTGATCGGAGTTCGCGCCACTGAAGATTGCGTAAGCATGACATATCGATGTCAGTAGGTAATAAGTAATTAATATTTATTTATAAATATTATATATATATATATGTAATATTTATAAATAAATATTAATTATATATATATATATATTATGTCTCGAAAGTCACTGATTAGTTTTAATTGGGAATTTTATTTTAACATTGCAGATAAATATATGAAAAATCGAGACAATATAAATGACATAAAAGAGAAATATAGAATTTAGAATATCGAAATATAGAACTTAGAGAAGTGTAGTCGAATGCTGCCAGTGTTGGAAAGAGCACGACGGTTCGTAGCCGAAAATGGCCGACATTTCAGCGTTGTTATTTTATATATGTGATATTGAAATATTGTAAAGAAAAATAACTTCTGCATTTCTATTATGGCTTTAATACTTTAATTTAACAGAATTTAAAAATTGGAACCCCACAGTAACTTTTTGGACACACTTTATACTTGATTAGCGCTCAAAGGCCACTTTTTTCCCAAAAAAAACTTTTTTATGAATTGTATTCGGATTTTGAGATCAAGGGTGCGTTGGAATTCTCCCATTGTTCCGACACTCACTCCAAACATTTGATACCCTAAAAAGGAAAAGAAAGACAAGCAGTAAATAATTGAAAAATAATGATTGTCCTTAGTAGTTTTTTATGAAACGTGATTACACACCCATATCTCTCTCTCTCTCTCTCTCTCTCTCTCTCTCTCTCTCTCTATATATATATATATATGTATATATATATATATATATATATATATATATATAAAACATATAAAGGATCAAGTCATTACATTTTGCGTTCCTAGAGTCCCAAGAACAAGTCCAATTTGGCGTACAATCGTTTCCAAAACATTTTGGAAATACTTTATTTTATTTATATTTTACAAAAATAATGTTTAAAGATTGTCCAAAAGTCTTCATCAGCGCCTGCATCGACACGTTATACAGAAAAAGCCCCCAAAAAGAACACTCAGAAAACAAATAGCAAAACATCAGTAGAACCAAGAGCTTGTATAGCGAAATGGCAAACAAGCAGAGTGACAGACTATAAAGCCTTCTAATCCTCCTCCACTAAAATTGGTATAAGGAGTTATTAGACATTGGGTTTAAAATATATTATAGTAGAGTACCTTAACATTAAAAAAATAGGAATAATAAACTATATATAAAAATTATAATAGTTGAAGTTAAGATAAAAAAATAATATGCTGACAATAATATATGAAAATATAAAGGAAATTAAACTATAGAAATAGATAAATTAAACAGTAAATAGTACCGGTAGAATAATGACAAAAATAAGAGTATAATAAACATAAGGATATAGATAACAAAATTAAAAATAAAAATCATAAAAAATAAATAAAAAAATAATAAAAACATAAAAAACAAGATAAAAAATAAAATAAAAATAAAATAAAAATAAAAAATAAAAATAAAAAACTAAGGAAAATAGAATAAATAAATGATAAGTAAGAATAAGAAAAAAATAAAAATAAAAATAAAATATAAATAAAAATAGAAATAAGAATAAAAGTAAAAATAAAAATAAATAAAAATAAAAATAAAGATATAAATAAAGATATATATATATATATATACATATATATATATATATATATATATATATATATATATATATATATATATATATAAATGAAGAAAAGGGATGAACATGTACGAATGAGAAATCTATTTCAACTTCGATTGTTCAATGAAAGGTGTACTCGGTAAAACCATGTTTATTATTCTTTCTTTAAGCCAAGGCTTTTCAAAGATTAAAATCTTATCATCAGAAAAAATAATAAACATTTTTTTACTGTGTACACCTTGCATTGAACAAGTGAAGTTGAAATAGATTTGTCATTCATACATGTTCATCCCTCTTATTTTATTTATCTTTATAATTGCTTTATCTCCTATATTGAGCTTAAACCATTTCACTATAGGTTGTATCTACTAAAAGTATACTTTTAGTTTCATATTTTATATATATATATATATATATATATATATATATATATATATATATATATATATATATATATACAGGAGAGTTTGAATTACGTACTAGACATTACCATCAGGTGTCTCCGGTCTTTCTGTACAAAGGTTTGTCAGGACAACCTGACATGAGGATACTTCAAGTACCAAATATTCAAATTAACATAGAATTCGTAGCCCAAATAAGATTTTCTTGCATGGCTATATACTGGCTTATACAAGTTATAGTACACCTTCTCTTAGTGATGTTACCTGTAGTAATTACACTTAGCTGGATACCCAACCAGACTAGATGAATTCTTGTCCTAAACAACCACAAGAAAGATATACTATAACATAGTTAACTGGTCAACTAG
This sequence comes from Sepiola atlantica, assembly GCA_963556195.1. Classification (NCBI taxonomy): domain Eukaryota; kingdom Metazoa; phylum Mollusca; class Cephalopoda; order Sepiida; family Sepiolidae; genus Sepiola; species Sepiola atlantica. The sequence goes on from OY744517.1 coordinate 40,094,104, forward strand.
GGAAGGGAAAATTAAAGTTCTTAACTTCTTTTTTAACTCAACGTTTGACAAGTAAATGAGAACTTTAATGGAATATTCGAATGTCTATTTATTTCATATAGAGATCAAATGTTGAGAACTTCGAGTGAAGTAAAATTAAACAAAATAGAGAATATGCGTATATATATATATATATATAAATATATATATATGTATATATATATACACACACACACATATATATACACAGACACACACACACACACACACACACACATATATATATATGTATATATATATATATATTTGTTATTGTTTACTATCTATGTACGTGTACGTTTCGTCCTTTTTTATCATCAGCATAGAGATATGACTATTCACTACCGGTCATGCGATTCGAAACCCTGGATTACAAGTATTTTTCAACCCAAATCCAACGTCGCTAACCGCGCGGCCAATTCTGAATAGCTGATAAACAATGATAATTTTAACACTTTTTAAAGCGGCCTGACGTACAGGGAATGATGTATTATAAAGCAAGTGACGTCATGCTGTGTTAGTACTACCATTACAGTGCTCTACTTTTTACGAGGAGCGACAAATATAAATATTTGTTATTGTTTATTATCTATGTACGTATACGTTTCGTCCTTTTTTTAAAATCTAGACTCCTCAGCACACACACACACACACACACACACACACACACACACACACACATATATATATATATATATATATATATATATATATATGTATATATATATATACAGCGTATATGTAATCTGAATGAAGTAAGATAGAGTGTTCAATTAACAAAATATGTGTTTATTTCAGTATTATAATGCTTGAATTTTCCATACCATTCTTTGGTAGTTTCAATTGCGAGACATCACGCCTTCTAACACACACACACACACACACACACACACATATATATATATATATATATATATATATAATATATACATATAGACTTCAAAAACGGCCTATGCTAGAAATCTCATTTCTTTGATCAATCATAACTCAAAAACCAATAAACCAAATTAGTTAAAACTTTGCCCCCAATTTTCTTTTGATAGGTTCTATAAGTGTGTAGAATTTCAGCATCATTAGTCAAGGCAACCCAGAGATCTAGAAAGTTCAATCATGAAATCAACTATTTGATTGATTCAGCTGATTTTTGGCATAGATAGATGTGCTAGGGTCGAGTTGATGGCATTTTAATTTCAGTTTACCATATACCTTAGTTTTCCTGAAAATTCCAAAAAAACTTAAAAATGACCATTGTATTGAGGCATAGCCTTTACAAAAGTTGTGACATTCCATTATAAATGCCAGTATACTGAAATCATAGGCCCTTAATAGGGTGAAGATGAAAATTCATATACACTAAATGTACAAAAGCAAGAAAATTCCCAAATTTTTACACTTTTATTGTCATTAAGGATAATGCGAGCACAACAGGGCTATGTATTTTACTGGTAGGAATTTTTCTTCAGCGCACCTCACACACTTCATCCACTCATGCATAGAGATTTATACTGTAGTGATGTGATAATGAAATGGTTTGGTTGATATGTAGTCATACCCTTAATTAATGACAATAAAAGTGTAAAAATTTGGGAATATCCTTGCTTTTGTACATTTAGTGTATATGAATTTTCATCTTAACCCTATTAAGGGCCTATGATTTCAGTATACTGGCATTTATCATGGAATGTCACTACTTTTGTAAAGGCTATGCCTCAAGACAATGGTAATTTTTTAGGCTTTTTGTAATTTTCTGGAAAACTAAGATTTATGGTAAACTGAAATTAAAATGCCATCAACTAGACCTTTGAACCTCTATCTCTGCCAAAAATCAGTTGAATCCATCAAATAGTTGATGAGATACAGGGTGGCACACACGTACGTACGTACACACGGATAACACAAACTCACTCCTGACCTTTCTGGATCTCTGGGTTGCCTTGACTAATGATGCTGAAATTCTACACACTTATAGAACCTATCAAATGGAAATTTTGTGCAAAGTTTTAACTAATTTGGTTTATTGGTTTTTGAGTTATGACTGATCAAAGAAATGAGATTTCTAGCATAGGTTGTTTTTGAATTCTATTAAGGGATAGAGCGCTATCGCGCCTCCCTTGATTAAACCGACCCAGCATTGAATGAATAAACAAATGGAAATGACTATTTATTTAATCAAATATATATATATATATATATATATATATATGTGTGTGTGTATGTGTGTGTGTGTGTATGTATGTGTGTGTGTGTGTGAAAGCTTCACGCTTTGCATACTGTGAGAAGAAGAAATAGAAAGAAGGATATAGTGTGTATATGCCGAAAATTCAAAATGTCGGCGTTGCGCTCGCAAACCGGTGTATGATGGGGGCGAGCGTGAAGCACCCCCTTGACCTCGATGTGTGATGACTAATGTGTTGACTATCATCCATTTTGTTAGGCTTACTCTCTTGTCTGAACGACATCTCCCTCTTTCTATATTTTTATGTCTTCTTCACCCACGCAAAATCACACGATACGCAAACATTCATAAGATTTAATGTCTTTGCTTACTATTATATTTAAGGTATTTCCTAGTCAAAAGTCGGGCTAAAAAGTGATAACACCAAAATAAGATATTTTATTTACGTTGGCGGACATATTTGAATGTGACATGGATTATCATTATTATTTTTTCTTCGATTCAAATAAAGTTCTTCATACTGACTTTCTTCCTAACAGAAACATAACCTCTCCATTAAAACCTAAACTAGTTTCTAAAAAGATGAGGAAAATCCATCTATGGCCATGCAGCTTATGTTATAGGTTATGAGAAACCATGTTAGGTAACATGTGGTTCTGTGAGGGTTTTTTAGTAGTGGGTGACCACTTATCAAGGCCAAGGGGCACTCGAGGATAAGGGTTAATGAGGCGGGAATGAATGCGTACAAGCCGTCTTTGGCAAAGCAGATTATATTATAGATTATGAGAAACGATGTTAGCTAACAGGTGGTTCTGTTAAGGCTTTTTACTAGTGGGTCACCACTTATCAAGGCTAAGAGCCACTCGAGGATAAAGGTTAATGAGGCGGGAATGAATGCCAGCCGAAAGATGAGGAAAACTATGGGAGTACTAAAATTGATCAATGATATGAACTACGTTTGATTACGTTTAGGGCGGTCATGGTATCGTTACGAAAGTATTCATTCATCGTTAAAATAGTATTTATTTATCTGCTCTCCAGGAAAGGTTAGACACAAGGTCAAGTGATGTTTTGAAACCCTAGCGCACTGGGAGACATTCAGTCTTGCCTACAAAAAACGCATCAGGTCCTAGGTATGACCTTAAAAGACATCAAGTGGTCAGGCTTCCATTTAGGAGCTGTGGAGAATATGGAGTTGCTCCCAGGTCTACTCTAGTCCCATCTATGGGTCAAATAGAACCTACTGGCGCTACCAGATCAGTCTGTATGAAGATACCAGCTTCTTGACTTAAAATGCACCAAACATTGATGTTATTGTTTTTATCCTTTTCCTTTCATGTTCTGCAAAGCTAAAAACAATAACAACAATTTTTCTCTACAAAACAACCAAACGAAACACCATGAATAACTATTTGAAGATATAAAGAACTTAAAGCATAAAACCATTTTACCAAAATGACCAGATTCGGCATTAAATAACCCGAAAAGATAAAACAAGCAAAAATACCTCAGCAAACTCGACGGCATTTTCCGGTAGGGACGACTCATGGGATTAGAAATAGACAACCGCTTATCAAAAAGATAAGATCAACCCTTAGATAGTGGACCTTGTAGAACTCTATAGAACCATAGATCAGCCCGACAGAATAGAAACCACATGTCGAACTGATTGTTGTAGACGTATCCTCGGCTGGGATTACGACAACATACTCAGTTAAGTATCGGTAAAAGACTTACTCTTTTACCGATACTTAACTGTCATAAAAGACAAAGAAAACACATTTAATAAGAATATTACATTAAGCCCGATATATAATAATCATTATAATTATTTTATTTACCCCCCCCCCAAAAAAAATTAATTCAATTCATCAAACTGACAAACTTATAAGGTTATGCATTCATATCTCTATTAGGGATGCACTTAAACATTCATAAACACTTTCATTATTTTCCAGTGAAATCTTACATAAAAATGCATTTCTAGATTTTATGTGAATTCGCTAAACCTTTTTCCTATACGGAACACACAAACATTACATAAACTAAAACATGTACACACAGAGATTGAGTTATATATATATATATATATATATATATATATATATATATATATATATATATATATTGATTTCCTGCTCATTCGTACAAATGTGTCGGTTGAGGCGTCAGCTAAGAATCGGATCTTTACTGAGGTAAAAATTTCATGCTGTACGGCCGGACTAATGAGTCTTATCGAAGAAGAAACATATATTCATGATATATATATATATATATATATATATATATATATATATATATATATATATATATATATATGTATATATATGTATATATATATAAATATATATATATATATATATATATATATATATATAATTATTTCCATAATCAGACACAACACCACAACCCGCACAAAACATTAAAGCCGAAGACCGGAAGCCCCAGACTTGAGTTTCGCCCTCTTTCAGGCTCATCATTATGAGATATCCACACCCGGGATTTTAATAATAATAATAATATATATATATATATATATATATATATATATATATATATATATATATATATATATATATATATATATATTTATATTTATATTTATATATATATATATTTATATTTTAAAAAAAGTATATTCAAATATAAATGTTATAACATATAGAAATTGTAATAGCTCAATAGTGTAAGTCTAGAGCTATGTTGTATACAATATTATTTATTTCATTTTATACGATATCCAATGTTATGGGGGACAGATCACATCATTTCATAAAACTTGTTTTTTATTCAGCATACAACTGTTTTATCAAGATATATGTAAAATGCTCCTGTGCATTCATTTCTTGGTGCGGCTATCTTCAGTGCTAATTATATAAAACAAAGCAAAAACAATGAAATAATAAAGCAAAACCTAAATCACAATTAGTACCAATAAGTACTAATTGTGATTGAGGTTTTGCTTTATTATTTCATTGTTTTTGCTTCAGCATTTATATATTTTTTCAACATGAAACTCTGATCTCAATATGTCCTAGTCGCAACATATACGCATCTTATGTTTTTTGCTGTTTGTATTTTTATCATTCATCATCAGCTTAAATATTGACCTAACAACTCCAAAATTAAGATATATATTTTCACCGACCGTCTTTTGTTATTTCGTCTAATTATGTCCCTTTTCTTCGGGTTTTAGCCATATATATATATATATATATATATATATATATATATATATATATATATATATATATATATATATATGATTATTTTTATTTACACAGACATGTAAAAAATCTGCGACACTGGCATGTCGATGTTATCGATCAACAGCTATTATAAACTGAGATCTCATCAGGCAGAGTTAGAATTCGATCTTAACCGTAGATCATATTTGGAAATATATATATATATATATATATATATATATATATATATCAAAAGAAGAAGATTCTATCGCGATATACAAAGTTATTCGTTCTGATTTAAAATGTACACATGATGCAAACTTGGTCACTGATGTTTTTTTTTTTACTCTTCTCATGACCTAAAAACCTGCTTTAACATTTGATATTCCTGAAATCCTGAAAAGTGAACAATTTCCGGAAGTTCATATTTCAAAAAGTGGATCCTTCTACATGTGGAAAATATTAAGTGAAGTAGATATACTCCAAGTAATCACTGACAACAATGAACTGAACAACCCTAACCCTAACCCTAACCCTAACAATGATCTGAACAACCCTAACCCTAACAATGATCTGAACAACCCTAACGCTAACCCTAACAATGATCTAAACAACCCTAACCCTAACCCTGACCCTAACCCTAACAATGATCTGAACAACACTAACCCTAACCCTAACAATGATCTGAACGACCCTAACCCTAACCTTCTCCCTAACAATGATCTGAACAACCTTACGAAAAAAAAACTAATGTATGTGACAGATCTGCGCAATAAAATCTTCCGTTGATTTATCGAAATCAAATTGTTTAAATTTGCTATATCCATCTTAGCAGACACCGATTCATTTTTATAAACCTTAAGTATATGTAGATGTCTTTTTCAACCTACCCCTTTCCCGACCTAATACAGGTATACATGACAGATACATCAGACTTTCAAGTCTTATAGCTGACGCACCGCGTTTCTGTGATTTTGCGTCGTCAACGTTCGGGAAGGTTATGGAAGCGTCCGAGATTTGATGAAGCAAAAACTGCCAAACGCTAAATTGAAGACTGACAGCCGATAAATTACGAAGCAAAAAATCAAAGTAAAATACATATATACAAATAAAAAACGAACAAACCATAGCTAAACAACTGTTAGTAATTCGATGTTTAATTTTGTTCTTTTTTGTCAAAAGAACCATTGTTAATCAAATGTTTTTTAAATAAAATGTTATTTTGTTTGGGCACCGGAAGCATATATTATTGTTTTTTAATTATTTTTCACTGTTTAAAAAATTTTTTTTGATGATTGTTAGTGAGCATGAAACATATATACGTAGACACTAAATATTAATTACACATTCAAAATTAAATATTCATTATACAATATTGTTAGGATAACTAAAGAAAACGCAATTATGTCCTTTGGACCATTTAAGAGTTATCGCCCTTTGTCGAGTGGCTTGCCGGAGTGGAAAGAAAACATTGACCACGGATCAGACTGTCTCATATTTCGTCTCGCGTTACAGCGGCTAAATAACTCATTTCATTCTAATTACACTTTTAATAAATCTGTTAAACTTTTCTGTTGAAAAGTCATCCATTTTGTTTTACGAGTTATTAATTATTATAACCTAAATTACATGGTTTACAACAAATATATATAAATATATATATATGTATGTATAAATATATATATATATATATATATATATATATGTATATGTATAATATATATATATATATATGTATATGTATAATATATATATATATAGTACATGTATTATATTAGTTTCTGTAGATGTTAATCCGTTGAAACTTCAGTGTTCATAAAAAGTGCTCAATAACAAGTAGAGTCGTTCTTATATATATATATATATATATATATATATATATATATATATATATATTCTTTTTTTCTTTCTTAACTTTCTGTTTTTGCTGGAGATGGGGCATCCTACCGGATGCCAGCCATTCACCGGCTATTTCAGACACTCCAGCCTAGAGATCGCTTTAAGATTCTAACCGTCCCTTTAAATGCAGTTGTTTGTATTTCTCTTGCACTCGGTTCACCGGGTATACTCGCCAGATCGCTCTTGAAATTCTTCTGCATTAGTCCTGTTGCTCCTATGATTACTGGTATGATGGAGATTTTCCTAAGATTTCAGTTTCTTTTCATGTCGTACATAAGATCTTGGTATTTCGTAATCTTTTCCCTTTCTGCTCTGTTCAATCCTGCATCATTAGGGACACTGACTTCAACTAGGGTTGCTACTTTCTCCCCTTTCTCCCATATCACTATGTCAGGTTTAACAGCTCCGTTTTCTAGATATGTAGCTGTAGGGATTGCATAGTCATAGTATATGGTGTATACATTATTTCCAACTGTTCTTTCTGGTATATGCCCCCAGGACTTGCTGCTACACTGGATATTCAACTTTTTACAAATAGTCCAGTGAAGATATTTACACACTCCGTTGTGTCGCATTGTATAATAGCCATCCCCCAGGAGAACCTTACAACTGGATGTCAGGTGGCTCACACTCTCTACTTCTGTGTGGCAGAACCTTCACTTGTTATTGTTGCTGAGACCCCTCCTTCTTTTTAAAGACATTGGTCATACAGGCTTGATCCTGAGCAGCCATTATCATTCTCTCCTGATAATAGTGGAAAGATCCTCTTTTCAGCCAGTCTACAGAGCCTTCCTTATCTATATATTCCTGGGATAATTCACCTAGGAAATACTTAGCACGTTATTGGTTGGCCCATTCTTTCAGTTTTTTGGAATGGAAGGTCTTGGTGTATTTCTGACGGCTTTTGCGAGCTATTTCTGTGGCAGGATTGTTGTCTGTTTCTGCCTCATTTGTAAGACAGTCCTGTGCAAAATGTTTGGCCAGTTTTGTGATAAAGATTGTTCCGCTTGCTCTGGTTTCTTGATGTTGGCATACCAAGATAAGGTTTGGGTTCTGGGAGCTCATCAGATATTGGCCGGTGCTCACAATAGTGGCTCGATGTTGATGGTCCATTTCTGAGAGACCCATACCCCCTGTTCCTCTTGGCAGATACAGCCTTGGTAGACACTGGTTCCTGTACACTCTCTGTACTTTGTCAACATTTTTCTCGTTTTAGTGTCTAATCTATTAATGTCCTTTTGTGGCCAATCAATACTTCCAAAGCTGTATGTTATCACTGGCATAGCTAATTGGTTAATGGCAGTTACTTTGTTTTATATATGTGTGTGTATTTATACTAAATAAGAAAGTTTCCGATCTCATTTGATTCCTCGTTTTGGTCTGAAGAGGTTGACTCTCTATGAAGAGTACAACTGAAACATGTATGCACATATGTAACTAATAATGTTTGTATGAATAGAAATGTATACTATATATATATATATATATACATTTATATATATATATATACATATATA
>OY744517.1:40107901-40162901 GCA_963556195.1 Sepiola atlantica
TATATATTTATACGATAGCATGTGTGTTCGTGTGTCACGCTAACATCAAAAGGTCTGCTCATGCGTGCCGCACCTAGAATTGGAAAAGCATTCAAGTCACCTAATTTTCGTAATATTTTCAAGCGTTTCCTTTTGGCGCAACGGTTAGCGACGTATGATTTTTACGTCGGTTTTTACGTCGGCCCGACTGGTTTATAGTTCGATCCTAACCAACCTCTAAGATTTGTTTTCTACATCGAAAGGCGGGGGGGAGATAAGGACGGGACGACCGGGAAGACACATATTAATACGATAGCGTGTGTGTTATTTTGTCTGACATGCTTACATCAAAAGCAACGATGCCTTTTGGCTAATATCAAAGTGTAGTATCTGTTTCGATGGATACTGCACCCCATAGACTGGTATTGTCTTGGCCTTCGGGGCTTGATTTACGCCGGTCTATGGGTTTGTCCTGTGCAGTTCTAGGAGGTCCACACTCCCAGGCTTCGCCTCCCCTCTGGGGAGGAGTAAGTTTATTGCTTACTGCCTGAGGCGCCCCTACCGGGGAATACCGACGGGGCTGCCCAGGCAATTTTTAAACATCACTTTCCCGACTCGACCTTGGGTCACATCTTACTTGTGGGAGTATTATAAAAACTGGCCTTGCGCCTAACTCCTAGAGAGGAGTAAATAAATACAATTGAATTGGAGCCAAATTTAATTTAATCTAAATCATTTACAAAGTATGGTTTATTCGTCGAAATCGGAATTAGTCGATCGATCAAATCGAGAAAAAAGTCTGACGTACGTACGTACGTACGTACGTACGGACGGACGGACACAAAACTGCTTTTATTTATTAGACAACATCCTCTGGAATTTTTTATAGGTTAGGAACAAGATAATTAGTATATAAAACACCATTTCGTGTAATTTACATGGGTCCCGCTAGTCAGTTTATTAAATAAAATAAATAAATAAGAAAAAAATCCTGACAGGTAAAATGCCGTTTTTTTTATTTCATGGGCCACCCTTGCCCAGAGGTGAAATATTTTTTTGTTATTGACTTCAATTTCTTCCTAATCATCTGCCACTGAAGGTTATCTTTTTTTTGAGTTATGGGTTCGAATAGCGGCGTGGGTGTTCGTTTTGTGTGAATTAAACATATAAGCAGCATTTAATACCATGGAATGCATTAAATAAAATTCTATATACGATACATGCTTGAAAATTCACTCGTTCGTTTTTGTTCATATAAAAGGCTGTATAGGCGAGCTAGGGTTAGGGTTAGGGTTAGGGTTAGGGTTAGGGTTAGCTAGTTCTAATTAATTATCGATATTTCTTGTTTGTTAGTTACTTAAATTTACGTTTAACATCTTCGAAATCAAATATCTGTCATCAATACTATTAGTTGGTAACAATATTTTACGTTAATCTTATTTGTCTCGTAGAAAGAAACATTACACGTCTATATTATTTACGTTATTAAAATTTCATTGTATTTGAATGATTATAGTATAAACAAAAAAGCGAATTGTAAAGAAATTTATCTCTAAAAAGTAGTATTTCTGTTTAATATAGGGCGAGTATGATTTTGTTAGTTAAGAATAAAAAGAAAATGGAGTTTAGTCAAGGGCAGCTCGACTTCTTTTGTGCTAGAAACGAATGTGACATCACATGGGACTGTAGTGTCGTGCATTTAAAAACGGCAACAATGTTTACACCCGAAATACAAGTAGTATCCTAATTACTTCCCTTACATTAGTCATTCTGTAGTTATCTCCCTTGTATATTTCTCATGGTATATAAATAAATGCTTACGTGTCAATCGACCTATTACGAAGAAAGCGATCGAAGCGCATGCATCAACTGTTTGTCTCTCTTATTTATTTCTGTGTTCCTACTTGAATTGTTATGTATGTGAAGCCGTTACCCCGCGAGCCGGACACTAATGGAAACACAATAACAACCGACAAAGCAAGCAACGCTACAAATGGCGACGAGAATTTTAAACGAAAAAACTCACGTTAAAAAACAAAAGAATAAAACAAAAAAAAAAACGAAACGAAAACAAAAACTAAACTGTACGAAGAAACGAAACGAAAGAACAGAACACACGGAGTGAATGGAGAGACAGGTTTGACCAAACTTTGATGTTGCTCCAGAACCTTTCGAAGAGCCCGTTTCCCCCCCCCCAAAAAAAAAACGATGAAAGTTTTGCACGGAAACCTTTAGATACTCACAAGACAAAGCAACTCCCTGGACGAAACGAAAGAAGAGAACATAGACAATTTCGGCCAAATTCTGATGTCGCCCCCAAATCATTCGAAGAGTCCGTATCAGAGACAAAGAACAGAAGAAGGTTTTACACAAAAACCCTTCAGATACTCAAGCCCAGACATAATTCTACTACATAAGAAGAGATCTGACAAAGTCCCAAAAGGTGCCACGTACCTTGGCAGAAAGGACAAGAACGAAGGCCACATGAAGGATACAGATAGTCTCTATACAGTGCCCACCGAGCAGACGACAACGACAAGCAAAGTTATCGAAGCTAAAGTAAAGAAACGCGAGGGCAATGGTCTAGTTGATCAGCAGGGAATGCCATCAACACTTCGAATGAAACGAAATAACCCAAAGAACACTGAAGGAAGAAATCAACATAACTGGTATAAGACTCTTTTCAGAGAAGAAAAAAGGTAAGCAACTAGTTTTATCGGTGAAGCGCACAGTTCAGAACCGGAATCTAACACCTTCGATTCCTCAGCTTTTCTCAAAAAATGAAAAGCCACCAGACCTATCAGAACCGTGACGATCCACGCCCACGTGGCAGCAATGCGCGGGAAAGAAAAGAAAAAGCAGTGACACATGCAGACAGGGAAAGAAGGACGAGGGTTTCAGCGTCCAACCCAAGACAACTCTTCACGCGGACAAACTCGGACAGCTCCACTGAAGAAGAGAGAATAGGAATCAGAAACAGATTCTGATTCTGAAGAATCGAAAGAACCAGGCCTCCAAATGTGGAGTCGATCCCCCCCCCCCCCCATCCTGCAGACGACGTAAGTTAGTCTTTAACTATGTATTTTGCAAAAAAGGGGAAAAAACGATTCCTCCTTGACTGAGACAATTGTTTAATCGGTGAAATTTACTTTGAGGGTTCCCCATGAAATCAGAGAATCCCCATGGACATAGTGCATACATAAGTGATGGACAATAATGGACTGTACTCCCTCCCCTTATCATACGTACGCACGCGTACACTTAATGGAGGTGGAGAGGAGTGTAGTGTCGTGCCATTCGTGCATTTGGAAACGGCAACAATGTTTACACCCGAGATACAAGTTGTATCCTAATTACCTCCCTTACATTGGTCATTCCGTAGTTATCTCCCTTGTATATTTCTCATGCAATATGAATAAATGCTTACGTGTCGAAGAAAGCGATCGGAGCGCACGCATCAACTGTTTGTCTCTCTTATTTATTTCTGTGTTCCTACTTGAATTGTTATGTATGAGAAGCCGTTACCCCGCGAGCCGGACACTAATTGAAACACAATAACAACCGACAAAGCAGCAACACTACAGGGACAAAGAGGGAAAGTTAGGGAGAAATGTGTCAGTTCGCTTGGAAGCATACACGCGTGAATCTGTTTTTTTAGAGATGCCTGGATAAGTTATAATTAAGCAGTAATTACTGATATCTCTTTGTTCCCACTGGCCAGTGACAGACGATCCCAGACGAATAAACCTCTTTTTGTCTTCAACGGTTGTTTCTTCTTAGATATATTTTCGGGGTACAAACGAACTTATTTGCAGGTGTGATTTCCTCAGTTGGGCAGTATCACAACAGGAGGAGATGCGTGCCAGAACGAACGCTAACAAGGTATGTTTATGAACAAACATTTATTTTAATTGATTCTAACTTGTGAGACATTAAAGCCCCATTAGAGAGGAGGTAATGTAGCATTTCTGAATCTATTTCATTTATCCTAAGAGGACAGACTGCGTGGATTTAATGCGATACTTTTGTATCAAAGTCATTAATTTGATGGCTTAATGGTTTGGCGCTATTTTATGACCACAAATCTCATTCATATTAGGACAATAATAGTTTATGCAAATATATAAAATTAAACTTTATTGACTTTTTATTACCAACTAATGATAAACTATAAAGACATTTAGATTCGTTTTCAAACCAAAACTAAAAAAAAGAACTGTAAAAATTGTTTCACGTGTCTATTAGACTTATAAGTGCATTTATAAGTGCATTTATAAGTACATGTTGTGCATTTCTTTGATATTATAAGATCAAAGAAATGCACATCATATTTCTCCGAAGGAATGTATTTTCAAAAATGATGAACACATTCTTTTAATCTTCAGCTGTCAAAAACTTACGATTTTTAAAAGAGTTTGTTCGATCACACTATCATTTATAGTAGACGGTTGAAGAAGTTTGAGAATTGAGGCAATCTTCATAACGAGGCCATTTTTGTTGCTATTTTAATTTATTCATTGAATGCAAATTTGTGACCGTTTTTATTATAGTGGGTTGTAATTTTGACATGTAAGCACATGAGAAAAGATCCCCTCTTTGATCTAATCAAATACGCCAAGAGAAGAGACAGATTAACCTCCAGATATCTGGAATATTTATCTGTAATGATGTGATTTTTTTACAAATCAAGTCACCATTTATCAAGGCCCACATTTACTCGAGGTTTAGCGTTATTTAGTTTGTCAGGTTGACGATGAAACACCGAGGCGATTAGTAACGATGGTTATAACCGGCCAGAAAGTGACCACAAGAGGACGGCTCAGCAAGCACTTGTTTACATTGGACTTGAAGGCAGCGATGTAATAGTTATCCGGGAAGCAGCCTCGTGGTTCTGTGTTCCACAGACTAGCAGTTCTGGGAAATAAACTCCGCTCATAGAAGTTCCGCTTAGGACTAGGTACACTGAAGGAGAATGGGAATTTCTTGACAGTTGGTTGTAGCTATACGGGTTTTGGGTGTAATTGTTTTACAGAGGCAACCATAGGTTGAAGCTCAATCGAGCACCTGGCCTGAAAATAATAATAGAGTAGAGAAAGACTAGCAACGTCTCTTCTGTGAGAAAGAGGCTAAAAGGTGGAAAAGCGAACAATTCCCACTAGATTTTGAAGTCAGTTTTGTTCCCTTGTCAATGCAGGAAAGGTTGCTTTGAGCGGCACATCCCCAGATGTGGCAATATCACTCCCTCTTAGGACGTATTTTACTCTTATACATGTAGAGAATTGTGCCAGAAGTGAGATACCTTTTGAAGCGGCGGTGGAATAATCCAAACATTTTCCAACGACCTTAGCCAGGGATTTGATGTAAGTCTTTCGTTTCAGGTATGGAGAGAAGGTCAGTCCCAGAAGCTTGTCAAAGAAGGAGACTTCCTTAATGTGGGAGCCATGCATTAGAATCAGGGTAAATTGAGGATCAGAGCGTTGGTCGTGAAACGCTCTGTTGAATGGTGACTGGTTACTTTATATACGACGTATAAAAAGTAACCAGTCACCCTTCATCCCATTGGACGACGTGCTCCAAGTCGGAAGAGAGAGAATCAGAAAGATGTTGATCATTAATGCTCTTCGAAGTGTTGCCATAAATGGTTGTGTCATCTGCATTAATGTTGACGATTGATCTTAAAATGTGATTTGGGAGATGATTGATGTAGATCAGAAAGATAGTTGAGCCTAAGATTTAACCGCTGTGATACGCCTGCGTTGATACTATCATTGATGTTGATCAGAAAGATAGTTGAACCTAGAATTGATCGCTGTGATACGCCTGCGTTGATACTATCATTGATGTAGATCAGAAAGATAGTTGAGCCTAGAATTGATCGCTGTGATACGCCTGCGTTGATACTATCATTGATGTAGTTCAGAAAGACAGCTGAGCCTAGAATTGATCGCTGTGATATGCCAGCGTTGATACTATCATTGATGTAGATCAGAATCATAGTTGAGCCTAGAATTGATCGCTGTGATACGCATGCGTTGATACTATCATTGATGTAGATCAGAAAGATAGTTGAGCCTAGAATTGATCGCTGTGATACGCCTACGTTGATACTATTTGATGTAGATCAGAAAGATAGTTGAGCCTAGAATTAGTCGCTGTGATACGCCTGCGTTGATACTATCATTGATGTAGTTCAGAAAGATAGTTGAGCCTAGAATTGATCGCTATGATACGCCAGCGTTGATACTATCATTGATGTAGATCAGAAAGATAGTTGAGCCTATAATTGATCGCTGTGATACGCCTGCGTTGATACTATCATTGATGTAGATCAGAAAGATAGTTGAGCCTAGAATTGATCGCTGTGATACGCCTGCGTTGATACTATCATTGATGTAGTTCAGAAAAATAGTTGAGCCTAGAATTGATCGCTGTGATACGCCTGCGTTGATACTATCATTGATGTAGTTCAGAAAGATAGTTGAGCCTAGAATTGATCGCTGTGATACGCCTGCGTTGATACTATCATTGATGTAGATCAGAAAGATAGTTGAGCCTAGAATTGATCGCTGTGATACGCCTGCGTTGATACTATCATTGATGTAGATCAGAAAGATAGTTGAGCCTAGAATTGATTGCTGTGATACGCCTGCGTTGATACTATAATTGATGTAGATCAGAAAGATAGTTGAGCCTAGAATTGATCGCTGTGATACGCCTGCGTTGATACTATCATTGATGTAGTTCAGAAAGATAGTTAAGCTTAGAATTGATCGCTGTGATATAATGCGTTGATACTATCATTGATGTAGTTCAGAATGATAGTTGAGCCTAGAATTGATCGCTGTGATACGCCTGCGTTGATACTATCATTGATGTAGATCAGAAAGATAGTTGAGCCTAGAATTGATCGCTGTGATATGCCTGCGTTGATACTATCATTGATGTAGTTCAGAAAGACAGCTGAGCCTAGAATTGATCGCTGTGATATGCCAGCGTTGATACTATCATTGATGTAGATCAGAATCATAGTTGAGCCTAGAATTGATCGCTGTGATACGCATGCGTTGATACTATCATTGATGTAGATCAGAATCATAGTTGAGCCTAGAATTGATCGCTGTGATACGCCTACGTTGATACTATTTGATGTAGATCAGAAAGATAGTTGAGCCTAGAATTGATCGATGTGATACGCCTGCGTTGATATTATCATTGATGTTGATCAGAAAGATAGTTGAGCCTAGAATTGATCGCTGTGATACGCCTGCGTTGATACTATCATTGATGTAGATCAGAAAGATAGTTGAGCCTAGAATTGATCGCTGTGATACGCCTGCGTTGATACTATCATTGATGTAGATCAGAAAGATAGTTGAGCCTAGAATTGATCGCTGTGATACGTCTGCGTTGATACTATCATTGATGTAGTTCAGAAAGATAGTTGAGCCTAGAATTGATCGCTGTAATATGATGCGTCGATACTATCATTGATGTAGTTCAGAAAGATAGTTGAGCCTAGAATTGATCGCTGGGATACGCCTGCGTTGATACTACCATTGATGTTGATCAGAAAGATAGTTGAGCCTAGAATTGATCGCTGTGATACGCCTGCGTTGATACTATCATTGATGTAGATCAGAAAGATAGTTGAGCCTAGAATTGATCTCTGTGATATGCTTGCGTTGATACTACAATTGATGTAGATCAGAAAGATAGTTGAGCCTAGAATTGATCGCTGTGATACGCCTGCGTTGATACTATTTGATGTAGATCAGAAAGATAGTTGAGCCTAGAATTGATCGCTTTGATACGCCAGCGTTGATACTATCATTGATGTAGATCAGAAAGATAGTTGAGCCTAGAATTGATCGCTGTGATACGCCTGCGTTGATACTATCATTGATGTAGATCAGAATCATAGTTGAGCCGAGAATTGATCGCTGTGATACGCCTACGTTGATACTATTTGATGTAGATCAGAAAGATAGTTGAGCCTAGAATTGATCGATGTGATACGCCTGCGTTGATATTATCATTGATGTTGATCAGAATGATAGTTGAGCCTAGAATTGATCGCTGTGATACGTCTGCGTTGATACTATCATTGATGTAGTTCAGAAAGATAGTTGAGCCTAGAATTGATCGCTGTAATATGATGCGTCGATACTATCATTGATGTAGTTCAGAATTATAGTTGAGCCTAGAATTGATCGCTGGGATACGCCTGCGTTGATACTACCATTGATGTAGATCAGAAAGATAGTTGAGCCTAAAATTGATCGCTGTGATACGCCTGCGTTGATACTATCATTGATGTAGATCAGAAATATAGTTGAGCCTAGAATTGATCTCTGTGATATGCTTGCGTTGATACTACAATTGATGTAGATCAGAATGATAGTTGAGCCTAGAATTGATCGCTGTGATACGCCTGCGTTGATACTATTTGATGTAGATCAGAAAGATAGTTGAGCCTAGAATTGATCGCTTTGATACGCCAGCGTTGATACTATCATTGATGTAGATCAGAAAGATAGTTGAGCCTAGAATTGATCGCTGTGATACGCCTGCGTTGATACTATCATTGATGTAGATCAGAAAGATAGTTGAGCCTAGAATTGATCGCTGTGATACGCCTGCGTTGATACTACAATTGATGTAGATCAGAATGATAGTTGAGCCTAGAATTGATCGCTGTGATACGCCTGCGTTGATACTATTTGATGTAGATCAGAAAGATAGTTGAGCCTAGAATTGATCGCTTTGATACGCCAGCGTTGATACTATCATTGATGTAGATCAGAAAGATAGTTGAGCCTAGAATTAATCGCTGTGATACGCCTGCGTTGATACTATCATTGATGTAGATCAGAAAGATAGTTGAGCCTAGAATTGATCGCTGTGATACGCCTGCGTTGATACTATCATTGATGTAGTTCAGAAAAATAGTTGAGCCTAGAATTGATCGCTGTGATACGCCTGCGTTGATACTATCATTGATGTAGATCAGAAAGATAGTTGAGCCTAGAATTGATCGCTGTGATACGTCTGCGTTGATACTATCATTGATGTAGTTCAGAAAGATAGTTGAGCCTAGAATTGATCGCTGTAATATGATGCGTCGATACTATCATTGATTTAGTTCAGAATTATAGTTGAGCCTAGAATTGATCGCTGGGATACGCCTGCGTTGATACTACCATTGATGTAGATCAGAAAGATAGTTGAGCCTAGAATTGATCGCTGTGATACGCCTGCGTTGATACTATCATTGATGTAGATCAGAAAGATAGTTGAGCCTAGAATTGATCTCTGTGATATGCTTGCGTTGATACTACAATTGATGTAGATCAGAATGATAGTTGAGCCTAGAATTGATCGCTGTGATACGCGTGCGTTGATACTATTTGATGTAGATCAGAAAGATAGTTGAGCCTAGAATTGATCGCTTTGATACGCCAGCGTTGATACTATCATTGATGTAGATCAGAAAGATAGTTGAGCCTAGAATTGATCGCTGTGATACGCCTGCGTTGATACTATCATTGATGTAGATCAGAAAGATAGTTGAGCCTAGAATTGATCGCTGTGATACGCCTGCGTTGATACTATCATTGATGTAGTTCAGAAAAATAGTTGAGCCTAGAATTGATCGCTGTGATACGCCTGCGTTGATACTATCATTGATGTAGATCAGAAAGATAGTTGAGCCTAGAATTGATCGCTGTGATACGCCTGCGTTGATACTATCATTGATGTAGTTCAGAAAAATAGTTGAGCCTAGAATTGATCGCTGTGATACGCCTGCGTTGATACTATCATTGATGTAGATCAGAAAGATAGTTGAGCCTAGAATTGATCGCTGTGATACGTCTGCGTTGATACTATCATTGATGTAGTTCAGAAAGATAGTTGAGCCTAGAATTGATCGCTGTAATATGATGCGTCGATACTATCATTGATGTAGTTCAGAATTATAGTTGAGCCTAGAATTGATCGCTGGGATACGCCTGCGTTGATACTACCATTGATGTAGATCAGAAAGATAGTTGAGCCTAGAATTGATCGCTGTGATACGCCTGCGTTGATACTATCATTGATGTAGATCAGAAAGATAGTTGAGCCTAGAATTGATCTCTGTGATATGCTTGCGTTGATACTACAATTGATGTAGATCAGAATGATAGTTGAGCCTAGAATTGATCGCTGTGATACGCGTGCGTTGATACTATTTGATGTAGATCAGAAAGATAGTTGAGCCTAGAATTGATCGCTTTGATACGCCAGCGTTGATACTATCATTGATGTAGATCAGAAAGATAGTTGAGCCTAGAATTGATCGCTGTGATACGCCTGCGTTGATACTATCATTGATGTAGATCAGAAAGATAGTTGAGCCTAGAATTGATCGCTGTGATACGCCTGCGTTGATACTATCATTGATGTAGTTCAGAAAAATAGTTGAGCCTAGAATTGATCGCTGTGATACGCCTGCGTTGATACTATCATTGATGTAGTTCAGAATGATAGTTGAGCCTAGAATTGATCGCTGTGATACGCCTGCGTTGATACTATCATTGATGTAGATCAGAAAGATAGTTGAGCCTAGAATTGATCGCTGTGATACGCATGCGTTGATACTATCATTGATGTAGATCAGAAAGATAGTTGAGCCTAGAATTGATCGCTGTGATACGCCTGCGTTGATACTATCATTGATGTAGTTCAGAAAGATAGTTAAGCTTAGAATTGATCGCTGTGATATAATGCGTTGATACTATCATTGATGTAGTTCAGAATGATAGTTGAGCCTAGAATTGATCGCTGTGATACGCCTGCGTTGATACTATCATTGATGTAGATCAGAAAGATAGTTGAGCCTAGAATTGATCGCTGTGATATGCCTGCGTTGATACTATCATTGATGTAGTTCAGAAAGACAGCTGAGCCTAGAATTGATCGCTGTGATATGCCAGCGTTGATACTATCATTGATGTAGATCAGAATCATAGTTGAGCCTAGAATTGATCGCTGTGATACGCATGCGTTGATACTATCATTGATGTAGTTCAGAAAGATAGTTGAGCCTAGAATTGATCGCTGTGATACGCCTACGTTGATACTATTTGATGTAGATCAGAAAGATAGTTGAGCCTAGAATTGATCGATGTGATACGCCTGCATTGATATTATCATTGATGTTGATCAGAAAGATAGTTGAGCCTAGAATTGATCGCTGTGATACGCCTGCGTTGATACTATAATTGATGTAGATCAGAAAGATAGTTGAGCCTAGAATTGATCGCTGTGATACGCCTGCGTTGATACTATTATTGATGTAGATCAGAAAGATAGTTGAGCCTAGAATTGATCTCTGTGATATGCTTGCGTTGATACTACAATTGATGTAGATCAGAAAGATAGTTGAGCCTAGAATTGATCGCTGTGATACGCCTGCGTTGATACTATCATTGATGTAGATCAGAAAGATAGTTGAGCCTAGAATTGATCTCTGTGATATGCTTGCGTTGATACTACAATTGATGTAGATCAGAAAGATAGTTGAGCCTAGAATTGATCGCTGTGATACGCCTGCGTTGATACTATTTGATGTAGATCAGAAAGATAGTTGAGCCTAGAATTGATCGCTTTGATACGCCAGCGTTGATACTATCATTGATGTAGATCAGAAAGATAGTTGAGCCTAGAATTGATCGCTGTGATACGCCTGCGTTGATACTATCATTGATGTAGATCAGAATCATAGTTGAGCCTAGAATTGATCGCTGTGATACGCCTACGTTGATACTATTTGATGTAGATCAGAAAGATAGTTGAGCCTAGAATTGATCGATGTGATACGCCTGCGTTGATATTATCATTGATGTTGATCAGAAAGATAGTTGAGCCTAGAATTGATCGCTGTGATACGCCTGCGTTGATACTATCATTGATGTAGATCAGAAAGATAGTTGAGCCTAGAATTGATCGCTGTGATACGCCTGCGTTGATACTATCATTGATGTAGATCAGAAAGATAGTTGAGCCTAGAATTGATTGCTGTGATACGTCTGCGTTGATACTATCATTGATGTAGTTCAGAAAGATAGTTGAGCCTAGAATTGATCGCTGTAATATGATGCGTCGATACTATCATTGATGTAGTTCAGAATTATAGTTGAGCCTAGAATTGATCGCTGGGATACGCCTGCGTTGATACTACCATTGATGTAGATCAGAAAGATAGTTGAGCCTAGAATTGATCGCTGTGATACGCCTGCGTTGATACTATCATTGATGAAGATCAGAAATATAGTTGAGCCTAGAATTGATCTCTGTGATATGCTTGCGTTGATACTACAATTGATGTAGATCAGAACGATAGTTGAGCCTAGAATTGATCGCTGTGATACGCCTGCGTTGATACTATTTGATGTAGATCAGAAAGATAGTTGAGCCTAGAATTGATCGCTTTGATACGCCAGCGTTGATACTATCATTGATGTAGATCAGAAAGATAGTTGAGCCTAGAATTGATCGCTGTGATACGCCTGCGTTGATACTATCATTGATGTAGATCAGAAAGATAGTTGAGCCTAGAATTGATCGCTGTGATACGCCTGCGTTGATACTATCATTGATGTAGATCAGAAAAATAGTTGAGCCTAGAATTGATCGCTGTGATACGCCTGCGTTGATACTATCATTGATGTAGATCAGAAAGATAGTTGAGCCTAGAATTGATCGCTGTGATACGTCTGCGTTGATACTATCATTGATGTAGTTCAGAAAGATAGTTGAGCCTAGAATTGATCGCTGTAATATGATGCGTCGATACTATCATTGATGTAGTTCAGAATTATAGTTGAGCCTAGAATTGATCGCTGGGATACGCCTGCGTTGATACTACCATTGATGTAGATCAGAAAGATAGTTGAGCCTAGAATTGATCGCTGTGATACGCCTGCGTTGATACTATCATTGATGTAGATCAGAAAGATAGTTGAGCCTAGAATTGATCTCTGTGATATGCTTGCGTTGATACTACAATTGATGTAGATCAGAATGATAGTTGAGCCTAGAATTGATCGCTGTGATACGCCTGCGTTGATACTATTTGATGTAGATCAGAAAGATAGTTGAGCCTAGAATTGATCGCTTTGATACGCCAGCGTTGATACTATCATTGATGTAGATCAGAAAGATAGTTGAGCCTAGAATTGATCGCTGTGATACGCCTGCGTTGATACTATCATTGATGTAGATCAGAATCATAGTTGAGCCTAGAATTGATCGCTGTGATACGCCTACGTTGATACTATTTGATGTAGATCAGAAAGATAGTTGAGCCTAGAATTGATCGATGTGATACGCCTGCGTTGATATTATCATTGATGTTGATCAGAAAGATAGTTGAGCCTAGAATTGATCGCTGTGATACGCCTGCGTTGATACTATCATTGATGTAGATCAGAAAGATAGTTGAGCCTAGAATTGATCGCTGTGATACGCCTGCGTTGATACTATCATTGATGTAGATCAGAAAGATAGTTGAGCCTAGAATTGATCGCTGTGATACGTCTGCGTTGATACTATCATTGATGTAGTTCAGAAAGATAGTTGAGCCTAGAATTGATCGCTGTAATATGATGCGTCGATACTATCATTGATGTAGTTCAGAATTATAGTTGAGCCTAGAATTGATCGCTGGGATACGCCTGCGTTGATACTACCATTGATGTAGATCAGAAAGATAGTTGAGCCTAGAATTGATCGCTGTGATATGCCTGCGTTGATACTATCATTGATGTAGATCAGAAAGATAGTTGAGCCTAGAATTGATCTCTGTGATATGCTTGCGTTGATACTACAATTGATGTAGATCAGAATGATAGTTGAGCCTAGAATTGATCGCTGTGATACGCGTGCGTTGATACTATTTGATGTAGATCAGAAAGATAGTTGAGCCTAGAATTGATCGCTTTGATACGCCAGCGTTGATACTATCATTGATGTAGATCAGAAAGATAGTTGAGCCTAGAATTGATCGCTGTGATACGCCTGCGTTGATACTATCATTGATGTAGATCAGAAAGATAGTTGAGCCTAGAATTGATCGCTGTGATACGCCTGCGTTGATACTATCATTGATGTAGTTCAGAAAAATAGTTGAGCCTAGACTTGATCGCTGTGATACGCCTGCGTTGATACTATCATTGATGTAGTTCAGAAAGATAGTTGAGCCTAGAATTGATCGCTGTGATACGCCTGCGTTGATACTATCATTGATGTAGATCAGAAAGATAGTTGAGCCTAGAATTGATCGCTGTGATACGCATGCGTTGATACTATCATTGATGTAGATCAGAAAGATAGTTGAGCCTAGAATTGATCGCTGTGATACGCCTGCGTTGATACTATCATTGATGTAGTTCAGAAAGATAGTTAAGCTTAGAATTGATCGCTGTGATATAATGCGTTGATACTATCATTGATGTAGTTCAGAATGATAGTTGAGCCTAGAATTGATCGCTGTGATACGCCTGCGTTGATACTATTTGATGTAGATCAGAAAGATAGTTGAGCCTAGAATTGATCGCTTTGATACGCCAGCGTTGATACTATCATTGATGTAGATCAGAAAGATAGTTGAGCCTAGAATTGATCGCTGTGATACGCCTGCGTTGATACTATCATTGATGTAGATCAGAATCATAGTTGAGCCTAGAATTGATCGCTGTGATACGCCTACGTTGATACTATTTGATGTAGATCAGAAAGATAGTTGAGCCTAGAATTGATCGATGTGATACGCCTGCGTTGATATTATCATTGATGTTGATCAGAAAGATAGTTGAGCCTAGAATTGATCGCTGTGATACGCCTGCGTTGATACTATCATTGATGTAGATCAGAAAGATAGTTGAGCCTAGAATTGATCGCTGTGATACGCCTGCGTTGATACTATCATTGATGTAGATCAGAAAGATAGTTGAGCCTAGAATTGATCGCTGTGATACGTCTGCGTTGATACTATCATTGATGTAGTTTAGAAAGATAGTTGAGCCTAGAATTGATCGCTGTAATATGATGCGTCGATACTATCATTGATGTAGTTCAGAATTATAGTTGAGCCTAGAATTGATCGCTGGGATACGCCTGCGTTGATACTACCATTGATGTAGATCAGAAAGATAGTTGAGCCTAGAATTGATCGCTGTGATACGCCTGCGTTGATACTATCATTGATGTAGATCAGAAAGATAGTTGAGCCTAGAATTGATCTCTGTGATATGCTTGCGTTGATACTACAATTGATGTAGATCAGAATGATAGTTGAGCCTAGAATTGATCGCTGTGATACGCCTGCGTTGATACTATCATTGATGTAGTTCAGAAAGACAGCTGAGCCTAGAATTGATCGCTGTGATATGCCAGCGTTGATACTATCATTGATGTAGATCAGAATCATAGTTGAGCCTAGAATTGATCGCTGTGATACGCATGCGTTGATACTATCATTGATGTAGTTCAGAAAGATAGTTGAGCCTAGAATTGATCGCTGTGATACGCCTACGTTGATACTATTTGATGTAGATCAGAAAGATAGTTGAGCCTAGAATTGATCGATGTGATACGCCTGCGTTGATATTATCATTGATGTTGATCAGAAAGATAGTTGAGCCTAGAATTGATCGCTGTGATACGCCTGCGTTGATACTATAATTGATGTAGATCAGAAAGATAGTTGAGCCTAGAATTGATCGCTGTGATACGCCTGCGTTGATACTATCATTGATGTAGATCAGAAAGATAGTTGAGCCTAGAATTGATCGCTGTGATACGCCTGCGTTGATACTATCATTGATGTAGATCAGAAAGATAGTTGAGCCTAGAATTGATCGCTGTGATACGCCTGCGTTGATACTATCATTGATGTAGTTCAGAAAGATAGTTGAGCCTAGAATTGATCGCTGTGATACGCCTGCGTTGATACTATCATTGATGTAGATCAGAAAGATAGTTGAGCCTAGAATTGATCGCTGTGATACGCCTGCGTTGATACTGTCATTGATGTAGTTCAGAAAGATAGTTGAGCCTAGAATTGATTGCCTGCGTTGATACTATCAGCTTCAGACTTCTGCTCGTCAACGACTACTTTTATGAACTTATCAGAGAGATGGAATTCGATGATCGAGAGAAGATTCTCAGATATTCCATGATCAAAAATACTAGAGTCACTTATTGAAGTGAATGTGAAAGATTAATTGTATTCTAGTGTAATTCTCTTCAAAGAAATACATTCATTATTGCATCTACAACTTACTAAACATTCAGGTAAGAATTTTGTTCTATTGGACAAAACACTTGAATTCATTTCTATTAGCAAAATAAATCAGCAAAAACATTTTTAAAGGCCACACTATTCGTTGAAAAACTTCTTAAGGGACATCTTAATTGTTGTAAATTAATTACAAATTTTAGGATAATTAGCACAGAATGTTCCAATAATAACGCATTTTGTCATAAATACGAGAATATTATTAATAGGAAAAAATAAATTAAATTTTCGGTAAAGTTGTCGTTTCTTACTAGAAATGGCATAAAAATCTGACGTTATGAGAAAGTAAACCCAAATAAATTGTTCCTGACTAATTTTCCAGTCACATCTAGGCTGGTGCATCATCTACTAGTCTCTCCCTCCTTTACAAGGTCCAAAAAACAATCGCCAGCCTAATAGGTCCCTCACTGTTAACCAAGCTCCAGTCTCTGTCCCATCGCCGCAATGTGGCATCCTTGTGCTTGTTTTACAAATACTTCAAGGGATTATGCTCCGATGAATTGGCTACTCTGGTGCCCCCTCGACGTAAATTCATTAGACTAACTCGACAATCAACTAAATCTCATTCATTCACTGTGAAGGTCCCCAGATGCCGGAGAGCCTTCTACTCAAATAGCTTCTTTCCTCGTGCTGCTGGTCTCTGGAACTCCCTCCCTGCCCCTGTTTCCCCGACAGTACAGACATGCAGAAATTTAAAACTAATGTAAACAGACATCTCGCTGCGCAGATCCCAATTTAGGTTGACCCCTCCAACCTTCTCCCCTTTTCTTTTTTCTCAGTAGCCCCTTACGTCTACAGTGGCGGCCTGCCTTGTTTGGGGTGAACTATGTTAAAAAAAAAATTAATGGTAAATTTATATTAGTCCCAAACAATTTATTCGGGTTTACTTACTGATGTGTGACGTCGGAAAAGTGCGAGCAATTAATTGACGTCAGAGTTTTTCACCATTTTGAGCAGGAAACGACAATTTACTAAATAGTACCTCGAAAAATTAAATCCCAACTTGTAACTTTTCGGAGGGGGGATTAAATATCAATTACTAAAAATGACATCTTTACAACCAGGGAATTTAAAGTTAGCCTTGTAGTTTAATGCTTTGGGGGTACTGTAATTGTTTGAGTTTTCTAGGGAGCAAAATAGGGACAATGTTTTCTTGTTTTTATGGGGGAAAATGCATAAGAAGACCATCTGGAAAAAATAGTAAAAGACGATAATTATTCATCTATAGACAACTTAACATTTAGTTGTACTCCGGCCCCGAGGAGGTGCACTAGCACAGAAACGCATGGTATTTTGCGTAGGCTGTTCTAATGTTCATATCCATCATATATATATAAAATATGAAACTAATAGTATACTTTTAGAGGATAGAACCTATAGTAAAATAATTTAAGCTCAATATACGAGATAGAGCAATTATAAAGATAAATCAAAGAAGAGAGACAAAGATGTACGAATGACAAATATATATATATATATATATATATATATATATATATATATATATATATATATATATATATATATTGGTACAGAAAAAATAGTACAACATTCGAATCGTCGGTTTCAAGCACAGAAGGGCTTGGCCATCCGGCTCTCTTAAGCTTCTGTTGTCATCTGTTTCGAAAATGTGAAGTCACGTGTCACTCTCGTTTGGACGCGTTATTTGCTTAGAGTGTTATTATGTTTGTTTCAATTTAGTGTAAGGAAGGTTTAATAAAGTTTGAAAAAAAAGGGAAAAGGGTGAAAAGTAACAGTTGAGATTTAAACAGGAGTATATTTAAAGAGATATAAAAAAATAAAAAAATATTTCTATATAAATCCTATGAGTCAATGTTTATGAGTATCGTGTATTTGACCGTTACTGTTTTGGGGTTTAATGATGTGTCTTCTAAAGGAATTAGGGAGAGAAAATGCGTTTAAGGATTAAAGAGGTTAAAAGGAACAACATTAATTAAATTCGTGTTTAAATCCTGGATTAAATGACTTTAAATCAATCCCAAAGGAATTTAAATAAATATATCATCCGGGCTGTCTAAGGGCAGTAACACCCCCCACATATATATATATATATATATATATATATATATATATATATATATATATAGTGAGCTATGAAAATATATTTATGGCAATCAAGCTACACAGAGGCCTCCGCGTTTCATCCTCGGAGGGAATCTTCAGGCTAAAATACATGGAGTTATTTTTACTCCATGCATTTTAGCCTGAAGATTCCCCCGGGGATTAAACGCGGGAGCCTCTGCGTAGCTTAATTGCCATAAATATATTTTCATAGCTTACTACCTAGCTCTACATACGTATCGAGCACTGTTGAAGTAAATACTGAAAATTGATACATAACAAATTATATCTCCTTAGAAAATTTTATGTGGATACATGAAATACTAATATATATATATATATATATATATATATATATATATATATATATATATATATATATTTATATATATATATATATATATATATATATATATATATATATATATATATATATATATATATATTTGGAATTCTCCAATAAATAAATAAATATACGCATATATAATACGTATTAAACGTGTGTGTGTATGTCCGTGCGCATTTATGTGTTAGTTTCTGTACATGTGCGATGCTATAAATTTAAATATCCATTTCGGCAGCAGTTGTTAATCTAAAGATGAAAAAAATCAACAGATAAATAATGTCTGCTGTTTTTAAAACGACATGTGTAACTACACACGTCGATGCAGATATGCACACAAACAGACATATGCACAGCACATATGTATAAATACATATGCACACATATTTTTTTTTTACGGAAGGTGAAAACTGTGTACAGGTGTGAAATGAAATAAATACGGTTATAAGCGTATCACTATATTTTTAATTATATACAAGCAGGCTTACACTTTGATATCATAGATTGCCCATATATATATATATATATATATATATATATATATATATATATATATATATATATATATATATATATATATATATATATATATATATATATATATATATATATATATGTATATATATATATATTCCTATAAAATAGATAAGTGACATAGAATAATAAAACGTATGTGCCTGAAAACGCTATCCTGTTTCCTTATTCGTTCGGTTATCTGATGGGAAATGTCGACGAAATGTTGTTACCACACTGATTGATGCCGTTCTCTAAAACTAAAGCCTGACTCCAACAATTTTGAAGTCAATTCGCCGCAATTTATAAGCGTAGCTGCATTTAATCACACCCACAGTACGAATAGGGTTACTCAAAACTAAACAAATAAAAAAATACATATTTATCTACCCTTAGTGATATCGTTGTTATGCATGTGTAATATTGAAAAACAAAAACAAGAAACAGTTGTCTACTGATAGCTAAGTCCGGTTTTACTCCGCCACTTTCCTTATATCTGTACAACGCTTCATGGTATATTGAACATTTCCTTTAGAACCGTAAATTCAAATGTTGTTATACATTTGAGACGCAAACTATAATTTACCTGTACTTTGATAAAGTTTAATTATTTATTTCACTAACGCTGACTAAAACGCCAACGATTTCTTAACTATTCGTTTTTAGTTTCTAATTCCATAGTTTTGATTGACTCATAATAGTTCTAATTACAAGTATTTTTTTCATATCGACGACTTAGCATTTCCGGTCAATTTACTTCCGGGGGTTGCGATTTTTGGGTTCCTCAATTTTGGTACACTGTTTCCACTAGTTATCTAATATAATAAAGTTGATCCTGTCTATGTTCAAGCACCTACAGTTTCAGATCACCCCCCCCCCATCCTGACCATATTTTGTAACATTAGACAGAGTACTTGGATAAGTATATTTCATTTTGATCAAAGGAGTACATTATCGTGGTGTCATCAGCCACTATACAGGGAGGAGGCGGTGGTTAAGTGGATAACGAAGCGAACTGAAGACCTTGGTGTTCCAAGTTCGAATCCAGTCGGTTCCACAGTATTAATTTCACTTAGGGATGTTGGCAACCTTCTTGTGGTCCCTCCACATAAGTACCCGATGTTTTTCCAGAAAGATGTCTAAGTACAAACATATCGGGGAAACTAATGCCAACACCAGAATCATCTGATTCACATGACAGAAGAAGAAGCACTGAAGAATTAAAAGCTCTACATTTGCTTATCTCGCAATACATTTTTATACTTTTGATTATCATTACACATTCATTTTTTATGCAAATCTTTCCATTCATATAAATATGATGTAGTTCGATGCGACGAGGACTGCGTGCGTTTTGACTGCTCCCTGTGTTAATCATTCTTCGCCTACACCGTGTTTAAAAGATCTGCATAACTTCGTGTGTTATCACAACTTAGTCGGAAACTTGCGTATGTGGTAGATTTTGTCGACAGCCTCAAAACCATAAAAAAAAACGTGTAAATATTTATTAGAACACGGATGTGTGACAATAATAAAAACAGAAAAGTGATGTTGCTCTTTCTAGAGTGAAAAACAAGTTGAGAAATTTGACTGGTGTTAAATCTTCGTTGGAAGTTTCAAATTCACTTTGTGATTCTGTCGCTTAGATGACGGCGAATTGAAACACATTCTTCATAGTCTTTTTTATTCATGTTTTCGATCGGTAATTGTGTCTGTACCTGGTACGGCATTCACCCTAGGTGGGTTGAACTTGCATCCTCCGAAGGAGGAAGTTTCATGCCGGTATCAAAGTCACAAACAGTTCCTAGTTGCATGTATACCCTTGTTAAGGGAGATGACGACATTAGGTGTTTGCAATTCTTATAGGAAGATGTCGAAGGCCTCCTACATACAGCGCCTGGTATTCCCAAATGGTCAACCATCTTCGGTGATCTAACGAGAAGGTTTCGATAGGTCGCCTACTTTGGCCACTTTCACAGTCTATTTTATGTGTCTTTCGGACTGACCGACTGTATTCTACCGAGCACTCCAAACGTCATCATTTTTATTGAGAACTTTTATTTGAGGCGAGTTTGTGATTGGTTAACGGATCACCAACCTTATTGCATATTCTGCTACGATTGGTCAATTGTTTACCAAGAAAGGTATGACAACGACGCAAGCGGCAAAATGTGGGCTTGTCATTTCAAGAATAGCCCGCTTTACTATTTCTTGACAAGTGACTAATTTTATCAGATGTGGCCGCAATCTTTTAAATCATGAGCATATTATTATACGTTTTAAATTCATGATTGAAATCTATCGCTTCGGATATTATCGGTAAATTCTCCAGCATTACAATCACCGATGTAACCTTTTGAATTTGCCAACACTAGTTTTAATCCTAGCAAATATTTGTTAATAATCAATCTTACCTGAATAATAGGTTCTTGGTAATTCGATCGGGTAAGCAAGCGAGTTGTTTAGGACACGTAGGGTTAGAGTAAGGGTCAGGGTCAGTGTTAGGTTAAGGGTTAGGGTTAGGGTTAGGGTTAAGGTTAGAGTTAGGGTGAGGGTTAGGGTTTGGTTTAGGGTTAGGGTTTGGTTTAGGGTTAGGTTTAGGGTCAGGGTTATGTTTAGCAAGGGGCGTGTATGCTATTATGAACGAATGAAACACCAAATAGATTTTTAGAACCAAATTTTATTTGCCGATGTTTCTTTATTAATAATGTTTATAAAAGCTGTTATTAAGAAGAAGAAGAAGAAGAAGAAGGAGAAGAAACAAGACGAGGAAGAAGAAACAGATAAAAAATAGAAGGATAAAGAAGAAGAAAAAATGAAGAAGAAAAAAGAAGATAAAGAAAAAGGGGAAAAAGAAGAATAAGGAGAAGAAGAAAGACGAGGAAGAAGAAACAGATAAAAAATAGAAGTAAAAAGAAGAAGAAGAAAAAAATGAAGAAGAAAAAAAAAGAAGAAGAAGAAGAAGAAAAAAAAATGAAGAAGAAAAAAGAAGAAGGCGAAGAAGAAGAAGAAAAAGAAGGAGAAGAAGAAGAGAGACGAGGAAGAAGAAACAGATCAGAAATAGAAGAAACAAGAAGCAAAAATGAAGAAGAAGAAGAAAAATAAGAAAAATCAAGAAAAAATTAAGAAGAAAGAAGAAGAAGAAGACGGAGAAGAAGAAGAAGAAGGAGAAAAAGAAGAAGAAGAAAAAGAAGAAGAAAAGGGAGAAGAAGAAGAAAGAAGATACAAAAAGAAGAAAAAGAAGAAAAAATAAAGAAGAAAATAGAAGAAGAAGAAAAAGAAGAAGAAGAAAAAGAAGAAGAAGAAAAAAGAAGAAAGAAGAAGAAGAAGAAGAAAAAGAAAAAAATGAAGAACAAAAAGAAGAAGAACAAAAAGAAGAAGAAGAAGAAGAAGAAGAGCAATAAGAAGAACAATACAACAGAAAAAAAGATGAAATACTTGACTGCCACATCACCACAGAATTATGATCAGCTGATTCTGCCGACGAGGCGAACAATACGTGTGGATGAAAAAAACACCCCATCTTCATCTCTACTTATTATAACATCGATCGAAAGAAAAAAAAACTAGATGCTGAAGATGATCACCGTTGAGATTAAAAATGTTGATTCGTTTTCGGTTCGGGTGGCAATCAGTACGATGAAGTTGAAATGGTGGTCGTCATTCGAGAAGGGTCGGCAACCACTGCAAAAGACGATGATGAAAGCATATCCAACACAGTCCTTCTTTAAGTGTAACAAGTCAAGAAAAATTGAAATTTATTTGAAACTAGAGTAAAGCACTTGTTTTCCAAGTCGTTGATTTTGTACTTAAGAAATTAATGATATCCACTTGATGCAAATTCTCTCTACACTTTAAGAGATGTCACGGTTTTTAGTTAGCCAGAACTATTGCTTATTCCATATGACTTGCACACCCAGTTTTTACCACCCAAAACTTAAAGTACCCAGGTGCAGGCGTAATATACATACATACACATGCACATATATATACATGACGTGCTAGCTCTTTGAAGACACGTCTTTCAAGAATTCTAACTATAATTTATTTGCTTTCCAAAACATTGTCCGAGAACGAATGATGATCACTGTGTTCTTCTGTTTGTAGACCTGGAACTTATGAGGTGTAACAATAATTTATACAAAATACAAAGTAATGTGGCCCTTATTTCGGGAGCTTAGGCAAGTTGAGAAATCGGAATGGTGTTAATACTGGCTTGAGGGACCTTGGGGGGTTTCTTTGTGTTTTTGTAGGTTAAATTGAGAGGATTACTTCGTAGTTCTTAGATTAATCATCTCTCTCTTTGATCTTTTAAATGGTAAAGCTTCATTTTATAACCTGCGCTAGGCAAGAACTTAATTGTTTTGAATAACACAGATAGATTTAAATCGTAAATTAAAATAACTTTTCTGAAATGATTGTCTTTATAATTAAAATCAAGTGATTCAGAATTACACAGGTATTTTTCCAACTGTCACTTCAATACGAGACAAATAACTGTTTAGTCTTATAAACAAGACTCATACGTGAAATTGTCCGGTTCAGATTACATAACCGAGAATATTTGCCTATAATGCTCATTCAAAACTGTGTTGACCTCTCTTTCCCTTAATATAATCTATTAAGAGAAAGAGGGGTAAACACATAATTCATTTAATTTAATTAACCAACTAATATCGCACTAGTAAAATACTTCATTGTGTCACACTCAGCCCAATTGTTGATATTGGCGGCTGTTTGGGGAATATTATGACCGTGTTCAAAACTGTACAAGAACAATATGCGGATTAAGTAGTTTTTCATCTGTCTTTATTAACGGTTTATATGCTTAACCATTCTAATCATAAACAGACGACTGGAACTTTGTTAAAGAGTATTTATTTAGCGTGAGCATTTTTTATTTATTAAACAGTACAAAAAGATGAACCTAAATTTACGGTTTAAAAGTGAGCCAGAAATCGGTTAATATTTTCCGAACAACCCAATACTTAACTAACACTAAAAAACTACGAAACGTTTCACACTAAAAAAAAGTAATAAAACCAAAAGTAAACGAGATTGATATCAAATAATACATGCGAATCACTGGGTCCTAATTTTTCATGGGATAATAATAACATTAACACCGTTTTTCTCTGCTATCTACTGTACATTTTAAATCAAAATAATGCCTTCTGTCAGTTTTATGAAATATAAGAGTCAATATGGGAACGGTTAACATTCGTATGTCTGCAAAAAAACATGGCCACCAAGTCTTTTTCTAAACTTATTTCTTTTCTTCATTTTTTAACAAGATATCTGTTTCCTATATGGTAAGTTTCACGAATATGTCTTTGTCAATTTTTTCTGGGGTGGAAGTACATGTTAGAGGTTAATTTATGGGTTAAATTGAATCTGCAATACCTTATATATAAAGTGAAGTGTTTTTTTACTCGCCTATTTCATTGTTCAGTATAGTTTTCACTCCAAAACTTGCATTTGCAAATCTGCTTCGGCATCGATTTACGCCATTTATTTATGCGTGTGTTCGGAATATATACGTTTGTTTGGTTCGCTTTCAACAGTTTTTTTAACATTTTATAAGGCTTCTAAAACAGCCATCTCTACTTCAAAACGGAGAGATTTTCACTCTCATGCTCATATCTTCTCGCAGCAACACTCACGTTCACTATGAGGTCGTTTTCATACGACACGATTTTCATAGCACCGTTATTATTTAATATTTTCGATCTTACTATTGTCTGTTTGCTACTCTATATTTTTAACCTAAACACAGAATCCCCTTTTATCTAAACTTTCCTTTTGTCGCATTCATTGACTATTCCAAAGACTTTTTCACCTTGTCGATTGACGGAATAACAGATTAGCAGATTGACCTTCACACAACATAAAGCGGCTTACGAAGTCAATGAGACAATCGTTCATTAACATTCGCTTACATTATTTAGTATTATTATTTTAGAATTGTGTTTTTATATTACATTTCCCATTGAAATGTTCGAACTATATGATTCATATTGAAAACATCTTTCTCAGATAACAAGTACATTGCACTGCTTATAAACTTTTCAATTTTTAACTTTAAAACATCGATTTTCATGGAGATTTAGAATGCATCGATTTTTTATTCTAGGCATAGGCATATCGTTATAACAGATCAACAAATTATCAGATTCACATTTTTCAAACACTACACTGGAGCAATAACACAATCGCTCATAGGCACTCGCTAAAATTATTCCTACATACACAATCTTATTTTCTTTCCGTTTTTATATTACTATATTCTGTATGATATTTACGCATGATAACAGCATTTTCATTCCCGGCCAACGTCCGATACATGCAACGAATCATTTTACTTTTCGCCGCTTCAAAAGTGATAATTTGCAAACGGTAAAAAACATTCTTTTACTTTCTCGGAATAATGGAAAACATTCCTTTGTTCCGTTTTCACATGTTTTCGTGTCTGCCCCCATTAACTACACTCGCCACATGCAGTAGCAGTTCTACTGCTGGTCGCTATGGTGACGTTAAATGTTTCAACTGTTCATGGAAATTTACACGTAAACAATACTACCTACTATTAAGCGAGTATTATTATTACTTTCCAAAACATATGCTAACAATTCAATGAATACACTTTTAAAATAAGTTCCATACTTTGTAATAGCTGTAATCATTATATGAAACATCTTCGAATGAATGGCCTCTTTCTTTCGGCGGGAAGATGTGTTCATTGCCTGTCGTCCGATTGGTTCTCATCCGCGGGGATTGCCGATGGGACGGAACTGGTTATTTTAGGCTAAATTGACTTTTATCGATCTATTAGATTTCAATTTTAACGGTTCTGTAATGCTGGCTGAACTGGAACATTGCGTGACTAGACGAGGCGCAGCGAGCCAGAAGTAAAAAGCATCATCGGAGTATTACCAATAAAAATGTCATCAACTACAGTGGGATGGGGATAAACTCCCGAAGGAGCTTACTGCCACAGTTTTCCTACATATAAAATTATTTACCTTAACTACATCTTCACGCAAACATGAATCACAAAGCTTATTTCTTCTTACTTTATGTAAACAAAATATGTCCACTTGTTTCCGTCCGAGTTAGTTGTATCGCATCCCAATCTCACTCATCTCCAAAAATCCTCTTCTAAAACAAGACTTAATCATGTCACATCTATTACTAATGAAGATTTGGTATATGCCTGTCTGAAGCTGAAACTATACTGTTATTCTATTACTAATAGAGATTGTAAACGTAGGAGTTTCAAATGTTGGCCGGTCATAATTCAGGAAGGGGACATCTTGTATTCAGCACCATCCTCTTCCGGAAGACATGCACACGGGGTAACTGTCGTGCCTCTACACCGCCTGCTTGCCGAGAGGCGATCTTTACGAATCAGTCAACATGGGAGTTGGACGTTTGTTCCGCTTGTGATAGACGTTGGCTCTGGGGCAAGTAGCTTGGCAAACATAGAGGTAAGCAACGCATAGTTCTCTAAACCTTTTGAATTTTTACTCTTTTATAATTTGCTTTGTTTTGTCTTAGAACATGTTTGTAAGACTTGTTTTTTTCATGTATTTCCAGTTTTACGGTGAAAACATGTTATAGTTCAGCGTTGGCCACGTGCGCGCAAATAAATATATATTCATCAGTGTAATTCGTGTCCGAGATCTTTGCCTCAGTTTGCTTGCTGTTACAGATATAGTGTATCCGTTTATCTGAAGCTGAAACTATACCATTACTTCTTTATTTTGTTCATTCCAAAAGAAAGCATATTGCCACTGAAACATAAGGGGCTACTGTGATAGGAGCCAGATTAATAAGTGAGCAATAGCGAAAGAATAAAAGAAAAGAGAGTATGAGAGAAAGGAGCAGGGAATAAAAGGAAAGTGAGTATAAAAAGAGAGAAAGACAGAAAAAAGAAACGAAAGTGTGAGAGAAAGAAGAGAATAAAAGGCCAGTGAGTATAAAAAAGAGAGAAAGACAGAAAAAAATGGAGTATAAGTAAGAGATAAAGAAAGAATACTAGAAAAGAGAGTATAAGAGAAAAGAGAAGAGAATAAAAGGCCAGTGAGTATAAAATAGAGAGAAAGAAATGATAAAAGAAAAGAGAGTATCACAAGAGTGAAATATAGAAGAAAAGAAGGAAGAGTATATGAAAAGAATAAAGAAAAGAAGAAAAGAAAAGAGAGTATTAGAGAAAGGGGAAGAGAATAAAGGGAAAGTGAGTATAAAAAAGAATGTAAAACAGAATGAAGAAGAGAGTGTATACGGAAAAGATGAAGAAAGAATAAAAAAAAAGATAGTATGAGAGAAAGAAGCAGAGAATAAAAGGAAAGTGAGTATAAAAAAGAGAGAATGACAGAATAAAAGAATATAGAGTTTAAGTAAGGGGTAAACAAAGAATAAATCAAAAAAGAGTATATAAAAGGAATGAAGAAAGAATGAAAGAAGATAGAGTATAAAAAAGATAAAGAAAGAAATAAAGAAAAGAGAGTATAAGAGAGAGAAAGACAGAATAAAAGAAAAGAAAGACAAAGAGCGAGGAAGACAGAATAAAAGAAACGAGAGTATGAGAGAGAGAGAGAGAGAAAAAGATAGAGAGAGAAAGAGAGAGAGAGAGTTAGAGAAAGAGAGAGATAGAGAGAAAGAGAGAGAAAGATAGAGAGAGCAAGAGAGAGAAAGAGCAATAGAGAGAAAGAAAGAGAGAGAGAAAGAGAGAGAAAGAGAGAGAGAAAGAGAGAGAAAGAGAAAGAGAGAGAAAGAGCAAGAGAAGTAAAGAAAGAGAGAGAGAAAGAGAGAGAAAGAGAAAGAGTTAGAGAAAAAGAAAGAGAGAGAGAGAAAGAGAGAGAAAGAGAGACTGAGAGAGAAAGAGAGAGAGAGTAAGAGAAAGACAGAGAAAGAGAAAATGAGAGAAAGAGAGAGAGAATTAGAGAAAGAGAGAGATAGAGAGAGAGAAAGAGAGAGAGAGAGAGAGAAAGAGAGAGAAAGAGATAGCGAGAGAAAGAGATAGAGAAAGAGAGAGAAAGAGAGAAAGAGAAAGAGAGAGAGAGTTAGAGAAAAAGAAGGAAAGAGAGAGAGTTAGAGAGAAAGAGAGAAAGAGGGAGAGAGAAAGAGAGAGAGAGAGAAAGAGAGAGAGAGAGAGAGAGAGAGAGAGAAACATGCTAGTAAAAGCAAACGAGAAAAAAGAACGACCATGAAAAACTATAAATAAATAATTATGTACAAAAGAAGAAATTGTATAAAAGACTCAGGAAATGATTTTAAAGTTTTTTTTTCTGATCACCTTATCATGTTACATCCGGTTGTATTTTTTTCAGTATGACGTAATTACGACTTCTCGTTCTCAGATCGAGACTAGCGATCCCCTTTGCATAATCCACTGCGAATGCTTTACGAGCGTTCGTTTTTTTCTTTCTTTCCTACTCTCGTATCATGAATTGAAAGTTTAGAAGGAATAGGAAATGGGAGACCTGCCCCGGTAGTTAGATGCTGTGATTCAACGCGACCATGCAAGTAAAATTGTCGATGTCATGAAATATAAAGTCTGTGGCTCTCAGGTGAGACTTAAGGGCCATTTCATTTTTTGTTTCTTTCCTATATTCTAATTATTGTAATACTAATAACATAAGTCAATCGTGAGACTGCATACAACGTAACGATAGGCTAGAGTTTTATCTAGGCCTTCTTCATATTGTATGACGTATTCCCAAAGTTATTCCATTGATATGTTGATAACTCCAAAACTATTAATCAAGATAGAATGTTCATGTCGGTTACTATTAGCATCAGATGCATACATAACATTTGGAAGAATCAAAAGTTGAAATTGTGTAACATTTCCACCATGACCTAACTGTTCAAGGTCAAGAACAAAGGTCAAGGTAATATAAGATGTGTGACGTCAGTGCAACAATTTTGGACCAAATACGAGTCTCTACAATAAGTAGAACCGAAGTTATAACAAACATTCTGACTTTAAACTTGACCATTAACCAAAATATCCAAAAATGACACCAGGTGAAACTTAAGGAAGCCATTTTAATCTCGTATTCCATCTTTTATATTTTGTTCTTTTCTATATGTTGGATAATGTGAAGCCAGACGCATATTAAAGTGGACGCATATTAAAGTGGACGCATGTGGGAGATCGTTTGGTTTAGCTTGCGCGATTTAGTGCGGGTTGACTCGTACAGTCGAGTGCAAAATAAACTGTTTCTTACAGTCGGAGCTCACAGACGTTGACGGGGCCACCGCGTTCACGAGACCTCACACCAAGGGTCAAGGTGCACCTGCACATGGGGGTTTGTGACGTCACGGGCTTTTGTGTGGGAAGTAGAGTTTTGCCAGTCTGGGTTTTGGAAGCGGGCCGAACGGACGATTTCTCCATGTAGTCTTCAGCATGATTAGAGGAATTAAATTCCCTAAGGACTTAAGCTAGGAATTAACTACGATAGAGTAGTAATTTGGTCTCTCCCTCGACGTTCGTGAAGCATCTCCATAGCCGACAGAAATTTAACGCATGAATAAAACACAATCAAAAGTTTAAAAGATTGTTTATCTGGTGAATTGTGGTATGAAGGTTTTGTTGCAGACACAGCAGACGACATCGAGATACACCCTTCTACGCGAGGAAGAAGAAAAGATACGAGAAACTAGACGACATCGAGACGACACCCCTCCACGCGACGAGGAAAGAGAGAAGGTACGAGAAATTAAAAGGTATGCAACATATACATTTTTGATGTTAAAAATGACCAGGTGTTTAAACGAGAACTGGCACGGCCAATTCTTGGACGGGTATACACAACGAGAACTGCTACGACCCATTCCGGGATGGCTATGCAACATATATACTTCTTATTATATGTTAATATTTACGCATCCACCAATTATATCTTACTTATTTAAGTAAAGGTCTTTAATTTCGGACTGTAGCTGTTGTAGTAGTAGCTGAATCCGCTAAGTTGGATCCCGCAGCAATTCGACGTTCAATTTGAGCCTCTTCTTAGGTGTATTCCGTTTTTTTTTCTTCCTACGCTGCACCTGTTCTGACTATGGTATTGAGCACCTACATATTCAGCATATACTATTTACCAAGTGTAATACTGTATAATTATATACACTGGCTCTATAAAGGATATTAATCAATTCTGACCAAGTGTAATAATGTATTCTTACACACACCTGCTTTATCTAGCATATTGCACACTTTATGATTTAGTAATAATGTATTATAAAGCACACCTGATCTATCTAAGATATTGGGCACTTTGGGATTAGCGTATACCACTTACCAAATGTAATACCGTATTATTATTTCATGGTTCCCGAGCAATATCGAGTTTCTTGTCTCATTATTTAGAGAACTAAACAATGATCTGTCCAGCAGTTCTCGGTGAGTGAAGAAGCTTTTTTCTAATTAGAACATCTCTCCTATCATGTACGCGAACAATAATATAGTCTATAAGGTGCCAATGCTTTTATCGCGGTTGTTGTCAAGTGGTCTTGCATTTGTCCAAAAAGCGTGTTAGTAACAATGAGTTTGTATTTATTTATTTGTTTTTTATGCCCTCTTGGGCATCTCCCCTTTAACTATCTTCTCAATTCAACTGTTAAAAAAATAATTAAACTTTTAGTACAGTATCGATATCCAGATCAAATTCTGTTAAATATTTCATTTGACAACTCCCAAAAGTGCCTCCCTTAATTTCTCCCTCCTACCATTTTCTCTGAATTCATCCAACCTCATCTTAAACTGATCCACGCTATTGCTGTTATTAATCCGATCTGGCAACTTATTCCAAAAACATATTACTCTGTGAGCACAAAAACTTAACTGGTTAACATATCTAGTTTTCGAAAACTGCCTTGACAATAACCTTCTAGATCTAGGAGAAATAATAAAAAATGCCCACCATAGTTAGAAATGCCATTAATTATCTTGAAAGTCTCAATCATATCACCTCTCATTCTTCTCTCCAGCAAAGTAGTCAATCCTAATTTGTCTAATCTCTCCCTGTAACTGCACTCCTTTACTTTACTTATTAGTTTTGTCACCCTTCTTTGTACACCTTCCAGTTTCAATATTACATTCCGATTTCCATGTCTAGTCGCTGGAGTCCAGGCCTGAGCGCAGTATTTTATATGAGGTCTTATTAGAGCTTTACATATCCTTAACACAGAAATAATTGAGTGTTAGTGTATTTTATCTCATACCGTTGGGTTTATTTTATCCCTTCTTTGTCAATTAATATGCATGTCTGTATATAAAGAGATAAATTAGATATAATTTTAGAGAGTATCGCCCCGACGTGAACGTGGTGTAATTCATCTAGATGTTAATAACAGTCTGACATTCCCTTATGCGATCACATTTCGAAATTAACGATGAGCTATATCAAAAGAGACTAGCTTATATTATAAAGAGGCTTTAGGAGAGATGCTGTCTGTATGTCCGTACCTTCTGGTACTAAAATAAAATTGCATTAAACACAGTTTGAAAGTGAAAGTGTTCTATTCGAGTTTATTTTACCCACACTCTCTTTACCAATAAAATATACAATAAATAACTTAACTAATAAAAAAAAGTTAGTTATTTATCTTTTAGGGAAAATGTAAAAACTTACAAAAGAGGGCGATAGAAATGGATCAGCGAGAACAGCAACATTCTTTCTCTCCTCCTCTTTCTATTTTCGCTTATGCCTCGCTCGTGGCAGGCCACGACCTTCGGTAAGGTTGTCAGAACGCTGGTTGTTTAAACATAAGGTGTTTTAGTTATTTTCCAGATTTATTTATTAAATAACTTTAAGTAATTATATTAATATAGACGAAACTATTGCATATAGATAACAGACATAAGCAAATGAAATTCCAAATGTATAATACAAAATGTTAATTAATTATGAACGGTTTAAAAAATAGTTATACTAATTAGGCAGTCGAAAGCCACATATTGGAAGCCCTAGATTCGGGTTTACCAATAGTTACTTTAAAAATTTGAGAATCCCTACCAACCCTCACAATAACCAAGCAGAATCATTCTATCTTTAATCGGAACGGCGGTAAACAATACATCAAGGTCATGCCTAACAGGTGCTACACCTTGCCCAAGTGTGACCTGGAACTTTGCAAGGCAGAGGCGTTAAAATCCCTGAGGTATTTTACATACCCCGCATATAGTTCTCTTAATAATGCGAATCAATATTCAACGTAGGAAGAAAAACCGGAATACACATAAGAGGCTGGCAAAGACAAAGCTCATTTCCTTCAATAACTACAGGGAACCTTTTCAACCACCGATTGTCATGGCAAATAGCACCCTACCTGAGAGTTCATCATTCAAACTCCTCGGCCTGACCTTCACAGGTAACATGAGTTGGAACAAATACATTGAATGCATTGCCAAGGCTGCCGCAAAGAAGGTTGGCTCCCTCTACCGTGCCAGTAAACTCCTCACACCTGACATACTCCTGTATCTCTACAAAGCCACCATCCGCTCATGCATGGAGTATTGTTGTCACATTCGGGCTGGTGCACTATCTACTAGTCTCTCCCTTCTTGACAAGGTCCAAAAAAGAATCGCCAACCTAATAGGACCCTCACTGTCAACCAAGCTTCAGCCTCTGTCCCATCACCGCAATGTAGCATCCTTGTGCTTGTTTTACAAATACTTCAATTGATTATGCTCCGATGAGTTGGCTACTCTGGTGCCCCCTCGACGTAAATTCACTAGACCAACTCGACAATCAGCCAGGTCCCATTCATTCACTGTGGAGGTCCCCAGATGTCGGAGAGCTTTCTACTCAAGTAGCTTCTTTCCTCGTACTGCTGGAATCTGGAACTCTCTCCCTGCCCCCTGTTTCCCCGACAGAACAGACATGCAGAAATTTAAAACTAATGTAAACAGACATCTCGCTGCGCAGATCCCAAGTTAGGTTTACCCCCTTCCTTCTCCTCTTTTCCTCTCAGTAGCCCCTTACGTCTACAGTGGCGGCCTGCCTTGTTTGGGGTGAACTATGTTAAAAAAAGGCTCAAATTAAACGTATAATTGCTGCAGGATATTACTAAGCGGTTTCAGCTACAACAATCACTTCTTCAGCACCTACCTTGCTTACATCCCGCCAGTGCTGAAGAACATTGACAAAACCTGAAGTCCGCCATTTTGGACGTCTGCATGGAGTCGATTGGTTTTAAAAAACTTTTGTGGACTGATCCAGATTCACCCATAGTGACAAGATGGATTCGTCAGGTCACTATGAAGTCGATACCTTTTACCTTACCAATAGAGAACCGCTTAGCGAACCGCTTAGCACGTCTGCCTAGAGCCGGTAATAGCGATCAACTTATTGTAATTAAGTATTCTTAATATAATTCCTATTCCTTTCATTTCATGTCTTGGGTTTCTTATTTATTTATAGTTATTCTTACGATATAACAGAAATATAAGAATCAAGACTGGTTGGACGAAAATAACAAAGAAATACAAACCTAATGGAGAGAACAAGAAAAGTGCTTGTGTCACATCTCAATGACTCGAAATCGGAAGCAAAGAGAGGAAACATAAGAAATTCAAAGCCAAAGAACAAACAACTACAATTAAAAACAAAAGAACAACTGGTTGACGAATTAAGCTAAGTTAATACAACTTTATGCTGATAATACCGACATGTAAGATTTCTTTAGTGCAACTAGAATGCTCTATGGCCTAACTCGTTTGTGAAGTTCTCAAAAGTAGTGGAGGAATCTTAGCCACGTGGAAAAAACACTTTGAAGATCTTTTGAACATCGACTCGTTGACGACAATGCAATACATTAAATACTGCAACGACCTGTTGACGATTCACTGAGCAGAATCCCCTTTCTTGAAGCCGTCTTTGCTATGAAAAATTATAAGGCTATGGACAAGATCCCTGCCGAAATTTATAAATCGGGTGTACCACTCCTGTATTTACAACTGCACCAGCCCAGATGGGGCAACAATACTCCATGCGTGGAGAGAGAGAGAGAGAGAGAGAGAGAGAGAGAGAATGAGAGAGAGAGAGAGAGAGAGAGATTTAAAAGAAAGATGTCACTTTTCTTCAACTATTCAATATTTTCTTACTTTATTTAATTTACCCAAACGAGCAAAGATAAAAAACTTTTAATAAGTTTAAACCTTTTTAAATGTATAATATTTGACTTTAAGTAAAAATTGATTGGATTTTAAAAACGTTGTTTGTGTAATTACGACATAATTATAATTGATTTCATGAAGATAAAAAATTAGATTCTTCTTTTTGGACGACTTTAGATGACCAGGCATAAAAATAATATGCGATAAAAAATAATTAAAAGAAATCGATATTTTAAACTGAATAGCACAGGATCACTTTCGTAGTATAAATTTAACG
The DNA here is from genome assembly GCA_963556195.1 of Sepiola atlantica. Lineage (NCBI taxonomy): Eukaryota > Metazoa > Mollusca > Cephalopoda > Sepiida > Sepiolidae > Sepiola > Sepiola atlantica. The sequence goes on from OY744517.1 coordinate 40,142,565, forward strand.
TAATATGATCACCTACTTCCGGGCCATAAGGAGGTAATGATTATCCACTACCGGACCAGATATCGGTTTTATGACTGGTAAAACTTATTTCTGCTTAAACAATGTTTATAAATATATCACCCCTCCCCAAAGGGTCACTCTTGATTAGACCAAAATAAAAATTGCCTCAGTCTAGACGGACCACTCCTTTACTGACTGTGGACAGAAACGATCAAGTGCAGCATCAAAACAGATACCTCACCTTGCTCCCAATCAAAAAGTCATGGCAGTTGTTACTAATTTTCAAATCAACATTTAGAGCGAAAAGAGAGAAAGCAGGTTTTGAAAGAAAAAAACTTGTATAACTCATAAAAAAACAAAAAATAGATTTTACTGTTTTCTTTTAGGGACCGATTCTTAAAAACGTTATCTGGTCTGGAAGTGGGTGATCATTACCGACTGGCGGCCTGGAAATCGGTGATCATTTTAAATTAAATTAATATGCGAAAATCATCCCTTATTCTAAAATCTGTTTTTTATCTGTTACTATTGCCTACTTTTTAGACCGTTTATATGTAATCGCTTAAAATAGTAGAATATTATTTTATTTTTAGGAATTGGACAATTTATTTTTATTTTTTAAAAACCTTTTTTGTTCTCTCTTTCTAAACGTGCTTTTTAATATTATAAACAATAGAAAGGTATGGAAACGAAGTTCTACAATGGGTTTTGTAACACAGTTTTAAAGACCTATTTTATTTTATTTTCTGTCAGCCCGGGGAACGCCGAGTTGCTCTGCTAGTTTTAAATAAGTCTGGCATGTTTCACAATAGCAACATCTTCATAACGACACCATAAGGAATAGACAAAATTACAACACTTTTAGTAACGTTTAATTTTCAGAAAGTCAATGAATTTTCAAATACATTGTGATGTCGTAATATATCCTCCCTCTCGTCACTTCTATCTCTCTTCCCCTATTTGTACTTTTCGTCTCTTCCTCTCCCCCATCTCTACCCCATCTCTTTCTTCTTTTTCTCTTTTTTTTCTTATTTACGTCATTCCATTCCCAACTATTTCGCTTCATTTTTCATTTACGTCATTTGGGGTTCCTTTAACGATGCGTGTATAAACCGTTATACACGTGATCAACATTGAAAAAGTGACCAAAAATAACCGCTTCACCCAACGTCTACGGTGGCTATATCAAGAGTAAAGTTGAAAAAAAGGTGACCAAAACTCAACGTTTCACCCAACAATCACTAGGTCTATATCAAGTGTTACGTTTTAAAAGTGATAATAGACGTCTTTTGTCACTTTTTTTGAACTTAACACTTTATAAGGCCATCGTAACAGTTTGTCGAAACGTTTACATCGACTCTTGAGTTTTAGATCTTTCTGTTTTCATTTTATGACATAAAAACACACACACACACACTCTCTCACACACACACTCTCTTACACACACACACACGCACACACACATATATATATATAGTAAGTTATGAAAATATATTTATGGCAATTAAACTAAACAGAGGCTCCCGCGTTTCATCCCCAGTAGGAAATCTTCAGGCTAAAAAATATATATACATTAGGATAGTTTGAATTACATCTCAGACGCGATTCTCGAGTGTCTTCGGTCTTTCTGTACGTTGGTTTGTCAGGACAACCGGACATGAGGATACTTCACCTTACAATAAACCCTGACCATATATGTAAAATAACATAGTATTCGAAGCCCAAATAAGATCCTTTCGACCCGGCTATGTACTGGCTCATACGAGAAATGGTGCGCATACTCCTAGTGATGTTACTTCAAGTAACAGCACTAGACCAGATGAATTCTTGTGAAGGAACATCCCAGCAACATTCAGAAAAGAGCACAATAAAAATAAACCAGGAAGGATTATTACGAAAAAAAAAATAAGGTTAATACCTTTTATTTGTCTAAAGCTCTGTCGAGGCTTGTTATATCAAGCGAAATTATTAGATAAGAAGCCGCGCGTGCATGGTCCCCCTCTGTATGTGGCGAGTGTAAAATGCAATAAATTTGGGCAATTTGGGGCATTTTGATCCCCCTTTGACCCCCTTGGCGCGCGTACCAGTATTTTTCTGAGGTCAAGGATGCTCATTTTATATCCAGAACAATTGCCTCTACATTTTGGCCAAGTTTCAGAAAAATTAGAATGGATGGATCAAACGTTATGGGAGAAAATGGTCATGTTTTGCAATTTTATGTGGCTTTTGCCCCCCTTGGGGCGCGAACCAGATATTTTCCAAGGTCAGCGATACTTATTTTCTATTAGAAACAATTGCCACCACATTTTGGCCAAGTTTCATAGAAATTGAATGGATGGATGACAAGTTATGGGGCAAAAAAAATCATTTTGTGCCATTTCGGGTCCTTTTGGACTCCCTGGGGGGCTAACCAGGTTTTTAAAAAAAATCAGAGAATGTCACTTTCTAGCCTGACTAAGGTTACAACTTCATGCAAAATTTCAGAGAAATTCCATGGATGGTTGCGGAGAAAAATCCGGACGGACGGACATGTCTCAAAACATAAGTCAAGATGAAGAAAAAAAAAGAAAAGAAGTTTTTATTTTTTATTTTGATTTTAATAAAAATATCTGCATCTCACACATGGTTTTTATGAAGGCATTTTGCCTCTTTATATATGTTTATATATATATATATATATATATATATATATATATATATATATATATATATATGAATATACATACATACATATATATATATATATACGTATATATATGTATATATATATATATATATATATATATATATATATATATATATATATATATATATATATATATATTATCTCATACACAGAATGACACGAGTGTAATCAGACACTCGCAGGTAAACATACACACGACCTATCACATACACTGATATATATTTATACTTATAAATATATACATATAAAAATAGATATTGATGCATATATATATATATATATATATATATATATATATATATATTTATATATATGTATATATGTGTATATATGTATACATTTCAATATGTTCGGTATATACATATATATGTATGGTATCTTATGACACGTTGTCCTTCATAAGATCGCAAAAACAGATCCGAAACTCTCATAAATAAAGAGTTAGATGTTGTAAGGAAATTCAATTGGCTATAGATTTCAACACTTCTGTCACTGTGTCTCATTTGGGTCATCTGTTGGTCGACTCGTATCGTTCACACAGCTATCTCATCACACTCGATGGAAACACGACCTTCTCGTTAGGGAAGGGAAGACGACCATCTGTGCAGGATTGAATGACACCTTCACAAAACGACAATGCCCATTGAATTTAGGCCAAAAATTTAAAAAAAGCTTTATTGTAGTCAGTCATCGTTTTCTAAATAGTATACCAATTATATTTTATATCAGTTTAGTTTTTTTTTTTCAGATCAAGAATTATTATTATTCCAGATGCCAAATGATGATTGCCCATTGATCTGATTCGATGTGAAATATATTAATGCACGGGCGGGCAACCTTTTCAGAGTGAGGGCCAGATGAGACTTTTGGAAGGAGATCACGGACCGGAGTGAAAAACGAAATCTCAGAATTACTATATTTTGTTTACATGAATGAATTGTACAAAAATTGCATTGAACACTACAAATTTGATATTTTTTCTCAAAAGACTTCTGTATGTAATGTTATAAAAGGCGCCGACGAAGCATTTTGGAATCATAAAAAATAATGACGGGGGAAGTAGCAAGTTGATCCAGCATTCGTTTTGACAAACCTCACATAATTCTCTGTTTTATGCCATTCCTCGTCTCTCGTTTCCTCTTTGCCTCTCTCTTTCTATTTTTCTATTTTCATCTCAGGCTAAGGATTTGAAATTAATAGTTAAAGAAAAATGAAATATACATGCATCATCGCTCGCTGATATATATACATTTTTATCCCACTGTAAATCTTAATTGAAACCTACTTTTACGTCTATGTCACGAAATGAGATGAGTTTTACTGGGAGGTCCGCGAGCCGGATTGTAGTAATAAAGCATAGCAGGGTGGCGGGCCGGACGCTAAGCCTTCGCGGGCCGGATGAGGCCCGCCCTTGTATTAATGTTTTACTGCAGTCGAACATCTTTTCTACATCTTTCCTCTTTGTATATAATCGACCAGTCGTTTAATTTGTTTTAATTTTCATTAACTTATGTATTTAAGTTTTCTTTTTCTTAATGGAGTTTGCTTAAGACAAGGCATGACGCCACTTGATGAAAAAGGCTACAAATAACGAAAGATGATTACTGCAAAGTTAGAATGTGTTCTATTGATCTTAGTCTTCGAAAGACAAAGGCTATAGATAGGAGGAAAACAGTCAGCTGAAAGAGAGTTCCACATGGAAAGAAGCTACTTGAATAGGAAGCTGATTTATAACGGAGCATCAGATGAGCGTATTGATGAAGACCACTTGATCAACGAGTCTAATGTGCTGGAACAAGAAAAACGGGGAATAAATGCGACAATTCTGAAGAACAAATGTTATAATTGTATTTATAGAAAAGACTGAGACTAGCAACATCACGTTTGTGCAGAAAAGGGTGCAGAGAATGAAGAAAGGGTGGTTATATTAATATTTTGTTACAACAATTGAAAAGGTAAACTTGAAAATCTAATTTGGTTACGCTGATCTTTAATTTGAGCTTAATAAATTGTTTACTCCTCTTCCACGTGGTTTATCGGTGATGATATTCTCTTGATACTACTGTTTTCTTGGTACTACTCCAGATGAAGCGCCTAATGTTCGTGACTGCTCGGCGGCAACAATCGGACAGGTCGCGGAAGCGTCCGAGAGCTGCTGAGACGAAAACGAGACTGAAGCAAAACTGAAAGTCGTAAAAATGGAAGAGTGGCAGACGACAGTATAAGACGAAGAATACAAGAGAATAAAATACATATATTTGAAAAAAAAAAATGAAAAAAACCCAAAAACAAACCAGAGCTGAAGAACTATAAATAAACTTTTTTTAATTTTTTGTCGTGGGCCAAATAAACCATTTTAAGTTTTTTTTGTCTTTTTTACATATATCAAAGAAGTAAATACTATTTCTTTTACGATATTTAGGCAAGTTCTTTTTGTCTTTTTTTTACATTAAACAAAGAAGTATGTTATTTTTCTTAGGATATTTAGGCAAGTTTTTTTTTTGGGGGGGGGGTCATATATTTTCTCGTCGAGGGTCAGGGTTTACGGATACGTTTGCGGCCGGTTCGAAAGGTCTTCCTACCGCTTGTTTTGTTGTGCTGAGCGCAGATGATTGGCAGCAACCTGATTGGTCAGCTCTGCTTCAGCCTCGTTTTCGTCTCGGCGCTTCCGCGACCTGCCCGATCGTTGCCGCCGAGCAGTCACGGAAATAAGGCGCTTCATCTGGAGTAGTACCGTTTTCTTGAACATGTAACCCTAGCATGCTGATACATAAACAAGGAGACAACAAAGATTTCATTTTAGCTTTCTGTATTATAACTTATAATAAAATAGTACGAAGACACGACTTTCCTCGGGACTTAACGTTGAACACTATGCCTATTTTCACGATCTACATAACACCATATTACTTTCGTATTTTCCCTCACATTCGTTTTCCCCGCAAATATATACGGGAGAAACTGAAATGTTGGAAAAATCTGAATTCATGTCCTATGGTTTAACTTTCATTGAACTCGGATATACGTATTTCAGGTTTTAAGAGGGTTCTGCCCCAATAGCTACCTTAAGAAATGCACATAGATATTCGGCACATTAAAGGAAACGAAGAGATTCGGGACAAGTTTCATTGTCTTCACCGAATAAATTCATACATATGTTAAAAAATTCATTACAGTAGGATATATTTGAAGTTTTAAGGGATGGAATAAGCCCATAGCTCCATTAGGGAGAAACTTAGAGATTTAGGATCGCTTCCTTAGTCTTCTCTGGGAGATTTTACATATAAATAAACTTTTAGTGTTGAGGTATATTCTCGACCTTTCTTTCTGTATAGAACACACACACATTGCCATTATATATATATTTGGTCATCACTTCAATACACAGACGACGATTTTAATAAAACATATCCACGACACTAAACTCCGTCGTCTCATAGAATCGTGTTTAATCCTACGTCATAATAACACAATTATTCAAAGACCAGGATTCTATAATATTTCTACATCTTCTGCCAGATCAATTCTAATCGAAATGAACCTAAACCATTATGATAACGGATAACTTCTTCAACTTTGAGTCCTCTTCCTCCTTATTGGTGTAATTCCTTGCTGTCATTCATTTTAAATTACTACTAATCTTCTTTCCCACTTTATTAACTTACGGCGTTTCTGATTAGCGTTTATATGCTAACTGCTGATTTTTTTTCTTTCTTTTTCTTTTTCTTTTTCTTTTTCTTTTCCTTTTCCTTTTTTTAACATTTCTTTCTTTCGTTCTCCCTTTTTACTGTTTATTACACGTGACTATTTTTTCCAAAATTTCGTTCTTTGTATAAATTTGAACACTTTTCTGTTTTTAATTAAAGTTCTGCTACCAATTGATGATGATTGTATTTTAACAATCGAAATATTTTGGTAGAACTATTCAATATGTGTTTATGAGTTTATTTTTGCTAGTTGTTGATTTATTCCATTTTCATTTTTACATTTTGTCTGAAACATCGTTTCTTTTATTCCTCATATAGATATTAATAAAAATAGCTGCATCTAACACATTGTTTGAAGGCATTTTACCTCTTTCTTTGAGTTTAAAATTTTAAAGATGCTTTAAAAAAATGAACTTTCCCAAATGTATACCTACCAGCGACAATGCGCGATTTAAGTTCAAATTTAAAAGAGACATTTACACCGTTAAGTTCACACAACATCGGACGTCACTTCTACAAGTTACGGAAATGAAAATAAGATTAATACTGTTTATTTGTATAAAGGCTTGTTATATAAAGCGAAATTATTTGATAAAAAGGTCAGGATGAAGAAGAAAAGAAAGCAATAATATTGTTTTTATTTTTTTTTAATTTTGATTTTAATAAAAATATCTGCATCTAACACATGGTTTTTGGAAAACATTTTGCCTCTTTCTTTAAGTTTATATATATATATATATATATATATATATATATATAGTTTTTAATATCCGTAAATTTTCAAAGACATATACATTATAATATTCGAGATTCTCTAATGCCAAAAATTTTTAAAGCTTCAAATGTTGTAATGCTCACAATGTTGTAATGTTAAAAATGTTGTAATGCTCACAATGTTTTAATGTTAAAAATGTTGTAGTGTTCAATGTTTTATAATAACCAACGTTTTATGATATTCGACATTTTCAATAATCATCATCTAGAAATTCGCCACAATGTGTAAAACGACAGATGTTGTAATATCTAAGATTTCGCAATATGCAATATTTTGTAATATTCAATATTTTGTACCATTCAATATTTTGTAATATTCAATATTTTATAATATTCAATATTTTATAATGTTGAATATTTTATAATATTCAATATTTTGTAATATTCAATATTTTGTAATATTCAATATTTTGTAATATTCAATTTTTTGTAACATTCGATATTTTGTAATATCTAATATTTTGTAATATTAAATATTTTGTCGAATTCACTAATTTGTAATATTAAATATTTAGTATTATTGAATATTTTGTGTAATTTAATTTTTCATTATATTCAATATTTCATGATATTCAATATTTGTAATATTCAATATTTTGTAATATTCAATATTTTCAAATATTGATTATTTTGTGAAATTCAATATCGAGAAGATATTTTAAAGTTTAAAATTTGTAATGTCTCACATCTTTTAATTCCCGATATGTTATTTGTATGGTTATCTTCGCTATTGCGTCACTATGGAATTTTCCCGACTCTATCAATAGAGTCGTTATGACAAATCAGTAGAAGTGAGAAATGCAGAAAAGAAGTGGGAATGCAGCTTCTGTCTATCCATTACGTCTGTACTTTATGTTTATATAATTTCTTGTTAATTACATTCTGTTCCCGTTATTTCGCCCGACACTTTAAAGACACACCATTTATGAATCTCGATATTTAAGAAGATTTGAGCGATTTCATCATGCCCGATATTTTGTAAAGCCAAACCTGATGATTTGCTCCGTTGTGATGCTCTAGATTTTTAAAGTCCAAGATGTTGGTAAATATATTGAGGGAAAAGCAATATAGAGGGAAGGAATAGTTAACTCTGCCTATATACTAAGATATATCACATATTAAGTTATATCACATACTAAGATATATCACATACTAAGATATATCACATACTAAGATATATCATATACTAAAATATATCACATACTAAGACATGTAACATACTAAGATATATCACATACTAAGATATATCATATACTAATATATATCACATACTAAGATATATCATATACTAAGATATATCATATACGAAAATATATCATATACTAAGATATATCACATACTAAGATATAGCATATGCTAAAATATATCATATACTAAGATATATCATATACGAAGATATATCACATACTGAGATATATAACATACTAATATATATCATATAGTAAGATATATCACATACTAAGATATATTACATACTAAAATATATCATATACTAGGATATATCATATACTTAGATATATTACATACTAAGATATATCATATACTAAGATATATCATTTTTAGTGAGAACTTATTGTGAAAATCAAATGTAAATAGTTTGTAAATGAGAGTTAAGTGTTTCTAGGAACGTTCCAAGTGAAAAAGAAAGAGTTTTTTAGACTGTTAGAATAAGTTTAGTAGCAATATTTATTTCGGCTGTCGCCGTGCGAGTTTTGGTGTTTGAGTTCGATAGACTTTGCAGGCGATGTATTTATGTATGTATGCTTGCATTTCAGATAGTTTGTATGTGTGTGCGTGAACTTGTTCGTGAGTGAGTTCGTGAATGTTTCTTGCTGCATGTAGCATCGACATCTGACTAGCAGCTCAGGCTGTTTTAGGGACGTTCTCACGTGGGTCGAGTCTTCGTAACAAGTGGAAAACAGAGAGAATCGCTTGGTCTCGGGGTTTTATATTAAGCGCGAAATTCGATGAATATCTATTCGCCCTGGAGTGGTGGAGAAAAGCTACCGATTGGAGATTTTGTCCAATCGAGACTCGTTACTTAAAAGCAACATTCATTGCTGCATCTAACCAATATTTGATTGCATAATGCAGGAGCGATGTATGACTGATGAGGTTGATCATTTAACGAGAGTAGCTGAACAAACTATTCTTGAAGAAAACGCCCAACAAATATCCTTTTTCTTTTTTTTTCATTTTATTGCCCTTTTTCCTAGTATGTATGGAAGGATACACAAAAAGGATTTTCAAATAGGAAACTATATTCACACTCATGAGATCTACTTACCCCTTTGAGATAGTTCTGCCTCTTTCATTATCTCATATGATGCACCCCCGTTGTCGTTAGTTTAAACCATATCATATGCCTTGATCTCATCAATCTTGCTTACCGGCCGGATTTTTCTATTCATCTAAGTGAGATTAAGAAGCTGACAGTAGCGAGATTTATGAAGCTCTGTCCTAAATCACACCTCTACATTCAATGATTCTGGCTTCTGTGATTCGTGAAATCTATTTGATAACTACATGTTTTTTTTTAAACTGTCCCCTACAGAACTATATATTCTCCTTGAAACTTACGTACTTTTTGTCGGTATCGACTGAGATACGCTTGTCAGATACGCATAAAAAACCTTGATAAACAAATTAATCGACAATCATAAGATATCACGGATTTTGATGAGTTTTCATTTCGTAATAAACAGATTCGTTCGTGCAACTACAATACTTTTCTGCAATACTGAAGAGTCATTTGCGCCGAACGACTGTTAGAGTTTTTTATTTATCAGACTCGCACGGCTTGAAGATTTGACACAACGTCCAGAAAGTGGGATTTGAAAAGCCAGCTCCATAGAGGAAAAACACTCTGGCCAATCAAAAAATGCCTGGGTAGCCCCGCCGGCACTCCCCAGTATGGGCGTCTCTTAGTACAGTATCGATATCCAGATACAATTCTGTTAAATATTTCATTTGACAACTCCCAAAAGTGCCCCCTTAATTTCTCCCTCCTACCACTTTCTCTGAATTCATCCAACCTCATCTTAAACTGATCCACGCTATACCTGTTCTTAATCCGATCTGGCAACTTATTCCAAAAACATATTACTTTGTGAGCAAAAAAAAAACAAACTTAACTAGTAAACAGATCTATTTTTTAAAAACTGCATTGATAATAACCTTCCAGATCTAGGAGAAATACTAAAAAAATGCCCACCATAATTAGAAATGCCATTTATTATTTTGAAAGTCTCAATCATATCACCTCTCGTTCTTCTCTCCAGCAAAGTAGTCAATCCCAATTTGTCCAATCTCTCCCTGTAACTGCATTCCTTTACTTTACTTATTAATTTTGTCACCCTTCTTGGTACGCCTTCCAGTTTCAATATTCCATTCCAATTTCCATGTCTAGTCGCTGGAACCCAGGCCTGGGTGCAGTATTTTATATGAGTTCTTATTAGAGCTTTATATATCAGTAACACAACATTTGTCTCCCTAGAAACAATTGAGTGCTAGTGTATTTTATCTCATACCGTTGGGTTTATTTTATCCCTTCTTTGTCAATTAATATGCATGTGTGTATATAAAGAGATAAAGTAGATTTAATTTTAGAGAGTATCGTCCCGACGTAGACGTGGTGTAATTCATCTAGATGTTAATAACAGTCTGACATTCCTTTATGCGATCACATTTCGAAATTAACGATGAACTATATCAAAAGAGACTAGCTTGTATTATAAAGAGGCTTTAGGAGAGATGCTGTCTGTATGTCTTTACCTTCTGGTAGTAAAATAAAACTAGACAATATTCAAGGTTATGATTCTTATTTACAAAGCTGGAGAAAGAAGAAAATTTCAAAAAGACGGAAGACGTTCTATGCGCGTTTCTCCACCGTCCTTTTGAAATTCTCTTCTTTCTCCAGCTGTTTTGTTCATTTGCTTTTGACACATGATCATGTCTCAACGAAGAATCGAAAACGTTCGTGAAACCTATGGAACATTTATTATTATTTTTGATTTTAATATACAAAAAAGACAATCAGAAAAATTGAAAGAATAAACAAAGTATACTTAAACATACGAATTCTGTTAATTTTTACAATGTTTGCATATATATACATATATATATATATATATATATATGAGGAGAGGTAGTTTGCTTGAAGCATTGTGTGTAATACGTATACAGAGGGGTATTAGATGCAAGAAATAGAAATATGTCGGCGTTGAGAAGTAAGACAAAAACAAGTGATTTTTTTTATATATTTAAAAAAATAAACAATAAATAAAAAATAATTTTTTTATAATTTTTTTTCTATATAGCAAATCTTACTTGATTAGGCAAGACTTCAACATTGTGATGTAATGTGTATGACCGTGTTCCATAATATATTTCGAGAAAGACCTCTTTGTCAAATGGTGGGTGTTTCAAATCTCAAAAAAAAATTGCGGAATGGCAATATTGCTTATATATATATATATAGTCTAAAGAAGCTTTGAGTCATTAAAAAAAAAAAAAAAAAAAAAATTAAAAAAAGTAAAATGCAGTTTAAATTCCCAGACAAACTAACTAAATCCAAGATATTGCAGACTTAACATTCGTTGGAAAATTAATAAATGAAAAAATATAAGTAAAATAAAAATATAAGTAAAATAAAAATAAAAAAGGGGGGTTAATTATCTAAGAGTATATATATATATATATATATATATATATATATATATATATATATATATATATATATATATATATATATATATCGACAGACAGGTGAATATACACCCCAAAAAATTTATTTCCTCTTTAAGGTTTCTGCTTCCTACACCGACGGCTAACAGTTGAAGTCGTACAAAGCAGCAGTACACATATTAAATGTTGATAGTTACTCCTAATTGACATATTTTGGGTTTCATATATGAATGTACTCATCATTTACGTATGACACGGAGAAAAGAAGCATCAGAATTCTCAGAGTTTCAGAAGATGCGTATTATAGTTTAATATGAAGGGAGGCTTAATCATCGTCAAATAGCCGCAAATTTCGGTATTCCACTTTCCAATGTTAACCGACTAATTATTCAATTCATCAGTGAATTAAAATAATCAATTATATTTTGCTTATGTCCATCATGACTCTCTAGCAGCAGTTTTCATTATTATTAATAATAAAAGTATCTATTTACTGTATATATATATATATATATATATATATATATAATTATTTTTATTTACACAGACATGTAAAAAATCTGCGACACTGGCATGTCAATGTTATCGATTAACAGCTGTTATAAACTGAGATCTCATCAGGAAGATTTAAAATCCGATCTTTACCTTAGATCATACTTGGTTCTTTTCTAAGTATGAACTAAGGTTAAGATCGGATTTTAACTCTGCCTGATGAGATCTCAGTTTATAACAGCTGTTGATCGATAACATCGACATGCCAGTGTTGCTGTATAAATAAAAATACTCATATATAAAAGCTCTATTTGATATTGAGCACTTTTTATTAACCCGGTTGAAATTCTTTGGATTACTATCTTTTGGATGTTTTACCGTGATTATATATATATATATATATATATATATATATATATATATATTTAAATATATACGTGTGTGTGGGGGTGTTGCATTTCGACTTTGTGCCATGCATGCAAAAAACCAAGTTGTCGCAACTGTTATAGAGACATTAAAATTCACAGATCGTAATCATATCTTGGTGTACAGTAGTTCCTCCTCGCTTTTTTGATGATCCTCTTTGACAGAAGGCTTTCTGCCTGAAATAAAAGTACCTTATTTATAAGGATCAAGTCAGGACAAAAACTGTTGGAAGATAGAGTAGATTTATTCGACTAATTGCAATATCGCAAATTGATTTGCAAAGTTTATAGAAAGATGTAAATAGTGCTGGGAATCTGAGGAGACTTATTATCACTCAGACTGCAGGGAACACCACTGATTATAATCAATGATAATGACTGTTGTGAAAACTCCTAGCGAGTAAATAATAACATTCATGGCAGCCAGAAGAAGTAATACTACTTATATCATGAAAATCTGTTTAAAAAACGCTTTATAATGAGGTCAGAGAAAGCTGGGAGGGTCAAAACTGAAACGACGAGTGAGACGAATAGACACGATTGCGTGTCACAAACCAGAGCTATCATGTCTGAGATGAGCGTTTAACCGACACCAATTAGGATCCTAAAGTTTAAATTATTAATCTGCCTCTCTCTCTCTCTATATATATATATATCTCATTCTTTTCCTCGAGTAAGGTCATAAACACATGAAAATGTTTATTGGCCTCATACCAGTCTTAGTTTCGCGATGTTTATATATTGTATATGACTGTAATGCCCACTTATGCTTAAATACATGATAAACACATCTATTCATAAATATTTGTTTTCGTGAATGTTAAAATCCCAGCAGTCGATCACCACAGGCAAATCTTATACACACTAACCAAGGTGACAAATCTTATATACACTAACCAAGGTGACACGGAGCGACACAGAGCGACTCACCGCGCTAAAAAGCGAGGACCCTAAACCGGCCCAGTTCAGTAATGAACCTAAAATCTCCGAGACTATGACTAATACTCAACAAATGTACATAGAATCCATATGAGCTAAGTTACACACGTGTTTCCTTTTATAAGGCCAGAAAGAAAGAGATCGATTCTATTTTCACCACTTTCCCCTCTATATATATAAGAGTTTTTATTTTTAAGCGGGGGGGGGGAGTCAACCTAAATTGGGAGCTGTGCAGCGAGATGTCTGTTTACATTAGTTTTAAATTTCTGCATATCAGTACCGTCAGGAAAACAAGGAGCAGGCAGGGAGTTCCAGGATACAGCAGCACGAGGAAAGAAGCTTTTGGAGTCGAAAGCTTTTCCGCATCTGGGGACCTCCACAGTGAATGAATGGAATTTAGTCGATTGTCGGGTTGGTCTAGTGAATTTGCGTCGTGGGTACACCAGAGCAGCAAGTTCATCGGAGCACAGTCCATTGAAGTACTTGTAAAACAGGCACAAGGAAGCAACACTGCGGCGGTGGGATTGGAGCTGGAGCTTGGTGGATAGTGAGGGACGTTTTTGTAAATGTAGTTGAGAATGCAATTTCGAATCACACTCGGGGCGATACTTATCTACCCTGTACCTAGCATAAAGGTCAATCTCACATTGTTATCTATTTCGTTGTACTCAACATTTGCAATTGCCCACATCTTTAACACGGCTGCTTACCGTGGGCCTTCGTATTGGTTCATTCATTAATATGTTGAACAAAAGGTATGAATCCACATTTCCCCTTTCTAGCACACTTGTGTTCCATTAATCGTATACACTGAATTGTTCATTATAGTTATTCATAGTTATTGTGTTTCGGTAATAGTTACTCCTACGAATTCTTGACACGCCGTAAAACAAATAAACAAATTCATTTAGGATCATGTTTCAGATAAATGAAAATAACTTTCGCATTTATTCATTTTGATACATTATTAAATACCACTGAGTGTTTATACTTAATAAGACCTTTTTTACTTTTTCATTTTTTTCTCTCCGAATAATCCATATAGTATTTCGATTCACTTTGTGTATATAAATTCCATGGGTTTCTCGTTCGATTTTTCTTTTCTTTTTCGCAAGTACTTTCGATTTGATTCATCAAATCATCATAAGGGGTTTTAGTCTTAGTGTGTTCACAATTCTGTCATCACTGCTGAGTTCAACAAATGGTCAGTAGTTTATGGGTTTCAAAATAGACGTACGGTGACGTATGTATGACAGGCGGCGCTCCTAACTACTTGACCATCATCTGCCTGCTTCCAAGAGTACACGTAATCACAATTGTAATCATTTTCATATGCTGAAAGCTCCATTAATTAAAATTGTGTTTTATGCTAGTGGCAGTTGGTGAATTCACTGACAGGAAAGCTCAACCTAATATATATATATATATATATATATATATATATATATATATATATATATATATATATATATATTACTATTTCATGTACCCACATAAAATTTTATGAGGAGATATACTTTTTTATGTATCAATTTTCAGTATTTACTTCAACAGTGCTCGATACGTAAGTAGAGCTAGGTAGTAAGCTATGAAAATAGCCTGACGATTCCCCCCGGTTACGAAACGCGGGAGCCTTAGTGTAGCTTAATTGCCATAAATATATTTCCATGGCTTACTATATATATATATATATATATATATATATATATATATATATATATATATATATATATATATATATATATGTGTGTGTGTGTGTTTTTGAGTTTATATTTGCTGGTTGTTGATTTGCTTATCCTTTATTCCATTTTTATTTTTACAATTTGTCTGAAACATTGTTTCTTTTATTCCTCATATATATATATATATATATATATATATATATATATATATATATATATATAATAATCCAGGTAAAACATCCACAAGGTAGTAATCCTAAGAATTTCAACCAGGTTTATTATAAGTGCTCAATATCAAATAGAGCTTTTATATATGATTATTTTTATTTACATAGACATGTACAAAATCTGCGACACTGGCATGTCGATGTTATCGATCGACAGTTATTATAAACTGAAATCTCATCAGGCAGAGTTAGAATCCGATCTTAACCTTAGATCATATATCCAAATATGATCTAGTGTCGCAGATTTTGTACATGTTTGTGTAAATAAAAATAATCATATATATATATATATATATATATATATATATATATATATATATAGAGAGAGAGAGAGAGAGAGAGATAGATAGAGAAAGAGAGAGATAGAGAAAGAAAGAAAGAGAAAAATAGATAAGGAGAGATGTGAAAGAATATATATTTTTGCATACACTTTCTAATTTGTTATATAGATCAACCTTTTCTATGTAAAAGTTCGATAATTGTTATCATATAACATATAAAAAAACATATATAAATAGACTATATTAGGCTACATTCTAGTGACCAAGATTCTATTTATCTTACTGATCATCTTTCCAATAACATTTTTACGAACCGTTTCGTTCACAGAAAAACAGCTATCATTAGTATATAAGTTCCGGACTTTTCATCTATGGCCTCCCCAGAAAACCACGCAGTTCTCCTTCAGAAAAATACATAGCACAATACAGGCAGCCAAAAAAAATTACAAAGTACAGAACCGAAATCACATTAATTACATTTTTCTACCAAGGACAGATATAGAAAACGCTACCCAGAAAGGGCAGCCACCTTATTTCATACGCACAATATTTACCAGAAAAAAAAGAGTTAATAGTTAGTTGGTTGGAAGTTAACAAATGATTCGACGAAGGATCAAAAACGTTCGTGAAACCTATGGAACATTTATTATTTATAAAAAATGTTAATACAAAAAGACCATCATAAAAATAAAATAATAAAAAGGGTATAATTAGACGGACGAATTCTGTTATTTTTAACAATATTTGCATATATATATATATATATATATATATATATATATATATATATATACATTTAAAGGAAATAACTAAACACACATCATAAATTATTTATTCCTGCTCTGATAATAAGTAAATTGAGTTCTCTCACTCGATTTCCCATCGAAACCATTCAACTCTGCACTATATATATATATATATATATATATATATATATATATATATATATATATATGTATATATATATATATATATATATATATATATATATATATATATATAACACAATTACATAAAAATACATCATATATATGATGTATTTTTATGTAAGCAAAAAAACAAACAATCTAAGAACTTTTTACTTTTTGTGAATTTTTCTGATGATATTGTAGTGTTGCAGAGACAATATTGACATTAAATGTTGTTTGGCTCACGACAAATGAAACGGACCGTAAAAAATAAATCTCACATAAATGTTATATTGTTTAGAAATGTGAAAAATTAAAATGAAAATGATAAAATAAAAACATTGTTATTGGAATATAATACGAACCTCACCTATATATATATATATATATATATATATATATATATATATATATATATATATATATATATATATATATTGTAGAACTGAATGATTATACATAACAGTCAGACAGCAGTAGCCCTAATCCCATTTAAGTCTAATGTGCATGTTGTCACGACAACTCCATTATATATTTAAAAAAAAACAGAATAACTAAGTCCTAACAAATAAACTCTATCTCTTTCATTCTTTATCGTCGCTTTAACATCGTCCTATCTCTCACGTTTTTGTGTCGTCTAACAATGGGAATCGTCCCAGCCGGCAGCTCACAAGGGGTCTCGATATTAGATTACCACTGGTTTTAATCTACCCGACTGATCTCATGTTTCAAGACATTTCACCAAAGGTTGATACCACTTCAGCAATTAAATGGGTTGCTGCGAGGTTTGCATATGCACATTGTTTCAAGCGATGGACGCCATAAGTAAATCATTACAATAATCATTCACTTTAGTGTGATTCGAAATTGCATTCTCAACTACATTTACAAAAAAAGTCCCTCACTATCAACCAACTCCAGCCCCTATCCCACCGCCGCCGCAATGTTGCTTCATTGTGCCTGTTTTACAAGTACTTCGATGGACTGTGCTCCGATGAACTTGCTGCTCTGGTGCCCCCACAACGCAAATTCACTAGACCAACCTGACAATCTGCAAAATCACACCCATTCACTGTGGAGGTCCTCAGATGCCGCAGAGCTTTCTACTCCAAAAGCTTCTTTCCTCATGCTTCTGGACTCTTGAACTCCCTCCATGCTCCCTGTTTTCCTGACGGTACTGACATGCAGAAATTTAAAACTAATGTAAACAGACATCTCGTTGCACAACTCCCAATTTAGGTTAACCCCCCTCCCGCCTAAAAAAATCTCACCCTTTTTTTCTTCAGTAGCCCCTTACGTCTACAGTGGTGGTCTTCCTTGTTTGGGGTGAACTATGTTAAAAATAAAAAATAAATGTAGTTATCGCTATCTATAAAATCCAAATTATGATTATATGTTTATGACTGTCTTTCAAACTAATTAACCGATCATCATGCAATTTAGAAAACATCTACTAAGCGTAAGTGCTCTAAACATGGGCGATATTTGGTTTTGACTATAACGTTTTAATTTGCATTATCTCTATATCACTCTTGACGATTTTGATGTTTGTCTGTGAGCTTTTTAACTGCATCCTTTATCCGGGTTTTAAGTTTCGCCTAGCTTTTATTATCTCGGAGGTGTTCATATAGTAGCTTGGATTTTGTTCAAGTATCCTCGGAATTTTCACGCGAAACATGTGATATAACTCATTATGTTGAATTATATATATATATATATATATATATATATATATATATATATATATATATATATATATATATATATATAAAGTAATTCAACAAAAGATATAAGCGTCAGCTAATATCTTATAATTAGTGAAACATCCGGATAAAAACTGAAGCTCAAAATAGTGGATAGAGCATTAATATTATAATATGAAATGAAGTAATAAAATAAGGTGCCAATCAAATTTTATTAAAATTCAAAGTTCAAGCAAAGTATCTTAACGTCCTTAGCTCATGAGTGTTCAAAGATAAATCTTCTCCTCAGAGGACCATTACCGCAGTTACATTACTGCATGTAATAAAATTTCACTTTGAAAATATATAAAAATATATAAAAAAATACATAAAAATACATAACATCAAATATATCAACCCAAAAACATACTTTTTTGTTGAATCTATATAATCCATCCATGTCATAAAGTTTAAAATATATAACCAGGAAAGATATCCAGGAGTCCAGAAGGCTGACTGAAAATTAATCCAGGTAATGAATGAAAGTCGAAAAACGAGAAATTGAATGCATTGAAAAAGTAGTCCAGCCGTGAGGTGCGTCAAGAGAAGATTTATCTTTGAAAACTCATGAGCTAAGGACGTTAAGATACTTTGCTTGAACTTTGAATTTTAATAAAATTTGATTGGCACCTTATTTAATTATTTTATATATATATATATATATATATATATATATATATATATATATATATATCTAAAGGAGTAATGCTACCAACATTTGTAAAAAGTTTTTTTCAACATTTATTTATTTTGTTATTTTATCATTTTATAATTTTATATAACACGTTTCAAGCGATGGTCTGCTCCCATCAGAAATGTAAATCCATTTGAAGAAATGTCTCTCGATTTGAAGGAGTGTTGTTTCATTTGAGCTAATGTGTTATTGCTTGGCGTTTTTGCGCATGTGTGGGTTTACGGGGGGGGGGGGGCATGTATTTTGATATTTTGATATTTTTTTATTTTTATTATTTATGTTTCTCTTGGTCAAAGTCGTGTGTGTTTGTTAAGTACGTGTGATTTTGACCTTTATTTTATCGGTCATCTCCATTTCTTGAAGTGCTTGGACTTTTTTTAGAAATTTATTATTTTTTATTGCCCTGTCACCGCATTGGTTGTTGTGTCCGTGTGTGTGCGGTTAGTTCTGAATCTTGTACATAGGTGAGCGACATACATACACCCCCACACACACGAACACACGCATACATATATGTGCACATACACACACAGACGCATGGTTAGATAGATAGATAGAGAGAAGTAGAGAAAGGTTGATAGAAAGATAGGTGAATATATAGACTACAAGTGTATTCACATCCATTTTTGTATGCATGCGTACACACACACGCACGCACGCGCGCGCACACACACACACACACACACACACACATATATATATATATATATATATATAAATCTCTAGTGGTACAAAAGTTTGTCAAGGCAAAGAATATAGACGTTTGTGACATTTTTTTTTGGGGGGGGAGGGTGGATTGAAATTGAAAAGTGTAAAAAACGAGAGGAAAAAAATCAATCCATAAATCTACTGAGCTGGCTTTCGTCGACACTCATTAGAGTAAATACGTGGAAATAATTCATGCACTACGATTAAAAACTTAAAATAGTGAAAGGAAGACCAGTGACAGATATAGGAAAAAGAAAATGGAGGGAGGAGTGGTCACAAGTGGATCACATTGAGTCCATATAGTTTAATGCATTGATTTTTTTCCTCTCGATTTTACACTTTTCACTTTCATTCAACTTAAAAAAATGTCGCAAACGTCTATATTC
>OY744517.1:40167901-40207901 GCA_963556195.1 Sepiola atlantica
TCTGAGGTTTCTCGTCGATATCCTATCGTGATCATTCACTGTCGTCTACTCGGACTTTTCTAACAGTCGAGACCTCCGATCTTTCCCCCCAGCTCTCAAGTCTCTCCACTCTAACAATCAGTGCCCCGATGCATCTGCTTTCTCAATTACTATCAGTTTACTTTAACCTGAAACTTCCTTTCGAATTCTCTATCTTTGCACTCCCCGGCGTCCATGGCGTCACTGGGTCTATATAACACAATGGTTATGTTGCGTTCATATTGCCATCTATTTCCTAGCTTATCTCTCCCGGCTGTCCAGGTTTGTGGAGGTGGCACACTCTATAGTATCACACATTTACTGCTCTAACATACGACTATTTGATTCTGTTTACTAACGTATTATCTTTTAAATAATTGGAGTAAACAGGAATAACCTTCTAATACATATCCATGGATTCCTAGCAAGAATATAATTCGATTAAATAATCAACTATATTAGACAGATCCAATAAAAAGATAGGTATGCACATTTTTCGGTTTTTCGTAGATGAGGAGATTATTTAAGGAGAGTAGAAAGTGACTAACTTGGGTTTACTTTCGGCAGCTTCGTAACTCTCGCTTCTTTTATTTTGTCCTTTAGTATTTATATTCCATCAGCGATGTTTCTGACAAAGGGGGAACAATTGCTGTTTTATGGGTCGAGATCTATCCAGCAAACACTTATCGTCGGCTAGATTGTGTACCTTGAAGTAGTATTTTTAGCTCCTTTCATCAAGTGGCTTCATGTCTTGTCTGAAGCGATTTCCATGAAATAAAAGATAAATATCTTGAGGCAGCTCAACAGATATTTACAGTCTGTCTCATGTCTTCTTTTCAGAACATGTAACATAGAGAGTAAACGATGGTAAGGCCTGGTTGCTGACCATAATGTTTCTATGTTTGAAGAAAACCGAACAACTAGCAAAATAGCAAAGAAGGTGCTCTCTCTCTACCGTGCTGGTAAACTCCTCACACCTGACAATATCCTGTATCTCTACAAAGCCACCATCCGCCCATGCATGGAGTATTGTTGCCACATCTAGGCTGGTGCATCATCCACTAGTCTCTCCCTCTGAGACAAGATCCAAAAAAGAGTCTCTAATCTAATAGGTCTCTCACTATCCACCAAGCTCCAGCTCCTATCCCACCGCCGCAATGTTGCATCCTTGTGCTTGTTTTACAAATACTTCAATGGATTGTGCTCCGATGAACTGGCTACTCCGGTGCCCCCGTAAATTCTCTAGACCAACTCGACAATCAGCTAAATCCCATCCATTCACTGCGGAGGTCCCCAGATGTCGGAGAGCCTTCTACTCCAAAAGCTTCTTTCCTCGTGCTGCTGGCCCCTGGAACTCCCACCCTGCTCCCTGTTTCCCCGACAGTACAGACATGCAGAGGTTTAAAACTAATGTAAACAGACATCTCACTACACTGCTCCCAACTTGGGGTGACATTCAAAACCCACACCCAAATTCTCAGTAACCCTTTACATCCACAGTAGCGGCCTGCCTTGTTTGGGGTGAAATATGTAAAATAAAATGAAATGAAATACTGAAAGAAAGACAGTAAAAAAGAAATAAAGAAAAATGAGTGAAGAGATAACAAAAGAAAACGAAGGTGGAAAGATGGTCTCTGAAAATGGAGAACAAAAGACTAAACACTGAAACTTTCATTCCAATAACCACCGGAACTTCCTTACGTGATATACTATCCTCTAATAACACAGGTTTTAATACCAAACTTGGAAACAATGTGTCTGCCGTGGTGTACTTAATTCATATAACACCGTAATCAATTCTAACTAAATCCTATTACTTAATGACTTTAGCTCGTCGAATGTTAAAATACCGCTCACAACTTTTATTAGGATTGTCTCTTATCAATGGTAAAGCACGCCACACACACATGGTTATATGCATACATACTCTCGTTCCCGTGTGTACTTGTTCTTTCTCACATCCAGATCTTTCACGCAAGACAAAGACGAGCACTTTTATGCCGGCGATAAGGTAAGTCAAGATTATTTTCGCCAGTTGATTTATATTCTTGCTCATCACGTCCCCCACAGACAGAAAGACTGATGGAAGGAAAGTATGCATGATTGAAAAAAAAGGAATGAAAGTAAGAAAGAATGCGTGAATTAAATAAAAGAAGAAAAATACCATTCAAGAATAAAAGAAATAAGTAAAAATGAGAGACTGAAATGAATGATGTATTAACAAAAGAAAGAATGCGTGTAGGAAATGAATACGAAAAGTTATAGATACTATGGGAGAGAAGGAAACATATAATCCATAAAGGAACGAATAATAGAAGAAGAGAAAGAGGGAAAAAAGAGTGAAAGAAAGAATTAATGAATGAATGGATTAACGAAAGAATCGTGGAAAGAAATAAATGAAGAAAAGAAAGACGGAAAAGAAAAGACATTAAGAACGAACAAGCAAATAAAATAGATGAGATAAAAAAGTAAGAAAAAATATGACGTCATATGCTTAGAGATTTTATTAATCTGAGACAAAATAATAAATAAATGTTGAAAAAAAGTTTTACAAATGCTGGTAGCTTTATTCCTTTACATATATACTTTTCTCACTAATAATGCACTACCCTCTTCATATATATATATATATATATATATATATATATATATATATATATATATATATATATATACATCATTTTTTCATTTATGCAAACATTGTTAAAATAACAGAATTCCTCTGTTTAATTCTACCTTTTTTATTTTTTTTAATTTTTATGATAGTCTTTTTCGTATTAAAATAAAATAAAATGTTCCATAGGTTTCAGAGGTTTAACGAACGTTTTCGATTCGTTGTCGAATCATCCTCAGGTGTCAAAAGCAAATGAACAAAAAAGCTGGAGAAAGCAGATAATTTTAAAAAGACGATGCCATCCAGCGTTGCTGAATTTAAAATCTTCAACCATCCCTGGAAGAATACGGAAAACGTTCTATGCGCGTTTCACCACCGTCTGTGTAAGTTGATAGACTTTCTTGTATGTGGCGAGGTAGGTCAGTTGCCGAGTACTCGCTTCGCATGCAAGTGACTCGGGTTTCGAATCCTGAGTTCGGATATATTTTACTGATGAGCCCAAAGGAGGGCGAAACTCTAGTCTAGGACTTCCGGTTTTTTTCTTTCATGGCTGCGGCGTTGTCTAATTGTTGGAAATAATTATATATATATATATATATATATATATATATATATATATATATATATATATATAATAAGGAGAGGTAGTTTGCTCGAAGCATTGTGTGTAATACGTATATAGAGGAGTATTAGAAAGTAATCACAATGCAAGCAATAGAAAAATGTTGGCCTTTTATCGCACTTTTCTACTGGCCCAAGGCAGTCCAATTACTGGGCTGATGGATTTACGTATATTGTGAATTTTATTTGGACATGATATTCTTTGGTGAATCGAATATTTTTTTACCAATTTTTAAATTAAAATTTTTTTTTTTTTTAAGGTAGATAAATAAATTTTAAAAAAATTGTTACCAATGTACTTTAGCACCTGATTAGTACTTCTATATTATTTGAACTGCTGGAACACTTTCCGCTATATTTGCTGGCCATTCATAATATCTTGGATTTACCTTTATTGGACATGTTGCATTTGTCCATCGATGTGGATTTTTTTGTTCAAGTTGTTTTTGTGTATTTTCGTATCTTGAAATATTTGGTTATATTTTCAAATATGTGTTAAAATATTATTACTGATTTATCCTGATGATCTCCTCTGATAATAGAAGCTTGCATTTGTGAAAATCCATGGTTTAAGCAGTTTATATATATATATATATATATATATATATATATATATTCTCCTGTTTAATGATGAGTAACAAAATATTGTGTGTTTTTTTTAATTTTTACTCTCATCATTTCTTTCTTTTTATAATTGCTTTATCTTGTATATTGAGCAGTGACTTTTCTTGGTAGGATTATTTTAAACATAATATTTAACCGTTATCATCTCTTTATTTTATATATATAAACATTTATATATATATATATATATATATATATATATATATATATATATATATATATCAGAACACCAGTTTCTGGAAGAAATCAGAGTACACTTGGACAAATTCTAGTTGCCACATGTAAGCGCTGTTCCGTCATATATATATATATATATATATATATATATATATATATATATATGAATGAGCCAATGCATTCATGTTGCAACTAGAATAGGTTCAAGTATGTTCTTGTTTTGTTCAAAAAACATGTGTAACATTGGTTTTGCTCCGAAATTGACATTAAATCACGAAATAACTTTGATCTTTTATTTATGTATAGTTGCAATTTTTTATGTAAAAGCTTAGATAGTGAATACTGAGCTCCATTTTTCCTTTGAAAATTGATTCTCCAAAGAATTGTGCTGAACTATATCAAAACATATTTTTCATATTATCAAACCCAAACACACACAAGTAAGACAAACACAAGTGATTTTAATTATATTAAAAAAAAAAAACTTTAACATTTTTTTCCTATATAGCAAATCTTACTTGATTAGGCAAGGCTTCAACACTGATGTAATCTGTGTGACCGTGTTCCATAATATATTTCGAGGAAGACCTCTTTGTCAAAAAGCGGGTGTTTCAAATCTATAAAAGAAAATCGAGGATGCAGAATATATTAATCAAAATCAAAATCAAGACAGATTTTTTTTTCATTTTTACTTTCATGTATTTACTTTTTCGTTTTGCGATCATTTCGCTAGAAACCTAGCTTTGTCAAGCAGGGATATTTTGTAGAAGTTGTGGCAGTACTTGTTGGTAGTTGTCGTCAAAATAGAAATGGGACGACGCTGTTATTTTTTTTATTTACTGGTCTCTTGTTTTTGGATATGGCTAACGCTGTGCAGTGCAGATAGATAAAAAAGAATATGAACTTCCCAATTATATATATATATATATATAATATAATATTTGTTATTGTTTATTATCTATGTACGTATACGTTTCGTCCTTAATAATCGAGACTCATCAGCATAGAGACATGACCATTCACTACTTCCAGGATTACGAGTATTTTGCAACTCAAATCCGACGCCTTAACGACTCGGCCAAGTTGAACAGCGAATAAACGGTGATAATGTTAACACTTTATAAGGCGTTCGACTTTAATGAGAGGAACGATGCATTTAAAGTTAATACTACACTTACAGTGCTCTACGGGAGCTACACATAATATATATATATATATATATATATATATATATATATATATATATATAAATAATATTTATAAATAAATATTTATTAAATATTTTAATACCTACAGACATCGATGTTTAATGCTAACGCAATCTTCAGTGTAGGAACTAATTCTCAACGGTCGGTGGGCGCGAACCTAGATCACAAATCGCCACTGATCTGTAGTCGAGGGTTTTATCCCATCGGCCATAGCCAATTAGTTAGTAAATAGCGAGGAATTTAAATGTATAAAGCGAGTCGGCGGTTAGATTTACCCAAACAGTTTAGAGTGATCTACGAACGGCGTTATATATATATATATATATATATATATATATATATATATATATATATATATATATATATATATATATATATATATAATTGAATGCCTACTCGACACTGTTCTCGAGTGTCTAAGGTCTCTTTGTATAAGGCTTACTTAGACAAGCTGACATGTGGATGCTTCCGCCTACAAATAAACACTGACCAAATATTCAAAATAAGATAGTATCCAAATGAGATCCCCTATGTATAGCTACACCACACTAGCTTATACTCGGAATTGTGCACCTTCTTCAAGTGACGTTTCATCTAGTAACACCACTAAGCTGGATACTTCATCAGACAAGATCGATTCTTGTCCTGGAATTCGGTTAAACCAAGAGACCACAAGAAAGGTATACTCTAACATAGTTAACTGGTCATTTGGGGAAGAGTAACACATTTTTTACTAACTCAACGTTTCACAGGTAAACTAGAACTTTAATGAAATATTCGAATAAGATCTCCTCGCTTTGGCTATGCCTAAGCTTATACCAGGAATAGTGCACCTTCTCCTACTGATGTTACCTCAAGTAAAAGCTCTTAGCTGGATACTCCACCAGATTAGAGGAATTCTTGTCTTAGAATCCGGTAAGACCAATATACCAAAATAAAGATATACTATAAAATAATCAACTGGTCAATTTGCGAGAGGAAATTTGATGTTCTTAACGTCTTTACTGGGTCGGCGTTTGAGAGGTTAAGAAGAACATTAATGGAACACTCAAATATCTATGTATCTCATATAGAAATCAAGTGTTAGCCCCAGGAAAGGGGCCCCTTCATTTCTGAGAACTTCGACTAAGTAAAATGAAACAATCTATCTATCTATCTATCTATCTATCTATCTATCTATCTATCTATCTATCTATCTATCTATCTATCTATCTATCTATCTCTCTCTCTCTCTCCCTCCCTCTCTCTCTCTCTCTCTCTCTATATATATATATATATGTATATCTAGGCAGTATCTTCTCTTGCAGGCAAGTATTGTTGAATATAACATACAACTCATGTCTGGATATCCTTTGGTAGATCCTTTCAATAGTCTGAATCAGGATCTTAGTTTTGAAGGGGAATTGGCTGATAAATTTGCCATAGTTTAGATTTGTTTCCCAAGTACTTTCAGACACATCCGGGTTCACATTCAGGAGAATGAGGTCTGAAAGTACTTGGGAGAAAAATCTAAACTATGGCAAATTCATCAGCCAATTCCCCTCCGAAACTAAAACCCTGATTCGGACTATTGAAAGGATCTACCAAAAGATATCCAGACATGAGTTGTCTCTTATATTCAACAATATATATATATATATATATATATATATATATATATATATATATATATATATATGATTATTTTTATTTACACAGACATGTACAAAATTTGCGACACTGATATGTCGATGTTATCGATCAACAGCTATTATTAACTGAGATCATCAGGAAGAGTTAGAATCCGATCTTAACTCTAGATCATATTTGGAAAGAATGAAATGGAGAAAAAAGAAGAAAGAAAAGATCTCAGTTTATAATAGCTGTTGATCGATAACATCGACATGCCAGTGTCGCAGATTTTGTACATGTCTGTGTAAATAAAAATAATTATAGATAAAAGCTCTATTTGATATTGAGCACTTTTTTATAAACCCGGTTGAAATTCTTTGGATTACTACCCTGTGAATGTTTTACCTGGATTATATATATATATATATATATATATATATATATATATATATATATATATATATATGTGTGTGTGTGTGTGTGTGTGTGTGTGTGTGTGTGTACCTCCTTTTTTTTCTTTTATAAATAAAATGAAGTATTAAGGAGAAATCCATGCTGGAAATGCATAATGAAATAGATAAATCACATTGCTTGTTTCGACAGCCATTGCATCGTCCGAGATACACGTTAAGTTGCAGATGAAATAGTTCGGCTTAATATCCAGTTGATGCAATGAATAACAAGCAAGTTAACAACCAGTTGAAAGATGGCCATTCAACTGGCGCCAGTTGCTTACATCACGAGTCGCGTAGCCACGCAAACTGCGAAAGATTACGTTGTCAAATATTTCGGCCAATCAACGATTTTTATTTTGTCAGCTTTGAATTATGGAGATAATTGGCGTTTTTTTTTTCGTCTCATGGCGAAGCGTTTCAAACCTCGTATTTTTGTTTCCTAATTGTAAACATGTGCTCTCAGAAGTCTCGTTAACTTTTGTTTGGTCTATGACAAAATAGTTAAGAAAATAAAACGAGTTTTCGTTTCCGTATTTCAAATGAAGTTAGCCTGTTACCTCCTACACGTGAGAAAACAGCCTTTCGCCAAAATAATAATAACATTGATAAGTTTTAACGACAATATTTTGAGAGACTGTGTGTGGATGCGGTTTATTGATTATGTAAGCAAAACTGTTTACGTTAAATACACGTGTGACAATTAGGGAGAAGTTAGCGATCTGGCAATCGGATTGTGCTCGAGAGCGTAAGGCACTAAGCAACCGAAATTTAAAAAGTCTCCATTTTAAAACTAATGCGAACAAGCATATCGCTGCACATCTTCTAACTTAGGATGACCCCCTAAAACTTTCACACTTATTCTCAATGATCCCTTACCTATACAGTGGCAACTTGTCTTGTTTGGGGTGAAGTATATTAAAAAATGTTTAACTTTAGATATAATTACTTATCTTAACTGAATTGCCAAGACTAGGTGATTGATACACTTTCGCTATTCTCACCATCTGGTGTCTAAATATAAATTTATTTTATTAACAAGGATATGAGTTCGTTGTAATTTGAAATTCCCTCAAGATATCAAATGTTAGCGAACTTTTGAAGGTTAATGTCAGAGGTCAAGATAAAGGTCATATACGATTCGGGACTTCATAGGCTGCAATATGGACTAAGTAATGTGTCTCTACGATTAACAAAACCGAAGTTATCGCCAGAAGAATGACCTTTACCCTTTCCCTGACTTTGACATTTAGCTTTGACCCAGATATCTGAAAATTAAATCAGTTCGACATTGACCTATATTTAGCTCAGATTTGGTAACGATTGGTCAAGCTATGTACACACTAAACTGTACGCAAACAAAACAACCAACCAAACAACCAACCAACCAAACAAACAAAAAACAAATATAGTTAAAAATTCGACCGAATACAAAACCTCCGTAGCGGAGGTAAAAATAACATTTTTGATTGATAGTCACTATTTATCACCTGACACGATATGTTGACCAATTGAATTACCCCACGTCATACGGAGAAGAGCCGTACGAAGCTCATAAAATAATTATTACATCTCAAATCAACTCATTCATCATTCTTATTAATCTAACTGACCGCCACCAAAGATACGCATCTGCGCACACGCGTACATATATGTACGCATTACTACATATTTGTGTCTGTTTTTTTTGGTTTGTGCCTATCAGTGTTTAGGTTTAAGTAAGGTTTGTTTTTACAAACTTTTTAATCAGCTGTCATTATAGCATTAGTTGGCTATAATATTGACGATGAGTACTATGTTTGCAACATCCACATCAGTGGTCCCACGATGTCTGTATTGGCTCGATTATGCACATTTAACGTATTACAAGCGATATCCAACTACACTAAAACCAAATGGAGACTTTGAAAAATGTCTATTATATGTTGTATAGGATCGCATGTAAGTAATTCACATTTTGATATGAAACTGCTTCTGGTGGTAAAGCCCTAATTTAGAAGACTTTGTTATGGTTATGGTTATGGTTATGGTTAGGGTTAGGGTTACAGTTAGGGTTCGGGTTTAGGGTTAGGGTTAGGGTTTAGGGTTAAGGGTTAGGGTTAGGGTTTAGGGTTGAGGGTAAAAGTTTAGGGTTTAGGGTTTAGGGATCGGGTTTAGGGTTTAGGGTTTAGGGTTTAGGGTTAGGTTTAGAGTTTAGGGTTTAGGGTTTAGGGGTAATGTTTAGGGTTTAGGGTTTAGGGTTTAGGGTTAGGGTTTAGGGTTAGGGTTAAGGGTTGAAGGTTTAGGGTTTAGGGTTTAGGGTTAAGGGTTAAGGTTAGGGGTTAGGGTTAGGGTTAAGGTTAGGGTTTAGGGTTTAGGGGTTAGGGTTTAGGGTTAAGTTAGGGTTAGGGTTTAGGGTTAAGGGCTAGAGTTAGAGTCATCCCTTAGTTGTTATTAATCCCAGATCCACCTTGACTAGGATTAGTAGTATCTGTCAGGGACCAATATATGGGTCACATATAATATATCGTCTGTTATCTATTTATATGCAAATTTATCTGTCTTCGTGTTGTGGCGTTTACAGGTCGGTAATAATAAAGACAAACGCGGTGGTCCAATTAACAAAAGTGTATTAATAAAAGTGTATTAATAAAAGTATGTTACAGAAAGTATTCGTCCGATTCTGTGGCCATAACGGCCTTCAATTATTGCCAAGATACTTAGTCGTAAATGTATTTATTGTATCTTGCTAAGTCCATTTCACATTGGTCTTGAGGCATTAATCTTGGAATTCTTTCAACCATTTATGAAAAAAACAACTCTTTTAGGCTTAAGTCGTTCGTTGGAAAACTACTTGTGAGTCAATTAACGTTTAACAGTCACTATATTTACGTTAGTCTTAACATTATTTAAGGGATCGTTAGTTGCTTACCATGAAAAACTGTTTCGGGTATATATATATATATATATATATATATATATATATATATATATATATATATATATATATATATATATATACTATGAATATTTATTTAATATTAAAGTGTTTTTCGCCTACAAACAACGTCGTTTCGGGCTCTCGTACCCTTATCAGTGTATAAGTGTTGGTTGCAGGCGGTCGCATGGGCTCGAACACCGTTCGTAGATTCAGGCTAGAATCACGAGACAACCGCTCAGCACCACGCGATCGCGAGAAATCGACACAGGCAGTAATTGAAATTAAGATAGACTTTCCCAGAACTCGGAGGAGACGTGTCATTGCTGTCTACAGTGTTCAACGCTCGAGCAGAAATAGCACATCACAGATGACAACATAATTTTTAATTTAAATTGGGAACCACTTTTAAATATATATATATATATATATATATATATATATATAGAGAGAGAGAGAGAGAGAGAGAGAGAGAAAGGAGAGAGAGTGAGAGAGAGAGAAAGAAAGAGAGAGATTATGTAGAACGTCAGCATGGCAAACGTTAATGATACAAGCCATGATATGTTTTAAGGGTGTAATCAAAAGGTTTCTGAAAAGAGGATGATGGTTTCGGAGGAGGGGACTCAATTTTGCGTGCGTACATCTATGACGGCTGCGGTTGATTTGAGGCAAGTCCAATTAAGTACTCCATCTTGAGAACGTCCAGTGTCGAAGGTCTCAGACACATTTCTGCTAGACCATGTGTGTGGTACATATCGAATAGTGTCTCACATTATTACTCCACATTAGATTTAGTGTACGCAACGCTATTGTAAAACGGGAGGTGAATATCTCTATTTGCAAACGGAAGTCAATTGTGTCTTATGTCATATGTGTTACAAAAAATAATCCGGGACTGCTGAGCAATTTGTTTGTAATCTGGTAGCGATTTTATTTAGGTAAAAGTAACGGTTACAGCAAATATTTAATATAAAAATTAAAAAAAACAATGCATGCAAATGCTCGTATTCACCTTAGGCACAAGGCGATATATATATATATATATATATATATATATATATATATATATATATATATGAAGAGTTCGAATGCAAAACCCGATAAACACAATTTTTTAAAACACAAAACTGTCCCTACAAAAATTGTTGCATTTTAATACTCGACGACACTCCAAAACTATGTGTAACATAATCGGATACCGAAATAATTTCTTTTTGATTTCAATTAAAATCAGCTTTTATTCGAAGTCTAGATTTAATATATTCGTGTTTTTATTGTTTACGGTCTCAATTTAAACGAATTGGATTTATTGCGTTTTGTGTTCGAACTCTTTATATATATAGGTAAATAAACAAATAGATAGATAGATATAGTAACATAATACACCTATTCAGTAATTAGCTTTCACATTTCTAGCGTGAATTTATTAAAACCTAGCAGGTAGACCGGTCGTTACTCAGGATTGAATAAGGATAACTACAGTTTGTCGCAATTTGTCGAGATCTTCCCCTTATTCAACACCTGTCAAAGATCAGATAACATAGAACGATAGCTTGCTATCTGGCTGAGAAAACTAAACAGCGTCACTGGTAACATGGATTGGGGGGGGGGGTGCCTATATCTATCTTATAATAGAGTAGTGGCGCTCCCCAAGCGTTGCACTTGGTGCTGCCGAAGCGCCCGACAAAAAACTCCCCAGGTGACCGGACCCTGCAATAAGATCGATTAGACAGTTACTCTTAACAGTGTATGTATTCGATATGTTTAAATAATATGACATTTACTCCATCACAAGTTGGAATTATCTCATGATCGGCAGATGAAGTGGATTCATGAGTATTCTCAGTATCATCATATTCGTATAAAAAGAGTGACATCTTCGGTGTTTAGCATCGTATAGTCGCGTATCTCTTTACGGTTCTTGATAAGGTGCAGAAACGTATCTGTAATTTGATTGGCCCTACAAATCTGCTGTACACGCTCTCTCTCTCTCACAGACGTGATGTTGCCAGTCTCAGTCTTTTCTATAAATACTATTATGGCATGTGTTCTTCAGAATTATGTGATCTATTCCCCGCTTCTTTTGTTTCAGCTCGTTAGACTAGTTGGTCTAGTGGTCTCCATCAATTTGCTGTGTTGATACCTCATTGTAATACAGCTTCCTATTCCAGTAGCTTCATTACAAGAACCGCAGGCTTGTGGAACTCTCTTCCTACTTACTGTTTTCCTCCTACCTATAACCATTGGTCTTTTCAGGACTCAGTCCAATAGGCATCTCATGTCTTTGCGATAATCATATTTGTTCTTGTTAGCTCCTTACATCAAGTAGCCGCATGCCTTGTCTGGAGCAATTTCCATTTAAAAATAAAAAGCAAGAGTTTAGAATACGATCGAGCCATAAAGCGCCATCATTCATCTTTGTGAGAAGCTGGAAAGATTCAGAAAGAGGAACCGTCAATATGAGATGCTTTCAGGCTAATATCTCGAAGATTACAATACATACTTGTCCAGAACTGACCAATCGCCGTTGAAAAGCAACGACACCAGCTGAAGTTAAACGTAACCCAAATAAAATTCTATTTCCACTTTATTTAATAATATTAACAGAGAAAAATTTACAAGGCCTGGAATAATGTTAGCGTAGCTTTTTCTTGATCCGGATATTACACTCGCTCAGAGATGACAGCAGGATGCAGATTTTGAACAGAAACGGAAGTGTTCAATATGAGCTAACTATCATAAGACTCAGTCTGTTAATGAATTAAGCCAAGACATTTCAACTGCCACATCACCACGAAAATACGACCAGCCGATTCTTCCGACGAAGTGAACGCACTGTGATAATTGACAAAAAAAAACCCCACCAGCCATGCAATATCAGGATTTCTTTCGATCATTTTCTTGTCCCATACATTCAGGATTATTAGTGGGACAATGATTTTGCCCAACTCATTACAGTGAAATGTACAAGAAAATTATTTGTAAAAATGGATACCTGTTCATTATTGCCCATCAAATCGTTTAGCTGAAAATTAATAAAAAAATGTATGGGAATCTTTAACCCTTACATGCTTTGTTTTTTATATTGGTTTGAAAAAAAAGTGAAAAACGTTTCATAGGGGTATAAATAAAGTAGTATAAATGATTTTGGGGGAAAAACATTTTTTTGAACAAAAATAAATTATGTTGCAAATGAGTAACAAATGGCATATAATTTTAAATGTATAACAGAGCACTACAATATATATATATATATATATATATATATATATATATATATATATATATATATATATATATGTATATATATATATATATGTATATATATATATATTATTATTATTTTTAAAAATATATATAATTTAAAAAAATAAAAAAAATAAAAAAATAAAATAAATAAATAAGTAAATATCAAACCACTAAAACTGCTCCATATACATATATATATATATATATATATATATATATATATATATATATATATATATATATATCCTAATAATCATAATACACTAGATAATCATAAAATAATTTTTACTTACCATTATAATAACCATAATAAAAAAAATCAGGCTTTTGAAGTATGCAGATGACACACTGATGACACTTGCCAGCGACATCGAATATACTATTTAGCGGGAGTGCTGATGCAACATCATACTAATACCCACTCACACTTGCCAACAGGATCATTGCGAATGTTAAACAATTGCAGTTTGACACATTTTCGTTGAATATTATGTCAAATAGAACTTTTGTTGGGATGTGTCATATTTGAAACAAAAGGCATTTAAGGGTTAAGATGGATAGAAAAAATATGATTCGCGTCTGAGATGGTGTATTTACTGATGACACCACGCTCTATTTCCGACATGAGGACAAATCGAATATCTACACATGCAAGGCAATAGCTGAATTCTTGGGAAATGACCTCGAGACTCTAGTAGAATTGGGGCAACAAATGGATGGTCACATCTAATGTTACGAAGAAAACCCTTTGATAACTAGAATACACTTTTCTAAACACCAACTGTCATAGCCAATAGCACCTTTTCCGAGAGTCTAACGTTTAAACTCGTAGACCTGACATTCTTGGCTGAAATGAAGCGGAATAAGTACATAGACGATGCTGACAAACCTGCTGCAAAAAAAGTAGGCTCTCTCTATCGGATGGGAAACTTGTCACACATGTCCGTATCCTATATCTTTATGAAGCCACGATTCGCCCGTACATGAAGTATTGTTGTCATATCTGGACAGGTTCACCCAGCACTAGCCCCTCCCTCTTGGACACGGGTGCAAAAATAGTTTTTTAACCTTACAGGTCTCGCACTATCTGCCAAGGTCAAACACCTGAAGCATCGCTGCAGTTGTATTCTCTTGTGTGTTTGACAAGTACTTCCACTGAATGTGCTCCGATGAGTAAATTGTACTTCTATCCCCTCAACGTAAATACCCTCGACCCAACCGACTAACAACAACATTTCACATTTTCACCGTAGAAGTTCCGGGTTAGGATTAGGGTTAGGGTTAAGGTAAGGGTTAGGGTTAGGATTAGGGAAAGGCTTATGGTTAGGGTAGGTGGTTAAGTGGATAACGACACTGACTGAACACCTGGGTGTTCCAAGTTCGAGTCCAGTCGGTTCAACAGTATCACTTTCACTTAGGGATGTTGGCAACCTTCTCGTGGCCCTTCCCGTGAGTACCCGATGTCTTTCCAGAAAGATTTCTAACTAGAAAAACATCGGGGAAACTAATGCCAACACCAGAATCATCTGATTCACAAGAAAGAAGAAGAAGGGTTAGGGTTAGAATTAGGGTTAGGGTAAGGGTTAGGGTAAGGGTTAGGTTTAGGTTTAGGGTTATGGTTAGGGTAAGGGATAGCTTCTTTTCTGTGGACTACCTGCTTTGGGAATTCTTTTCCCAGCTTCTTGTTTCACGTACCAACATGCAGAAATTTAAATGTAATGTGAACAAACATCTTTCTGAATATCTCTCCACTAAGTTTACACCTTATGACTCTGACCTCTATCACAGTAGCCACTTACTTGTTATCATTTAATAGGTTCGTTATCGCAACGAATTAAATAAATAAAATACATAGTAAATGTAGAATACGATTGTAAACGTATGAAATGAAGACTTATTCAAAAATGTGTTTATCAGAAAATACATTTTAAAACTGTTTATTTTGTCTTTTTCTTACAAGATATAGCAAACTTCAATATAAAACATCTTGCATGAAAAACACACCTTAAATTGTGAGTGAAATATTACCGGATTATATGCATACATTGAATAGATATACTCTTAAGAATAAACTGTTCGACCTTCAAAGTCGAAACTGAATGTTCCATTTCACTGAATTAATATTTCATATCTCATAAAATACGATTTGACATAGAATTTCATCGGTTGATCGATATTTGCAAAATTCTCACCGATTCACGTAAATCAAATTGTAGAGTGAATGCATCTTTTGTTGTCTTTAACTTTTTTCTTATTTCTTCATTTTTCGAGTCCCCTCAGTCATCTTTTAGAGTAATAGTAAACACGCACACACATCCCGATAAAAAAAAACGGTATAAACAAATTAAAGATGATCATTTTAAAAGTTATAACTGAAGAAAAACCATTGTATTTTAAACAAACCACGTGACTTAATTTAAAATGAACTTGCTGCTCTGGTGCCTCTCGACGTAAATACACTTAAACAACCCGACAATCAGCTAAATCCCATCCATTCACTGTGAAGGTCCCCAGATGCAGGAGAGCCTTCTACTTCAATAGA
This sequence comes from Sepiola atlantica, assembly GCA_963556195.1. Lineage (NCBI taxonomy): Eukaryota > Metazoa > Mollusca > Cephalopoda > Sepiida > Sepiolidae > Sepiola > Sepiola atlantica. The sequence continues at coordinate 40,183,935 of OY744517.1, forward strand.
TTATTTCACTCGTGCTGCCGGCCTCTGGGATTCCCTCCCTGTTCCCTGTTTCCCCGACTGTACCGACATGCAGAAGTTTAAAACTAATGTAAACAGACATCTCGCTGCACAGCTCCCAACTTAGGATGTCACCCAATTCTTAGTAGCCCCTTACGTCTACAGTGGTAGCCTGCTTTGTTTGGGATGAACTATGTTAAAAAACAAAAACAAAAACAACAACAAAAAAATTAAATCGTGTATCCATATATATTCGTACACGTTGTAAACTGGATTACGTTACACGATGCCTCACCTATATATACTATCATAGGATATTTATATTTTAACACTTTATTGTTGTATGTTTAATAACAAAATAACTTATATTATTTTAAACTGTTAGTTAAATAGATCAAAGGTAAATGTAGTCTTCAATTTAGCGCGTTAATAATTTAACTATATATTTTTTAGTTAAGGGTAAATATAGCCTTAAATTTCGTACGTTAATCATTTGACTGAATACATGAGATTTATAAGTATACAGTTGTTTATATGATTTTCAGCTTACTATTTAATTCGTTCAATTAAGTTAATAAAGAAAATTATGAACTAAATTTTGGTTCGAGATTATTGCTAAGCTTAAAACATCTAAACAAGATTATAATATACAGATGTTTATATGATTTTCAGCTTAATATTTAATTCGTTCAATTAAGTTAATAAAGAAAATTATAAACTAAATTTTGGTTCGAGATTATTGCTAAGCGTAAAACATCTAAACAAGATTATAATATACAGATGTTTAGATTTGTTAAGCTTAATATTTAATTCGTTTACTTAAGTTTATAAAGAAAATTATAAACTAAATTCGGGTTCGAGATTATTACTGAGCTTAAAACATCTAAACAAGATCATAATATACAGATGTTTAGATTTGTTAAGCTTAATATTTAATTCGGTAACTTAAGTTTATAAAGAAGATCAAAAATTAAATTTTGGTTCGAGATTATTACTAAACTGAAAACATTTAAACAAGTCTATAATGTACGGCTGTTTTAGCTATTTTTAAAGCTTAATTTTTAATTCGTTTATTTAAGTTAATAAATAGAAATATGAACTAAATTCTTGTTCGAGACTATTATTAAGCTTAAAATACACACACAAGTCTACATTAATAAATCACATTAACACACTGGTTCTCGTTAGATCACCGGTTAACCAACGTGGAGCCTGTTCGATACCAGATGGGTGACCATTTAGGAATACCAGGCGCTGTATGTAGACACCCCTTGCAAGAACTGCAGAAAAATAACGTCGTCATCTTCCCTAATCAAGAGATACATACGACTGGGGCTTGATTGTGAATTTGATACTCCAATGAAACTTCCTTCTTCGGAAGCCAGTTCAACCCGCCCAGAGTGAATGCAGTATCAGGTACAGGCAGATATACGAGGCCGGTCTAAAAAATATCCGACCTTAGGCCAGAAAAAATATTTGAAATACGTGACGAGGTTGGGACCCTAATCCCCTTCAAAGTAAGCCCCTTGTGCTTGCACACACTTAGTCCACCGATCCATTTACTGCCGGAAACACATCTGCAAGTCTAACCCTAACCCTAACCTCTGAAAGTCTTCTTTTGGAATCGTGTTCATCTACGCCGTCGCGTTAGATTCAGTAGGTGTTTGAAGAAGATACGATCGATGTACCACATATTAAGGAGTGGTTCAACCGATTCAAAAATGGCCGCACATCAGCGGGAAGTGACCAGCGTTCTGGCAGGCCCCAAACTGCTAGGGGTACAGCTGTTGTTGAGAGGGTGCGAAAAAAGAGATAATGTGGAACGCCAAAGGTTGGATACGTTTTAGACATACCTTGTATGAGCTTCCCATCGTCCCGTTCAAAGAAGGAAATACCGTAGCTTCGAAAAACTGCGATATGACACAATCAGTTTTTCTGCCAACGAAAATGACCTTCTTCCCCTGCTGCGTACGTGTCATTTCGGACTTCATCCGATGATTCAACTTCCTGTCCACGTATCTCTCGTTCTACTCTTACTTCTAATGAACTTTTCAATTCTCTTACATAATTTTAAAATTAGGTGGAAATTTTCCAATCTAACACTATTTTTACACAATCCTATCTAAATAGTGAGAGAGGTTGAATGTCTACTAGACACCATCGTCGAAAGGCTTTCAGTCTCTCTGTACACGGGTTTGTCAGGATACCCTGACACGAGGAAACTAGTTCTGCAAGTAAACTCTGACCAAATATTGAAAATAGCATAGTATCCCAAGTCCAAATATCCCACGCGGGAGTGTGGAGGTGGAGGTTTGGGGGCCTATCACTCGGAGCTTATGTGAGTTAGTTTTAGCATGAAATGTTTTTTCCTTAAGATTTCGGCCGATTTCAGCATTGTCGTCCGTTGTATTGTCTCAGTTTTCCCTTTGATTCCAATTCCTCGCAATCTTTTCTCCAGGTTGTTGGGGATTGTTCATAGCGCTCCTACGATTATTGGTATTATATTAACTTGTTTCTATACTCCATATCCCTTTCAATGTTAGTAGTATTATTATTATTTACTCACTATGAGTTCTCACACTATGAGTTCTCACACAGGTCATCAGTGATTGCTCACCGACAACCGGTGGTATTCCCTGGAATCTGAGTGACAACAAGTCTCCCCAGATTTCCAGTATTCTCCACCTCTTTTCGATAGCCACCGCAAATAAATTTGCAGTATCACAACAGCCGTTTACCATTGATTTCTCGCCGGCAAGGACCATTTATTATTATTATTATTATTAGCATTATCATAATTATTATGATTTTTAAGATTGTTATTATTATTATTATTATTATTATTATTATTATTATTATTATTATTATTATTATTATTATTAGCATTATCATAATTATTATGATTTTTAAGATTGTTATTATTATTATCATTATTATTAGCATTATCATAATTATTATGATTTTTAAGATTGTTATTATTATTATTATTATTAGCATGATCATAATTATTATGATTTTTAAGATTGTTATTATTATTATTATTATTATTATTATTATTATTATTAGCATTATCATAATTATTATTATTATTATTATTATTATTATTATTATAATTATTAGCATTATCATAATTATTATGATTTTTAAGATTGTTTTTATTATTATTATTATGATTTTAGGATTATTATTATTATTATTATTATTATTATTATTATTATTATTATTATTATTATAATAGCAACACTAAACAAGATGAATTATTTTCCTGAAATCTCGCTAAAAACGTATTTGAATTCCGTCGAATCATCCTCAGATTTCAAAAGCAAATGAAAAAAAAGGTGGTGAAAGAAGAGAATTTTAAAAAGGCGGCGGAAACCGCGCATAGAACGTTTTTCGCATTGTTCCAGGAAGTCGTTGACGATTTAAATATATATCAGTGGGGACACACTTGAAAGACTACAACGATATTCACTTGAAAAAAATAGCTAGCCTTATCTATGGACATAAAAGAAACATAATTCCCTTATCTGGACGATCATTATTTTGTGAAAACCTCAAGGGACTCATAACCACAGTAGGGCATTTCGTATCTGTAGAAACATTATTTTTGTAAGTGGGCAAATCAAATTCTGGGTAGCCAACTCCAAATCAGACATATTTCGAATTTCTGGTGTGTTTAGTCTTCTCTTCATCACTCTCAGCAATCCTGTTATTTGCAACCAACAAAACATGCCACTTAGTACATGTTTGCATTTCAATGCTAGGCTTATTTTTGTCTGTCATTTCGCCACTCTTAAGTTTGTTTTATTTGTTGTTTGTTTTTTTTTTAAGTTTGATATCTTCAAAACAACACGTTCGAGCGTTATGAAAATTGAAGCGTCAATTGAAACGGAACTTCTTTACATTTGGTTGGATTGGGGTTATTTAATAATTCGATTTTCTTTGGTCTGTAATGCTTAAGTGCGAAATTGAATGTTTGTTGGTCTGTCAGACGAAGTTTGAATAGCATTTTCGTTGGTCTGTCATGCTTAATTTATAAATGGCATTTTCGTTCATACATAATGCGTAGTTGGAAATGTATTTTCGTTGGTTTGTCACGTTAATTTTCAAATAGCATTTTCGTTGGTCTGTCACACTTAATTTACAAATAGCATTGTTGTTTTTCGTTCAAACTTAATTTATAAATGTCATTTTTATTGATATATCACACTAAGTTGTAATAGTATTTTCTTTGGTTAATGACGTTTAAGTCTGAAATAGCATTTTCGTTGGTCTCTCATGCTAAGATTGAATAACATTTTGTCACGCTAAATTTCAACAGCATTTTCTTTGGCTTACGTTTAAAATAGCGTTTTCGTTGGACTGTCACACTTAAGTCATGAATAGCGTTTTCGTTGGTCTGTCACACTCAAGTTTGAAATAGCATTTTCGTGGGTTTGTCACACTCAAATGTGAAATAGCATTTTCGTGGGTCTGTCACACTCAAGTTTGAAATAGCATTTTCGTTGGTCTGTCACACTCAAGTTTGAAATAGCATTTTCGTTGGTCTGTCAAGCTTTAGTTTGAAATAGCATTTTCGTTGGTCTGTCAAGCTTTAGTTTGAAATAGCATTTTCGTGGGTTTGTCACACTCAAGTTTGAAATAGTATTTTCGTGGGTCTGTCACACTCAAGTTTGAAATAGTATTTTCGTGGGTCTGTCACACTCAAGTTTGAAATAGCATTTTCGTTGATCTGTCAAGCTTAAGTTTTAAATAGCATTTTCGTGGGTCTGTCACACTCAAGTTTGAAATAGTATTTTCGTGGGTCTGTCACACTCAAGTTTTAAATAGCATTTTCGTTGATCTGTCACGCTATGTTTATATAGTATTTCGCTGTTCTGTCACGCTTTGGTTGCACTAGCATTTACTTTAGTCTATCATGCCAAGTTTTAAATTGGATTTTCATTGCTAACACGAGGAGTAGATGAACGTATCTTATAAATATTCGGTCTCGCTTTCGTTTCGTGGAAAGAAATTTATCGCCACTTTCTCAGCTGTTGTCTGCGCTCAGCGTTTACTTTTGCGGGTTCTACAGGGTGAATGGTGCCTATACACGGATCAATTTACGTATCCGTTTTAAGGACAGGCGGTCTTTGATTTCACACAGACTCCATATAAGGCTGTGATTCTTTAGTTTACACAGGAAAGAACTCTTAGGAAGAAATAAAATACTAATGAGATTTCTTCTCCTGCTTCTTCGTGTATTTTTTTTATTATTTTACTTTCAGTTAGAATACCCAATCCCTTAAATATCATTTTCAGTTATTTTAGACGATTACTTCGTATTTTCGTTTGTTAAAAAATGTTCTTTCCTTCCTAGTCTCGTTATTTTTTCTTTCTTTCACTCTGTCTTTTTTCTTCTTTCTTTCTTTCTTTTTCTTTCTTTTGTTCTTTCTTTTTTTTTCTTTTCTTTCTTTCTTTCTTTTTTTTTCTCCATTCCTTCTTTCTTCCTTCCTTCCTTCCTTCCTTCATACCTTTCTTTCTTTCTTTCTTGTTTTCTTTCTTTCTTTCCTTCTTTTTTCTTAACTTCTTTCTATCTTCCTTGTTTTCTTTTTTCTTTCCTTCTTTCTTTTTTTCTTTCTTCCTTTCTTTCTTTCTTTCTTTCTTTCTATCTTTCTTTGTTCTTTTCTTTTTTTTCTTTGCAATTACGTTTTTATTTTTTTCCAATTTTATTTACGTCAATTCGAAATTTCTCCTTTTTCTTCCATTTTACTTTCTTTGTGTCTATTTTTTTAATTTTTTCGAGTTTGCTTCCCTCCTTTCTTTCCTTTTATAACCATTTGTTTTGTTTTCTTTGTTTACAATAATATTTTTCAACCCTTCTCTTCATTATTCCATTATTTTCCTTGCTTTCTTCTGGCTTTCTACTTTTCCATCCTTCATTTTTCTTTCTGTATGTCTATATTTCTTTATCCATTTTAATTTCCAGTCATCCATCATTTTTTTTTCTTTCTTTTCTGCTCACTTACTTTCTTTCTTCTTCATCTATTGGACTATAACAAAATAAAGAATATTTTCTTATAGTTCAATTTTTATTCCAGTTATTTTTACTTTCTTTCTTTCTTCTTCTTCTTCTTCTTCTTCTTCTTCTTCTTCTTCTTCTTCTTCTTCTTCTTTTTCTTTTTTTCCTTTTCATCTATTTTTCTTTTATTATAGTTTCTGTTATGCTTACTTTCTTTTTTCTCCCCTCTTTCTTTCTTTCTTTCTTTTTCATCTATTTTTCTTTATTTTCTCATAGTCCAATTTTCATTTCAGCTATTCCTACTTTCTTTTTTTGTATCATTTTGTCTATAATTTTCGATGTTTACAATTCTCTTTCTCATTTCTTCGCTTTCACATTCCTTTGTTTTTCTTACTTACTTCTAATTATCCTTCTTTCGTCTGTGGTTTCTTTTCTTTATTAACAATCTTTTTTTCTTTATTTCTTTATCTTAATTCGTTTCCAGTCATCCATAAAAATTGCCTCTTTCTTTCGTTTTTTTCTCCCCTGCTATTTAATTATTCATTTATTCTTTTCTTTCTTAACAATCTTTTTTTCTTTCTTTCTTTATCTTTATTCGTTTCCAGTCATCCATAATAATTGCCCCTTTCTTTCGTTTTTTTGCCCCCTTTTTAATCATTCATTTATTCTCTTCTGCTAATTTTTCTTTTACATTTATTTTCTTTAATTTTCTTTTTTATACCCAATTCTCTCTTTTCTATATTTCTCTTAATTTACTTATCGATTTTCCTATTTTCTTTTGTTCCTTTTAGTCATTCCTTCTTGTAGTTTTCCTTTATTTTAAATTATTCCTATTTTTCTTTATTTTTTACACATCATTTGTTTTTCATTATTCTAGACAAGTGATTTATTCATTTAAAAACTAATGATAAAAGGTATCTTCCTCTCTCTTATTATTAAATTGTACAATGGTATCGGAAATAGGAAGTAAAATCAACAGAACCTTGGCTTATGAGAAGCCCAACAATTGGCTAAGAAAACAACAAAGAAACCGAAATGAATCATCACATAGAAAACAGAACAATAGAATAGGAAATAGGGAGTAAAATCAACCGAACCTTTGGTCGTGATAAGCCCAACGATTGGCTAAGAGAATAACAAAGAATCTGATTGGTTAACTAGCTAGTCGTGTATATAAAAACACCCGGCAAAACTAACTCCATGCATTTTAGCCTGACGATTGCCCCCCCCCCCCCGGGGATGAAACACGGGAGCGTCTGTGTAGCTTAATTGCCATAAATATATTTTCATAACTTACTACCTAGCTCTACTCACGTATCGCGAACTGTTGAAGTAAATACTAAAAATGTATACATAAAAAATTATATCTCATAACATTTTATGTGGATACATGAAATAGTTGTATATATATATATATATATATATATATATATATATATATATATATATATATATATGTAAACATTGTTAAAAATAACAGAATTCGTCTGTTTAATTATACCTTTTTTATTTTTTCAATTTTTTTTGTAATCCAATCAAAGAAAATTAATAAATGTTTCATAGGTTTCACGAACGTTTTCCCTTCTTCGTCGAATCATCATCAGAAAGTTGTGAAACCTATGGAATATTTTTTTTTTTTTTTAATTTTCATACAATAAAAATCAGAAAAATTGAGAAAACAATATAAGACGAATTTTGTTAAATTTTTAACAATGTTTGCATAAATGAGAAAACGCTGTCTAAATACACACACACACAATATATATATATATATATATATATATATATATATATGTACTTTTTTAGTAATAACGGTTTATATTTCTTCCACTTCCTTAGCGGTAAAGAGTCATGAAGAAAATTTAGATTTTTTTTCTCTTGAACTTAAAACTATTACATTTTTCCTCCGCCAAAGAAGGACATGTACCGGCGATGTGCCTCCTTTTTTTGAATTTTAATAATTCTTTCAAGATTTGTTCCCTTGTATTTGTTCTGGTGAGTTACTTTTTTGCCAATGATCTTTAACCTCGGACTTGAATTCCGTAAACGGATTTTTCTTTTAACTATTCGGACTTTTTAAGACATCCTGCTATTCACCTTACATTTACTCAACATTCGTGATTCCGCAGATTTGCTGTTTTGGACATGTTTACATTTTTTCATCGAAGATAGTTTTCTTTGCTAAAAAAACTCCGTATATTTTTATATTTTTTAAATATTTTTATATTTTGAATCTGTGTTAAACAGTGATTTAATTTTAAGGTTTCATCCATATATTCTCCTCTCATGATAATAGCATACATTTTTGAAAATCCATGGGTCAAGGAAAGAAAATAGTTTATTTACATATTCCTAGTTAAAACTAGTTGATGATTGAATAAATATTGTACTTTTTTCTAATTGTTATTCTCATCACTCATTTCCTCATATTACTGATCTATCTTGCATATTAAGCATTGGTTTTCCAAAATAGGATATATTTAAGATACAATTTCATTTTCATCTTTATTATTTCTGCCTATATATATATATATATATATATATATATATATATATATATATATATATATATATATATAAATATATACATATATATATATATATAAATATATATATATATATATGTAGATAATAAACAATAACAAATATTTTTCATATTTGTCGTTCCTTAATATTAGTAGAGCACTTTAGTGGTAGTACAAATACAGCGTGACGTCATTTGCTTTATAATGCATCATTCCTTAATATAAGTAGAATGCCTGTGCTGTCATCGCCGCTTTAAATGTGTTTAAACTACCCTAGTTTATCAGCTGTTCAAATATTGGCCGCGAAGTTTAAGACGTTGGATTTGAGTTGAAAAATACTTATAATCCAGGGTTTCGAATCATGTGACCGGTAGTGAATAGTCATACTTCTACGCTGATGAGTCTCGATTGAAAAGAGACGAAACGTATACGTCCGTAGATAATGAACAATAACAAATATTTTTCATATATATATATTTATATATATATATATATATATATATATATATATATATATATATATATATATATATATATATATATACGTCTGTCTATATAATAATCTTCACATCAATCTATATATCTATATATCAGTCAATTGGTTTAGATATCAATATAGCTACCTATATAAACTTTTACGAATCTCTTTCTATCATAACATCTTAACACTGACTTATTTTCACACATACTGAGGATATCAAAAACTCTTACACGGATTACACACATATGCATACATGCACGCGAGACCATCTTACGCACGTGAACCCAAAAGCCTCATACACATGTGCACAATATTTATCTCATGTACGTCATTCTTCACGTCATTATGTCTTTAAAGTTAAACGACCCGCCCACATATTACATGAACCGATTTCAAGTGTGCAGCGCATTTCATATGAACATACATTGTATATATATTTATCTATAAGTATTATTAGGACCAGAGTTTGTTGACAAAGATCGTCCTCTTTGGGAGTGGACAGTCGAGTTATACGGACGTGTATTGCGGGAGCTCATAAGGAGAATCACTACTTTAACTTGTATCAAAACTTCTCTGTTTTTGTTAAAAAATAAAGTTCTGCCCCATGAAATATTGTGTGTTATTTTTTCATCGATGTTCATTTGGGTCACGTGGTTCACAATTAAAGCTTGCGGAGACGCACGTGCGGGACAGTTAAAAATAATAACAACAAAATCAGCGGCCGTGTAGCACTCTTTTTTTGTAGTAACTTCTTTCCTTATCAACCTGGTTCATCGGCTTTAGGAATAAAATGTAGTATCTGTTCTGATACAAGATTTAATCTTCATGTATTCCTTGTAGACTAAGACAATTTTTATTTTTGTCCTAATCTAGAATTCCCCTTTGTCGGGAGCTGGATTTTGCCCACATTAAAAAACGACCTTTTGCCTAACTCTGCCCTTAATGGGAGGCAAGTATCAGCATTAATTTCTGTTATGTTAGATACTCTATTTATGTCGGGATTCCAAAGAGGCTGTACCAAATGTTAGCATTAGTGAAATTGGTGCTCAAAAACAATCGGCTATTTGCGCTTAATATTCAAAACGACCCCGTGTCAAACGTACCCTCGTGGGGATGTAATAAACTACCCGTTTTTCTCTAAGCAACGAAAGAGTGGAACGTCGTAGAGGAATCCATTGCAGTAGCTCGTTCATAAGAGACCCCGTGTTTCTGGGTTTGGCAAACAAAACCACGTTGTTTTGCAATAACGTTTATACATGAAACCAATCTCTCTCTTTTCACCGCCTGTACGTAAGCACATAAAATAACACACACGCACACGCACACATACGCGCACGCACACACACCAACACACACCAACACACACAAACACACACACACATATATATATATATATATATATATATATATATATATATATATATATATGTGTATCTGCATATACACACACATAATGTTAAACTATTAGAAATACCAAGGTCTTATGTACGACATGAAAAGAAACTGGAATCTTAGGAAGATCTCTATCATTTCAATAATTATAGCAGCTACGGGACTAATGAAATAGAATTTCAAAAATACCTGGCGAATATACCCGGTGAACGAAGTGCAAGAGAGATACAAAAACTTGCACTTAAAGGACGGTTAGAATTTTTAAAAAATCTCTCGGCTGGAGTGTATCAAAGAGCGGTAAGTAGGATGCCCAATCCCCAACAAAAACAAAAATATAAGAAAATAAAAAGGAACAACATTTCTGTTTACATGTTAATAATTATATATATATATATATATATATATATATATATATATATATATATATATATATATATATGAGATGAGAGCGGACCACCGCTTGAAACGCGTTATATAAAAGTATAAAATTATTAAATAACAAAATAATAAATAAATGTTGAAAAAAACTTTTCATAAATGTTGGTAGCCTTACTCCTTTACACATATATATATATATATATATATATATATATATATATATATATATATATATATATATATATAGTGTTAGAGTGAAATAAATTCCAGAAAGGAAATCTCAAGATCTCACTGTAATAAACAGAGCAAAAATAAAATAAAATGAAGTAACACGGAATCACGGTGCGATAATTTATTTCGACCCTCCGTACTTATTAAAGCATGTAAGCGACGCGATTACATTTTTGTATGTATATATATATATATAAATGAATATATATATATATATATATATATATATATATATATATATATATATATATATATATATATATATATATATATATGTGTGTGTGTGTGTGTGTGTGTGTATGTGTGTGTGTGTGTAAGTGTAGTGGGGGAGAAACCCAGCAAAGTACTCGACTATTAAGACAAATAAATAAAAATAAGGGCGTAATATTTATTAATATTTGTATTACTAAAGATAAGAACAACATCGGTTTCATAGTTTTTAATCTTTACAAAGGGGGCCAATAATAAGACTCTTTATCGGACACTCTTTGGCAATTTTCAGGGGAGACGAGTATAAACAGAGGCTGAAGAGAGGTACCGATGATGTTCTGATATTCTGTAATAAATACACACACACACACACACACACACACACACACACATATATATATATATATATATATATATATATATATATATATATATATTATAATATATACAATCCATCTATAGATTCAACAAAAAAGTATGTTTTTGGGTTGATATATTTGATGTTATATATTTTTATGTATTTTTGCATATATTTTTATATATTTTCAAAGTGAAATTTGATTACCTATAGTAAGTTAACTATTGCAATGGTCCTCTGAGGAGAAGATTTATCTTTGAAAACTAATGAGCAAAGGACGTTAAGATACTTTGCTTGAACTTTGAATTTTAATAAAATTTGATTGACGCCTTATTTTATTATTTCATTTTATATTATAATATTAATGCTCTATCCAGTATATTGAGCTTCAGTTTTTATCCGGATGTTTTCACTAATTATAAGATATTAGTTGACGCTTATATCTTTTGTTGGATTACTTTATATATATATATATATATATATATATATATATATATATATATATATATATATATATATATATATATATAATCCAGGTAAAACATCCACAAGGTAGTAATCCAAAGAATTTCAACCGGGTTTATAAGAAAGTGCACAATATCAAATAGAGCTTTTATATATGCTCTTTGCATAGCTTGTAAGCCGTGAGGTGTGAGCGGGAGAAGTGTGACGGAGATGCGTAAGGATCATATCAGAGGTTACCCACAACAAAATATATCGCAGATCTTCACAAAAGATGCAGCAAGATCCAGGTAAGTTCATGCGACCCTTGTTGAGACAGATAGACGTCGGAGTGGTGACTATGAAGAAAGCCTCGAACAAGCATCTTCGATACTCCCCATACAAGAGCGCAAGGGCAAATTACTCACTACCGAAGCCCCAAAAACTGTCTTACAAAAAACAATTACTCCCCAACGTGGCAAAACACTCCGTCGAGCCGGGTATTATCTAATTTTTCTCGAGAGCAGTTGCACAACTAGGTGGCTACCCTAAAGGCCGCACGAAATCCAGCGTGTCATTAAGACCAAGGTAATCGAAACTGTCGTAACTGTCATGATAAAACTACTAAGAGGTGTGCCATAATTTGTTAATATTGACGCTTAGATGCTCTTTATTCCTTTTCAGCACATCCGAAATAAAAGATATTTGGTACTATTATAGAGAACGCATCGCGTTTCCGTGACTTCCCGTCGTCAACGTTCGGGCAGGTCTCGGAAGCGTCCGGCAGTTAACGAAACTATTAACCAATCCAGTGGCAGCAGGCATGAGACAATTAGAGAGCAAGCCAGCAGACGATAACTTTTGGAAGAAATTAATTTCTACGATGTGCAGCGCATTAAAAAAATAAAATTTCTACGATCTGTGTCAGCGCGTTGAATCTCCGGAAGGACTCATTGAGTTCTGTCAGCAACCCTAAACATTAGATCCAACCCTAACCCCTAACCCTAAACCAGAAAATGTTAAAAAGAAAATAACAGTGAAAAACGTTGCACAAAAAAACATTTAATTTAAAAAACATGTGATTAACAATGGTTCCTTTGACAAAAAAATGACAATAAACAGCTAATTAATAACAGTTGTTTAGTTATGTTTTTTTTTGTTATTTATTGGTATATATGTATTTTACTTTGATTTTCTTCGTCTGAATTAATCGTCTGCCAGTTTTAAATTTATCGTATGGCAGTTTTCGCCTCGTCAACTCTCGGGCGCTTCCGATACCTGACCGAACGTTGACGACGGAAGTCACGGAAACGCGGCGCGTTCTCTATATAAGTACCAGATATTTGTATGTAAACTTCAATATCGTTTGCTGCCGTTTATTAATTCATCTATGGTATCAGATGGACTTGCTATTATAACCTATTATAATTATAATGGTGAACGGATACCATCCACCCATTCTAAAAAATACACATTGATTCCAAATTTAGCGTAAATATAAATTCCATCAAAATTAATTTCACTGTCGTCAGATGTCTTTACGTTAACGCTTAGAAACTGAATATTTTCAAATAAGCCAATGTCTGGTAAGCCCACCACCCAGGTGTTATGTTTCGGAATTTATTTAGATGAGGATAGGTAAGGTGTATTATTTGAATTATATGTTATTCTCACAACGTTTTTTATCGAAAATTCACGCCAGAAATGTCTGCAAAGATCCGTGACGCAACGGATATAAGTGCTGATTAATAATAAGTTTTAAGTGATAATCTTCTGCAGGGTAAAGGTTCAAACCATCAATACGGGTGATACTAAAGATACAATTACGAGTTATTGAATTCTTCTCTCCGATCATGGCTAACGAAACAGAAGCAAGCTACTCCCAGGGTTCTGTTCGAAATTCAGTACAGATGACCGAGTTCGACATAAAGATTCCCGAATTCGACAAAACAAATCTGAAGAAAATCGGAGTCAGTATCAGCCGAAATGTTCAGAGAATTACATCCAGCAGTAGTCCGAATAATCCAAATAATATAACAATACAGGTGTTTTATGAACTGCCCCCTAAGCGACCGTGTGTAATGCTACACTTAGCTTGAGTCGTTTCACAAGATCTTAGCGTCGGATCATTTCACGGGGTCATATAGAAATACGAAGTTTACACGTGAGTCATCAATGGCCCAAGATGTTTGAACGACTAACGACGATCGACACGGAGCAATACACCGTGAAACTCGGCCTCATCGAAGCTAGTGATATTAACCTAACTCCCACACAAACATCTTAATTCCGAGCAAACACCGGCGTCTACCATGAAAATACATTCATCAAAATGTTACCTCGGGATTCTTTACTTAGTGTGTGAAATTGACTAGGTAGTTGATAAAATGAAATTGACTATGTAGTTGATAAAATGAAATTGACTAGGTAGTTTATAAAATGAAATTGACTAGGTAGTTAATTAAATGAAATTTACTAGGTAGTTGATAAAATGAAATTGACTAGGTAGTTGATAAAATGAAATTGACTAGGTAGTTAATAAAATGAAATTGACTAGGTAGTTGATAAAATGAAATTCACTAGGTAGTTAATAAAATGAAATTGACTAGGTAGTTAATAAAATGAAATTGACTAGGTAGTTAATAAAATGAAATTGACTAGGTAGTTGATAAAATGAAATTGACTAGGTAGTTGATAAAATGAAATTGACTAGGTAGTTTATTGAATGAAATTCACTAGGTAGTTAATAAAATGAAATTGACTAGGTAGTTGATGAAATGAAATTGACTAGGTAGTTGATAAAATGGAATTGACTAGGTAGTTAATGAAATGAAATTTAATAGATGATGAAATAAAATTTACTAAGTAGTTAACAAAATGAAATTGACTAGGTAGTTAATGAAAATAAATTTTCTCTTTAGTTGATAAAATGAAATTCACGAATTAGTTGATAAAATGAAATTCACGAATTAGTTGATGAAATGAAATTTACTAATTAGTTGATAAAATAAAATTTCCTAGGTAGTTAATAAAATGACATTTACTAATTAGTTAATAAAATGACATTTACTAATTAGTTGACAAAATGAAATTCACTAATTAGTTAATAAAAAGAAATTTTCTAATTAGTTGATGAAATGAAATTTTCTAATTAGTTGATGACATGAAATTTACTAATTAGTTGATGAAATGAAATTTACTAATTAGTTGATAAAATGAAATTTCCTAGGTAGTTAATAAAAATAAATTTACTAATTAGTTAATAAAAGAAATTTACTAATTAAGTTGATAAAATGAAATTTACTAATTAGTTGATGAAATGAAATTTACTAATTAGTTGATGAAATGAAATTTACTAATTAGTTGATGAAATGAAATTTAGTAGGTAGTTTATAAAATGAAATTTACTAGGTAGTTAATAAAATGAAATTTAGTAGGTAGTTTATAAAATAAAATTTATAAGGTAGTTCATAAAATTAAATTTACTAGGTAGCAAATAAAATGAAATTTATTAGGTAGTTTATGAAATTAAATTCATTAGGTTGTTAATAAAATGAAATTTATTAGGTAGTTTATAAAATGAAATTCATAAGGTAGTTTATAAAATGAAATTGATAAGATAGTTTATAAAATGAAATTTACTAGGTAGTTAATAAAATGAAATTTACTAGGTAGTTAATAAAATGAAATTTACTAGGTAGTTAATAAAATGAGATTAACTAGATAGTTGATAAAATTAAATTTACTAGGTAGTTGATAAAATTAAATTTACTAGGTAGTTAAAAAAAATCACTAGATAGTAGATAAAATAAACTTTACCAGGTAATTTATGAAATGAAATTCACTAGGTAGTTAATAAAATGAAATTAATAAGGTAGTTTATAAAATGAAATTTATTAGGTAGTTAATAAAATGAAATTTAGTAGGTAGTTTATAAAATCAAATTAATAAGGTAGTTTATAAAAAAATTGACTAGGTAGTTTATAAAATGAAATTCATAAAGTAGTTTATGAAATAAAATTTATAAGGTAGTTTATGACATGAAATTTATTAGGTAGTTAATAAAATGAAATTCAGTAGGTAGTTTATGAAATGAAATTTACTAGGTAGTTGATAATATTAAATTTACTAGGTAGTTTATAAAATTAGATTTACTACGTAGTTAATGCAATGAAATTTACTAGGTAGTTAATGCAATGAAATTTACTAGGTAGTTTCTAAAATAAAATTTAGTAGGTAGTTAATGCAATGAAATTTACTAGGTAGTTGATAAAATTTAATTTACTAGGTAGTTTTTAAATGAGATTTACTACGTAGTTAATGCAATGAAATTTACTAGGTAGTTAATGCAATGAAATTTACTAGGTAGTTTCTAAAATGAAATTTAGTAGGTAGTTTATAAAAAAATTACTAGGTAGTTAATAAAATGAGATTTACTAGGTAGTTAATAAAATGAAATTGACTAGGTAGTTAATAAAATGAAATTTACTAGGTAGTTAATAAAATGAAATTTACTAGGTAGTTGATAAAATGAAATTTGCTAGGTAGTTTATAAAATGTAATTTACTAGGTAGTTGAAAAATGAAATTCACTAGGAAGTTAATAAAATTAAATTTACTAGGTAGATAATAAAATGATATTTACTGGGTAGTTTATGAAATAAAATTTACTAATTAATTAATAAAATGAAATTTACTAGGTAGTTAATAAAATAAGATTTACTCAGTAGTTTATAAAATGACATTTACTAGGTAGTTGATGAAATGGGAAGAAAAGGATACTGCCCGACATGCATTTATTTATTACTATCAGACTGGATGAACAAAATAAACTATAACTTTTCTCCATCCCGTATTGACCATGATCTATTCATATAATTCTACACCAGAAGTAACAATAGGGGGACTGTCTATGGTAGCACTTCGGAGAGTATTGCTGATAAAGCTTACACTAGTTCTCCTATTTCCGGCCTGGAGCATGTGGCTTGTAATATTTAAAACCTCTGAAATCAAGTATCTCTCCTTTCACCACCAACGCTCGTATCCGCGTTTTGCTTCAGTTTAAATGAATGCCCCACTTCTTGAGTACCCCACATGCTTTGAGAAGTTCCTAGGATTTTACTCTAGAGTTTAAATGTTAGTCTTACGTCAACTCTGCTGGTAACGCGATGTAAAAATGGTTGGATCATTCCACCGCTCCAGAAAGTACAGCAGCCTTGCTGCAATCGTGTATAAAAAGTCGAGACAAGCCTACATGCATCTTATTTTGACAATCGGTCATTTATAGTAACCGTTGGACAAAATAAACTATATGTTTCTCTATCCTGTATTGACTGTAGCCTACTCTTAGACTCATACACACGAATTAACAATGGGGCAACCCTCTATGGCAACACTTCTAAAAGCATTGTTGATCAAGATCATGCTGATTCGCTCTCTTGCGATCTAATATCAAGTGTTTCTCTTTCCACCATCATATCTCGGATTTCCGCTTTGTCTCAATTGAAATGAATGCTCCGCTTGCTTTGATAAGCTCCTAGGACTGACTTTCACTCTAGACGTGAACTAGAATACTATATTTTGGTAAAATCGATTGAGTAATGGTTGGATAATTCTAACCCTAACCAGACAGTACATGACTTCTGAAGAAAACCTATTCCTGTATAAGAAGCAGAGACAATCCTGTATGCATATTATTACAATCTGACTTTTATAGTAACGGATGAACCAAATAACCTATATTTTTCTCTATCCCATATTGACAGTGGCCTACTCATATAATGCTACAACAGTAGTAACAATGCGGCAACTGCCTATGGCAACACTCCAAAGAGCATTGTGACTCTCTCTCTCTTTCTCTCTTTCTCTCTTTCTCTCTTCTGTAATGGAGCACGTGGTTTGTTACCGTTAGCATCTCTAAAATCAAATCCCCCTCTTTCAACTACCAACGCTCGGATTCCCGTTTTGTCTCAGTTGAAAGGAATGTCTCGATCCTTGCGAAAACCTCTTGCTTTGACAAGCTACTACGACTTACTTTCACTCCGAACTTGAAATGGAAAACTTACATCAAATCTGCTGCTAAGTTCGCTGAAAAAATGGTTGGATCATTCCTACGCTCCAGAAAGTCACTGACTCATGATCTAATCCTGTACCTACACATTTATGACAATTAGACTTATATAATAAATTGTGGAGCAAAATGCCATTATTTTTTTTACATCCAGTATGGTATCTTGAATGCACGTAATACTATACCAGGAGTAACAATGGTGCTATATCCGTAAAATATGAAGTTAAATGTGTGACGCAAAACCAAAACTTGTATGGTAGAAAAAAAAACAGGGTTAAGGAAAAAACCAGTGCGTGTCGAGAAGAAACCAGCAGAAGAAAGAAGAAAGAGATAAATGCAAACAGAAACGAGTGAAACAGACTGGAATTGGAAGTAAAAGAATCTGTACATGAGACGATTTTGGTTTAATCGTCGGAAAGGCTTTTTTTTCGGTTCGCGGCGTTGACGAGAATACTAATTCATAGGGACTGATAGTATATGCTAATATATATATTGTCATAATCCATATATATATATATATATATATATATATATATATATATATTTATGTGACACCCCTCCCCCAGCCAACAACTCCCTTTCTAGCATCAGAAAAATTTTAAAATTCTATAATTTATTAATTCATATATCTTTATTCTTTACTCCCCCAACCTCACAAATAACCATCCTAATAACACATCCTCCCCAGTACACCTAATTACTACAGCACTTATTGCAAATAAAAAACTAACATCATTCTTCCTGATGCCTAAATAAATGAAAAATATCCCATTGTTAATTTTGACAGAGGTGAGTATATATATATATATATATATATATATATATATATATATATATATAAGGTACTTAAGCTTTATTTCTTATTTATTTTTTTCAATGCAACTTTAATTCCTATATAATTTTATTGC
Source organism: Sepiola atlantica (assembly GCA_963556195.1). Lineage (NCBI taxonomy): Eukaryota > Metazoa > Mollusca > Cephalopoda > Sepiida > Sepiolidae > Sepiola > Sepiola atlantica. Next base: position 40,202,926 of record OY744517.1, read on the forward strand.
TAACTACCATATTGCAGAATGGTTCTTGGGTGTAGTGTTTAGATAGTATTATTATTATTTTTATTTTTTTTATTATTGTTATAATTAATGTTATTTGATATGCAAATTACTATATCAGACGGTAGTCTTAAAGGTAATATATTATTACTAGACCACCCGTGACCCGTTGGGTCAGTTTGTTATATTAGCTATGGAATTCATGTATGAGCGTGACACTTGTGGCATAAAGAAAATAGGTTTTTTTTTCATAACAGAAGCATTTCTATGAAAGTATATTAAAATGAAAAAAGAATATAGGTAGATTTCTATGAGTCGTTCTGTTTATTATAATTGTTTTTTTTTTGGATGTAATATGTGTAAAACATATGATTCAAATATTTGCTGTTTAAAACACAACAAAAGGAAACACTATTTAATGTAATAGAAATGTGTGCATTTACCGATTCAGCTTTCTCGCGTACGTAACGAAAACAGAGGGAGTAGGAGTGGTGAAATCTATGAGAGGGAAAGTGGGAGGTGTTTTTTTTTACATAACAGAAGCATTTCTATGAAAGTATATTAAAATGAAAAAAGAATATAGATAGATTTCTATGAGTCGTTCTGTTTATTATAATTGTTTTTTTTTTGGATGTAATATGTGTAAAACATATGATTCAAATATTTGCTGTTTAAAAAACAACAAAAAGAAACACTATTTAATGTAATAGAAATGTGTGCATTTACCGATTCAGCTTTCTCGCGTACGTAACGAAAACAGAGGGAGTAGGAGTGGTGAAATCTATGAGAGGGAAAGTGGGAGGTGATTTCGTTCACCGATCGCTAGTATCGCTGATATTAATAATGATTGTTGTTGTTTTGTTTGTTTGTTTTTGTTTTTTAAAAGGGAGGAGGTTTTTTGAAACTGCGACAGACTTTACGAAGTGCTCCCGTTGAATGTTTTTAGTCGTGAAGAAAACAAAAAACTATTTGATGAAATTAAATGAAATTGTTTATATTAAAAGCGATATAAAAATTTCCAGAATGAAAAATTTCATGCGTTCGTTAATCATAATAGAGATTAACGGAATTGGAATAACAGATTGAAGACGATGCTATTTACGCATGCGCAACCGGATGTTGAAAACCGGAAAGCTGAAAGCTGATTGCAAACATACAAGACCAATAGAGTTTTAGTATTATATAGATTATTATTTTATTATTATTATTTATTTATGTATATATTAGTGATATTTTAAGCTGAATTATTTCGACACTTGATTATTGGGGAAATGGTAGTGTAATCAGTACCATTGGAGAGCCATGAATATTATAACTGTCCTGTTTTTAAATCTCCGAAACAGTTACATGGTAACAGCTGATGATCCCCGTCTTAATATTAGACGCTTTAGGTCTCCTGTTTTTGTTTCACTGTTAGATAATTAACCCCCCCTTTTTTTTTCAAATTTATTTATTTATTTTTTTATTTACTTATATTTTTTCATTTATTAATTTTCCAACGAATGTTAAGTCTGCAATATCTTGGATTTAGTTAGTTTGTCTGGGAATTTAAACTGCATTTTACATTTTTTTTTAATGACTCAAAGCTTCTTTAGACATATATATATATATATATATATATATATATATATATATATATATATATATATATATATATATATATATATATGAATAGATGAAAGGATAAAATAATCCGACGGTATGAAATTAAAATGGAATAGGCAGAAGACCTAAAAAGCTCAACGTTTCGCCCAAATGCGAACGAAATGACAAAAGACGAGAAAGTCTATAAATTATGAGAAATATATATAGTGGTAGGGTTCATGTAGAGAGGGAAGATATGTAAATCAAGGGAGGCGCGAGAGCGCTCTATTCCTTAATAGACTTCAAAAACGGCCTATGCTAGAAATCTCATTTCTTTGATCAATCATAACTCAAAAACCAATAAACCAAATTAGTTAAAACTTTGCACAAATTTTTTTTGATAGGTTCTATAAGTGTGTAGAATTTCAGCATCATTAGTCAAGGCAACCCAGAGATCCAGAAAGGTCAGGAGAGATTTTGTGTTATCCGTGTGTACGTACGTACGTACGTACGTATGTGCCACCCTGTATCTCATCAACTATTTGATGGATTCAGCTGATTTTTGGCAGAGATAGAGGGTCTAGTTGATAGCATTTTAATTTCAGTTTACCATATACCTTAGTTTTCCAGAAAATTCAAAAAAAACTTTAAAATGACCATTGTATAGAGACATAGCTTTTACAAAAGCAGTGACATTCCATGATAAATGCCAGTATCCTGAATTCATATGCCCTTAATAGGGTTAAGATGAGAATTCATATACACTAAATGTACAAAAGCAAGGAAATTCCCAAAGTTTTACACTTTTATTGTCATTAAGGGTATGCGAGCACAACAGGGCTATGTATTTTACTGGTAGGAATTTTTCTTCAGCGCACCTCGCACACTTCATCCACTCATGCATAGAGATTTATACTGTAGTGATGTGATAATGAAATTGTTTGGTTGATATGTAGGCATACCCTTAATTATGGAATATGTATAGAGTCAGATATATATATATATATATATATATATATATATATATATATATATATATATATATATATATACATACATATACTCACATGCACGCAAATTTGAAATAGCTTCATGTTAAACAAAACCATCTTTTTATCATTTCATTTTGCTATTCTTTTGGCCCTGCTCCGATTTCAAGCAACGCATTCGGTTTCCAGAGATTTATAACAATGAACTGCAAAGTCGACACAATTAAACTAGAATCTCCAAACCTCATGTCGCTTCTCTGTCTGGTGTAAAGCGCATTTTATTGCCAGGAGACACACCAGCGAGAGGGGTAAGGGCTAAGCAGTAAATGGTTTAGCCAGGTCATTCGGTGCCAACGAAATTATATCCTATAATGACAATCACAAGTTTTGACACGCCCCATTTGAACTCAATTACGATCGACATGGTTAGTCAAAAATCGAGTAAAAACCTCTCCGGCATGCGTCGTTCCTTTCCGATTGATTTACGTGTGTCATAACTTACACGCAGGGTTCTCTTTGACAGTACCGACAAAAATACACACAATCGTCCCTCTAATATTTTGATCTTGATATATTCATAGTAGTCGCCTTATGTGGATTATTTAATAACCTCCTCTCCAGGAAGTTAGGCACAAGGCCAGTTTTATCTTACTCCTACAAGTAAGATGTGACCCAAGGTCGGGTCAGGAAAGTGGGGTTTGAAAAGCCAGCGCCCGAGAAGGTTAGCACTCTGGCTCTTAAAAATTGCCAGGGCAGCCTCGTCGGTATTCCCCGGTAGGGGCGCCTCAGGCAGTAAGCAGTAAACTTACTCCTCCCCAAAGGGGGGCAGGCAAAGCCTGGGAGGGTGGACCACCTAGAACTGCACAGGACAGACCCATAGACCGGCGTAAATCAAGCCCCGAAGGCCAAGACAATACCATTTTATGGGGTGTAGTATCCATCGAAACAGATACTACACTTTGATCTTAGCCAAAAGTATGTGGAATATCTATGTTAAATATTCCTTGAATGACATAGTGTTGTCTTCTTTTTATTCATAGCAGTAATTGATGACGTCTTGATATTCGTATGATATTATATTGTTATTTACATTTTCGAGATTTCCATGTATAAAATATGATTGCTCAGGGTGAGAGAGGGACAGAGAAAGAATGGTGGAGAGAGCACGAGACTTGACGGAAGTTGATCCTTCGAATTCGCTAGTAATCAGAAACTCTTTGATCTAAATTTGGGCCAGTTAATATAATACTTTTGGACACCCACACATCCATAACAGCAACTCTATTCTTGGATTTCGCCTATGCATTGAAGATCAATATTGGAATAAGGATTCTATACATAAAGTTTATTATCATTATTTATCGATTTTAATCTCTCGTAAAGGGTACATAAATGTAGTACTCAACTGTTCTGTTCTGGGAATTAATTTATGTTTTTATATTTGTATGTAATGCATTCACTCGTAAATTAATTAACCGATCATTATGAATTTAGTAACAAACAGCTGCTAGGCGTAATGTGCCGTAATATGGACTATATTTAGTTGAATTAACATTTTATCTAAAACAAGAAGGTGGCATCCCGTCGTGAAAATTCAGACACATCTGTTTTTGTTTCGAAATTTGAACAACAGCTATAAGGCATCTATTAATAAATACTCCTTAAATTGAAATTTCTTTGACTTATTAAAAAAAAAGGATTTAAGGAGGGGCATAATATGGACATAATTTCTGATTAAAAAAAATTCAAACATTTTTAATTTGCAAATAATTCGATCCATAGTCATTAGACACCAATTAAGCAAGTTTCCTTGGTTTTAGAATTATTCTAAAGACCCCGTAAGGTTAAGTCTTTAATTTAAGAAATTTTCTAGAATCAAAACCATGTAATGGATTTTGATCAAAATTGGAATAATGGTTTCTTTACATAAAGTTTATTATCAGAAGATCTTCATTTTAATCTTCGTAAGTTGACATAAAAGTGGTGCAAAACTGTTTTACTCGACGAATTAACGACATGTGATCTTTATTTATATATATATATATATATATATATATATATATATATATATATATACAATAATATTTTTTAATAAATAAATAAATATTTAAATACCTAGAGACATCGATGTTTCATGCTAACGCAATCTTCAGTCTAGGAACTAATTCCCGACGGTCGGTGGGCGCGAACCCCGAACACAAATCGCCACTGATTCGTAGTCGGTGATCTTAACCAAAGGGCCATCGTCAATTAGTTAGTACATATAGAGTAACTTTAACTGTAAATAGCGACACGTGGCCGCCATTTACCAGGCAGCTAGAGTGATCTTACGAAACGGTGTTCGGATCGCGCATATAGCTATTAGTACTGCTTGTTATTAAAGCTACTCGAAAGTGTCCAGCCCTT
>OY744517.1:40212901-40217901 GCA_963556195.1 Sepiola atlantica
AAAATAATCTTAAATTTTTCGGCGATAGAGGCCTTCATCAAAGAAAATAGGTGTTGTTTCATAATTTAAGTTCCTTTTTTTATTTATTTTTGTTTTTGTCGTAAATTCACGGGATGTTTTTAAGCAGTATCTGGTCAAGAATGGTTGATTGTGGCAGTGCTAGTGAAGAAGAAATTGAAGATCATTCTTTTTTGAAGCATGTTTGATGTTTAAAATTTGAAAAAAAAACAAAGCAATTAAAAGCCATACAATGCAAATTAAAAAAAAAAAAATTAATTTGAAACTTTTTGGCGATAAAGATCTTCATCAGAGAAAATGTTTCAGATTTTTTGAAGTCCCCCTTTTTTTCCTAGTTGCTGTCGTAAATCCGCAGGATGGTTTTCTGCAGTATCAGGAAGACTTTCTCAATTATTGTTATTACTAAATTAAAGCTATCTTCTGCCCATCCCACCGATTATTTTTTGCTCTTGTTGTGGGGACAATCACCGTGCAACTGACGATCTCATTAATCCTTATCCTCGAGTGGCCACAGGGCCTTGATAAGTGACGAGCCATTAGTTAAAAAAAGATTAGATCAATTTGGTCTCATTTGTATTATTTGATACGTGTACGATCTGAAACCAGATTAGATATTCGAACGCTGAACCGGATGCACTAATAGTAATATTCTGGCCCTGTGTCCATGCCTACATATATACGTTTGTTTAGAATGAGAGCGACCATGTAACATTTGGCTAACATCGTTATCGAATATCGATGGAGAGGTATTGATAACATTGTCCCATTTAATATCTGGTTACGTGTTCTGATTGAAAGAAGGAATCCTTTCGTCAGATGTCGTTACGTTCATCGGTTGAATTTCCAGTGTCCGGCCATTTCGTATTAGGATAGGATATCGTGTTACAAGCCTCTAAGCCTATCGCAGTATTCAATTACTGTTCTATGCGTCTTTGAACTTTTAGTAATACGCTGGTCGAATTTAACATTCATTGTAGGCAACTAATACCCAGAAAAGATTTACAGAGCAGCCTATCCGGTTTCTAACGGTACCTTCGCCCTCGTCTTTTTTTACTCGGCATTAATTTAAATAGTTATTTTCGTGTTCTTCGTACGTTTCAATTATGTACTAGCTATGTGTATTCGCTTAATTTTACTGCGTACTGTGAACTATTGAGACAGTGAAATATACTATTTGTCAGTTTGTTATCTTCTTATTGGCAATTATCACATCCGGTTTCGGCCTTTCATCTTTCGTCACTTAACCGGATCACTCACAATTTCGATATGCCTACTTACTTATATAAATAGATCGAACGGACGAAAGTAAACGAACTGATTTTTTTAGAGTTGGTTGAGTAAAAATGATTTATAAACTGCCAATAAATATTGATATTTTTTGTTTATTAATAAAATAATTATAAAAAGGTTTAGATTTAAATTTATATTATTCTTATTTTCCATTTAAACTGCAAAAGGTTTGCCTGTTAGGAACAGCGAAAGTGTTGAGGTACAGCTTGAATGTCTAAAGTCAAGGGAATTGACTTGATGTTCAATAAACAAAACCCCAACTAAAAACATCCAAAAGCTGAGACTACTATGAAATAATAATAATAATAATAATAATAATAATAATAATAATAATATGGGGATGGTGGTGGTACGGTGGCTAAGTAATATATAAGAATGAAAACACCAATCGTCGATAACATCAAGACGAATTTCAACTTGACTGCGATAAATATGTCTCAATTAAGATGGATTAAACGATAAAAGAAGAAGAAAAAATATACTTATACTTTTGACAAGGGTGTAATCACCGAAAGTACCTAAAGTTTTAAATTAAATTAATAATTTATTTTAAAAAAACCCAAATAAATGCGTTGTCCAGGTTTTCAAAATATTTTTTCAAAATATTCTTATTATTATTGCGATTTCACTAACGCGCTCATGTGAGGAATTCCTAACTTGTCACGTCAATCTGTTTAAGCCATTTATGGTGGCTTTTCGTTATGGTTCTAAGCGTTCCAATTACAACAGGGATCACCTTTACTTCTTTACATTTCCATCTTCTAACTAATTCTCATTTAAGATCTTGATTTTTTTCGTGTTCTTTCTCCTGCACTCTGGTATCGAAGAGGTAGGCTATATCAATGCGTAAGCAAGTTCTCTTGTTTTTGTTTAGAAAGATTAAGTCGGGTTTGGAATGTTCAAAAACCTGTCGTTCTTTTGTACCACTTCTACCTTATACTCATACCATATCTTCTCATTGTTGTTCAATTCATAAAGTTTGCATATATTCCAGTGTAGTACCTGAGCGACTTTGTCGTATCTCCATTTGTTATACTAGTGTTGTGCTAGCATTGGGTGGGAGGTGACGGTGGTTAAGTGGATATCGACACGGACTGAAGACCTGGGTGTTCCAAGTTCGAATCTAGTCGGCTCCACAGTACAACTTTCACTTAGGGATGTTGGAAAAGATTTCTAACTAGAAAAACATCGGGGAAACTAATGCCAATACCAGAATCATCTGATTCATACGAAAGAAGAAAAAGAAGCATTGGGCATTCCGATACAATATGCGCTAAGGTTTTTTCCCTTTCATTACACAATCGGCATATCGGTGATGCTGCAGTTTTGTCAATGTAATGTTTGATGGACCTAGTGAGGATGGCTTGTCATTATCCAGCTGTCATTATCTCTAAATGCAGTATTCTTAAATAATACACCGTGGAGTTTCTTTCCAAATAATTTTAACCCTCTTTCTTGTAACCTTTGACTCTATTTGACCCCAGTTCTTAGGATTGGCTCACTTTTCATTTCACGAAGAAGAATCTCATTACTTGCAGATTATTATTATTATTATTATTATTATTATTATTATTATTATTATTATTATTATTATTATTATTGATCTTATATAGAGAGGGTAATAAAATTATATAAGAGGTTCTGTTTCCTATATAAGCTGGATATATATATATAAATATATATATATATATATATAATACTAAAAATTGATGTTTTTCTTGCTTAACTTCTATATGTCATTTTATAAGGGGAGCTGATGTATAGATCTGTTGGAATCATCTCAAATATAATACAAAATAATATGTTCTTTTGTTTCTGCAAAACCAGGAATGCAGTTCAGTCAGAAGATTACACTAAACTTACGTCAAGCAAGTAACTCATGAACACCTACTTGGTTTGATGGACGATAGAACTAGATGATGTGAAAAAGTCGGGAGGTGTACGACTAGGTGATGCTGGTGATGTCTCTGTTGAACCCTATCCTAAGATAAAACACAACTTTTTTGGAGGGACAATTTTACCAGAAATCCAATGTATTGGTATTTGTCTGTATACTAACAGCGTGGGGTATGGGTTTGCGCTGGACATCCATACACTTAAAAGACGACGTCTTACTTTATTTAACAAATGAAAAAACAAAAACGAAAATAAAAACGTTGATATGAAGTTCAGTGTTATGAATATAATTTTACATTCATTACCACGCAAACACCGAAGATACAATAGATTAGGTGAATAATTTACTACTCTGCTGGAGAGAAGAATGAGAGGTGATATGATTGCGACTTTCAAGATAAAAATGGCATTTTTAACTATGGTAGGCATTTTTTTAGTATTTCTTCTAGATCTGGAAGGTTATTGTCAAGGCAGTTTTCAAAAACTAGATCTGTTAACCAGTTAAGGTTTTTTGCTCACAGAGTAATAGGTTTTTGGAATAAGTTGCCAGATCGGATTAAGAACAGCAATAGCGTGGATCAGTTTAAGATGAGGTTGGATGAATTCAGAGAAAGTGGTAGGAGGGAGAAATTGAGGGGGCACTTTTGGGAGTTATCAAATGAAATATTTAACAGAATTTGATCTGGATATCGATACTGTACTAAGAGTTTTCTTTTTCTTTTTTTAACAGTTGAATTGAGCAGATAGTTAAAGGGGAGATGCCCAAGGAGGCATAACAAACAAACAAATAAATAAATAAATACCAATGCTTCAGAATTGAAAAGAAAATCTATGAAAATATGACGTAGTTCGGTTACAGACAGACGCCAACGTATCCGTTACTATAAGATATCATTTTGTAAACAGGAAATTCCGAAGGAAATTTATTGAAAGTCTACACCCAGAATGAGATTCCATACGCGTAAAAAAAAGAAAATCAAGGTGTGGTAGTTTTTTTATAATTTATCATAACATTCTACACCGAAGTATTTTATTCTGTTTAGTATGTTATTCCTTTATTTCTGTTTGTATTCCTCATTTATTACTGTATACCTGCCAAAATCGAGTCACGTTTTGGTTAAATATATGACATGAGATGGCGTTACATAAGATAGTGTTACATATACGCAATGGCTGTGCTGCTTCTCTGGTGTTGATCATGACAATAATGTATCCGTTACACTTTAGTCTAACAAAGTGATGGAGTAATTTAACATTCGGTAATATGAACAGGGAGAGAGCATTTCTTAATCCACGATCTGTTTTTATAAATAGAAGGCGTTGAATTTTATAAATAATAATAATAATATCCTATAGATTGTTCTTTTGTCTGTGGTATTTCTTTGAGTGAACCCTGTAAAGGTTTAGAATACATGTAATAAAACGTCGTCAAGTGAAATTCCGTATGATACGTAACCAACAGTTAATTGCAAAAGTAAAAAATGTAATAACGCAATTTGGTTAACATTTTAGTTAAAACACGAATTTGTGTTCATTAAGGTTTGCATTATTGACGCCCACGTTCACGCAAACATTCTTTTTTAAATGTATTACTTAATATAACTAAACAATATTGATGGCGGACAATTCTATCGCTTTTAAACCTTTTACATCTAACTTATTTTAAAAGCTTTTTCTATTTTTTCAAGTTTGGGTGAGCACACCTTCTGAAGGGTAAAGTTTACAAAAAAAGAATAAAGGGGCTAATGGTACTCACCGTATTGCCGCGAATATATGTTCTCAAATTCATAATGATC
>OY744517.1:40220401-40282901 GCA_963556195.1 Sepiola atlantica
AACAGCTCTATGAATGTAATCTTTTTGATAAAAGTACCACCAAAGTCAGCAAGAGAATCATGGCCTACCTACTAGAAGGCCGGCAACGAAAATGGCAACATTTGTTGGAGAAAACTGATATGACGAAAAATAGTAAAAGGGCATGAAGTCTAATCTGGAAAGTCAGCAACGATTCGTCAACTCCAATGCAACAGCAGTGCACCATCACTGCCAACCAAGTTGCACATCAGTTGTTACTCAATTGGAAGTGCACGACCAAACAGCAAAGACCAAACATAGACCGACTTCAATATTCCCAGAGTATTGGACTGACTGAGCCGTTCTCACTTGAAGAGCTCAATATAGGCATCAGTGCCTTCAAGGCTGGTGAAGTCATCAGCCTAGATGATATTTTCACAAAGACGATCAATCACTTTGGACCTGTGACACGAAAATGTATCTGTATCGACCGTTTGCTGGATAGTCTGTGACAGGTCTGTCCAGTATGTTTGCAGCTTCTCTGACAGCCTTTTGGATGGCATTTCGGGAAGATTTTAGTGCAGCCAGCAATGTAGAAGATGAGTATGCGTTTTATGAAAGCCAGGATGTACGTTTTGCTCTAACCAGAGGGTCGAGAGTAGCAGAATTGGCATCATACCAGTCATTGTGTTTGAAACCGGTCCTCCTCCTTAAGGCTTTGAAAGCTGTAGAGTAGGTGCCATTCTTCAGTGTTGCCAGCTGCTCAGATGCAGGTGGACTGAGGTCTCCTTTAAAGGCAAAGGGGAACATCTAATCGAACTCTGCCATGCGGTCTGCGCGTTTAGTCTTGCTAACGTCAATACGCGCAATACCCTCCTGTTTGGTGCGATAGAACAATAACGGTTGAAGATTAACCATACTGCATACTAATGAATGATCCGTATCCCAATCGGCACTGTGGTAGGCTCTAGACATCAGGAAATGCTTGAGGTACCTTCGTCTAGTGATGGTGAAGTCAAGCTGGCACCAGCGCCATGACCTGTGATGTATCCAAGACACTCTGTGATGCTGCATGGTACCAAGGAATGTGTTGCTAATGCATAGGCCATGGTAAGCACAGAGTTTTAACAACCGCTGCCCATTGTCATCGCATTTACCAACTCCAAAGTTAACGAGCCAAATTGTCTGTTGGGTACTCCCTTAGCCTTTATTAAACAAACGAATAACCACAAGGCAGTGATACTATTTATCCATAGCTGGGTTGCTGTTCATGGGCATCAGGGATTCTCCATACACCGATGGGCCTGGCATAACGCATGTATGGGGTCAGACCACCTACGAGTCTCCAACACGGAGAGGTTCTGCATAAAGCTTGCCTATGGAGAGGCTATGCACTGGCAGGGATGACTTACGCACACTGCTCCCTTTTCGTCTAGGCTATCCAGCGGTAGGGACTGAAAGAGAAAGGTGACGAGCACACAACACACAGCATACCACACTTGATGCTTCGATAGGCCATTAGACGCACACAACTCTCTCTCTCACACACACACACAAACACACACACACACACACACACACATATATATATATATATATCAAGTAAGGTATGTTAATATGATTATATATTTCTATGTAAAGGATTCTCTTCTAAACTAATAAACTGATCATTATGGATTTTGAAGGCGTAATGGGTGAAATGTCGTCTATAATTAATTTAATTTAGTTTTATCCAAAGATGGGGAAAAAGGGTGTGAAAGCCCTTCGTAAAAATTTAAATATTTCCGATTTTTAAGAAATTTTAATCCGAAGTATTAGACATTAATTAATAAATATGTCTTAAATTTCATCATTTTAACCTGAAGATTCCCCGGGGATGAACGCGGGAGCCTCTGTGTAGCTTAACATTTCTGTGAGAAATATTTTTAACGGTCTGTTTTAGTTTTTGTGAGCCAAACAACATTTTTATATCAATATCGTCTCTGCAACACTACAAAATCATCAGGAGAATTCACAACGAGTAAAAAGTGCCTTGAGAATAAAACCTACACTATACAGTGCTTCATTTTTGGGTGAAACCAAATAAAAAACTAAGAAAAGAGCAAACTCATATGTGGAGAAACCCACAAGTACGCCATTTTGAATTTTTCAGCCATATATATATATATATATAATATTTATAAAAAAAATAATAATTATTTATTACCTACAGACATCGATGTTTCATGCTAATGCAATCTTCAGTGCAGGAAGTTAATTCTCAATGGTCGGCTCGAACTTCGATCGCAAATCGCCACTGATTCGTAGTCAAGAGCGTTAACCCCTCGGCCATAGGGAATTAGCTAATTATTAAAGAGGAATTTAACTTTGTAAATAGCGAGTCGGCGGCTAATTTACACGAGCAGTGAAAGTGATCAACAAACTGTGTTTTGGATCTTGCATGAATATATATATATATATATATATATATATATATATATATATATATATATATATATATATATAATAATCCAGGTAAAACATCCACAGGGTAGTAATCCAAAGAATTTCAACCGGGTTTATAAAAAGTGCTCAATATCAAATAGAGCTTTTATCTATGATTATTTTTATACACACAGGCATGTACAAGGTTTCTTTCCAAATATGATCTAAGGTTAAGATCGGATTTAAACTCTGCCTGATGAGATCTCAGTTTATAATAACTGTTGATCGATAACATCGACATGCCAGTGTCGCAGATTTTGTACATCTCTGTGTAAATAAAAATAATCATATATATATATATATATATATATATATATATATATATATGTGTGTGTGTATGTGTACTTGTCTGTAACTTACGTTAGTGTTGTTCAGAATAAACTTTGTGAAATTAACTATAAAAAAAGTTTAATTATTTAAAGTCATTTTTAAAATAATGCCTAATTCGTACGCATTTCCTGTTTTATAAGTCGGCAAATAATGCATCAGAATGTGATGGTTTTTAGAAACCTGCTCACAGAGAAAGAGAGAAAGAGAGAAAGAGAGAAAGACAAAGCAATATAGGAATAAGCTTAGAGAGAGAGAGAGAGAGGGAGAGAGAGGGGAGAGAGAGGGAGAGAGAGGGAGAGAGAGGGAGAGAGAAACTGATATCAATTATGTCTTAGAATCTGCCTGTGTCTCGACTGGTACAAGGCCACGCAGCGCCTTCCACCCACCTACCTTATTCGCTGTGCATTCACAGTGAATGTTTGTCTTCCGCGGCAGACAAGTGCGTGAGTCACCAGAGTAGAAAGACGGCTCTTACGTTAGCGGAAACCGGACACCCCGTTTCCGGGTGTCCATTGCTAATGCGTACAACAGTCAGATCAGACGGACGTCGGCGTGATGTAAGCGCCAAATCTCACGCTGCTGTCACGTCTTTCGCTTCCACCGGCTGCCGTAGCATAAGTCCTCGCCCATCACCTCCACACATACACCCACACCGCGATGGGTAGGACAAGGGAGAAGGGTCTCTTCGAATAGAATTCTCGCATGGAATCTAATTTCTCAAGAAAAAAAATACTGACCTCTTGTTGATGGTCGCCATTGATTTTTAGAAAAGCAACAACAAAAACAGGATGGCTAGTCACAGGCAGGAAATAATACAAAGTACCTTTTGACTGACTTAATACACGTGATAGAGTGGATTCTTGGATTGCGTTATTGGTTCAATGGATACTGTCGCGGATTATGCAATCAGCTATACTGTGTTCAAATCATATCGGATTAAGGACGCACTATTGCTGTTAGGAAATGTAACTAATAATTTTCTTCAATATATTGATAAAATAATGCGCTGTATTAGACTAATTAAATACAATTTAAATAGGCGTTGTGTTTCCGCACTACATGACTCGGACGGTGTTGATATGTCGTAACACAGGCGATTCGAATCAATACTGGCTTCTAGATTATTTTTTAAATATAACACTTCGTTTGTGATAACCTATTTGCATCGCAAGTTTATGATTAATTTTTTAGTACAATGATATTTACGCTCAGAATTAAGAATTTTCCATTAGAAGTCGAGTAAGAGCTACGTTTACCGAAAGTTACGTCACAGAGAGGAAGTCACAGTGTGACGTGGAAAATTGGCAGTTAAGATATTTCTCTTTTTATAGAGAGAGAAATGGAAGGGAAGGAAAGAACGATTGGGTTTTTGGATTCCTGCTTCCACCCCCATAGGCTCGGGCAGGGCCGGGCAACCTTTTCAGAGTGAGGGCCAGATGAGACTTTTGGAAGGAGATCGCGGGCCGGAGTGAAAAACGAAATCTCAGAATTACTATATTTTGTTTACATGAATAAATTGTACAAAAATTGCATTAAACACTCTACAAATCTGATATTTTTCTCAAGAGACATCTGTATGTGATTTTATAAAAGACGCCGACGAAGAGCCATTTTGGAATCATAAAAAAAGGGACGGGGAAAGTAGCAAGTTGATGCAGCATTCGTTTTGACAGACCTCACATAAGTTCTGTTTCATGCCCTTTCTTCGTCTCACGTTTCCTCTTTGCCTCTCTCGTTCTCTTTTTCTATTTTTATTTTGTTAAAGAAAAATGAAATATACATGCATCATCGCTCCCTGGTATCCATACATATTCATCCCACTGTAAATCTTAATTGAAACCTACTTTTACGTCTATGTCACAAAATGATATGAGCTTTACTGGGAGGTCTGCGGACCGGATTGCAATAATAAAGCATAGCAGGGTGGCGGGCCGGACGCTAAGCCTTCACGGGCCGGATGTGGCCCGTGGGCCGGAGGTTGCCCGCCCCTAGGCAAGGGCTATTATATATGTATACATGTATACAGTCAAACAAAAATAGAATGCTAAAGAGATTGTTAAAGACCAAATGAATTTATGCTGTTATTTTTTAATAACTTTAACGTGAGCTGTTGTTAAAAAAAAAGAATATTAATCTGTCTACGAGATGAGCTGCCGTCGTCCGGATAATCTGTGGGAATAAATAAGTGGTCACCATAGTATAACATATCGACAAAAAAGTTAAATGTAAGTATATATACATATATTTCCCACTCTCGTCGTTTTCGGGTCACTCGATCGATCAGATAGTAGCGGTGTGAGTTTGAACTCTCGAGTTATGAAAAAGCTGAAAGCTAAAAAAATGTAAGCTTCTTCTGTTCACATATTGTTAATTCGAATTAATCCAACAACAAGATGATTCTTTGTGATTGAACATTATTTGAAGGATTTGAGGAGTTAGATTTGGGCGGTAAATTCCGCAGAGTTCAGGTTCTAATATAATTTACAAAAAAGACAAAAATACAACAGTTTTTATATACGAAATTTTATGTAAGAACGAAGAAGAAAAAAAGATAAAAAGTTATATTTTGAAAATTATTTGTGATTTGCGGAACTTATTTGAAGAAATGTCCGTATAACACTTTTAACGTACGCAGTTCTTATTCCAAGTTTTGTTGTGTTTTCTTTTTAGTAAAACCAAATAATATTCAATTTGTTTATTCCAAGTTTTGTTGTGTTTTGTTTATAGTAAAACCAAATAATATTCAATTTGTTTATTCCAAGTTTTGTTGCTTTTTTTAGTAAAACCAAATAATATTCAATTTGTTTATTCCAAGTTTTGTTGTGTTTTTTTTTAGTAAAACCAAATAATATTCAATTTGTTTATTCCAAGTTTTGTTGTGTTTTTTTTTAGTAAAACCAAATAATATTCATTTTGTTTATTCCAAGTTTTGTTGTGTTTTTTTAGTAAAACCAAATAATATTCAATTTGTTTATTCCAAGTTTTGTTGTGTTTTTTTTAGTAAAACCAAATAATATTCAATTTGTTTATTCCAAGTTTTGTTGTGTTTATTTTTAGTAAAACCAAATAATATTCAATTTGTTTATTCCAAGTTTTGTTGTGTTTTTTTTAGTAAAACCAAATAATATTCAATTTGTTTATTCCAAGTTTTGTTGTGTTTATTTTTAGTAAAACCAAATAATATTCAATTTGTTTATTCCAAGTTTTGTTGTGTTTTTTTTAGTAAAACCAAATAATATTCAATTTGTTTATTCCAAGTTTTGTTATGTTTTTTTTTTAGTAAAACCAAATAATATTCAATTTGTTTATTCCAAGTTTTGTTGTGTTTTTTTTAGTAAAACCAAATAATATTCAATTTGTTTATTCCAAGTTTTGTTATGTTTTTTTTTTAGTAAAACCAAATAATATTCAATTTGTTTATTCCAAGTTTTGTTGTGTTTTTTTTAGTAAAACCAAATAATATTCAATTTGTTTATTCCAAGTTTTGTTGTGTTTATTTTTAGTAAAACCAAATAATATTCAATTTGTTTATTTCAAGTTTTGTTGTGTTTTTTTTAGTAAAACCAAATAATATTCAATTTGTTTATTCCAAGTTTTGTTGTGTTTATTTTTAGTAAAACCAAATAATATTCAATTTGTTGATTCCAAGTTTTGTTGTGTTTTCTTTTAGTAAAACCAAATAATATTCAATTTGTTTATTTAGGTTCGAAGTTCTTAGTTGGATGGGTAGCTTTCATTTCAGTTCCTCTGTGTAGCCCAATGGTTTAGTTCATAGTTCACACTTTAACTGCTCCTTAGCTATTCTGGTAAGAAGCAGAGAGGACTTCGTGCAGACCAAAACTTTGTAATCTTGGCAAAGTTCAACGGGGAAGCGCTGGACTATGCTCCCTACAAAAATGTGTACAGGTAGACTTCGGATTGTGGTGGGGACGCTACATTGTAAAAATCGCATATTTTTTCGAGTAAGGGGTGATGAGTCAGCGCTAAGAAAACCATACATATATTATTTTGCTTACATTTTTATATCTGAAACTAGCAGGTCTACTCAGCGTTGCCCGGGGACATAAAAGCCACAATAATAGATGTTAAAAAGTGTGTGTAGCATCTTCATATAAAAACTCCTATTTTTTATTATCTATCTCAATCCGTCTCTCTATCTTTCTCTCGTTACCCCTACCCCGTTTTTCTACATCCATCTCCGCACCCCTCTTAACTCTCCGCTCAACTCATTCCTTTCTCTTGTTTAAATATATTGAAAATAATAATAATAATAATAATAATAATAATAATAATAATAATAATAATAATAATAATAATAATAATAATAATAATAATGTAAGTCATTTACTTCAGCTTTGAGTTTTAAAGTCATTCCTCCCGGGCAACACCGAGTTTCTTCCCCACCCACTTCCTCAAAAAATAATAAAATCTATAGTTGTTTTAATTTATTCCCAGGCAATGCCGAGTTTCCTATCTTCCCCCATCCCCCTTAATAATATAATGAAACTTATATTTATTTTAGTGTATTCACGGGCAACGCTAAGTTTCTTGTCTTCTCCTTCTCCATCAAGCATATACTACATAAAACAATATTATTGCACACACTTGCTCTATCTAGGATATTAAACACTGACTCCTGAGCAACACAGAGTACATTTCTGGTATACAATAGTATAAAAGAAATACAGTGAAACTCTTTCTCCCAGGCAACGCAGCGTTTAAAAAGACCTGCTCTATGTAGGATAGATCTAAGATATTGATGACTCCCGGGAAACGCCGAGTAAACATACCTGCTCTGTCTAATATGTAATCCCGGGCCACACCGAATAAACAAAAGACATAAGTTCTTTCTCCCGGGCAGCGATGCGTTTAAACACACCTGAACAATCTAGGATGCTGCGCAATTTTGGATTACTATATGCAACTTACCAAATGTAATACTGTAATCTTACATTTATTGCTACTGAAACTACCCAAATAAAATTAAAGATGCTTCCAGAGCACTACTAAAACCTCTTATCTGAGTTTCCCACCCCCCGTTCATATTATGAAGAGAAGCTTAAAAACGTTAATTAATTTTGAAAGAAAATGCCGACCGTAAGATATACATTGAAATTACAGTGTTGTCTTTCCAAATTACGGTTGAAAAACTCGACCCCACCTGATGAAATCTAATACTTCCATTATCTTTCCCAGTTAATTTAACATACATATACGCTTTTAAAGTTTATGTAGATTCTCTAACCTTTTTTTCTATTTGACACACACAAACACATAGACACATAGACACATACATTGAGTTTTATATATATATATATAGACTTAACACATGTTCTCATATGATTCGGCTTAATAGGGGAATAAAGAGATATTTAATACGAGCAAATATAAACGAGCTTTGTTTGCATAGTTTTGCTAGTCTATATTATAATTGAACGTTTTTCTCCGTGTGTCTTGTTGTGTGTTTGTCACATATAGGTTCCAAAACGACTCGACAAAATTGCATCAGATTTGACATGAAACATAATTGATATGTTAGATCTTTTATAGGGAGGTGATGTTAATCATACTTAGTTAATACTTTAATTTTAATAATACTTAGTTAAAAAAAGATCCAGGTTGTTCTCACTTACCCCCCTTCTTCTTCTTTCGTTTGCTTCACAGCATCTCACTGTTAGATCACCAGCTCGGTTGAGAAAATCCATGTTAATGTTTTGTTGTCTAGCGCAGTTATGCCGGCTTCGCCGTTGGGTTGTCGATATTGAAGGCATGACTCGATGATGTGGTCTACTGTCTGTTCAGAGTGACAACAGTCGCAGACAGCCGAATCCCTGAGTCCCCATCCTTTCATGGTCGCGGCGAAACGGCCGACACCTGTCCTGGGGCGGTTGAGCATTGTCCACTACCGGCGAAGGAGGTCCATGCCTGGTAGGTTATCCGGGTCCTCCACAAATCTGTGCAACCTTGATTTATCTGCTGCCTGACATTCCTCCGTCCAGCAACGTTTCAGCCAAATTCGTTTTGTGACGTCACCGGGTGTTAAAAGCAGGGGCTGGTGGGCTGGACATACTCCGAGAATGGGCGTCGTGACTTCAGGCGAGCTCGTGGAGGGGTGTCTGTGGCGAGCTTGTGGAGAAGGTGGTCCTCATCGATAGTGGTGTCTTTTACACTTACCCCCCTGATGTAATACCGTCCAATATGGATATATTCAATGATGATAACACGCTCTATTCTCGACATGCGGACATATCGAACACGCACATATCCAAAACAATAATCGAATTCTTACAAAATAACCCGCAGTCTGTAGTAGAATGGCGCTAAAAATGAATGGTTCCATTGAATGCTACAAAGCCAAACTCTTTTCTTTTAACAATTATAAGAAACTTTTTCAACCACTAATTGCCACGGCTTATAGCATCCTTCCTAAGAGTCAAACGTTCACACGGCTCTGTCTAACATTCACATGCCACACGAATTGGAATCAATCCATAATATATACTGCCAAGTTCGCTGTTAATAAGGTTGAATCCCTCTACCAAGCTAAACAACTTCTCACACCTGTCAGTATCTTATAGCTCTATTAAACCACCGTTCGCCTAGGCATTACGTATTGTTGCCACATCTTGGCTGGTGCACAGATTACTAGTCTATCTCTCTCTGTTGTACAATATGCAATAAACAGTCTATATTTATCTACCTCCCACAAGGTAAGATGTGACACAAGGTCGGGAAAGTGGGATTAGATAAGCCAGCGCTCGAGAGGTGAGCACTCTGGCCATTTAAAAATTGCCTAGGCAGCCCCGTCGGCATTCCCCGGTAGGGGCGCCTCAGACAGTAAGCAATAAACTTACTCCTCCCCAAAGAGGGGAGGCGAAGCCTGGGAGGGTGCACCTCCTAGAACTGCACAGGACCAGACAACCCCCAATAGACCGGCGTAAATCCAGACCCAAAGGCCCGGACGATATTGGTTTATTAGGTGGGGTAAAAATACCCCTGGAAACTAATAAGACCCTCACTGTTTACTAAGCTCAAGCCCCTGGCTCATCGTCGCAATGTTAAATCACTATGCATCAAATTTGGCATGAGACATCTTTGATATGCCGGATGTGTCATTGGGGTGATTTTAAGAATACTTCTGCTCCTGCACTATTTTTACTACTGCTGCTGCTACTACTACTACTACTACTACTACTACTAGTAGTAGTAGTAGTAGTAGTGCTACTACTGCTGATGCTTCAAATAGTAATAATACTAAATAAATTGAACACTATAAGATCACAAATTATTTAACAAAATTACAGCAAATCAGATATGACGCACCCTTGTCATAACACATAACGAATCATTAGATATGAACATTTTGGTACTGATATCGATCCTGAACCAGTTTTCGTGAGGTTCGACTCAGAAGCGTTCGGCTGTCCTACGCAAACGCCCGAGTGTTGACGAGCCGATTTGTACCAGACGACAATTTTGATACGGTGCTGCGCCCTATGATAATAATGTTTTGCTTGTTTTTGTTGTTGTTAGGGTTAGGGTTAAAAATATTTATTTGATAACAGTTATTTCGCTCTATTTTGCTTGTTTTATTTGTTTTGTTGTTTAAACAATTTCTTGCAACTATAACTAAAAATTATAGGACGCAACAACGTATCAAAATAACAAAAAATATTTGTTTAATAACAGTAACTTCGCTATGTTTTGCTTTTTTTTTTGTTTCTTTTAGAAAATTTATTGAAAATATAACTTAAAATCATAGGACGCATCACCGTATCAAAATTGTCGTCTGGTACCATTCGGCTCGTCAACACTCGGGCGTTTGCGTAGGATAGCCGAACACTTCCGAGTCGAACCTCACGAAAACTGGTTCAGGATCGATATCAGTACCAACATTTTAATACTGATAATGTTTATTTTAAATTTAAAAAAATAAACGTAAAATGAACCAACTTCGGCCATTTTTGAAATGTTGTGCCGTTTTCCGATTGGCCGCCAAGTGACAGCATGTCAGTTGCTCATGTATTGCATTTACAGTCTATCTTTTCTCTGGTATTTTTGTAAAATGTTTGCGGAACACTGAAATGCATTACTTGCAGCTGGTAAACAAAGTAAGCGGAAGATGGATATCCTTTCAGGTCTTCAGAAGGCAAAAACTCATAAATCACGTATAAAGTAGTTAAGTAGGAATTAGGGTTAGGGTTAGGGTTAAGTAGGAATTCGAGGTTTCACATTATTTAGTGATGCATATTTTATTAGAAATAAAATATAGTCGCACATAATGAGTGTTGATTTGCGTTTAGAGAACAATATTTGCAAAAAGGAATGTTTTGTCTGTATTTACAATGAATAGTTGCACTTAAAATGGATTATATATATATATATATATATATATATATATATATATATATATATATATATACTAAAATTAAACAAATATACACAACACTCTAAGCAAATAACGCGTCCAAACGATAGTGACACGTGACTTCACATTTCCGAAACAAATGACAACAGAAGCTGAAGAGAGCCGGATAGCTAAGTCCTTCCGTGCTTGAAACCGACAGTACGAATGTTGTACTGATTTTTCTATACCAAAATAAATAAATATTACGCTTTTAATTTTTAATTTTAATTCTTAATTAATCGAGCACTCTGATGGGATTTTTCCTGCTATATAACAAAGAAGTTATATATATATATATATATATATATGCGTATGCATATATTTAATTTTACTTCAGTCGACGTTCTCAAAAATCAAGGGACCCTTCCTGGGGCTAACGCTTTAACTTCTATATGAGATACATAGATATTCGACTATGCTGTTAAAGTATTCCTCACCTGTGAAATTTTGACTTAGTAAAACAGTTAAGAACATTAAATTTCCTCTTCCCGATTGACCAGTTAATTACGTTATAGTATATCTTTCTATTGGTCTCTTGGTCTTACCGGATTCCAGGACAAGAATTCATCTAGTTTGGTGGAGTATCACGCTAAGTGCTGTTACTTGAGGTAACATCACTAGGAGGTGCACCATTCTTCGTATCAGCAAGTGTAGATACGTGCCCGATAGATTTTATTTGAGCTTCGAATACTATGTAACTGTGAATATCTGGTCAAGGTTTACTTGTAGGGTGAAGTATCTTCATGTCAGGTTGTCCTGACAAACTATTGTAAAGAGAGACCTAAGACACTCGAGGATGGTGTCTAGTAGGTAATTCAAACTCCGCCAGTTTCATATATACATACACACATGCATAGATAGAATCTCCCTTTTATTATTGAGGCATATCCTTTGAAATAGAAATGGTTTATGAATGATAACATTTTGTTTATGTCTCGAAAGTTATTGATGATAGGAGGTTAAAATGATGTATTTTAGCGGTACCGATAGAGGCGTTTCTTATGGTGTACACTCAAGGGTAGTGTCTAGTAATTCAAACTTTTCTTTTTTATCATTTTAATTCAGTTTATCTAAAGAGATCAAGGGGGCCCTCTTGAGGTTAACACTTGATTTCCCTATGAGTAAAATTTATATACGAGGGGGGTCTTAAGGATAGATGTTGTTCCTTTTAGGGCTGCTATCTGTACTTCCCTACAGTTTGGTCTTCCAGGGATTGTTTCTAAGTATTTTATTAGATTTTTTTCACTAGACCAGTTGCTCTCACTACAACCGGTATGCTGTTTATTTCATCGAGGGACCATGTTATTTTTAACTCATTCTTGAGGTCTTGGTATTTGGTTATTTTTTCACGTGCGGCTCTATTGAGGCCATAGTCGTTTGTGTGTCTTTGCATGGGTCTTTCTACAGCAACATTTTGTGAAAATACTAACCGCACACATCACATGATTTACAGACTCCAACCGAGAGCTCTTTCCAGGATTCTAGCTGTTCCATTGGGTGCAGTTGTTTGGATTTCTCTTGCACTTGGTTCACCAGGTATACTTGCCAAATACTTTTTCAAGTTCTTCTTTATGAGTTCAGGTGTTCCTATGATAACTGGAATGATGGAGATCTCTTTGAGGTTCCAGTTTCTTTTCATATCATACATTAGACCTTGATATTTTGTTATTTTCTCCCTTTCAGCTCTGTTTAGGCCTCTATCATTAGGGACACATACCTCAACCAAAGTTGCCACTCTCTCTCTCTCTCTTGTTCCATATGACACTGTCAGGTTTGACAGCTGCGGTGGGGATTTCATGATCATAATGGATGGTGTATGTCTCATTCCCCACAGTTATATCAGGTAGATGTTCCCAGGGCTTGCTGCTACACCTGATATTCAGTTTCTTACAGATGGTCCAGTGGAGGTACCTGCACACTCTATTATGTCGTGCTGTGTAGGAGCACTCTGCCAATATAATATGCAACTCGATATCAGGTCGCTCACACTCTCCACTTCGGTGTGGCAAAACCGGCACTTGTTGTCCTGATTAAAATGCATTTGTCATGCATTTGACTCTAGTCTTGGGCGACTATTATAAGCCTCTCCTGGTCGTTGTGGGTGGGGGCTCCCCTTTTTAGCCAGGCCAAGAACCCTTCCTTATCAATATAGTCCTTGGAGAGCTCATCGAAGAAATATGGGGCACGTTTCTGTCCTGACCACTCATTAATCCACCTGTTCTTAAAAGTCTGGGTGTATCTCTTCCGGCTCCTTTGGGCTATCTCTGTGGCATGATGGTTTGATGTTTCTACCTCATCTATATGACAGCCCTGTCCAAAATGCTTGGCCAACTTTGTGTGTTCGCAAGTGCCTTTTTAAATGCACATTTCTTGAGAATATAGCTATATTAGTTTGTGTATAGAGTTTCAAATAATATATGCGTGAGTATTTCTTTCACTTTTATTCTTCATGCAGCGTGCGATTACACCAGGGTTGCTATCACAGTTTTGGTGCCTAAGGCGATACCGCCACCAATGACGCCACATGCAGCTTTGGCTACCGGATAGAATATTATTTATTTTGTTTGCTTCTGCCTGTCTTTTTCCATTGATAAAGTGTTTGTTTCTTTGACGATAACGTTTATGACAACTGTCTTGTTCGCATGCTGTCACCTTCAATCGAGAGCTTTCACAACATTTACTTTTTTAAACCTATTTATGGCCAAATTAGTTTTGATAAGATCAAGCTGGAAGCTTGTTGCGTTACAATCTGAATCTGTTTTATGCTTCCATTTAGCGACCGGTCAGACATACCTATTTTAAATAGGAAGGAAATGGTTGAACGTCCAATAAAACTACGGAACCTGGCCTTTATTGGTAACACGTGACACATCTAATTCTCTTTCGCGCAGTCGGATCGAAGCAATATACAGGGTGATTCATAAGTCACTTCACTTAGCTATTTATTTTTGAAATTCTAAAGTTAAAAAATACGGCAATACAAAACAGAAAGTTTATTCAACAACATCATTTAGGGGAGTTTAAAATTACAGCAAATTTTCAAAATTTCCACCTTCGTTCTGCATGCATAGCTCCATTCTTTTTGCAAGGAATTTACGACTCTTTCTAGCTTAAAATTTAAATAAATAAAAATAAATATATATAGAAGCAAATATATAAACGAACAAATTTAGAATAAAAACTAGCAGTAATTAGAGAGTAAGATAACAATTATCAAAAGTTCATAGTATGTTTGTGCTTCATATGGTAATCATTTTGAATAGCTAAGTGACTTATGAATCAGCCTGTATATCAATTCGCCTTCCATTCATGTGCCTTCTACGTCTTTCCCTCGCAGGAATAGTCAACTCGACCAGAAGAATACATTTTTTATAGTGAGACCAAAAATGTCAGTGCGTTTGAAGGATGTAAAGTAGAAAAGAGAAAGAAGGGTGTAGATCTACTGATATCCACAAGTCATGTGCTCTATTTAAACAACTTTATTCTAATGTGTTCATAGTTTCCCGGTGCGAAAATTGTCACTCCTTGCGAAAACAACGGATAAACACGTTCTGGGTTACTATAGTCAGCTTATTAGTAGCTTCACATCGGATAGCGACAATGTGTGTGCGACCACCCTCAATACTTGATTGTGGAGCCAGGTGTATATCTGGAAAGACTTGGGACTCGCAGAGAGCAAATGACGCAAAGTCGCTCAATCCGTCTGGCACGAACCACAAATATCAGTATCGCTGACTCAGTATAACAAGAGGTTGGTTAGGTTTAAGGTTAGGGTTAAGGGTTAGGGATAGTTGATAGGAGATCATAAGTAGATCGCAGCAGAAAATATATAGCTAGAAACTCCAGAGACATGAACACATTCAATGTAATCGTGATTGGTTCAACTGAAGTCCATTTTCTCCAGGTAGACTGCTTCACTTGAATAACAGCAACAGCTCTTCGCTTCTCCTCCTCGAAAATGTTTATTTCTGCCATCACTATGTTCCCTTTTCTTCCTTGGGTCTTCTTTAGAGTGACGACCTTTCACGGACAGCTCGGTTGATTGGGGTCGGATATTCAATCGGATGTTCAGTCGGACGTTCAGTCGGATATTAAGTCGGATGTTCAGTCGGACGTTCAGTCGGATGTTCAGTCGGATGTTCAGTCGGATGTTGAGTCGGATATTAAGTCGGATGTTCAGTCGGATATTAAGTCGGATGTTCAGTCGGATATTATGTCGGATGTTGAGTCGGATGTTGAGTCGGACGTTCAGTCAGAAGTTCAGTCGGATGTTCAGTCGGATGTTTAGTCGGATATTCAATCGGATGTTCACTCGGATATTCAGTCGGATGTTCAGTCGGAAGTTCAGTCGGATATTTTGCCTTTTTAGACTTGGCATCTCATCAATAACGTATAAACTTTATTATCATTTTCTTAGTTACTAATTCAAACTTCTCAAGGCAAGTTGTATGCGCAACACTGTAAAATGTCATTATCTGCTGGAAAATGGGAACTTAAAGATGGTTAAAAAGTGTTGATGAGAATTTCTGATAAAGGTGTGAACAAGTAGTTATCTGATTGCTTTTAGTTCACTGGATTCATGGTAAGTTCAGAATTTTTGTTTAGAGGTGGCGATCAGCAATGGTACTCTGAATGTTGTGGATGTAATTCGGGTTCGTAATCCTGGCATTTGTTTTCAATTCACAAATAGGAGTATATATATATATATATACAGTTTAAAGTTCATATTTTTTTTTAAGCATCTATTTGACATTTATTAAAGAATAAGGTAAAAAGAATTACCTTTTTAAGCATATAAAGATGCGATATCATTTTAAAAGAAAATAAATCGAAACCGATTTTTTTTTCTTCTTTTTTTTTGTATAAACCTTCATTTTTTTATTGGTTTATAATGATACAAATAATTTCGCCAGTTGAAAACCTGGCCTCATCAGTGTGTTTATATCCCGATGTTAATGGATTTGGAGGTTTCCCGACTACTGTTGTGGTAAACGGGCTTAGCGGAAGTTGTTGTTGTTTATCCGTTTTCAAAGACACACTGATGAGGCCAGGTTTTCAACTGGCGAAATTATTTGTATCATTATAAACCAATAAAAAAATGAAGGTTTATACAAAAAAAAAGAAGAAAAAAAAAATCGGTTTCGATTTATTTTCTTTAAAAATGATATCGCATCTTTATATGCTTAAAAAGGTAATTCTTTTTACCTTATTCTTTAATATATATATATATACATATATATATATATATATATATATATATATATATATATATATATAGTCATCCACATACATACTGTTTCGTTATCTCACAGATCTTCAGTACGACTAGACAAGTAAGCTCGAAAGACGACTGTCGAGCTGACAGTCAGCGCTTCTAACGTCTACGCTATTATCCGACCGCTGAAAGTAAGAGAAATCTCAATATAAACATTGTCAAGTGCCTGAGAGCTCCAATTGTTTTTACACAATGCCTTAAAAGCCTGTGTTAATTAGCGATTTCATTACGAGAGCTCTACTCAAGAAGTAGATGATGTATAGTCATTCAACGACATACTGTTTGGCTATATCACAGCTCTTCAGTGCGGCTAGTCAATCAAGTACCTCGAGGCGGGATCGAATCAAAACTTGACTGCCAGGCTGACGGTCGACGCTACTCTCTCTCTCTCTCTCTCTCTCTCTCTCTATATATATATATATATATATATATAGGAGTGCGAAAATTTATGTTTTAGCATATACCTTCTATTTCTTATGCATTTTAATTAATTGGAAGCTCGATGATTGTCAATATGTAACAACAGAGCACATATAAATAGACAAAATTTTGTTACATTCCAAAGGCCAAGATTTTAACTTATTCATTTTATTTAGATATCATGAAAATAGAATACATTTGAAATTTTCAGCGAGATTCTGCCCTTACAGTTCCTTTAGAGATTCGTGACTACTTCAATTGGCTTCCCCGGAAAATATTATATATATGATTAAATTTCACTAAAATATAATATACAGTTTTAAAAATACATCTCCAACCATACCTTCCTTTGTTGAGCACTTAGAAATTAGCGACTTCTTCAATTGTCTCGCTCGAAGTATTATACACATAAATATCTTTCTAGTTTTTATGTAGAATCTCTAAACTTCAAACTTTAATTCCATAGAGAACACATACATATACACAGGCCTTTGCCTATGTAATATATATATATATATATATATATATATATATATATATATATATATATATATATATATATATATATATATTAATAATCCAGAAATCATTCAGTCACTGCCCAATGAACTTAAAAAAGAGGAACAGAAACCAATAGTAACATATAAACTAGGGCAAACTATCCGGAATAAGGTTTTTAACTATAAAAAAACTGTAGAGAATTTAAATATTAATGATAATGATGAAATGTATATACCATCATGTGAATGTGAATCCTCCCCTGTATGTAATACTGACAAAGGGCATATAATTACCGGTAATCTAGCGATAGTTTAAAATTCTAAATTAAGAAAACTCTTAAGTAAAGGCCCAAACTATAGAGAACCTAAATGTTTAAATTATGCGAAATGTGTTAAGGAAATAAATAAAGCGTTAGATAATTTCACTGCATCCGTGGCTAAAAAACATAAACTATTACACTCTACATTTGACGCATGGAAAAATAATATACTTAGATTCGTAAATAAAAAAGTAGAACGTTTAAAAGAATTTAAACACCCTAAAAGAACGAATCCCCTCCTTAGAAATCCACAAATAACTACGGAGCTTGAAATGCTTCAAAATAGGTTTGTAATAGTTCCTATTGATAAGGCGACAAATAATATAGCTTTTATCTGTAAAAAGTATTATATACAACGCTTATTGCTAGAAGTAGGAATAATAGGTGAAGTTTCAGATACTTATAAATTAAGTAATAATAAAAGCGATAAGATTATTATAAACAATACTGTTATTTGTGAAAAATTAGGATTAAAATTAGAAGAAAAATACAAAAAACTTCCATCTATGTATTGGATACCTAAAATGCATGAAACACCAGTTGGCTCCCGTTTCATTGTTGCCTCAAAAATGTGCATCACTAAACCTTTAAGTAAGGCTGTGTCTAAAATCTTTAAATTAATTATAAACCAAATAAATAATTTCCATAAAAAAAGTAAATTCTATAGTAATATAAACCTATTTTGGGTGGTAAATAATTCCGATCTAGTAAAAGAAAAAATAGATCGTATTAATTCTCGTAAACAGGCTAAATCAATCTCGACATACGATTTTAGTACATTATATACAAAAATACCCCATAAAGAACTTATTAAAGAATTAGGTAATACTGTAGATTTAGCTTTTGCAGGAGGAAAAGGTAAATACATAGACTTTACAAAATCTAAAGCCTTTTGGTGTAAAAATAAAAATGGTAAGACGAGTGTATCTAAAACTGGTCTGGTAATGCTTATAAGTCACCTTATAAAAGAGAGTTACTTTCAAATAGGGAATAAATTATTGCTCCAAACAATAGGTATTCCAATGGGTTTGGATCCGTCTCCATTTTGGGCAGATCTATATTTACATAGACTGGAATATATATATATGTCATCATTAATAAAAAATGATATATCTAGAGCGTATAGTTATCATAGATGTAGGCGATATATTGACGACCTTGTTTGCATTAATGATAGCGAAGAGTTTGCAAATACTAAACATTTAATATATCCTAAAGAGTTAAAATTAAACTGTGAACATAAGGGAACACAAGCTACTTTTATTGATTTGGATATAAAAATTGAAGATAAAATATTTATCTATAAACTGTTTGATAAAAGAAATTCATTCCCTTTTCGTATCGTGCGAATGCCATATAAAAATAGTACTAGCCCTGTGTATATATTTTACGGGAGTATTATGTCTGAATTTCTGAGAATTGCTCGTGCTACCTTAAAATTAGTAGATTTCATGCCCCCAATTTCTGATCTAATAATAAGAATGATTAACCAAGGTGGCGATCAAAATAAAATATTTGGACAATTAAATAAGGCAATTACTCGCCATCCTGACGCTTTTAAATCTTATCAAATTAATCAAAATATACTGATAGAACAAATCATAGTATATATAAATAGCAATAATGTATAATATGTATAAACGTATATATAACACATCTGCTAATTATAATAAGAAAAACAATAAAAATACAGTAGAAAGAAAGAAAGAAATGTTAAAAAAGAAGAAGAAAGAGAAGAAGAAGAAGAAAACCGACAGTTATGAACGCCGATTTTAAACACCGGGAGTTGGCAAAGAAGAAGAAGAAAAAGAAAGAAAAAGAGAACAAATTAACGGTTAACTTATAGACGCAGATTTGAAACAATGAGAAAAGAAAAAAGTCGACAGTTGTGAACGCAGATTAGAAAAACTAAAGTGAACAAGGAAGATTAATATTTATTTGAGGTTGACAACAACGGGGAGATGGACAACAAAGTAGGACGAGGGAGAAAAGGAGGAACTAAAGGTATATATATGTGTGTGTGTATGTATATATATATATATATATATATATGTATATATATATATATATGTATATACATATTTATTTATTTATCTTTTATTTTTTGATGTGTTTATGTTTTTTATATTTATAATATAAAACTAAAAATAATACATTAATAACTTAAATAATAGTGTCATGGATTCGTCCAAACACTTTAAAATGCAGCAACATTTTTGTAAGTAACGGATAAATTTTATTAGACAGACGAACAGCACAGGTAAAGAATTTTTTTTTTGTGTCTTAAATAACTAATATAAGTTAGCAAAACATTTATATGGAACAAAACGTAGATTTAATATAAGGAACGTTTATGTTTTTGTCTTTTAAGGGAAGTGGGGTCTGATCAACTCTGCTGGGAAGCCATGAAATTAAATACTGTCTTGTTTTTAAATTCCCGAAACAGTTTTTCATGGTAAACAACTGATGATCCCTTAAAATAGTGTTAGAAACTAACTAATATAATAACTGTAAAAAATAAATTGACTTACATGAGTGATTTTCCACTGGAAGACTTGAGACTATAATTTTTTTTTTTTTTAATATAATTTTTTTTATTTTTATATAGTTTTAATGGTTGAGAAACTTCCGAGACTATATATATATATATATATATATATATATATATATATAGTAATTGTCTTAGGACGGTTATTTAACTAGCTACGAATACAATTAATTTATCGAATTGTATGTCCCCTTACGAAGATTTAAATCAATACATATATAACACAATCGTTTGCCTGAGAGTGTGCCCGCACCGTGACGACTTTCCTGGAAGGGCTCTTTCGTCGTGACACGGTACCACACTAGTTATTTGGACTAAACGATGGGCACATTTCCTTTAAAAAACAGGTTCATACCTGGTCATGTAAGTACTTGGTCTCGATACACGGCGGCGATATTTGGCATCATTATACTGGCTTAATTAATTCTCTCCTGAGAATTAATAATCTGTTGGGACCGCTGTGGAAATGAAGGCTAGCACTGAGAAAACAAGCAATTTTATATATAGAAAAAATTAATTTTATTTATGCCGAAAAAAGCATATTTACTCGAGGTTCAGTTAGTGAGCTGTGTCCAACACGAGCCGTCGCGTACACAAGCAAACCCCCACACTGTCAATATCTCCTCCGCTATGATAAAGTGAGAGGGAAAGAGAGAGAAGGGAAGAGAGAGAAAGAGAGATGGAGAAAGAAAGAAAAGTGACGGAGCAAACACAGCCACCATTGTTCCGCGTTTCAACATATCTCGGGTGACAGTCTGTTTTACACATCTGCCACTGAATTGCTTTGACATATATCTTTAATTTTCCAAACATAACCGAGCCTCTGGTACGTTACTATGTTTGAAGCAGAGCGGTCGGTTCTGCGCGTCTCCCTCAGAGGGGAATAGGGAG
This sequence comes from Sepiola atlantica, assembly GCA_963556195.1. Lineage (NCBI taxonomy): Eukaryota > Metazoa > Mollusca > Cephalopoda > Sepiida > Sepiolidae > Sepiola > Sepiola atlantica. Next base: position 40,241,535 of record OY744517.1, read on the forward strand.
TTTTGCGTAAGGCTTTTAAATCTGGAGATCGCTAGCTTCTACAAAAAGGGACTTATCGTTGTGTCACACATATATGCTAGTAAACTAATAGTATATACTCTTTTGCGTCTTTTTTAATAATAATAGACCGTAATGGGTTATCTGTATTATGGCATATCACCTCTTTATACCGAAAGCACAATCCTCATTATACATGATTAAACCTGCCTTTTAGCTAGGAACGACGTGTAGTACCTGTTCTTACACTACACTTCATATTTCTTACATTATGCCTTACCGGTGGTGTATAAATCCTTTATACACCCGCGTTTCGTTGTGAACCCACGTTTTTGATAAAGCGCACGCGAGTCGATCCTCTCGCCGGCGCCGCTGGCGTACTCGCTGTGCAACTCAGGTTTCTCGTCGGCTGTTTATAAAACCACGTGGACACGAATATTCAGTTTTTTTAACAGGATTTATTCAAAACAGAAACAGAAAACAGGTTTGCTTTCTATGCGTGATAGAAAGAGAGAGAGACACACACACATATAGAAAGATAGATCGCTTTTTTCGTTATACATAACTATATTGTACACCCCCCCCCACCCTTGCTGGGGCTCATCGGGGGTACGGCGACGTTGTCTTCTGCTTGCTTCAGTTGTCAGCAAAAAAGAGACAGAAAACCTTCTGTCCGGAAGTCATGTTGTTTAATCGACTTCCGTTTTGAGGTCACCTCTAACCTTTGGGAAGTCACTCAAACATTTCTATCCAAACACGGACATCGCTATCTAATATATTTTCTGCCTTAGATCTTCTAGACTGTTAGCAATTTTTATTTTTGTTCCAATTCCAGAATGCCCCCTTTGGGGGAGCTTGATTTTCTCTTTCTTTTAGTCTAAATCTGCCCTCGTTAAGAGGCAAGTAGATAGGAACTTGAATGATTAATTGGAGGTGAATTGTCAAGAATTAGTTCCAGGTATGCTGCGCAAAAGATTTTCGTGTGCTTTTTTCTTAAACAAAAACGACTTTCCGTATACATGTTAAATATCCAGTCTAAGTGTCCACAATTAATTATAGTAAGTATTGCTATATCTACCGACGTCTCCATTCTTGATTTTCACTTGCGAAAGATAAAATGCAATGAATTTATTTCAAATTACGTTGCACATTTCGTGTTATGATATATCTTCTGGGTGTGCCTGAATAGTTTTATGGAAACCGACACCAAGTTCATTATCCTGTTAGATAAATGGTGCTCATTTGTACACTAATACTGTTCAGAAATTGCACGACCCCCACCATATCTCCGTCGCCTTGAGAGGGGGGATTGCAACGCATGCTCAATTAATTGTATCCAGTTAATCATTTGCAATCGTTTTCGGCATTAAATAACTTACATACGGTTAATATACAATAGTCGAACGGAACCAACAAACTGACTCCTACTATGGTGATTGGGGACATGTAAGTGCTCATATAGGTCTGTTTGACATCCGCATCCTGTTAATAAACACAAGAATAAAAACGATTTGATACGATTAAAGTTGGTTTAAAATAAAGTCTTGTATTTACCGCCATTCCACCGCGGGAAAATGTTTCTGTTGAATGAAGTGGATTCGAACCCGACACAGATAGGCCCTCAGTTCCTAAATCACTTAGCCACCGTGCCATAGTTTGTAAGTAAGACGCCATATTTTTTCAAAGTGATTTTAATTATAAAAGTTGAATGTGAATTGAAACAACGTATGACATTTCTGACGCCACTGACACACGAGTCCCATACAAAGATCATCGAGAGAGATTCATATTTCCAGGGACAGTTTATTTATTGGGTGTGTACGTAAATAGAAGAAATATTACAAAATAAATATGCGTGCATGTGTTTTGGGTTGACAAGATGGCGACGATGCCTGACAAGGAAGATAAAAAGTTGGTTGGAAATAAAAGAAAAACTTAGAATATACTTATGCCCCAATTTTCAAAATGGTGGAAGTACAAAGAAAACAACGACCGCCATTCCTAAGATGCGTCCCTTCAATATTCACGCTTAGCGAGACAAATGCGATTTTAATCTTAAACGTGACAGACCAACATAATTTTTATTTTTAAATGTGAGCATTACAGACATAAAAAAACATTATTTGAGCCTTAATCCTAACAACCAAATAAAATTGCTATTTCAAAATTAAGTGGGACAGATGGACGAACATTTTATTTTAAATCTAAGCGTGACCGATTGATGAACATACTATTTCAAACATAAGCGTGACAAACAAACACACATGCTTTTTCAAACTTAAGTGTGACAGATCGATGAACATTCTATTTTAATCTTAAGGGGGACAGACACACAAACATGCTTTTTCAAACTTAAGTGTGACAGATCGATGAACATTCTATTTTAATCTTAAGGGTGACAGACACACAAACATGCTTTTTCAAACTTAAGTGTGACAGATCGATGAACATTCTATTTTAATCTTAAGGGTGACAGACACACAAACATGCTTTTTTAAACTTAAGTGTGACAGATCGATGAACATTCTATTTTAATCTTAAGGGTGACAGACACACAAACATGCTTTTTCAAACTTAAGTGTGACAGATCGATGAACATTCTATTTTAATCTTAAGGGTGACAGACACACAAACATGCTTTTTTAAACTTAAGTGTGACAGATCGATGAACATTCTATTTTAATCTTAAGGGTGACAGACACACAAACATGCTTTTTCAAACTTAAGTGTGACAGATCGATGAACATTCTATTTTAATCTTAAGGGTGACAGACACACAAACATGCTTTTTTAAACTTAAGTGTGACAGATCGATGAACATTCTATTTTAATCTTAAGGGTGACAGACACACAAACATGCTTTTTTAAACTTAAGTGTGACAGATCGATGAACATTCTATTTTAATCTTAAGGGTGACAGACACACAAACATGCTTTTTCAAACTTAAGTGTGACAAATCGATGAACATGCTACTCTACGTATAAGCGTGACAAACAAACGAAATTAATGTTTACAAAATAAAAGTATCAAGCCGATGGAATAGTATTTTTAACGTAACTGTTACAGATCGATGAAAAGGCTATTTCAAACATTTCATGACAGAAAACAGACGGACAGTGCTTCTGATGAAAATAACTGGACGCAGATTAGTTATTTAAGTAAGTTACGTCCATTTAATCTACACGTTTTGCGATGTAAATGTTGTTTTAAATTGAATCATGACAGACCAAGCGACCGATCGATAAACGAATTATGACCAACGAACACATACTACACTACTCTCCTAAGGAGTAGGTAATCCCTGGGAGGATGGTCTCATGACAACAGAATAGATACTACAGTAATAAAAAGAAGCAAGTAATCCCTGGGAGGATGGTATCATGACAACAGAATAAATACTACATTACCCTTCCCACATAAAAAAGAACAAACCAATGTCTGGGACGATGGTATCATGACCACAGAACATATACTACGCTACCACTACCCACTCCAAAAAGGAGAAAGCAATGCTTGGGAGGATAGTATCATGACAACTGAACAAATATTACACTACCGAAGATGATGACTACTTTGCATAGTCGCAGGTTTTTGACCATCTCTTTGAAAGGAAACAGTCCCAGGCTCATTTCAATAAAAGGGAGATAATATGCCAGCATTTAGCCTGAGGATTCCCCCCGGGGATGAAACACGGGAGCCTCTGTGTAGCTTGATTGCCATATATATTTTCATTGCTTACTACCTAGCTCTACTTACGTATCGACGCCTGTTGAAGTAAATACTGAAAACTGACACATAACAAATTATATCTCGTTATAATATTTTATGTGGATACATGAAGTACTAATATATATATATATATATATATATATATATATATATATATATATATAGGTTAGCACTAAATATCATATTATTTTACCTCTACTTACAAGATGGTTAGGGCACATTGCCCCGAGGTCAATAAGACAGAATGAACTAGGTCTTTCGAAATTTATTATCGTATCGTAAAAGGGTATGGTGAGTCAACAGTCGAAATGAACCATATAGTATATATATATATATATATATATATATATATATATATATATATATATATACTAATAAGTGTTTACTTAAATGTGGATAAATGCTTGGCTAATTTTATAATTGTATCTTCCCTCCCTACTAAATATATTTATTGTACCTTGCTAAGTCCATTTTACATTGGTCTTGAGGCATTTGTAATATATATGTATATATATATATAAGACAGTTTATATTATATTCCAATAACCATGGTTTATTTTATTACATTTATTTTTATTTTTTAACATTTCCAAAAAATTTTAATTTATGTGAGATATATTTTAAACGGTCCGTTTCATGTACCTTGTGCCAAACAACATTTGTATGTCAATATCGTCTCTGCAACAACTACAAAATCATCAGAAAAAATTCACAAAGAGTAAAAAGTTCTTGGATTAGAGTGTCTTAAAAACACCTACACTATACATCAGTTTCATTTTATGTTGAAAACAAGCAACAAAAAAAACAAATAAGAATTGAGAGCAAACACTCACACGTGTGAGATTCAACTATTCCGCCATTTTTAATTTTTCGTTCAAAGCTAATATCTCCTAAACATTAGTGCGAAAAACGTAAAAATTTTAATTCGGTAATATTTCCTAAATTATTGAATAGGTTCTATAATTTATTTATAAAGTTCCAGTTAACTTGAAGATAATTTATTTTTTACTAAAGTTATTCCAATGTTTATTTAGGTCGTTAGGGTGCGAAACTCATTCAGGTACAGTATTTTAGAGATAGTTTCATATTGTCAGCCGTCCATTCAATCATCTATTTAAAAAAAATATTCTACATCGGTGTTTTTATGGAATGTATATAGTATTTATTAATAAATCTTGTTTTAACAATATTTAGATAAGTTTAATTTCCAAGGATTCTACACTCAAGTAGTAAGTTACTAATTAAAATGCGAAACTAATGGGGGGGGGGGTCACTCACGGCGAAATATATCCTCCAATTAGTCAGACAACAATTCCAAAATACCGAAGGGGGCATCAAATATTTATTTATTTATTTTATTTCTAAAAGTAATTCAAAAGCAGTTTTACGGGCGTCTGTACCTAAAAAAATAATCTTTACTACGTTTAAAATCCAATTCATACTATCAAGTGAACAGCGAATGTAAACATTAGGGTCTCACTTTAATGTTTATTGTTTACACCTATTATTTGGTCGTGTTCCTCCTACTGTTTATGTATCAATATGCCTATTTATGTACATTCACAAAGATGTTTAGTATCTATCAATAAATTTATACCATATACACACATATGCACACACACATATACACATATATATATATATATATATATATATATATATATATATATATACATACATATATATATATGTATACTTATACACATACGCACACACACCCATAGAAATATTACCTCGGTATAACATGTACGATAAAACTCAAGCATTTCTTTTTCTTCTTCTAAAAACTAAAATTAAGTGCATATAAGTTTTTTAAGAATAATGGCAAATCCCATTTCACTCTAAACAATTAACGTGACTAAAATAGGAATTAATTCATCCTTGTTTATTTTTCTACGATGAAGCTTGGTGTTACCTAAAAACTAAAAGTTAAGTGCAAATAGGTTGTTTCAGAATAATGTCAAATCCCATTTCCCGCTAAACAAATTAACGTGACTAAAATAGGAATTAGTTCATCCTTGTTCATTTTTCTACGATGAAGCTTCGTGTTTCCCTTTTCTTCTATAACTTTAATTAAGTGAAAAATAGGTTATTTAGGAATAATGCCAAATCTCATTTCACTCTAAATAATTAACGTGACTAAAATAGGAATTAACCCATCCTTATTTATTTTTCTACTGCCACACCACTATGGTTCCAAGTAGCTAAGGGGGTCATTACATATTTATTCATTTATTTTATTTTGTTTTTATATATAAAATTATTTTTCAAAAAGAATTCCTTCTTTCACTATTATGAGGATTCATAAGTAGTTAAAGGACATCAATACCTAAATTTACTCGTGATTACGTTTTCAATGTAATTCACATCACCGTGCGAATACCGACAGGCACTATTGTGCATATCAGTTCCCACTTTTATTGTATGCTTATATTTAATATTAGGTTATGCGTACTCTTAAACTTATCTATCAACATGCTCACCTGCATACATTAAGAGACCCGAACGCAAAAATGCGACAAGCAACATCTCCATAAAAACTCTGCAAAACCATCTCTACGGAAATGGTTGTATTTCAACACACTACAAGCCCCTAAAAAATATGATACCAAATAGTTTCTTATGATTTCCATTAAAGCAATCTTACCATCGAAGTTCAGATTCCATACGTTCGCATCTTTCTATAAATGAATCGGAACTATCACGCTCAACATCCGAACCTCCCACACACATATATATGCATATAAACCAGATATAAGCTTAATTGCTACGGTCATTTTAGTTATACTTGATGGGTTCTGTATCTAAATGGTTTAAATTGAGGTATTAGTACTCAGTTATCTACTATTAGGTTTATGTTTTGTATTGACAAAATAGTCTTATATAATTCCTATACCTTAGTTACTTACATATTCATGTTAATGAAAGCGGTTACCAGCACAGGTATTTTATATGGGGCTGTAATGGGATAGGATGTATGCGGTTCTATGTAGACAGTTCTGAATCACCTCCTGTCTTTTATTTAATAACTTTTCTTTAGACATAACTATATTGTAGGATTCCAGAATACAAAGGTTGCAACTCTACCTAGTATAGACTATTTTAGGTTATATTGTATGTTTTTGCTATTTAGTTCTCTTACATGCTTAGCTAAAGTCGTAGCAACCTTTTTTGAATTTGTATTAGGTTCTTTAAAAGAGTGTATATGGTTTCTATATCTGTCTTTAAAACTACATTCTGTCGAACCAATGTATGTTTTAATTCTGTTTTCCTCCATAACGTTACACTTATATACTATATCTGAAGTTAAACATTTCCCCTCTAAAGGGCATTCGCTAATATTTCTACAGTTACATTGGGAGCTATTATTCTAGTTCTGAACTGTACTAGTATCTAAGTTACTATTCTTTTTGATTTTTGAGTTATTTGAACTTATCATAGTAGATGTTAAGTTTATCGATGTTGTAAAAGATAGCTTAACTGTATTTTTATTTATAACTTTGCCTAGTCTACTATCTCTAGGAAAATTTCTCTCGATAATTTGGTAAAATTTGGTAGTTAGTAAGGACATTTAATCCATAAGGGGGGTTAAACCGGAGTGAATTTCTACGTCTATTTTTCTTCACAGTAGTATTTACTACGGATGGTGGATTTGTTGATCCTCTAGTGTTAAGTTTAGTACTAGTGCAGTAATCCTCGTATTATTCTCCTATTGATTTTTCCGGGATTTCCCATAGCCGTGTTGTATGATATTATATGAGATGCATTTCTATGAGCCCCAGAATTCTCATTGTGCTACACCGGGTTTTCCTTTATGTAGTTTATTTTCTCAGTATATCCAGATCTGGCTAATGCTTCATTATAATATTTTTTATTTTTATTGAAAAGTGATTCGTTAGATGATAGTTTTGATATTCTCTTAGAGATACTAGGGATTATGGCTTTCTTAATGGGTCTCTCTCTCTCTCTCTCTCTCTCTCTCTCTCTCTCTCTCTCTATATATATATATATATATATATATATATATATATATATAAATATATATATATATATATTTCTTAATGGGTCTATATATATATATATATATATATATATATTTCGAGAGTTTACAAATATATTTTTCCCTTCTTTCATAGAGGATTCATCACAACGAAAATATTTATTATTTTATTATTTATTTATTTATTTCGTAAAGCTATAGTTTCTTTGCACGTGTTCGCTACCTAACAAGTACCTTGCTAGGCAGTTTTTCAGGGGGGATACGAATCTAAGATAATTGACCTCAACAACTGACAATACCCCACAGAGGATGGACACAATTGAAATCATTTAAGAAGAAAAAAAGGAAAACAAATTCAAAAGACAGCTCAAACAACTCGGTAATATATATATATATATATATATATATATATATATATATATATATATATATATATATATATATATATATATAACTTCTTTTGTAATATAGCAGGAAAAGTCCCAGCAGAGTGCTCGATCAATTGAGAATGAAATTTCAAAAATTGAAAATTAAGAGCGTAATATTTATTTATTTTGGTACAGAAAAATTAGTACAACATTCGTACCATCGGTTTCAAGCACTGAAGGACTTAGCCATCAGAAATGTTAAGTCACGTGTCACTCGCATTTGGACGCGTTATTTGCTTAGAGTGTTGTGTATGTTTGTTTAAATTTAGTGTAAGGAAAGTTTAATAAAGTTTGAAAAAGGGGGAGGGAAGTTACAGTTGAGATTTAAAACTGGAGAAGATTTAAAGAGATATAAAAAGAATATAAAAACGTAAAAATATTTCTATATTAATCTCGAAAGAAAGAGAGAGGGGATGTGTGTATGTGTACACACACACCCTCTCTCTCTTTCCTTGCCTGTCTGCTTTTCTGTCTTGTTATCCCTCTTCCCCCGCTCTCTCTCTTTCTATCTCTCTCTCTCTCTCTCTCTCTCTCTCTCTCTCTATCTATATATATCTATATATATATATGTATATATATATATATATATATATATATATAATCATATATATATATATACACACTTGAAGTCAACAAAATTTTAACATTGCTCCAAGAATTCAAAACAAACAATTTGAAAATATTTCATTTTGTATTATAGTTGTGATGACTCCAAACTATATTTCGTCAGCGCCATTTACAACATCACATACACGTATGTGTATTTAGGCAAGAGCCCATTATTGATGCACGTTTAGTTGAATACCACGGAATTATTACGGTTCATAATTTTTTTCTTCTCGGCACTTGGAACCATATTAAATCAGCTACCAGCAAAGACCTGAAAGCTTGCTCGCCGTATCGAGAACATTACTCTCTATATATATATAATCCATGTAGCTCTCTATAACTGTACTGCCGGTCAAATAATCCGAACCCTGGACCCCTGCCACCATTTACTCAACTCCAACACACTCATCCATTCGGCCGACGTGACACATATATAACACGTGAGAGAAATAAACCCTTTATTTATTTACAAATATAGTAAGTTTCAGAGAGTATTCAACCTGTCTTAAGGGGGAGAATTTCAGCAGTTTAGCTTAATAAGAAACGTTACATATTTCTCTCAAACTGCTTGACTTAAAGGGAACTTGGAATAATATTTTTTTAGATAAATATTTATTATCAACAGACACATATTTCATGTTAACTAACAATCATCAGTGTGCTTATATATACTGCTGGTCGTGTGTGTGCGTCTGTGTATAAGTAGGCAGTTATCTTTCAGTCTAGAAGCATCGGTGTTATATTGGACAGGTTATATCATTCTCTTAAAATACGAAACGACATAATTCTTCCTCTTGTAAAACGATCTTCCAGTAATTTCTCATTCTCCTTACCGCTCTTCTGTTAAATGAGAAGAAAAGCGAAAAAGTCCGGTTGTTAAGAATCATCGGTCGGCATTCCTGCGTCCAGGATCCGCTTTCCAGCGTCTTTTTGTCAAAGCACTCACATTGACGCCGCCCCTCTATAAGATTGCCGGCCATGATGGATGGACGCTTTAATTCGTACAAATAAGGTATCGAGAAGCCGAGAGCGACGGGCGAATCCACACGCAGTAGAAGTAGTAGCAGTAGCAGTAGTAGCAGTTGTTGTAGCAGTAGTAGTAGTAGTAGTAGGAGTTGTAGTAGTAGGAGGTGAACAAGAAGTAGTAGAAGAGAGAGAAGTGGTCGTAGAAGAACAAGGGGAAAACGAAAAAAAGGGTGAAGAATAAGTAGTATTAGTATTAGTATTAGTATTACTATTATTATTATTATTATTATTATTAGTAGTAGTAGTAGTAGTAGTAGTAGAATCACAAAAAGAAAACGAAGAAGTAGAAGTAGCAATACTATGTTATGAAGAAAAAGAAGATGAAGTATACGTAGAGGAAGAAAGAGAAAAAGAAACAGTAGAACAGAGAGAACAAGAAAGAAGACAAAGTAGTAGTAGTGGTAGTTGACGAAGATAAAGAAGAAGATAGAATTAGAGAAAAAAGAAGAAAAAGTGGAACAAAAAGAAAAAAAGAAGAAAAAGTAAAACTAAGAGAGAAAAAAGAAGAAAAAGTAGAACTTTTTGTTCTACTTTGTCTTTTTCTCCTAACTATAACCCAACCCTAACCATACATTTAAAAAAAACTTTATTTCAGAATAATTACAATAATAAAATCCATTTTAAGACACATCGTAGTTGAAACTTGAAACTAGAGTTCTCTCCTCCTTATTTGACCCTTCTCAAATCAAAGATAACATTTTTTTTCGGACCTACAGTCCACAAACACCTAGATTTTTGGAGATTATTAATTTGTCTATATGATGGTGTGTATTTCCCTTTAAGTGGTAAGCTATGTGTTTTAAATACATAGTTGTAATTCAAGGTTTAATTGGCATGATTATAATTTTGTAAAATATTTGAGTGCTAGTGTTTTGTCTCTTTAGTGTTTGAGGGGCTTCATACCTTATATACATTTATAGACTCTTCTCCAGTGATATACTGAAGACCCCCAGTTCTAATCTCAGCCCCCAGTAGTGAATTCTGTTTTAATTTTATATATTGGGATTATTTTGCATTATAGATAAAACTATGATGATCAAGTTTGGATCGTACAGTGAAGAGTTCGAATGCAAAACACCATAAATTCAATTTGTTTAAATTCTCACTCCTCACACCTGACATTATACTATTTCTCCTGACATTATACTATTTCTCCTGACATTATACTATTTCTCTACAAAGCCACCATCCGCCCATACATGGAGTATTGTTGCCACATATGGGCTCGTGCATCATCCACTAGTTTCTGCCTCTTAGACAAGGTCCAAAAAAGAGTCGCCAATTGTATAGGTCCTTCACTATCCACCACGCACCAGCCCCTGTTCCATCGCCACAATGTTGCTTCCTTGTGCCTGTTTTACAAGTACTTCAATGGATTGTGCTCTGATGAACTTGCTGCTCTGGTGCCCCCACGACGCTAATTCACTAGACCAACCTGACAATCTGCCAAATCCCATCCATACACTGTGGAGGTCCCCAGATGCCGAAGAGCTTTCTACTCCAAAAGCTTCTTTCCTCGTGCTTCTGAACTCTGGAACTCCCTACCTGCTCCATGCTTTCCTGACGTTACTAACATGCAGAAATTTAAAAATTATGTAAACAGACATCTCGCTGCACAGCTCCCAATTTAGGTTGACCCCCCCCCCATAAAAAAAACTCTCACCGTTTTTCTCAGTAGCCCCTTACGTCTACAGTGGCGGTCTGCCTTGTTTAGGGTGAACTATGTTAAAATAAAATTGAGACTTTAATCAATAAAAGAACGAATGTATTAAATATAGACTTCCAATATAAGCTTATCTTAATTAAAAGCAACAATTAATTATTCCGGTATCAAATTATGTAAAACATAATTTGATTGTGTCGTCGAGTCTTAAAATGTAACACTTTTTATAGTGCTAGTTTCGTAATTTTTAAATGGCGTTTATCGCGTTTTGCACTCAAACGCTTCAGTTATTCGGTGTAATTTGAAAAGTGATTTCATATCAGCTCCTCAAGATTTAATTTTTCTTTCAAACAAAGTATATAAACACGCAAGGGATACTATGATTAGGGGTCAGCTTTATATTAGGCATTCTGAGTGGGGAGTTGTTCAGCAAGATGTTTGTTTGAATTATATTTACATATCTGCATGCTGGTAGAGTCAGAGAAATAAGGAAATAGGGAAGAGATTCCAAAAGCAAACGAGTCGCCATTTTTCTACACTGAAGGAGTGGCTTTTGCTGCTAGTCGATTTTTATAGAATATTTACGTTGTACAAGTGTAGTAAGTCATCAGAAAACATTCCGCGGATGTATTTGTAAAAGAAGCATGGAGATGAGATTATGCGACGATGGTACAGAGGCTGGAGGTTGGTAGAGAGTGCGGGACCTATTAGTTTAGAGACACTTATTTTGTGTGCCACCATTCGGAACAGTTTGATTTCCTACTTAGATGTTTATCTACACTACATGATATGGGAGATTAAAGAGAACTACTTATCCTATACAATGGCCAGAAATGATCTTGACCTATTATTGGCATTTCTCTTCCATTCAGCTTTAGAACGAATCATTATGAATTTTGGGACGGTTGCGAGAAAAGCACAACCTTCGTGTTAGTTTGGGAAATCCTAACACCATTTTCTTCAGTTTGTCTGCCGATTTTCATGAACCCATTAGCGACGATGATTCCTTTTTATGAGCAGAAAGATAATTAACAATATTTTAGCAGTTTAACCATATCCCCAACCCTATCCATAACCATAACAATAACCATAATCATAATCATAACCATAACCATAACCATAAGCATAACCCTAACCCTAACCCTAACCCTAACCATAACCATAATCATAACCATAACCATAACCATAACCATAATCATAACCATAACCATAACCATAACCATAACCATAATCATAACCATAATCATAACCATAATCATAACCATAACCATAATCATAACCATAACCATAACCATAACCATAACCATAATCATAACCATAACCATAACCATAATCATAACCATAATCATAACCATAACCATAACCATAATCATAACCATAACCATAATTATAACCATAACCATAACCATAATTATAACCATAACCATAACCATAACCATAACCATAATCATAACCATAACCATAACCATAACCATAACCATAACCATAATCATAACCATAATCATAACCATAACCATAATCATAACCATAACCATAACCATAACCATAACCATAACCATAATCATAACCATAATCATAACCATAATCATAACCATAACCATAACCATAATCATAACCATAATCATAATCATAACCATAACCATAACCATAACCATAACCATAACCATAACCATAACCATAATCATAACCATAACGATAACCATAACCATAACCATAACCATAACTCTAATCATAACCCTAATCGTAACCATAACCCCAACCCTAACCCTAACCATCTGTATTTTTCATAGACATCTATAGTAATCCATAACTATTAGAATGTCTTTCAAATATTACACCTACTGTCTGATGTATATTGGCAAAACTGATGACTCACTTTTCAGCGGAAGTATACAATCAGTTTCATCTATCATTATATAAAAATAGTTCGATAAGTAATCTTTATAAGCAACTCACATTTTCATATACTGTATAAACTAATGTTCTATCCCATTAAATCGAGTAAATATTTCAAAGTAATTTTGCTCAAACATAATATTGTATTTACAAAATATATTTTGGTAATAAATTGGACAACATAATTGGGGCACTAATAGGTTAACCGCCGTATGGTGCGTCTATTTTGACGGACAGCATACGAGAAAATCATCCGCGTACAGTGAACCATCTATTCCAATATTGAAGGGTTGTACAATGTTATTTATTTAGATATTGATAAATATTACTAACGAGATAAACCCTTGCGAAACATGATGATTCCGCTCTCTAGTGTCAGGGGCTGTTATTCTAGTATATATTTTTTACATTCCTATTTTCTAAGAGGGGTTTGGATGCCGAGAGGACGAGTGTCATTTAATTCGAGGTCTTGAATATCCCTCATGCTTGCTTCTTATGTGGCATCGTATTCTTTTCTCCATATACAAAAATTGCAATTAAGTGCTATTTGTTATTAAACGCCGGATCGGATAAAATAGTCGGTACTATTCCTAAACCCAATTACATCTTTGATGAGTACAATCTTAACCTGCAATGTGTCATTACTTGATGGATCATTTTAGTATAGTCTATGTTTCAGCATATTACCGTCGAATTCTTCCAAAGTTATGGAATTATTCGGCTGAACTCTCTTTCTCTCTCTCCCTATCTCTCTCTCTCTTTATATATATATATATATATATATATATATATATATATATATATATATATATATATATATAAAGATAGATGAAAGAAGAGAGATAAACATGTACGAATAATAAATTTATTTCAACTTCGATTGCTCAATGCAAGGTATACTCGGTAATAAAATTATGTTTATTATTCTTTCCTTAAGCCAAGGTTTTTCAAAGATCAAAATCTTATCATCAGAGGAATTACATAGATAGATAAGTTGGCGGTGGAAAAGCCAAAATTCTAAATTTGAAAAAATATTAAGTAATGGAGAGTGAAAAATTTTATCACCGAGTATACCTTGCATTGAACAATCGAAGTTGAAATACATTTATCATTCGTACATGTTTATCTCTCTTCTTTCATCTATCTTTATAATTGCTCTATCTCGTATATTGAGCTTAAATTATTTCACTATAGGTTCTATCTACTAAAAGTACACTTTTAGTACCATATTTTATTCTACTTTATTCTCTCTCTCTCTCTCTCTCTCTCTCTCTCTCTTTCTCTCTCTCTCTCTCTCTCTATATATATATATGTATATATGATTATTTTTATTTACACACACATGTACAAAATCTGCGACACTAGCATGTCGATGTTATCGATCAACAGCTATTATAAAATGAGATCTCATCAGGCAGAGTCAGAATCCGATCTTAACCATAGATCATATTTGGAAAGAATGAAATGGAGAAAAACGTATATATAAATTAACATGTCATCAAATATTACTTTTTACCACTTTAAAAAGTAGATATTATGGTAAGATTGGAGCCTTGCCGTTGCACCGTTAAGATTCTACTTTTTTAGGCGATTACACGTACAGACTGAGAATTTGATGGTCAAAACAAAACAATTATTTTAGATGAGGGATCAGTCTCGTATTCCGAGCTACAAAACGTAATGATAACCCAAGTCTTGACATGATATCCACGTAGTGGACAGGGGAGAAGAACAACGGAGAAGAGACAAATATTGAGATACGGATTGAAAGGGGTCGCGAGAAGTTTTAATATAAAATGTGTTGCACACACTTTCTAACCTCTTTATTTTATTTGTTTTGGCTCCGGGCAATACCGGGTTGCCCTTAAGAAATGGGTAGAAAACAGGGTGGGGGGATCACCGGGGTTCACTTGGTTCGAATCGTGTAACCGACAGAACAATCATTCTTTACAATGATGATTCTCGTAAAAATATGAAACACATGTGTATGTGCATAAGAATTATAAAATAATATTATTTACGACCCCTGTAATTATAAGACGGGCCCTTTTTGAGAATTATAATTAGGTTGCTAAATTTAATGCATAATGCGAAGTTCCGCCTAAATGGGTCGTGTAAAACAGTTTAAAGCGTTCTGGATATGTGAAAACATAAATAGACCATAATTCTCTTTTCTTTCGACTCGATTGTTAAGTTGGCCGATTGATTCTAGGGCTTCAGACTGAATTTAAAAGTTGACTTGGGGCTGAGGTTTGAATCTTGTGACCAGCAGAACAATCATCCTCACACTGATGGTTCCCGGAAAAGGATGAAACACATGTTTATGTGGATAATAATTATAAAATATTTATTATAATATATATATATATATATATATATATATATATATATATATATATATATATATATGAAACTAAAAATATACATTCAGAGGATAGAACTTATAGTGAAATGGTTTAAGCTCAATATACGAGATAGAGCAATTATAAAGATAAATAAACGAAGAGAAATACACATGAACGAATGACGAATCTATTTCAACTTCGATTGTTCAATGCAAGGTGTACTCGATAAAAACATGTTTATTTTTCTTTCCTTAAGCCAAGGCTTTTCAAAGATTAACATCTTATCATCAGAGGAATTACATAGATGGATGAGTTGGCAGTGGAAAAGTCAAAATTCAAAATTAAAAAAAAAATATTAAGTAATGGAGAGTGACAGTATGAGTGTAAAAGAATATGGAGTCTGTCAAGTCGGTGAATGTCCGTTGAGAAAGAGTCCGGTGAATGGAGTTTGAAAGATGGAAAAAAGGGGTTTCGTGGAGGCAGCGTTGAAAGTGTTCAAAATGAAGTAGATCCAATAGAAAAGATGTTCAGTCTTATATATATACATATATATATATATACATATATATAGAATAAGAATAAATATGAAACTAAAAGTAAGCTTTTAGTAAATAGAACCTATAGTGAAATGGTTTAAGCTCAATATACGAGATAGAGCAATTATAAAGATAGATGAACGAAGGGTGATAAACATGTACGAATGTCCAGATTTATTTCAAACTTCGATTGTTTAATTCAAGGTATATTCGGTAATAAAATTATGTTTATTATTCTTTCCTTAAGCCAAGGCTTTTCAAAGATCGAGATCTTATCATCAGAGGAATTATGGCTATTTTAACTAACCCTCCCGCCTTCTGTCTTACCTTCCCTTTTTCCAACTCACCTCTTAATTTTTACCTTGTTTTTAACTTAAGGACCTCTTCTCAGAACTGCCTCAATATTTCACTGCTAATGTCATTCGTTTACGATTCTAATCCGGCCCAGGAAGTATTGTTTAAAATGGCCCGATTTTTTCATTTTAATTCCGTTTAAGTGCGCTCTATCTACGATTTGAACTCAACATCTCACTATTGGATTTACTTCATTTTTTAACGTTCTCCTATGCTGTCTTCACGAAACTTTTTCTTCTCTATCTACATCTCCTTCCATTGGACACCTTATCAACGAACAATTACCATCTGGACAAACCCCATATCTTTTTTACACGAACTTTTTTTCACCCTCCATTTTCTTGATAATATTTTTTTTAAATGTTGAATTTTGGCTTTCCTACTGCCAACTTATCTATCTGTAATATTCCTCTGATGATAAGATCTCGATCTCTGAAAAGCCTTGGCTTAAGGAAAGAATAATAAACATAATTTTCGTCCATCTATCTTATATATATATATATATATATATATATATATATATATATATATATATATATATATATATATATATATAATGTGTTTGCAGAATCTTTAGTGTATGAAATCCCTGTGTAAATATCAGCTTATTCCCATGATCGTATTTCACTTCTCTCCTCTTTGTAATTTCCGGTAAGATTCTCTCATTCCTTCTGTCATGCAATGAAGACCGCAGACCAAGTGTCAAATTATCTTGGCTTTTGGAAGAGATTCTTTCATGAAATCTACACTCCGCTCGAATATGTCATTAAGTTTTCATGAATTCGTTTTTAATGAGATGAGTAAATCGTTTAAAAAAATATTTTCTCAGATAATCAAACTCAGTTTTCTTGATTTGGCGGGTTTAAATTTCCAACTCGTTGACAAGGTCCGGTGAATGTACGCAGGAATCCTTATATATATAAAAACTCGTATGAAAAACAAAACACACCAAAGAGAAGCAAAGAAAATATATCTCCTTCCTTGCGTGAGTATTTGATTATAAAAACAAGCTGAATTCAGAAAGGTATATACGAGTATAAATATGGAGTCCTGTGAAAAAAAAATGGCGGCGCATACGTGTGTGAATACATGGAATTATATTTAGAGTTATGCATGAATAAAATAGATGAAAGAAGGATACTTAGATAAGAGAGAGGGGAGAATAAGAAAAGAAGGAGGACGAAGAATTAATAAGAAATCTAAGAAAATAGAAATAAATAAACACGTAGATAAGTAGAACATCATGAATATATATATATATATATATATATATATATATGTTTGTGTGTGTGTATGTGTGTGTACATATAATAATCCACAGAGTAATGTTTCGCCGTATCACAACTCACCAGTGCAGTTAGATATGGTGAGCGCTTTAAAGTGAGATTTGAAACCTGGTCTCCACTGTCAAACTTTTGTCCTACTTGGCCAAAAAGCGGTCTATACGCTATCTCCTTCCCTCTTGTCTTTCTCTCTCTCTCTCTCTCTCTCTCTCTCTCTCTCTCTCTATATATATATATATATATATATATATATATATATATATATATATATATATATATATATCGACCAGCTTCTTCTACTGACAATATGTATTACGGCTTCATTGAATGGAAAGTACTGGAATATCAATGTAGACTTGATGTCACTCAGAATCAAGGAGAAGCTACTGGTTGTTATCAGTGAAAAATCAGCTTGTGCGAGAACTCAAAGCAAGTGATGACAACAATAATAATAACAATATTATTATTACTATTATTATTATTACTATTATTATTACTATTAATTTTATTATTACTATTATTATTATTGATAGTATTATTATCATTGCTATTATTATTATTATTATTATTATTATTATTATTATTACAATAATAATAATAGTAATGATAATAATAATATCAATAATAATAATAATAGTAATAATAAAAATAATAGTAATAATGATGGTAATAATAATAGTAATAATAATAATAGTAATAATAATACTATTAATAATAATAATAATAATAATAATAATAATAATAATAATAATAATAATAATAATAATAATAATAATAATAGCAATACTAAAATTAATATGTTAGAATGTACGGGTAAAAAAGGCAACCCATTTCTTAAAGAAATGTTAATAAAATCAATGGAATTAAAAAGCTCATCTGATTTTAGGATTTCCATTACTTAGAGTTACTCTTATAAGTTTCCAGTGTTTCGATTACAATCTGATCAACTGTATCCTTAATGTTAACTTTCCTGCCATAGTTCCATGGTCAAGTATAAGAATAATTGCCTTCGTGCACTCCTGAGTTCACGAGTACAGAATCGACTTCGGAATCTAGTTGGATATGTTGTCGTTTCTTCCCTACATCCCTTTTGCACAGAAGAGTCTTCGTTTACTCTATCGTTATTTCTATGGTAGATGCTCAGCTGTGCCCCAGTATGTGGTTCCTCCCCCCCCCCATGTCCAACATTCACAGCAAAATCTCGTCTAAAGGAGTTTTCTTTCTTCCTCTGTGTATCTTAAACTGAACGGAACTTTCACTTACAAAGTTTCATTTTAAGAATTTCACATCTGTGGAATACAATACCACAGGGCTGCTTCCCAGCTGAGTAAAACATCATTGTTTTTAAGTCCAATGTAAAGAAATTATTGTCGAGCTGCCAATTACAATAATCAAATTCTGACCATTTAAGCCATTATTCATCGCCTACTGACAATTATATCAACCTTTATCCTCGAGTAGCATTCGGGCCTTGATAATCAGTGATACATATGTATAAAAAGATACTGCATATAACAAACCAAAAAGGGATATTTTTAAGTATAAAGAATAGATTAAATTATGAAAGAAAAGATAATGAAAAGGTTGCGAAACGGATAAGTTTACGTTGATTTATATATGCATGGATTTCTATATTTCTATATTTCTATATTTTTCTATATTTTTTATATATCTATTATATATTATTTTTATATATTATCTATTTTATATATATTTTATTATATATTATATTTTTATATAATATTTTATTTTATAATATAAATATTTTAAATTTTATATCATATATATTTTAAATATTTTAAATATTTTTACTTTTTTTAAATGTTCAATAATAATAATATTTAATAATGATATATAATATTTAATATTTAAATAATATTATTTTAATAATATTTAATATTTAATAATAATGATAATTTAAATTTAAAAAAAAATATTTTTTAAATATTTTTACTTTTTTAAAAAATATTTTAAATATTTTTAATATTTTTAATATTTTTAATATTTTAAATATATTTTATATATTTTAAATTTTATGTTATATATATTTTATATTATATTTTATATTATATTATATTTTATTATATATTATATATTATATATTATATATTATATATTATATATTATATATTATATATTATATTTTTTTATATTTTCATATATTTTCTATTATTTTTTTATATATCTACAATATATTTCTATATTTCTATACGATTAGTTTGTAGATTAATTCATTTTACAGATGTATATTTTGTAGACAAAGCAGAAAACAGGGTTCTCTTTCAAAATAGAGCACGAAATTGAAAGCGACCAGATGCAATCGCTATTTTTTTATGACGGCAGAAAATATTTAATCCCGAACGCCATATTGTGGCGACATCTTACCTGTGGGAGACATAGTTGGGTCCGCAGTGGAACCGAGTTCTGTCTACCAGGATGCAGAAGTTACGAAAATAAAAGGAAAATTCATCTGTTGCGAACATAATAATTGTTACTTTATTTACCTCCTCTCCAGGAGGTTAGGCACAAGGCCAGGTTTATCTTACTCCCACAAGGTAAGATGTGACCCAAGGTCGGGTCGATAAAGTGGGATTTGAAAAGCCAGCGCCCGAGAAGGTGAGCACTCTGGCCATTAAAAATTGCCTGGGCAGCCCTGTCGGCATTCCCCGCTAGAGGTGCCTCAGGAAGTAAGCAATAAACTTACTCCTCGCCAAAGAGGGGAGGCAAAGCCTGGGAGGGTGGACCTCCTAGAACTGCACAGGACAAACCGACAGACCGGCGTAAATCAAGCCCCGAAGGCCATGACAATACCAATCCATGGGGTGTAGTAGCTATCGGAACAGATACTACACTTTGATCTTGGCCAAATGTTACTCAAGTTACATTGGAAGCGGCTGGATCCATTGGTTCAATCATTGTTCAAGTCCGTTTATTCTTAAAAATTGAATGAATTGTAGGCGTCTATTTTGTAAACAAAGAGTCTGTGAACGATGGGTTCTGTTTAACACATAGATGACACCTTTATAGGTACAAAAACACCGGTTCAGCGAGGACCTGGAAATACTGGTTACTAAAGAGTGACTTTAAACAATCCAAAGCTCCCGATGCACTTTTGTGTTAAACCCTGGCAGACTTGAAATGGAAGAAAAGAAACGCTAGCACCAAAAATGTAGTATTTGTTTTATTTCTATGGGGAATCGCTCCAGACAAGGCATGGAGCCACTTGATGTAAGGAGCTAACAAAGAACAAATATGGTTATCGCAAAGACAGGAGATGCCTATTTGCCTTAGTCTTGAAACGACCAAGATTATAGGTAGGAGGAAAACAGTCAGCAGGAAGGGAGTTTCACAATCCTGCGGTTCGCGGAAAGAATAAGAAGTGCTAATACTACGTACACTTAATATTTTCTGTCTTCCCTCAGTAAAAGAGAAATCTATCCAGACTGAGGCAACTTTTAATTTTGTCCCAATCAAAAGTGACTCGTTTTGGGGTTTAGATTTGTTCCACATGTAACAAAAAAAGATTTTGTTTACAACTCTGTCATCGTGGGGAGGCAACCAAGCAGGAGCAATATCCCCTGGCTTTTATCTAGGAACAAAACACAGTATTTGTTCTGATCCTGCATTTCATATTTCCTGTCCTCGGTCAGTGAAGGAGAAATCATTCCAGATTGAGGCAATTTTTAATTTTCTTTTGTCAAATACAGATTGTTACTTTTTGGGGTGCTGGATTTTCCTCACATTAAAAATCGATATCGTGTCTAACTTTACCCTTGTGTGGAGGCAAGTCAATAGGGAGTACATATGAATAAAGATTAAAAAGAGGAGACTTGGACGAGAAGAAGAACGGTAAAAATGCGAGGAATATAAAAGAAGCGGAAGAAGTCAGTTATGTAGAAGTGAAAGTTGAAGAACATTATCTTAATGAGTAGTAGTAGTAGTAGCAGTAGTAGAAAAAAGAAGAAAAATAATAATAAGAAGTAATAATAATAATAATAAGAAGAAGAAGAAGAAGAAGAAGAAGAAGAAAAAGAAAAAAAGAAGAAAAAGAAGTAATAATAATGAGAAAAAATAGAAGTAGAAGAAGAAAAAAAAAGAAGAAGAAAAAGAAAAAGAAAAAGAAAAAGAAGAATAAGTAAAAGACGAAGAAAAAGAAAAAGAAGAAGAAAAAGAAAAAGAAGAAGTAATAATAATAAGAAGAAGAAGAAGAAGAAGAAGAAGAAGAGAAGAAGAAAAAGAAGAAGAAAAAGAAGAAGAAGAAAAAGAAGAAGAAGAAAAAGAAGAAGAAAAAGAAGAAGGAAAAGAAAAAAGAATAAGAAAAAGACGAAGAAAAAGAAAAAGAAAAAGAAGTAATAATAATAAGAAGAAGAAGAAGAAAAAGAAGAAGAAGAAAAAGAAAAAGAAGAAGGAACAGAAAAAAAGAATAAGAAAAAGAAAAAGAAGAAAAAGAAAAAGAAAAAGAAAAAGAAAAAGAAAAAGAAAAAGAAAAAGAAACAGAAGAAATAATAATAATAATAATAATAATAATAATAATAATAATAATAATAATAATAATAATAATACTGAGACGATATAGATACAAATCAGAACAGCAAAAACAGAACAGGACCTTTGAAAACAATGAAAGCCAGTTTTACAAAAACGTAAACGGAGAACGAATAACATCAGAACATCCTGACCCGACAGAGACAAAACACTTCTGGAGCAAGATATGGGAAAATCCTAAAACACACAACAAAAATGCCAAGTGGTTAAAAAACATGAAAAATAAACTACAGGAAATAGAAGAAGGAACAGAAACAGAGATTACTAAAGAAACCATTAAGGACACCCTAAGGAAAATGGCAAACTGGAAAGCACCAGGTCATGATAGAATACATGCATATTGGTTTAAAAAATTCACAACCCTACATGAAAGACTGGCGCAGAAACTGAGAGGATGTATCCACAAAACAGACATACCAATGTGGATGACCAAAGGAAGGACAACGCTTATACAAAAAGAAGCCAGAAAAGGAACAACCCCAAGCAACTACAGACCAATTACCTGTTTACCAACAATGTGGAAAATCCTGACGGCACAACTGAGAGAACAAATCTACCAGTCCCTAAACAAATGTGGACTACTCCCCGAAGAACAAAAAGGATGCCGTAAAGGGAAAAGAGGGACGCATGACCTCCTATACATCGATCAAAAGATACTGAAGGAGGTAAAAACACAGGAAAAAGAACATATCCATGGCATGGATTGACTACAAAAAAGCTTTCGACAGAATCCCTCAAGCATGGATAATTGAATGTTTGAAAATATACAAAATACCTGAAAAGATGATTAATCTTATTAAGAAAGCAATGGAAACATGGAGACTGGAACTGACAGCCGGAGGACAACAGCTGACTGAGATAAAGATACAGAGAGGCATCTTCCAAGGAGACTCCCTATCACAACTACTGTTCATAATAGCTATGATGCCACTTAACTACATACTCAGAAAATGTGATGCCGGATACAAGTTTACAGACACAGAAATAAGAGTAAACCACCTGATGTACATGAATGACCTAAAACTATTTGCAAAAAGCAAAAAGGAACTGGAAAAACTGATAAATATGACCAGAATCTTCAGCCAGGACATCCAAATGGAATTCGAAATGGAAAAGTGTGCACTACTAGAAATAAAAAAAGGAAAACTGGAGACAACAGAGAAAATAGAACTCCCCACCCAAGAGGAAATGAGGGCGCTAGACGAACAGGATAGTTACAAATATCTTGGAGTTCTGGAGGCAGACGCCATCAAATCTACGGAAATGAAAGAGAAGATTGGAAAAGAATATTTACGAAGAACAAGAAAACTCCTAGAAACGAAATTATATAGCAGGAATCTAGTAAAAGGAATAAACACCTGGGCAGTAGCACTAATAAGATACTCTGGACCATTCATAGGCTGGACCAAAGAGGAACTCAGGCAGCTGGACCAGAGGACCAGAAAATTAATGGCCATGCACAATGCACTACACCCAAAAGACGATATGGACAGACTCTACATGAAAAGAAACGAAGGGGGAAGAGGACTGGTAAATATAGAAGATTGTGTGGAAGACTCAAAAAAAGAGCTGGAAAAATACATAACTCAACACAGGGAAATCCTTATCACCGCAGCAAGAGACACCAATCCAACGAACAATTTGGGAAGCACCGAAACCAGAAACAAAACGGTAAGAAAAGAAAAGTAGGGGGAAAAAATACTACATGGACACTTCAGAAGACTGACAAGAGAAGAAACCAACGAAAACAGCTGGACATGGCTAAGAAAAGGACACTTGAACAGAGAAACGGAATCTCTACTGATGGCTGCACAGAACAATGCAATTAGGACAAACTACATTAAAGCTAAAATAGATAAAACTCAGGAAAACAGTAAATGCAGACTCTGTGGACAAGGAGACGAAACAATAAATCATATAATAAGTGAATGTAGCAAACTAGCTTAGAACGAGTATAAGAACATACATGACTGTGTGGGAAAAGCAGTACATCGGGAACTGTGCAAACAATTGAATTTCGAATACACAGACAAATGGTACAAACATAAGCCAGAAACAGTACTGGAAAACGAAAAACACAAACTCATCTGGGATATGGAAATACAAACGGACAAACTCATACAAGCAAGAAGACCGGATGTTATAATAATCAACAAGAAGGAAAAATCTTGCAAAATCGTAGACTTCGCCGTTCCAGCAGACCACAGAGTGAAAACCAAAGAAACAGAAAAACGAATCAAATACACGGAACTAGCCAGAGAACTGAAAGGAATATGAAGCATGAAAAAAGTCAGTATAATACCAATAATCGTAGGAGCACTAGGAACAATCCCCAAAAACCTGGAAAAACGACTGGGAGAAATTGGGATCAAAGGCATTATTGGAACTGTACAAAGGACAGCAATGATCAAAACAGCTACAATCTTAAGAAAAATAATTGAATGCGGAAACTAACCCGCATAAGCTACGAAGGATCATACGGAATCTAACACAGGAAGAAAACAAAACTACTGAAAGAACACACCACAAACAAAGAAACAGAAAATGCAAGAAACATCACTTAATAAGCCCCCCTCCCCCCAATAAATTACTACGGCCTCAACTGACACACCACAAAAATGGACCAATGAACAGAAATAGCAAGTAACACCATAAGCTTACCACCCCACCCCACAAAATAAATAAATAAATAAAAAATAATCAGCCCACCTCAAAAAATAAATAAATAAAAAATAATCAGCTCCCCCCCAAAAAAAATGAATAAAAAATATTTAAAAAATAAAAATAAAAAAATAAATAAAATAAAAAAATAAAATAAAAAATAATAATAATTAAAAATAAAAAATAAAATAAATATATATATATATATATATATATATATATATATATATATATATATATATATATAATAAAAAAAAAATGGTACCAGTCTAGGCTGACATCACACAAACTATTTGCATAGGGTCAAGGAGGATGAGAAGACCGAGGGGGACAGCAAAAACCAGACCTCCACTGGAAGTGCAGAAACTGCTGGGACCTCGGGGAGGCTTACTGCCACCCAAACCCCAGAAAACACCAATGGTCCTTGCCGGCGAGAAATCAATGGTAAACGGCTGTTGTGATACTGCACATTTATTTGCGGTGGCTATCGAAAAGAGGTGGAGAATACTGGAAATCTGGGGAGACTTGTTGTCACTCAGATTCCAGGAAATACCACCGGTTGTCGGTGAGCAATCACTGATGACCTGTGTGATAACTCCTAGTGAGTAAATAATAATAATAATAATAATAATAATAATAATAATAATAATAATAATAATAAGAAGAAGAAGAAGAAGAAGAAGAAGAAGAAGAAGAAGCACGAACGAAAGATAGAGTCAATTAAGTTCGATGCATATAAGTTTCCATATTTAATCACCAAACGTGCGATGGGAAGAAGAACGATCAAAATGTGATAAATAAAAAAGAAAAAATCAGATATTTAGAAGTAAAAGTATAAGAAAGTATTTTTTTATTCAGTAGTAGTAGTAGTATTAGTAGTAGAAGACGAAAAAGAAGAAGAGGAAAAAGAAAAAGAGGAAGAAGAAGAAGAAACAACGATTAAGTCAATTAGGATCGATGTATATAACTTTCCATATTTAATCACGTCCGACCTGAAACTAAGAAATATGGCAGTTGCTCGCCTGTGTTTGAAATTGGATCTGGATTTGAGTTACTAATGGGCCGAACATGACTTCCTTGAAATAAATGTGAACAAATTAATTCATGGAAGTGATTTTAAGCAGAAACGATGTGAACATCCGTTACCTGAGTTGTTTTTTTCTTTCGTTCGTTCTTGCTTCGTCTCTGATACCCTTTGCATCATTAAAACGTCAAGAACGCCGCCACCACCGCCGCCGCCGCCAACGGACGTCACGGTGAGTTTTCATTTTTTCACGTTCAGCCTCTCTCTTTCAGGTCCACCCATTTTATAAGACGTGAGGTGGAGGAGGCCAACCTTGACTACACCAGACAGAAATATAAACTACAATCAACGTCCGTTTCATATACCAAATATCCGCACAAATGTATAACGAACTATGTTGAATAATAATTCTAGCAATAGCCAATCTTAAATTATCTTTTGAAAATCATCGGAAATTATATTCTTACCCCCTCTTCCCAGAATACACTCATCAGTCAGTCTATCTACCGTTACTCACGAAGATTATTTAATTGCCTGTCTTTCACACTGTTATTGTTGTATTCATTTGTAAGTAAAACCTTTACCAATGGCATACTGGTATATTATTATTGTCTGTCTCAGTACAATTTAAAGTACAAACGAAATGAAGAAAGTAAGTCGTACAGAAAGCTCGACACCGAGAGTACAGAAATAATTGGTAACTTACGTTCTTGAATTATCTTCGTCCGGTTAACAGTACCGAATAAACTAGAAACAACCAAATATTAACAAGCCGCGCGTGCGTGGTCCCCCTCTGTATGTGACTCGATGTGACGAGTGTAAAATGCAATAAATATGACCAATTTGGGGCATTTTTGACCCCCGTCACCCTTTGACCCCCTGGGGGCGCGAACCAGAATTTTTCTGAGGTCAAGGATGTTCATTTTATATCCAGAACAATTGCCTCTACATTTTGGCCAAGTTTCAGAAAAGTTGAATGGATGAATCAAACGTTATGGGAGAAAAGGGTCATTTTGGGGCCATTTTGGGGGGCTTTTGACCCCCTGGGGGCGCGAACCAGATTTTTTCCAAGGTCAGCGATACTTATTTTCTATTAGGAACAATTGCCTTTACATTTTGGCCAAGTTTCAGAGAAATTGAATGGATGGATGGAAAGTTATGGGGCAAAAAATGTCATTTTTTGCCATTTCGGGGCCTTTTGATCCCCTGGAAGGGGGGGGGGGGCTAACCAGATTTTTTTTTCAAAAATCGGAGAATGTCACTTTCTAACCTAACCAAAGTTACAACTTCATGCAAAATTTCAGAGAAATTCAATGGATGGTTGCGAAGAAAAATCTGGACGGAAGGACGGACGGACGGACGGACGGACATGCCTCAAAAGATAAGTCTCCCGATTTATAAAATCGGGGAACCAATAAATAGGATATCGGCAGAAGTATTTGAAATTATTAGTGACACAAACGCCTATACCTCTGCTATAAGATCTCTGAATGCAGCATACATAAGATATAGTTTATAACCGACACCAACGTATCACTGAAACAGCACCCAACGTAAAAAGTAGACTATTTCGTGTTACAGTTGAGAAACAGCTAAATCATGCAATTTTCAGGCTGTGAGCAAATACAATATCCTCACTCTAAATTCAAAAACAACTTCTCGAAGAATCCTCACAAACTTTTCGAGATGCATACGAGATGGCAAGATCTCTTGAACAAGCCGAAGAACAACCAGCCGAATATGTGTAATGAACAATTACGGATAATTTCTCTATTCTAAATTATCTCCCCTTTGGAGAACTCTCCTGTTCGTCTTACCATATAAATAGCAGCACTAACATTGTACTGACAGTTTATGCCGAATAAAGCTTTCTTATATTACGACTGCTCTCGTTTGTGATTACAATATGTTTTCCGACCTAATCATCTCTTCGGGAGAAAATGAAAGTCTGTTTGTTACAGAAAAATATACGTGGCCGAAGGAAATGTGTTTCTTTTGCGGGAATTCAAGTAATACGCGTTACCTCTGTCCAGCCCCTTACTTAAACTGCAAAAATAAAGTGTTCGGAAAAAGGGACATTTGGGCTAAAGTCTGCGGATCATACGTATCAGTAGCATTAAATAAAGACTCTGAATTTCCTAACCTCACGTGACTAGGAAGAGACAAACATTACATTGGCTAAATGTACAATAAATCCATGGTAGATTCTGATAGGGTATAGACATTTATTAACAATGATGTGGAGTAAGCTAGTACCCCTTCCTGAGGTTGGAGAATGAGATGCCCCAAGGGAATCAAAGAGAGGCAACTCTCGTCACGAGGGAGTGAGATGTTATCCAAGTCACCGTTTGAACTGTGTACGACTCTTAATACATTCTATTATATGTTACCCGACCTTTTCCCAAAAGAGGTCTAGTCAACATCATAATAAACAACAATACTGCCAAAAATAAAGCTTAAAATTAAAAACAATATCATTGGCCGACCCTAACATACGTGATAATATTGCTGGAGAAATAAAAGTCGATATCTTCCTAAACAATAGTACACACCATGAAATGGTAGTGGAGGGAGGTAATTAAGCATTTATTTGGCGCAATTATTATGGAGAATGACGTTTTATTCAAATACACCGAAGTAACCTTCAAATGTGATTGACTGGAGGACGAACTTATCAGTGCAGTCACAAAATCAATTGTTTTCTATCCATAGACGTTTGCCCTCCCTCACATTTCTTAATCTCTCTACGGACACAACACCCACCAGTACAAAGTAGCGCCGGCACACCCTCACCAATAGAGAATGGATTAAAAACTGTCTGTAGACGTGTTACATACCCTTTTAATTACTCGTACCTTTTCTTCTTCGTCGTGGAGGGGTGTCGTCTCGATGTCGTCTAGTGGTTGAGTTCTTTCTTCGTTTCTGTACTGCCATGAACATCGCCGTCTGCTGTGTCTGCAACAAAAACTTTCCTAACACGATTCAGGAGGTGAACAATGTTTAAAATTTTGATTAGTTTTATTCAGGCGTCAGTTTTCACTACCGTTGAGGGAGAGATCAAATTACTACTTTATCGTTTTTAATTCCTAGCTTAAGTCCTTAGCCATTCGAGGAGGGGGGAAGCCTGTATTCTCTTTGGGAAATACATTCCCCTTTTCATTTCGGACTACATAGAGAAATACGTCTGTTCAGCTTGCTTCCAAAAACCAGACTGACAAAACTCCGTTTCCCACAATAAAGCCCGTGACGTCACAGAACCTCTATGCGCAGGTGCATCTTGATCTTTGACCTGAGGTCTCGTCAACGTGGTGGTCCTGTCAATGCTTGTGAGCTCCAACTGTGAGAACAGCCCTATTTTGTACTCGGTTGTACAGGTTCACCCGCACTAAATCGCGCAAGCCAAACCAAACGATCCACCACACATAAGTCCACTCAATATGCGTCCGGCCTCACAGAGCTATTATCCAACAGAGGGAAAGGTAACACCAGAAAGAATGAAAAAGTCGAGCCATAAAAACATAAATTAAACTTTATTGATGACATACAATGAATTTAGAGAAATAGTGGAATATATTGTCACTGGTAAGAAACAAGTTTCGTGCGGGCCATGAAAAAAGCAATCGTCTTGGTATGAGGAGTGTCTCGTTAACTGGATAGTCTGAATATTTTTTACCGGCGATGAGACGAAGGGTTCGCGCAGTGTAAGATGTCGGGGAGCGTGTGTGGAATATTTTTTAGACTTGGCTTATTTAACAATTTAGGTGGTTCCTAGCGTATAGTGCCAATATTCAAACACCTATTTTTTAAAAGGTGTGAAAGCGGATATTTTCTGCGATTTCGATTAGACGAAATAAAACGTCTGTATTGAGACTCTTATCCAATCAAGAGTTGGTATTGAATCAATCTTAATAAAGACTGCTAAATTTTTGAAGGACAATATAATAGAACTCTCAATTTCACAAGGGCGAGAAACAGTTCTAGTAACGTCAAATGAAAACAAACAAAAAAGAATAGTAATCGATTACAGCGACATCATCAACAGATTCACGGAACAAGATGCTACCTCATGCCCAATATATCGAAAATCGTCGAGGATATAGCCCGGTATGATATTTTTAAATACCGTTGATCTTAAATCTGCTTCCGATCAAATCCCTATCAGTAACGAGGATCGCATATTTACAGCCTTCGAAGTAGATGGAAAAATTAGATCAGTTTACACGTTTGCGATCGGTGGTACGAGGGATGAAAATATCAGATACCTTTGTCGATCTAGATAACGTTGCCATTTGTAGAAACACCCCCAAAAGAGGATGATTATAATGTTCAAAGGTGTTTATGAGTTAGGTAAACAGTAGCACATCACGCTTAATAATAATAAAAGTATTTTCTTTAAGTCACGCCCACTACTATCTAAAACGATACAAAATTGCTTGACTACGATCGGCTTGAACCTCTATTTGAGACGACACGCTTTCTAAATCTGAATTCACAGGGACGATTCATTGGAATGGTTTCTTATAACAGCAAATTTATCCAGCACTTTTCAAAGAAAATACTAAAATACTAAACCACAATAAAGCATTTCCAATATCTGCTTCTGTATTAGCTTCATTTCAAAGGCTACAAAAATCGAAATTACAGATCAAAGGATTATACGCTTCGTGTTTGATAACACTAGAAAATAAAAAAAATCGAAAACGACAAAGTATGTAAGTAGCGCATTGAACTTTCACAATTTAAGTTTAGCATCGTTTATCCTCCTGACAAGAGAAATACTGTTGCTGATACATTTTCCAGAATATCTGTATTCACGCAGTCTTTAAAAGATTTTCGCCATCTTCACTGTAAATTATGTCAGCCTGGAATGACACGACTATTTCATTTTACCAGGGAAAGAAACCTTCCTAACCCTAACCTCTAAACCTAACCCTAAACCTAACCCTAACTTTGGACCTGACTCTAACCCTAACCTTAAACTGAACCCTAACCCTTACCCTTACTCTAACCTTAACCCTAACCTTTACCCTAACCTTAGCCCTAGCCCTAGCCCTAGCCCTAGCCCTAGCCCTAGCCCTTACCCTAGCCCTAGCCCTAGCCCTAGCCCTAGCCCTAACCAAACCCTAACCATAACCATAACCCTAACCCAACCCTAACCCTAACACTAACCTTACCGTTAAACTAACCCTAACCTCAGCACTAGCCTTAATCCTAACCCTAACCCTAACCCTCGCCCTAGCCCTAGCCTTAGCCCTAGACCTAGCTCTTACTGTAACCTTAACCCTAACCCAAACCCTAGTTCTAACACTAACTTAATAAAAAACATAAGTAATTTGTGCTCGTATTGCCAGTATTTAAACCCCAAATTCATGTTTTTAACTTTATTTTAGAATAATTACAATAGTGAAATCTATTTTAAGATACATCGTCGTTGAAACTTGAAACTAGAGTTCTATCCCCCTTATTTGACTTATCTCAAATATAAGATAAAAATATTTTTAGGACCTACAGTTCACAAGCAGCAAACTCTACACTGGCAATTTCAACAACCAGGCTTTATAGTTGATTTATCCTTTAAAAAAACAATTACATTTAGGATGATTTTTAAAACATGAAAGTGCACCATTCGAATTACTAATACAGTTGTCTGATCTAGATGATATTTTGCATGTGTAATGATTTAAATATTATGGATTATCTGGCAATAAACATCTCTGAACTAATTGTGGTTTCTGATTTACAAGTGTTTGAACTGAGTCAGGTGTGAAATGGAGCCAGTTGAGTGTCGCGCAGTGATCCGGTTTTTGTATTTGAAAGGACGCACACCAAAGGAGACTTTTGATTAAATGAAATAAACTTATGTTGATGATGCCCCATCATATGACCTTGTAAAACGCTGTTGTATGTAGAGAAAGACTGATAACTGTGCCAAGTTTCATCAATCTACTGCTATGGGAAATGGGTCAGGGGCATTACTTATTGAACGCCCTTCATATACAAGCATGACGCTGTAGTTAGAGGCCCTGCCCTATTTGACATAAAGACTACGCAAATAAACTTCCATAGACTGAATTAATTTACATTAAGATAGCAGCCATTAATTTGGCATTGAATATCGGCAAAACCTGCAGGTGAAGCAAATTAATGAGTTTGCGAGAACACGACTTGTAGTGAATATCTAACGAACGCTATCGGCTCTCTACAGATGTTTACGAAAATAAACAGATGTAAGAACAAAGCCTAAGCTGTCTAAGTTGATCAGATTTGTAATACACAACTATGTATATAGGTATTTCCCCGAGTACTCCTTAATAAGGAACTAACTATTCGTTCCACTTAGTTTGGCCAGTGTGATATACAAGTTTATGAAACAAAATGATTTTACACTAGTAATTGGTAAACACAGAATTTTCCACACTTTTATTAACAATGATTTTCATGCATTTTTTAGAATCTTAATTGTAAATTAGTCGACTTAATTATCGATATATATATGAGTATTTCTAGATAAAAGAAAACTAAAATCTAGATAATTAAATTCTGACATTTAATATCGCTAGGAAAATCGATATGCTCACTGTATAATTTGTGACAAAAACACATCTATACTGCGGTGGATCGAAAGAAATCACACGAAATGCTAACACCATCGTATATATTTCTCTTTAGAGTCAAGTCTTTATTTTCTTTAGGGGTTTGGCAGCTAAAAATGTCAACTATGAAATCGTTAATAGAATTCACCATTCTTTCTGCAATCCAACCATAGCTGAGACAGATAAAGTAGTCGGTATTTAATTCGTTCCCACTGTAGGAATAGGTGACACAAGGTCGGACATTGGGGGAAGAGTCAAGCCAGCGCCCCTACATGGAACGGATCTCCCAAGAAAAGACTGGGTGACCCTGTACCCAGCAAGGGCGAAAGTGGGAAGTAGAGCCATTAACCTTCATAGTAACAACATACAACTGCCCTTGTGTAAATCCAAGACAGACAATGTCACATATCGTCTGTGACTGCAGTGATGGATCTACTTATACTGACCAGGACTTGATGAACTGTAACCTTGATGCCAAAACGAAGGATCCAGTATTGGCATGATAAGATATGTTGGTGTTTACTTCCTTACCACCGCAGTAGTACAAGGCCGGAAAGTTGAGGAGAGTCAAGCAAGCGCCCATAAGGAAGGAGCATTCTGGCCTAGCAAAAATAGCCTGGACAACCCCGTTGGCATTCCCCGGTCAGGGCGCCTCAGGCAGTAAGCAATAAACTTACAGATAAAAGGCCACCGAAATGATCCAATTCCTGCCGGACTGATTGTCGAGAACGAATCTTTGAAAGTAGTCTATGTCTGACTTACCACCGAGTTGTATTTATGAACGTCCAACAGTTTTCGTTTTATCGCTGTTCATTGAAAAATATATAGAGATACGACGTGCCAACTTGTCAATTACTCTGAAACACCTTTTCCGGCATTGCATTGTTGTAATGATCCCTACAGTTGCAAGATATTTGAGGAGCTGTTCTGGTATATATTATCGTTGAGATAACCCCAATATTAACAAGAACAGGTTGACATTTATGACTGAAACTCGGTGGAGAACTAAGGTAAAGATTGAAGTTTATTTGTTCCGAAAAAGGTTTGTGAATTTTATTTTTGAGTGGTTCTGTATCAAAAACATACATTTTACTTGAGGTGGCCCAAGACCTTTGGCACGACAATTTTAGTATGGCAGTCTATATTGGTCTCGTTAATTTTAAACTTTGAAAGCAAACTATCATATTTAGTTATATAGATTACACCTTTGTGACAAATGCATTATTCTGAAAGAAAGGAAGTACAACAGATATAGTTTAGGGGGATTGATAAAATATAGCCCTTTTAATGGGGCAAGTCATTTCATTAATTTCTTTTAGAACCGACGTGACATTTTTGTCATGTTTCTTTCTCGAGCACGTAGATGGAATATATTCATACACGAAGGAGGCAATGAGAAATAGATTTTCAAATACTTTATTTACTAAAGATCCGTTTTCCTTAACTATGAGTTGCTTCTTATAATTTGTAGAGAGAAACGCAGGGCTATACACCTCTAGCAGGACATGACAGCATTATTTTTGCATTATTTTTGCATTATTTTTGCATTGTTTTTGCATTAACGCCTGTATTCCGACTGAACATATCGCTCGAAATAGTTATACATCACACGTCAACACTGGCATATAATTTGCTAACACGCGGCATATATAACCTTTGGGTTTAACCATATATATTTCTAGTACTTACTGGATTTCCTCGCTTGCTTTCGCTTCGAAATTTAATTCCGATTCCCGACTTAAAATCATTACACCGAAACTAATCAATGATAAAAAGAAGACGCAACTAATTGATAAGAAGACAAACCAAGAGATAATAAAAGACATAACTAATCGATAAGAAGACAAAAGTTATTGATGAGAAAAGGAAAATAAAGATAATCAATGAGAACAAAAACTAATCGATAGGAGAAAGAAGACAAAACGAATCAATAAAAAGAAAAATCGCTAAAAAAAGAAAACAACATAACCGATAAGATGATCAAATATATCGATAAGAAAAATACAAAACTTTTTCTATCTATCTATCTATCTATCTATCTATCTATCTATCTATCTATCTATCTATCTATCTATCTATTGATAAGAAAAATAAGACAAAACCAATCGATAAGAAGACACAACTAATCGATAAGAAAAAGAAGATAAAATTCTCTCTTTCTTTCTGTTTTACTCTTTGTTCTTTTCTCCTTCTTATTTGGGCCCTATCATCCTACTCCGGTACGTTTCTCTTAATAATATTATAAGAAACGTACGTGTGTCCGATGTAATCTATATATTATATAGATTACGAATTTGGCAAAACATATCTACTCTAAATAAGAAAATCGTATTACTACTGCATTCGAAAGTATAATAGGTATTCAGTCAATGGTTTCTGATTGATTTCACTTCACAGTCTAATCTTAATATCAAAAGGGTCGTATCTCATTTTAAAATAGTCATATTGTAGGCGTCTCGGTGTATCCCTCATTAAAAATCATCAACATTCACTTCTCTTTGAACGCTACTATAAATTAAAATAAAGTTGCATATACCGGTTTGGTCGACACTGACATGCGCGATGATTACAACAATATTTTTCATACTTCGCACATGTCAGAAATTAGATTCTCGTTCATACGAGTATATTATGGTAAACATGCAATCTTCACTGATCGAAGTGTACACTGCATCCGTTCGCTGATATATGAGTAAATGCACTCATTTGTACCCGACTGCCGGAAGTGACGTAAAACTAGTTCGACAAGCTGAAATAAAGAGGATATGAACTGAATGCGAGAACATAAATTATGTCTCCGCGTTATTCGTAATCAAATCGGAACTGATAAAGAAAAATGTATAAACATGTATTTATGAAAAAAAAAAAACGAAAAACTATTTAAAATAAGATCACAGTAAATATTTCAAATATGTCGAATCGAAAAAATCATTTTATACATGAGTCTATATACCGCGATCTGTCACATAACTGTGGAATGTCATGTTTACCTGCGCCGAACGATCTCTATAAGAGTATATATATATATATATACATATATATACATATATATATATATATATATATCACAATCTTTTTTTGTCTTTTTTTACCATATTTCACCCCAAAAAAGGCAGCCCGCCACTGTAAACGTAAGGGGCTACTATGATTAGAGGGGCACAATTATGAGAACTAGAGTGTAGGTTTTGGGGTTCATCCTAAGTTTGAGAGCTGTGTAGCGAGATGTCTGTTTACATTAGTTTTAAACCTCTGCATGTCGGTACAGTCGGAGAAACAGGGAGCAGGAGGAGAGTTTCAGAAGCCGGCAGCACGAGGAAAGAAGCTATTGGAGTAGAAGGCTCGTCGGCATCTGGGGATATCCACAGTGAATGGATGAGATTTAGCTGATTGTCGAGTTGTCTAGAGTATTTACGTCGAAGGAGCATCAGAGTAGCCAGTTCATCGGAGCACAATCCATTGAAGTATTTGAAAACAAGCACAAGGATGCAACATTGCGACGATGGGACAGGGGCCGAAGCTGTGTGGATAGTGAGGGACCTATTAAGTTGGCGACTCTTTTTTGGACCTTGTTTAAAAGAGACAGACTAGTGGATGATGCACCAGCCCAGATGTGGCAACAATACTCCATGCATGAGCGGATAGTGGCTTTATAGAGATACAGGATAATGTCAGGTATTAGGAGTTTACTATCACAATAGAGTGAGCCCCCCTTTTTTTGCTGCAGCCTTGGCAATGTCTTCAATGTATCTGTTTCAATTATTTGCCACATATTTTTTTTTATATAAGTTCAAACATCTATTTAACAGTCTATAAACTCGGGTCTGTCATTCGTACATTTGAAATATCATTTTTACCTGCGTCCAAACATTTATTTAACAGGCTATAAACCGCGGTCTGTCCCACATACATCTGAAATATATTTACCTGCGTTCAAATATCTGTTTAACAGACTGAAAACCGCGCCCTCTCACATATACACTTGAAATATCATATTTACCTGTGTCGACGCATCTCTGTGAGAGTCTATATGCGTCAGTGTTACATTTAAATTTGCAATATCATTTTTACCTGCGTCAAAATATTTCTAAATAGGGACTACATACAACTGTATGTCACATATATTGCAACTATCATTTATACCTGCGAAAACGAATCTTTCGGCGAGTTTATATAAGTCGGTTAATCGCACATAAATTTTAAAATTTTATTTTTACTTGCGTCCAAACATCACTTAATAGCGTGTATATACAATTGTCTGTCACATATATATTTGAAATATCATTTTTACATTCATTCGAACATCTCTACGCGAGTCTATATACTTCGGTGTCTCACACATCAATTTTAAATACTTTTTCTTACCTGCGTCCAAGCATCTCCGTATAAAATCTATATACAATTGTCTGTCACATATATATTTGAACTATAATTTTTACCTGCGAAAATGCATTTCTACGCGAGTCTATAAACGTAGGTATGTCACAAATAAGTTTTTAATTTCTCTTTAACCTTCGTCCAAACCTCTCTTTAAGAGACGTCGGTCTGTCACACATACATTTTTTATAATTTTTTTACCTTCGTCCAAACCTTTCTATAAGAGCTTAGAGACGTCGGTCTGTAACACATACATTTTTTTATAATTTTTTTACCTTTGTCCAAACCTTTCTATAAAAGTCTAGAAACGTCGGTCTGTCACCTTTACATTTTTATAATTTTTTTACCTTCGTCCAAACCTCTCTATAAAAGTCTAGAGACGTCGGTCTGTGACACACACATTTTTATAATTTTGTTACCTTCGTCCAAACCTTTCTATAAAAGTCTAGAGACGTCGGTCTGTGACACACACATTTTTATAATTTTGTTACCTTTGTCCAAACCTTTCTATAAAAGTCTAGAGACGTCGGTCTGTGACACACACATTTTTATAATTTTGTTACCTTCGTCCAAACCTTTCTATAAAAGTCTAGAGACGTCGGTCTGTGACACACACATTTTTATAATTTTGTTACCTTCGTCCAAACCTTTCTATAAAAGTCTAGAGACGTCGGTCTGTGACACACACATTTTTATAATTTTTTTACCTTTGTCCAAACCTTTCTATAAAAGTCTAGAAACGTCGGTCTGTCACCTTTACATTTTTATAATTTTTTTACCTTCGTCCAAACCTCTCTATAAAAGTCTAGAGACGTCGGTCTGTGACACACACATTTTTATAATTTTGTTACCTTCGTCCAAACCTTTCTATAAAAGTCTAGAGACGTCGGTCTGTGACACACACATTTTTATAATTTTGTTACCTTCGTCCAAACCTTTCTATAAAAGTCTAGAGACGTCGGTCTGTGACACACACATTTTTATAATTTTGTTACCTTTGTCCAAACCTTTCTATAAAAGTCTAGAAACGTCGGTCTGTCACCTTTACATTTTTATAATTTTTTTACCTTCGTCCAAACCTTTCTATAAAAGTCTAGAGACGTCGGTCTGTGACACACACATTTTTATAATTTTTTTACCTTCGTCCAAACCTTTCTATAAAAGTCTAGAAACGTCGGTCTGTCACCTTTACATTTTTATAATTTTTTTACCTTCGTCCAAACCTTTCTATAAAAGTCTAGAGACGTCGGTCTGTGACACACACATTTTTATAATTTTGTTACCTTCGTCCAAACCTTTCTATAAAAGTCTAGAAACGTCGGTCTGTCACACATACATTTTTATAATTTTTTTACCTTCGTCCAAACCTTTCTATAAGAGTCAATATTCGTGGGTCTGTCACTCATAACTTCTTAATATCTTGTTTACTTGCGTCCAAACGTCTCTATAACAATCTATATACGTCGGCATGTCACATATATATTTTTAAGAATCATTATTACCTGCGTCCAAACATCTATGTCACTTAAGTTTGAAATTAGTTTTCCATCGTTAAACGCGTAGATTAAATGGATATATCTTACGAATATCCGTTCGTCTTTCATCGGTAAGTTCACATTGTCCGTTGGACAGCTAGTATGAATTAAAAGTTAAAAAAAAAAGAAGAAATCAACTTGAAATATAAAAGAGAAATAAAAAACGATGGGAACAGGAAGTGGTTTCACGAATCAAAGAGGATAATCTGGTGTCGAAAGAATACGTTCACACGTTGAAGTTTTGCAGATTTAAAAGCAGGTGGCGGTAAAACAAGGAACGGAATTAAAACAAAGAAACGAAACGAAAAGAAAATAAGGTTTGTAAATTGGAATCAATCTGTACCTTCGTTCATTCACTTTGACTTCTCTAAAAACAAATTGCAACCGACGTGACCAAAGATTTCTCACTTTGGAAAGAAACGGAAGTCTATGAGAATGATTGTTTATTTTGAATGCGATGAAAAAATTAAACGATCGTGAGGTGTTTGATAGCGCCAGGTGCGTCAAGCGAAATAAAATTATATATATATATATATATATATATATATATATAGTCATCCACATACAGACTGTTTCGCTGTATCACAGCTCTTCAGTGCAGCTAGACCAGTTAGGTGAAACTCAACCGTCGAGCTGACAGTCGGCGCCTCTACCCCTGCGCTATCATACGACACTGACTCAATGTAAACATTGTCAAGTGCCGGGAGCTCGAATTAGTTTTACCCAATGAGCTATGCCTTAAAGCTAATGGCAGTTGGCGATATCCTTACAAATAAGCTCTACCCAAGAAAGGGAGCTTTATATAGTCATCCACATACAGACTGTTTCGCTGTATAACTGCTCTTCAGTAACGAGGCCTGTCTAAAACGTATCCGACCTTAGGCCAGAAAAAATTCAAATACGTGACGGGGTTGGGACCCTAATCTCCTTCAAAGTAGCCCCTTGTGCTTTCACACAATTAACCCACCGATCCATCCACTGCCGAAAACACCTTTTAAAATATTGTTTTGGAATGTAGTTCATCTCCGCCGTCACGTTCCGCGTTATCTCTTTTTTTTGCACACTCTCAACCAACAGCTGCACTCCAATCAGTTTGGAGCCTATCAGAAAAGCTGGTCACTCTCCGCATATGTGCGGCCATTTTTGAATCGGTTGAACAACTCCTTAATTTGTGTTACACCCATCGCATCTTCTCTAAACACCTGATGGTGGAGATGAACAGCATTGCAAAAAAAAAAACGACTTAAAATTTTAAATATTTTAATCGAGCTCCGAAAATCAACACTTAACAATGTTTATCGAAATGTGCGTGTGTTTCAAAAATCATTTTAATATCACTATAGAATCAGATTAAATCTTTAAACACTTTTATTAATGTTATTTCATTAGCGTATAGACTTTATCAATTACAATTACAATTCAGATTAAATCCAGTGCATCTATTCTGTAATCAGTTCGATGTTGAAACAATGTCCGGATAGATAGACGAAATAAAAAATGTTTTCCATAATGAGAATAGACAAAACACATGAAAATCACAAACAATGTTTAGAGTCATGTAAAAAAAAAGCAAAGATTATTTTCAATTCAGTTTGTAATCAATGCTTCATCTTAAACAAAACTTAATTTAAAAACAATGATATCTTAAAAATAAAATATAGGATTGTCATATCTTTAAAACCCATCAAGGGAGGCGTGAGAGCGCTCTAGCCCTTAATAGACTGCACGAATGGCCTATGCTGGAAATCTCATTTCTATGATCAATCATAACTCAAAAACCAATAGACCAAATTAGTTAAAACTTTGCACCCAATTTTTATTTGATAGGTTCTATAAGTGTGTAGAATTTCAGCATCATTAGTCAAGGCAACCCAGAGATCCAGAAAGTGCAATCATGAAATCATGTTATCTGTACGTACGTACGTACGTATGTGCCACCCTTTATCTCATCAACTATTTGATGGATTTAGCTGGTTTTTGGCAGAGATAGAGGTTCTCGGGTCTAGTTGATGGCATTTTAATTTCAGTTTACCATATACCTTAGTTTTCCAGAAAATTTCAAGAAACCTTTAAAATGACCATTGTATTGAACACAAAAGTAGTGACATTCCATGATAAATGCCAGTATACTGAAATAATATGCCCTTAATAGGGTTAAGATGAAAATTCATATACACTAAATGTACAAAAGCAAGGAAATCCCTAAATTTTTACACTTTTATTGTCATTAAGGGTATGCGAGCACAACAGGGCTATGTATTTTACTGGTAGGAATTTTTATTCAGCGCACCTCACACACTTCATCCACTCATGCATAGAGATTTATACTGTAGTGATGTGATAATGAAATGGTTTGGTTGATATGTAGTCATACTCTTAGTGACAACATTTGGGAATTTCCTTGCTTTTGTACATTTAGTGTATATGAATTTTGATCTTAACCCTATTAAGGGCATATGACTTCAGTATACTGGCAATTTTTCATGGAATGTCACTACTTTTGTAAAGGCTATGCCTCAATAAAATGCCTTATCATAACTGATATAGTTGGTAGTTTGACTAATCAATGTATATGCTAAACTGAATTTAAAAGGCCATCAAGTAGACACTAGAACCTCTATCTTTGCTAAACATCAGCTGAATCCATCAAATGGTCGATAAGATATTGAATAAAGTGTATGAATACTGGTCATTTTTAAGGTTTTTTGGAATTTTCTGGAAAACTAAGGTATATGGTAAACTGAAATTAAAATGCCATCAACTAGACC
>OY744517.1:40287901-40390401 GCA_963556195.1 Sepiola atlantica
ACTAACGAGGCCTGTCTAAAACGTATCCGAACAAATATTTACAATACGTGACGGGGTTGTGACCATAATCCCCTTCAAAGTAGGCCCTTTGTGCTTTCACACTTAGCCCACCGATCCATCCACTGCCGGAAACACCTTTGGAAGTCTTTTTTTTAATGCTGTTCATCTCCACCGTCGGGTTCCACATTATCTCTTTTTTCGCACCCTATCAACAATAGCTGTATTCCGAGCAGTTTGAGTTCTGCTAGAATGCTGATCACTCTCCGCTGATGTGCGGCCATTTTTGAATCGGTTGAACCACTCCCTAATTTGTGTTACACCCATCGCATATTCTGCAAATACCCGCTGAATCTAACGCGACGGCGGAGATGAACAGCATTCCAAAAGAAGACTTCCAGAGGCAGTGGATTGATCAATGGGCTAAGTGTGTGCAAGCACAAGGGGCATGTTTTTAAGGGAGGTAGGGTCCCAAACCCGTTACGCATTGGAAATATTTTTCTGTCCAAAGATCGGATGCTTTTTAGACAGGCCTTGTATTTAATCATAATGCAATTTATCTTAACACGTCGCTTGATGGTTGTGACGAAGTTGAGACCTGTGTTCAGCACTGATTCCCCAGAGGAAGTCAGCTGACGATAATTAGTCATATTGGTGAATGATGGACCTGGGGTCTTACGTCCTTAGATTTCAGATTTTCCAACTTCTTTATTTGGCGAGATATGACCTCCTTAAATTCATGCTTTTACGATATGTCCATTGATTCTTGGATGTGAGTTTTGTTGTCCGATATACATTCCAGGAAGGGGGCGAGAGAGCTTGAGATTTGTAATTGATGTTTCTTCCACCGGATGTTGTGGATTCTATCCCGAACGAGCTCATATCCTACTCGTTTTGCGATCTTTTGTGTTTGACTGGTAGTTTTAACGTTAAGCCTGATGGAACTAGCTTTAGGTCACGGCATATGTATAGGAATGTAAGGTGGTTGCTCATTCTTGCCAGTTTTTGATAGAGTTTTTCGATTTGTTTCCATTTTCGTATTACTGAAAACATCTTCCCAGTTATAGTACATGAACGAGAGTATGCTACCCCCGTGGATTTAATAAAAGGTTCCGTTCAAAATTCCGTTCAGATTCCCGAATTAAACAGAAAGATTCCCGAGTTCGACATGGTACACTTGAATAAGTAAATTCAATAGAATGATGTTTAGTTCATGCTTCCCATCTACGATTGAACTAATCACCTTTCTATTGAATTTACTTAATTTTAAACATTTCTAACCTTGTCTATATGAAACCCTCTTTCCCATCTTTAAATCTTCCTTCACCGGACACTTTATCAACGGACAATCACCAACTTTACAGACTTCATATTTTGTAAAAAAAATATTACACGCACACTCTTACTTTCCATTACTTTCTTTTTTTTTTAATTTTTAATTTTGGTTATTCCACTGCCAACTTATCCATCTATGTAATTCCACTGATGACAAAATTTTAATCTTTGAAAAGCCTGGCTAAAGGAAAGAAAAATAAACATGTTTTTATCGAGTAAACCTTGCATTGAAAATCGAAGATGAAATAAATTTGTCATTCGTACATATTTATCTCTTTTCCTCCATATATATATATATATATATATTATAGATAAGCGAGTAATATAGATAAGCGATTTCTGCACGAGCGTTGAACACTGTAGGCAGCCATGACACTCCCTTGCCTCCCTGGGTAAGTTTATCTCAATTTCAGTTACTGTTTATGTCAATTTCCGAAACGTGTGGTCCTGAGCGTTTATTTCGTTATTTTAGCCTGAATCTATGAACTGCGTTCGATCCAATGCGACCGCTTACAACCGACACTTCTGCACTGATAAGGCTAAAAAACAACACTTTAATATTTAAAAAATATTTATAGTATATATGTATATATATATATATATATATATATATATAATAAAAAAGGAAAGCCAAAAACTATGTTTTCTATGCATTCATCAACGTTTCGTCTTTATTGAAAGACTTATTCAGGACGAAAAAAACAATGTAGAAAAATTATCCAGAATATTAATTTTGAATTGTCAGAAAGTGTCCAGACTACGGCATGGTTGTTGGCGTGAACAACCAAATAAAAACATGGTTATTGGAATATAATATGAACCTGACTTATATTTGCTCTGTTGTAACAAATTAGCAATTATCGAGCTGGATCTTTTAAGGAGACTGCAAAGTAAAAGTGCACTAATAGTATATGGGAATATATATGTT
The DNA here is from genome assembly GCA_963556195.1 of Sepiola atlantica. Classification (NCBI taxonomy): domain Eukaryota; kingdom Metazoa; phylum Mollusca; class Cephalopoda; order Sepiida; family Sepiolidae; genus Sepiola; species Sepiola atlantica. The sequence continues at coordinate 40,290,162 of OY744517.1, forward strand.
CTCATTAATAATTATATATATACATGTATATATGTATATATACACATATATATAAATATATATATATATATATATGTATATATGTATATATATGTCTATATATACATATATATAAATATATATATATATGTATATATGTATATATATATGTATATATATACATATATATATACAGTGTAATTCAGTGTTATGAGAGAAATAAAGGGAGTGCTCAATTATTTATGTAAGAGTCTAATTTAGCGAAAATAAGATATATCCACTTTATATGTGAAACATTTAAATAACAATACCGCATTTAAGCTTAAACTATTTAAAATAATTTAACTGTAAGTGAAATGTTGGCTTTATGTGAATGATAAAAGTGTAAAACGGCTCTATTAAAACGAAAGAAAAAATTGATCAGCCAACAATGAAAGCAAATATTTGAAACCATTTTAACATCTCTTTAAAATACAATATTCATGCAAGGAACTGTCTTTAAATATAATTAGCAGATATAAGAACACATTATTTGGATTGTTTAAAATGATTTTCTAGTGAAAACCTTGTGGAAATCGATAGTTTACTGAAAGTCAATAGATAATATAGAAAACTATTCTCTCGTACACCTCTATATAGGTAATAGATATCATTGTTCAGAAATTTAATTAAGTACGGAAGTCCATAAAAAAACCCAGAATAAATTAAGTACGGAAGTCCATAAAAAAACAGAATAAATTAAGTACGGAAGTCCATGAAAAAAAAAACAGAATAAAAATGTGTTTTTGCTTATTATGTTTCAACAAGTTATTATTGACCTTTCATAATCAAAAGTTCACCTATTCATATTGTTACTTTTTATTGACTTTTATGATTTAATAATATTTAAAAAATAAATAAAAATAACTAATATAAAATAAATATATTAATGAAAATATATAAAAATCAATACTGACTCTGCAAACAAATAAAAAAATTAAAAAAACATAAATTAATAAATTAATAAAATATTGAAACATTATATTTCTGAATTTTTTAGATGAGGATTGATAATTTGTATAATTTTGGTTATTCGGACTACATTTCTAATCTGGAGTGTTATCATACCAACGTTTCGGCCGCTGTAAGATCCGGCCTTCTTCAAGTGTATCATATCGAACTCGGAATATATTATATATATATATATATATATATATATATATATATATATATATATATATAAATAATACTTCTTTACACTGACGAAATATCCCGTAAGGGTGAAACATATAAAGTGTAAATAAGTATTATTCACACCGGTCGCCGGGCTCGAACTCCGGAACCTGAGTTATATTTCAAACTCAAATGGCATCATAGAACAAAATCGATAGAACAATTATTATTTTAATACAAAAAAGACCATCAGAAAAATGTATAATTAAACAGACGAATTCTGTTATTTTTAACAATGTTTGTATATATTTATATATATATATATATATATATATATACATATATATATATATGAAGAACAGGATTAAAAGATATAATGTATAACTTTAAAGTAAAACGAAAAATAAGTCCTATAAAGTTAAGGACAACTAATAATGATTTAATCTGTATAAGATGTAAACAATCAAAAATATAGTAAGCAAAAGTAAAAAACGCTACCATCACCAATAAAGATAATTATATAAAATACATTAAATATTTAAGTGATAAAAACTTACATATTTCCAGGCAAGAAATCATGGTCCGGAGGTAAAACGCTATGCTACAAACATCTATATTGAAGGTTCGATCCGTGTCAAAGTTTGTCATGCTGATGACGGCTATTAGCCAGAAACACGTGTCCAATTAATAAAAATGTATATATATATATATATATATATATATATATTCCATGATAAATGCCAGTATACTGAAATCATATGCACTTAATAGGGTTAAGATGAGAATTCATATACACTAAATGTACAAAAGCAAGGAAATTCCCAAATGTTTACACTTTTATTGTCATTAAGGGTATGCGAGCACAACAGCGCTATGTATTTTACTGGTAGGAATTTTTCTTCAGCACACCTCACACACTTCATCCACTCATGCATAAAGATTTATACTGTAGTGATGTGATAATGAAATGGTTTGGTTGATATGTAGTCATACCCTTAATGACAATAACAGTGTAAACATTTGGGAATTTCCTTGCTCTTGTACATTTAGTGTATATGAATTTTCATCTTAACCCTATTAAGGAAATATTATTTCAGTATACTGCCATTTTTCATGGAATGTCACGACTTTTGTAAAGGCTATGCTTTAATAAAATGGTCATTTTAAATTTTTTTAAAAATTTTCTGGAAAACTAAAGTATATGATAAACTAAAATTAAAATGCCATCAACTAGATCCTAGAACCTCTATCTCTGCCAAAGATCAGCTGAATCCATCAAATAGTTGATGAGATACAGGGTGGCACACACATACGTACGTACGTACGTACGTACACACGGATAACACAAAATCACTCCTGACTTTTATGGATCTCTGGGTTGCCTTGACTAATGATGCTGAAATTCTACACACTTATAGAACCTATCAAATGAAAATTTGGTTTATTGGTTTTTGAGTTATGACTGATCAAAGAAATAAGATTTCTAGCATAGGCCGTTTTTGCAGTCTATTAAGGGATAGAGCGCTATCGCGCCTCCCTTGATATATATATATATATATATATATATATATATATATATGATTATTTTTATTTACACAGACATGTACAACATCTCCGACACTGGCATGTCGATGTTATCGATCAACAGCTATTATAAACTGAGATCTCATCAGGATCGTAACCGTAGATCATATTTGGAAAGGTTCTTTCCAAATATTATCTAAGATTAAGATCGATTTCTAACTTTTCCTGATGAGATCGCAGTTTATAATAACTGTTGATCGATAACATCGACATGCCAGTATCGCAGATTTTGTACATGTCCGTGTAAATAAAAATAATCATATATAAAAGCTCTATTTGATATTAAGCACTTTTTATAAACCCGGTTGAAATTCTTTGGATTACTACCCTGTGGATGTTTTACGTGGATTATATATATATATATATATATATATATATATATATATATATATATATATATATATATAAATTCAAGATCATGCGTAGGGTTGGAGTTTAGGGTTAGGGTTAGAGTTAGGGTTAGGATTAGCGTTAGCATTAGGGTTCATGGGTTAGGGTTAGGGTTAGGGTTCATGGGTTAGGGTTAGGGTTCATTGGTTACGGTTAGTGTTAGGGTTCATGGGTTAGGGTTAGGGTTAATGGGTTAGGGTTAGGGTTCATTGGTTAGGGTTAGTGTTAGGGTTCATGGGTTAGGGTTAGGGTTAGGGTTAGGGTTCATGGGTTAGGGTTAGGGTTCATTGGTTAAGGTTTGTGTTAGGGTTCATGGGTTAGGGTTAGGGTTCATTGGTTAGGGTTAGGGTTCGGGTGCATGTGTTACAAAATGAACCAAATACTGAGTCTCTACGATTAACAAAACCGAATAACCGCGAAAAGTTTGAATTTTTCTGTGACTTTGACTTTAACATTTGACCAAGATATCCCAAAATTAAATAATTTCTTAGATAGACCATGACAGAGATTTTGACCAAGTTTTGTGACCAATCAAAAAACTCAACTTCAAAAATTAATTATGACTAATATATATATATATTCTCAAGGCGCGTGTATTTCATTGATGTGGTTAAATTGTGACCGACGGAGTGACCAACGCACGAACGGGCAACCCATCAGCACAGACGCATGTACGCGTCTACAAATACTAGTTACATCTTAAGCGTTACAGACCGCTGAAAATGTTATTTCAATATTAAGCATGACAGCCCGATGACACATGGTATGTTAAATGTTAAGCCTGACAGACTGCTCGATCGAAGTATAGAAATTCTTTCGAACTGTTATCCTCATTTTTTTCGTCAAGTTCACTCGGTGAAGATCTTCTGTATTTCTTAACCATCGCCTTTATTCAGTTGGTTATATGCACTGGTGGCTACTCTAAGGTGAATTGTAGTATCTGTTCTGATGGATACTGCACCCCATAGACTGGTATTGTCTTGGCCTTCGGGGCTTGATTTACGCCGGTCTATGGGTCTGTCCTGTGTAGTTCTAGGAGGTACACCCTCCCAGGCTTTGCCTTCTCACCCTTTGAGAAGGAATTAGTTTATTGCTAATCGCCTGAGGCGCCCCTACCGGGGAATGCCGACGGAGCTGCCCATGCAATTTTTAAACCCCACTTTCCCGACCCGACCTTGGGTCACATCTTACTTGTGGGAGTAAGATAAAAACTGGCCTTGTGCCTAACTCCTGGAGAGGAGTAAATCAATACTCTAAGGTGATTTTTTAAAAATTTATATACACCATGTCTCGTAAGACTGTTTGCCTATGTAATAATACGTCGTGACGTACGGGGGTTCCGTGGTCAGCCGGGTGTCACGGGTGTCGCCTAGGGTTGATCAATTGCTCTGTTATTAGTTTTGCGCTCACGTTATGAATTTCAGATCAGCAAAACAGAGATATTGTCGGAAACAGTTCAAGCTTTGGGTGAAGGCGTGTAGCGTCTTACGGCATTACTCCTCTGCTTTGTCAGAGAAAGTGTTGTCTTGGTTTAAGAGACAAAAAGGATCAGTTTGAGCGCTGATAGCAATAAATAAAACACGAACTGAACGACACATTTTCGTCTTAAAATATAATTTACTTTTGTATCAGTTACTGATGTTAAATCATTTCATCAGTCAAATGCTGCTTCACTATTCTCGCGTCTGTTTGAATTCGCAGTCAATTAGAAACTGAATTCATAGCTCAAAGAAGACACGTCACTAAACTCTCATCTTCATTTAATCTATCACCCTCTTACCCTCAGGCACACTCCAGGTGTTTAACCTTTGAAAGTTTGTACAGCAATGTATCGCCAACTGTTAACCCGCAGACGTGTGTGGCTAACCTCTTTGACCTCCGTGACTTATCGATGATATCCACACATGACCGGGGATTTTGGATGATACTCAGTACTAAGCTGAACCTTAAATTGATTGTGAGAACTATACTTTGTCGATATTTTGATATCGCCGATCTAAAAAAAGAGATACAAATGTAATTAATTATTAAATCAGTCAACTCAGATTACATGTTCTATGATTTTATTGCAATTAAACAATTGCTATTTGTTAAAGAACGTCAGAACAATTTAGTTATAGAATGACTGCGACGCGGACTGAGAGCTGTCTACCCTAGTGTATTGAATAAGGGTTTAAGATCCAAATCCTCAAAAGGTAAACAACGATGACAAGAGACATCCGAAGAAGGCCTGGGAGTACAACGGCCGAAACCTGGCGCCGCATTCACTCTGGTCTGGTTTAGTTTTTTTTTCAAAGGCAGGAAGTTTCTTGGGAATATTAAATTTACAGGCATGTATATCCCAGTTACGTGAGATGACGACTTTGACTTTTGTAGTTTTTCTTTTCGTCGTTCTAGCCCGTATAGCGTCTAGTATGAATAAATGGCTGCCTATCTTGTAACTATTAGGCTCAACGTTGCTTAACATCGGTGGTCTAACAAGAACCAGTGTGTCAGAGTGGTTATGTCGTATGTAAAATAGCCAGAACGTAATGATAACAAAAACATGGACGATGTAAACAAGTCAAAATAATTAATGTAAATAACAATATAGTCTTCTTAAATACAAAACGTTCCGTGTTTCGGTAATATAAACTTCATTGAGTCAAACTAACTGTGTTTTGTCTAAATGTTAAAAATTAATTATTTTTTGTTGATACAGAAATTCTGTGATAACATAGATTTTTTGTTAAATTAAAATAATCCCCAGGGAATGTTAATTATTTCCAACAACTTTAGCGGTTGATTACGTGCAAGGCGGCGACCACTTAACCTTGTCACGTATCTGTCTTTGTATAGAATTTCGTTTTCTTCCGTTTTAACTTTCGAGAAAATTTTGCTGACTAAAATATCAGGCGAGAATATTTTTGAGAAAAGGAAAAATTCAGAGTCAAATTCTTGAAATTTTCCAGAAACCTCAAAGAGCAGGAATCAAGTTTCCGTCACTAATTATAATTTTTTATTTTTTCATTATTATGAATTCAGACAAAGAAATAAAATTAGTTTGGGCCTAATTTTACACTACATTGATTTTTATATGTTTATGATTTTGAGTTAATACCAACTCACCTATACACACACACACACACACACACACACACATATATATATATATATTATGTAAATTTACCTTAGACTAACGATACATAAATAAATACCTAAACAAATAAGTAAAGAAAACTAAACTAAACAAAAACTTAACAATTTAAAACTTAAAACTTAAAATAGAAATACAAGGAAACACGTGTTAAAATAAATTGACCTATTATATTGACACAGCAAAGACACAGGATATAGGCCACTCTAAAGAAAACAATATAACAGGTTATAGGAAGTAACACTAACCAGATCTTTGTTCGTGGGAAACCCTACGATTGACTGAGAGAACAACAAAGAATCTGATTGGGTAACTAGCTAGCCGTGTATATAAAAACACCCGGAAAAATAACTCCATGCATTTTAGCCTGAATATTCTCCTGGGGATGAAACGCGGAAGCCTCTGTGTAGCTTAATTGCCATAAATATATTTTCATAGATTACTATATATATATATATATATATATGTATATATATATATATATATATATATATATATGGATTATGACAATATATGTATTACCATATACTATCAGCATCTTTTAATTAGTATTCTCTTAAAAAAAGATTCAGCTCGATGATTGTCAACCAGTAACAACAGAGCATATATAAATAAGACAGGTTCATTTTATATTCCAATAATCGTAGTTTTTATTTTAAATTTGTATTTTTTTAAGATTAAAAAAAATAACATTCCTTCGTACCGAAAAATTCAAAATGGCGTACTAAAAGAGTTTTTCCTCGTGTGAAGGTTGTTGGTTTTTTTTTGCTCACAATGACTCACCGTGTGGTGTAGGTTTCTTTCAAAACTTTTCCATTTGAGAACTTTTCTTCTTTGTGGATTTTTCTGATCATCTTGAGGTGTAGCAGAGTCGACATTGGTATGATAATGTTGGTAGACTCACCTCCAGGGAAACGAGTCGTAAAAATACATCTCACAGGAATGTTACGTTTTTTGAAAATTGGAAAAAATAAAAATTGAAAAAAAAACCATGATTGTTGAAATATATATATATATATATATATTTCAACAATCATGGTTTTTATTTTCAATTTTTATATTTTTATATATATATATATATATATATATATATATATATATATATATATAAGTCATTAATACCTCCAGACGCTAGCGTTTCAAGCTGAATGCTCTCATTAGCGCAGTAATGTAACAATTTCAGATGGTCGGGAGGCGCGAACCTGGTTCAAGTCAGCAAGCAGTCGCCATATCCACTCGGCCAACTGAAACTGTTACGTAATTGAGGGAAATTAAGATTTATATGTACCTAGAAGCAGGCACAGATAGAAGACTAGTCGAGAGTGTTCTACGAACTTATCGGAACTTTGCATTAGAGCTTTTTGACAGTCTATTTTTAACATCCCGAGAGTGCTCAACTTTAATTTCTTAAAGGGGCTTAGTATAATATTTATAAATAAATATTAAATCATTAATACCTACAGACGCTAGCGTTTCAAGCTTATATATATATATATATATATATATATATATATATATTGTGTGTGTATTTAAGCAGCATTCTATCGTTTATGAAAACATTGCTAAAAATAACAGAATTTTTTTGTTTAACTATCTTTATTTTATTTTGTCAATTTTTTATGGTCTTTATGTATTATATATATATATATATATATATATATATATATATATATATACATATATATATATATATACTAGCAGAAATACGCTTCCTCCGGTCGTATTTTGCTAGGCTCGGATTATATTATAATGAACGAACTACATACACTGCCCTCCAAAGGAGGAGGTTATAACGAACATATACTACACTAATCCTCAAAGGAGGAGGGAATGTCTGGTAGGATGGAATCATGATAGCAGAACAGGTACTCCAATACTTATTTCAAAATAGAGGATGTAATACATCGGATGATCTCCCCCTAGAAGTAGAACGTAATGCTTGGTAGTATAGTATCACAGAACAAATACCACACTACCAACTGCCACCCCCCCCCCACAAAAAAAAGAAGGTAGTCCCTGAGAAGATTGTCTCATGATAAACGAACAGATACTACATTAACCCTTCCTCACAGGAGGATGTAAAACCTAGGAGGATTACCTCAGCCCCTTAAAAAGAAAGAGGTAATTGCTGGGAGGACGGTCCTATTGTAACAGCGCTGATACTACACTAACCTATTCTTATTAAAAGGTAATACAATAATAGATTTTAGCAGGTTGTTTTTTTTTGGGGGGGGGGGGGGTCAATTATTTATAAATGCCTAGTCATGAAAACAAATTTTTTTATACAGGGTCGTGCAAAAGTCTTAGGGATATTTCAAGTCCTCATATCTGCTGGACTATGAATGATAGTAGGATAAAACTCGTACCATTTTAAAGCTAAATTAATAAGCTATTTGTAATGCGTATGATTCTTTCATATCTTATCAGGCCCAGTAATGGCGTTCAGTCAACCAGAAAAAGGCGTTTTGCGTCCTGGAATTTTCAAAAACTGAATCATGGACCCGTGTATTCCGCACAAAATTCCGAAAAGAGGTCGGATGATTCTTCTTTTGAAAGAGCAACAAAAAAAACGAAAGATAATTAACGCAAAGACAAGAGAAACCCCCAAAATAGAAATCGCATGGTGTGAGATCTGGAGACCTGTGATGCCAGGGCATGACCACGCGATCATCCCGCTCAGACTGTCCAATCCATGTGTCTGCCAGTATTGTGTTCAGATACTGTGTAACCCGAGGCTCCAGTGTGGGTGCCCCCTACCCCGTTGAAAAATGAAGTCGTCAGACACTTCCTCATTCAACTTACCCATTAACCAGTTTTCCAGCATGTCGAGGTACGTGTCACCATTAACTGTTGCTCTTTCAAAGAAGAATGGTCCGTAATAAACGTGTATACTTGGCATGAATTTATCAAACCTACTCTACTTCTTGCAAAAGTCATAAGTAGCGTGATTGTGCGGAAATTAAACTTTGAAAAGGGTTTTTGTTCCAAACTTATGTAGATGAAGATATTTGTTATGAATAATACTGATTATTTATTTGCGATTTTATTTGGATGAAACATTTTTACCTTTGAAATATGCCATATTTCATTTTATAAAGAACTGGTGTAGTTTTTGTCTAATAACGCAGAAAAATGGAAAAAAGAAATTAAACAATAACATTCCAACAGTTTTTTGATAGGGATAAGAAAGATGAAAAATATTTGCCAAATTGGAATGGAATGGAACTATTATTTAAACTCAAGAGATATGTTCTGTTTTCTACATTGAAGCGGGTGAATAATTAATTAGATCGTTTGGAGAATGTGGATATAATATACAAACAATTTAAGACAATATAGGTGATATCATTCTTCAAAAAGTTATCTATTTATTTTTTTAAAGTTAACAGAATACGAGATGATGGAAAATATTCTGATACTTCGGGAGAAATTCACCCCTTCTCAAAAAACAAACGTCCTTTTCAATTCCTTCATTTATATCTTACGAATCAGATGATTCTATTGTTGACATTGGTTTCCCTGATATTTTTCTAACCAGAATTCTCTCTAGAAAGAAATCAGGTACTTATGGAAGAGACCCGGTCAAGATTGCCAATATCCAAAATAAAAGGTTTTTTTTTCTGTGGAACGAACTGGTTTCGAACTTGGCCCTCCCAGGTAATCAGTCGGTGTCGTTAACCACCTTCCTCCATTTTTCCCATTTACAGAGTAGAAACGCCTTAAGATGGCTGTTATATAAAGATGCCAGTTTTGCAGAAAATATTAGGCTCAGCTGAATATTGAAAATAATATATTTTATTCAATTATTAGTTTATGTTCTGTCTATATACTATATCTATAAATATTAATCACCTATATACATATATATATAATATTATAAATACGACAAACAATAAATTTAAGATGTATTCATTTACGTACGTTCCTAAAGAATTCAACATAAAAACAATTTCTTGTACGATCGTTTATGATACGATATGGATTTTTATAGATACCAAGTCTCTTCATCAGCACAGGGAATAGACACAAAGTTCGGAGTTAAAACATAGACCAGGACTAGAGTACAGACAGTGCTCGGTTATACAACAATTCGAGAAGTTCAGGAAGGGTTAGGATATAATAAGTACAATCCGCTTAAAATAGTTTACGAAGCGGTTCTATCGAACATACAAAGGCTTAAAATAGGTTACATACAAAAGAAAAAAACAAACAGTCACATTACAGACACATAAAACAGCATCAAGTACAAAAATACATTCTTAAACGATTACAGATTTTTTATAGGCGAATAATTAAAACATATGAAAACATATAGTCAAAGAAATAAATTATTAGCCGAATTCACCATTAATTAGATTGATAAGATATTCATTGAACAATTGAAAAATATTGTAACATATACTAAACGAAATAAATTATGAGCCGAATTTCCCATTAATTAGATTCAAAAGACATTCATTGCAAAATTGAAAAATATGATAAAATATAGTTAAAGAAATAAATTATTAGCCGAATTAACCATTGATTAGATTGAAAAGATATTCATTGAAAAATTGAAAAATATGATAACATATAGGAAAAGAAATAAATTATTAGCTGAATTCACCATTAATTAGATTGAAAAGATATTCATTGAAAAATTGAAAAATATGATAAGATATAGTTAAAGAAATAAATTATTAGCAGAATTCACCATTAATTAGATTGAAAAGATATTCATTGAAAAATTGAAAAATATGATAACATATAGTTTTGAAAATAAATTATTAGCTGAATTTACCATTAAATAGATTGAAAAGATATTCATTCAAAAATTGAAAAATATGATAACATATAGTTTTAAAAATCAATTATTAGCCGAATTCACCATTAATTAGATTAAAGAGATATTCATTGAAAAATTGAAAAATATGATAACATATAGTTTTGACAATAAATTATTAGCTGAATTCACCATTAATTAGATTGAAAATATATTCATTGAAAAATTGAAAAATATGATAACATATAGTTTTAAAGAAATAAATATTAGCCGAATCAACCATTGATTAGATTGAAAAGATATTCATTAAAAAATTGAAAAATATGATAACATATAGTTAAAGAAAGAAATATTAGCCGAATTCACCATTAATTAGATTGAAAAGATATTCATTGAAAAATTGAAAAATATGATAACATATAGTTTTGACAATAAATTATTAGCTGAATTCACCATTAATAAGATTGAAAATATATTCATTGAAAAATTGTAAAATATGATAACATATAGTTGAAAAAATAAATTATTAGCCGAATTCACCATTAATTTGATTGAAAAGATATTCATTGAAACATTGAAACATATGATAACATATAGTTGAAGAAATACATTATTAGGTAAATTCACCATTAATTAGATTGAATAGATATTCATTTAAAAATTGAGAAATATGATAACATATAGTTAAAGAAATAAATTATTACCCGAATTCACCATTAATTAGATTGAAATGATATTCATTGAAAAATTGAAAAATATGAAAACATATAGTTAAAGAAATAAATTATTAGCCGAATTCACCATTAATAAGATTGAAAAGATATTCATTCAAAAATTGAAAAATATGATAACATATAGTTATAGAAATACATTATTAGCCGAATTCACCATTAATAAGATTGAAAAGATATTCATTGAAAAATTGAAAAATATGATAACATATAGTGAAAGAAATAACTTATTAGCCCAATTAACCATTAATTAGATTGAAAAGATATTCATTGAAAAATTGAAAAATATGATAACATATAGTAAAAGAAATAAATTATAAGCCGAATTCACCATTAATTAGATTGAAATGATATTCATTGAAAAATTGAAAAATATGATAACATATAGTTACAGAAATACATTATTAGCCGAATTCACCATTAATAAGATTGAAAAGATATTCATTGAAAAATTGAAAAATAAGATAACATATAGTGAAAGAAATAAGTTATTAGCCCAATAAACCATTAATTAGATTGAAAATATATTCATTGAAAAATTGAAAAATATGATAACATATAGTAAAAGAAATAAATTATAAGCCGAATTCACCATTAATTAGATTGAAATGATATTCATTGAAAAATTGAAAAATATGATAACATATAATTAAAAAAATAAATTATTAGCTGAATACACCATTAATAAGATTGAAACAATATTCATTGAAAAATTTAAAAACATGATAACATAATGTTTTGAAAATAAATTATTAGCTGAATTCACCATTAATTATATTGAATAGATATTCATTGAAAAATTGAAAAATATGATAACATACAGTTATAGAAACAAATTATTAGCCGAATCCACCTTTAATTAGATTGAAAAGATATTCATTGAAAAATTGAAAAATAAGATAACATATAGTTAAAGAAATAAATTATTAGCCGAATTCACCATTAATTAGATTGAAAAGATATTCATTGAAAAATTGAACAATATGATAACATATAGTTAAAGAAATAAATTATTAGCTGAATTCACCATAATAAGATTGAAGAGACATTCATTGAAAAATTGAAAAATATGATAACATATAGTTGTATAAATACATTATTAGCTGAATTCACCATTAATTAGATTGAAAAGATATTCATTGAAAAATTGAAAAATATTATAACATATAGTTGAAACAATCAATTATTAGCTGAATTGACCATTAATGAGAATGTAAGAGACATTCATTGAAAAATTTAAAAATATGATAACATATAGTTTGAAAAATAAATTATTAGCTTGATTCACCATTAATTAGATTAAAGAGATATTTATTGAAAAACTGAAAAATATGATAACATATAGTTTTAAAAATACATTATAAGCTTAATTAACCAGTAGTTAGATTGAAAAGATATTCATTGAAAAATTGAAAAATATTATAACATAGTTTTGAAAATAAATTATTGGCTGAATTAACCATTAATTAGATTGAAGAGATATTCATTGAAAAATTGAAAAATATGATAACATATAGTTTTGAAAATCCATTATCATCTGAATTTACCATTAGTTAGATTGAATAGATATTCATTGAAAAATTGAAAAATATGATAACATATAGTTAAAGAAATAAATTCTTAGCTTAATTCACCATTAATTAGATTGAATAGATATTCATTGAAAAATTGAAAAATATGATAACATATAGTTAAAGAAATAAATTATTAGCCGAATTACCTATTACTTAGATTGAAAAGATATTCATTGAAAAATTGAAAAATTGAAAAATATGATAACATATAGTTAAAGAAATAAATTATTAGCTGAATTCACCATTAATTAGATTGAAAAGATATTCATTGAAAAATTGAAAAATTGAAAAATATGATAACATATAGTTAAAGAAATAAATTATTAGCTGAATTCACCATTAATTAAATTGAAAAGATATTCATTGAAAAATTGAAAAATATGATAACATATAGTTTTAAAAATCAATTATTAGCTGAATTTACCATTAATAAGATTGAAGAGAAATTCATTGAAAAATTACAAAATATGATAACATATAGTTTTAAAAATAAATTATTAGCAGAATAAACCATTAATAAGATTGAAGAGATATTCATTCAAAAATTTAAACATATGATTACATATAGTTTTAAAAATAAATTATTAGCTGAATTCACATTAATAAGATTGAAAAGATATTCATTGAAAAATTGAAAAATATGATAACATTCAGTTTAAAGAAATCATTATTAGCTAAATTCACTATTAATTAGATTGAAAAGATATTCATTGAAAAATTGAAAAATATGATAACATATTATTTTAAAAATTAATTATTAGCGGAATTCACAATTAATTTGATTGAAGAGATATTCATTGAAAAATTGAAAAATATGATAACATATAATTGCAGAAATAAATTATTAGGTGAATTCACAATTAATTAGATTGAAAAGATATTCATTGAAAAATTGAAAAATATGATAACATATATTTTCAAAATCAATAATTAGCCGAATTCACCATTAATTAGATTTAAAAGATAATCCTTCAAAAATTGAAAAATATGATAACATATAGTTACAAAAATAAATTATTAGCCGAATTCACCATTAATTAGATTGAAATGATGTTCATTGAAAAACTGAAAAATATGATAACATATAGTTTAAAAAAAAAATTATTAGCTCAATTCACCATTTATTAGATTGAAGAGATATTCATTGAAAAATTGAAAAATATTATAACATATAGTTGAAACAATCAATTATTAGCTGAATTCACCATTAATGAGAATGTAAGAGACATTCATTGAAAAATTTAAAAATATGATAACATATAGTTTGAAAAATAAATTATTAGCTTGATTCACCATTAATTAGATTAAAGAGATATTTATTGAAAAACTGAAAAATATGATAACATATAGTTTTAAAAATACATTATAAGCTTAATTAACCAGTAGTTAGATTGAAAAGATATTCATTGAAAAATTGAAAAATATTATAACATAGTTTTGAAAATAAATTATTGGCGGAATTAACCATTAATTAGATTGAAGAGATATTCATTGAAAAATTGAAAAATATGATAACATATAGTTTTGAAAATCCATTATCATCTGAATTTACCATTAGTTAGATTGAATAGATATTCATTGAAAAATTGAAAAATATGATAACATATAGTTAAAGAAATAAATTCTTAGCTGAATTCACCATTAATTAGATTGAATAGATATTCATTGAAAAATTGAAAAATATGATAACATATAGTTAAAGAAATAAATTATTAGCCGAATTACCTATTACTTAGATTGAAAAGATATTCATTGAAAAATTGAAAAATTGAAAAATATGATAACATATAGTTAAAGAAATAAATTATTAGCTGAATTCACCATTAATTAGATTGACAAGATATTCATTGAAAAATTGAAAAATTGAAAAATATGATAACATATAGTTAAAGAAATAAATTATTAGCTGAATTCACCATTAATTAAATTGAAAAGATATTCATTGAAAAATTGAAAAATTGAAAAATATGATAACATATAGTTTTAAAAATCAATTATTAGCTGAATTTACCATTAATAAGATTGAAGAGAAATTCATTGAAAAATTACAAAATATGATAACATATAGTTTTAAAAATAAATTATTAGCAGAATAAACCATTAATAAGATTGAAGAGATATTCATTCAAAAATTTAAACATATGATTACATATAGTTTTGAAAATAAATTATTAGCTGAATTCACCATTAATAAGATTGAAAAGATATTCATTGAAAAATTGAAAAATATGATAACATTCAGTTTAAAGAAATCATTATTAGCTAAATTCACTATTAATTAGATTGAAAAGATATTCATTGAAAAATTGAAAAATATGATAACATATTATTTTAAAAATTAATTATTAGCAGAATTCACAATTAATTTGATTGAAGAGATATTCATTGAAAAATTGAAAAATATGATAACATATAATTGCAGAAATAAATTATTAGGTGAATTCACAATTAATTAGATTGAAAAGATATTCATTGAAAAATTGAAAAATATGATAACATATATTTTCAAAATCAATAATTAGCCGAATTCACCATTAATTAGATTTAAAAGATAATCCTTCAAAAATTGAAAAATATGATAACATATAGTTACAGAAATAAATTATTAGCCGAATTCACCATTAATTAGATTGAAATGATGTTCATTGAAAAACTGAAAAATATGATAACATATAGTTTAAAAAAAAAATTATTAGCTGATTTCACCATTAATAAGATGGAAAAGATATTCAATCAAAAATTTAAACATATGATTACATACAGTTTTAAAAACAAATTATTAGCTGAATTCACCATTAATAAGATTGAAAAGATATTCATTGAAAAATATGATAACATATAGTTAAAGAAATAAATTATTAGCTGAATTCACCATTAATTAGATTGAAAAGATATTCATTGAAAAATTGAAAAATTGAAAAATATGATAACATATAGTTAAAGAAATAAATTATTAGCTGAATTCACCATTAATTAGATTGAAAAGATATTCATTGAAAAATTGAAAAATTGAAAAATATGATAACATATAATTGCAGAAATAAATTATTAGGTGAATTCACAATTAATTAGATTGAAAAGATATTCATTGAAAAATTGAAAAATATGATAACATATATTTTCAAAATCAATAATTAGCCGAATTCACCATCAATTAGATTTAAAAGATAATCCTTCAAAAATTGAAAAATATGATAACATATAGTTACAGAAATAAATTATTAGCCGAATTCACCATTAATTAGATTGAAATGATGTTCATTGAAAAACTGAAAAATATGATAACATATAGTTTAAAAAAAAAATTATTAGCTGATTTCACCATTAATAAGATGGAAAAGATATTCAATCAAAAATTTAAACATATGATTACATACAGTTTTAAAAACAAATTATTAGCTGAATTCACCATTAATAAGATTGAAAAGATATTCATTGAAAAATATGATAACATATAGTTAAAGAAATAAATTATTAGCTGAATTCACCATTAATTAGATTGAAAAGATATTCATTGAAAAATTGAAAAATTGAAAAATATGATAACATATAGTTAAAGAAATAAATTATTAGCTGAATTCACCATTAATTAGATTGAAAAGATATTCATTGAAAAATTGAAAAATTGAAAAATATGATAACATATAGTTAAAGAAATAAATTATTAGCTGAATTCACCATTAATTAAATTGAAAAGATATTCATTGAAAAATTGAAAAATTGAAAAATATGATAACATATAGTTTTAAAAATCAATTATAAGCTGAATTTACCATTAATAAGATTGAAGAGAAATTCATTGAAAAATTACAAAATATGATAACATATAGTTTTAAAAATAAATTATTAGCAGAATAAACCATTAATAAGATTGAAGAGATATTCATTCAAAAATTTAAACATATGATTACATATAGTTTTAAAAATAAATTATTAGCTGAATTCACCATTAATAAGATTGAAAAGATATTCATTGAAAAATTGAAAAATATGATAACATTCAGTTTAAAGAAATCATTATTAGCTAAATTCACTATTAATAAGATTGAAGAGACATTCATTGAAAAATTACAAAATATGATAACATATAGTTTTAAAAATCAATTATTAGCAGAATTAACCATTAATTAGATTTTAAAAATATTCATTGAAAAATTGAAAAATATGATAACATATAGTTAAAGAAATAAATTATTTGCTGAATTCAGCATTAATTAGATTGAAGAGATATTGATTGAAAAATTGAAAAATATGATAACATATAGTTTTAAAAATAAATTATTAGCTGAATTCACCATTAATTAGATTGAAAAGCTATTTATTGAAAAATTGAAAAATATGATAACATATAGTTAAAGAAATAAATTATTAGCCGAATTACCTATTACTTAGATTAGAAAGATATTTTTTGAAAAATTGAAAAATATGATAACATATAGTTAAAGAAATAAATTATTAGCCGAATTCACCATTTATTGGATTGAAAAGATATTCATTGAAAAATTGAAAAATATGATAACATATAGTTTTAAAGAAATAAATATTAGCCGAATCAACCATTGATTAGATTGAAAAGATATTCATTAAAAAATTGAAAAATATGATAACATATAGTTAAAGAAATAAATATTAGCCGAATTCACCATTAATTAGATTGAAAAGATATTCATTGAAAAATTGAAAAATATGATTTCATATAGTTAAAGAAATAAATTATTAGCCGAATTAACTATTAATTAGATTGAAGAGACATTCATTTACAAATTGAAAAATATGATAACATATAGTTTTAAAGATAAATTATTAGCAGAATTACCCATTAATAAGATTGAAAAGATATTCATTGAAAAATTTAAAAATATGATAACATATAGTTTTCAAAATCAATTATTAGCCGAATTCACCATTAATTAGATTTAAAAGATATTCATTGAAAAATTGAAAAATATGATTACATATAGTTTTAGAAATAAATTATTAGCCGAATTCACCATTAATTAGATCGAAAAGATGTTCATTGAAAAATTGAAAAATATGATAACATATAGTTAAAGAAATTAATCATTAGCCGAATTCACCATTAATTAGATTGAAAAGATATTCATTGAAAAATTGAAAAATATGATAACATACAGTTAAAGAAATTAATTATTAGCTGAATTCACCATTAATTAGATTGAAAAGATATTCATTCAAAAATATGATAACATATAGTTAAAGAAATAAATTATTAGCTGAATTCACCATTAATTAGACTGAAAAGATATTCATTAAAAAATTGAAAAATTGAAAAATTAGAAAAATATGATAACATATAGTTTTAAAAATCAATTATTAGCTGAATTCACCATTAATAAAATTGTAGAGACATTCATTGAAAAATTGAAAAATATGATAACATATAGTTTTAAAAATAAATTCTTAGCTGAATTCACCATTAATTAGATTGAAAAGATATTCATTCAAAAATTGAAAAATATGATAACAAATCAATTATTAGCTTAATTCACCATTTATTAGATTGAAGAGATATTCATTGAAAAATTGGAAAATATGATAACATATAGTTGAAACAATCAATTATTAGCTGAATTCACCATTAATTAGAATGTAAGAGACATTCATTGAAAAATTGAACAATATGATAACATATAGTTTTAAAAATAAATTGTTAGCTTGATTCACCATTAATTAGATTGAAGAGATATTTTTTGAAAAATTGAAAAATATGATAACATATAGTATAAAAAAACAATTATTAGCTTGATTCACCATTAATTAGATTGAAGAGATATTCATTGAAAAATTGAAAATATGATAACATATAGTTTTATAAATAAATTATTCGCTGAATTCACCATTGATTAGAATGTAAGAGACGTTCATTGAAAAATTAAAAAATATGATAACATATAGTTTTAAAAATAAATTATAAGCTGAATTCATCATTAATTAGAATGTAAGAGACATCCATTGAAAAATGTAAAATATGATAACATATAGTTTTAAAAATAAATTATAAGCTGAATTCACCATTAATTGGATTTAAAAGATATCCATCTCATAGAAAAATGTCAAGAGACATTATCATAAAACATATCTAAATAACAATGTAGTAACAATGTAAATTGTAGTATAATTCGCAGTTTTACTCTTGTGTTTAGTACACATAGGATTAAGTTTAAAGATACGTTCTATAACATATCTATTTAAAAATAATATTAAATCAAAAGAAGTTGAGTTTAGAAGTTTAGTTTAACAATGCAATTTTATAGAAAATACCGTTGGAGTCGAGACTAATAATATATAAATGATTTTTAATAATCATCCGAACAACACACAAACACATTTATTTATATGTATATTTTTATTTATTTTATACTTACATAAAAGTAATCTATGGACACGTGTTTCTGGGCAACAGCCGTCATCAGCATTGCTAATATATATATGTATATACAGGCTGTTTCAAAAGTCTTGGGAACATTACAAATGCGTATATCTCATGAACTATTCCAGGTAGAAAAATGAAACTGGTGCCATTTTAAAGCTTGCTTAATCAAGTTTGTGGTCATACTAATAATTTTCGTGTTATCTTTCCAGGTGCAGTAATGGCGTTCTCTAAACAAGACAAGGCATTTTGCGTCCTCCAATTTGCAAAGACTGAATCGTGGACATGTGTTCAGCGTGCATTTCGCAGGAAATTTAAAAAAAGAAGCCCCTGAAAGGAAATCCATTGTCAGATGGCATGCTAAATTTGTGAAAGATGGGTGTTTGTGCCCAAGTAAGCGAACAGGTCGCCCTTCAACTTCAGAAGATGCAGTTGAGCAAGTTCGGACAGCCTTTCAGCGGAGCCCCCGTAAATCAGTGAGAAGAGCCAGCAGCGAACCTCAGCTTGCTCCAGCAACTGTCTGGCGTGTCTTAAGGAAACGACTGCAAATGGTACCTTACAAGCTCAAGTTGGTCCAAAAGTTGAAGGACACTGATAAGCCACTTCGCCGTGACTTTTGCATTGCAATGCAAGAGAAGTTGGAAGATAACGGCTTTGATGACCGGCTTGTTTTTAGCGATGAGGCGACCTTCCATCTGCATGGCAAAGTTAACAAGCATAACACTCGCATATGGGGTACTGAGAATCCTCATGAACTTCTTGAGCACGAGCGAGATTCACCAAAAGTGAACGTGTTTTGTGCAATTTCCAAGAAAGGTGTCTATTGACCGTTCTTCTTTGAAGAGGCAACTATCACTGGTGAATCCTATCTCAACATGCTGGAAGACTGGTTAATGGCTCAGTTGGAACAAGCAGAATCTGATGACTTCATTTTTCAACAAGATGGTGCACCACCACACTGGAGTCTTAGAGTAAGGCAGTTTCTTAACACAAGGCTGCCTGGTAGATGGATTGGGAGATCTGGGCGAGGTGATGACGTTCTCATGCCCTGGCCTCCTAGGTCTCCAGATCTTACCCCGTGTGACTTTTTCCTTTGGGGCTTTGTCAAGCAACAAGTCTATGTGCCGCCCCTTCCAAGAGATATTGACGAACTAAAGGCTCGAGTAACGGCAGTTGTGGGAACTATTGACGTCAAGATGCTGGAACGCGTTTGGCAGGAAATGGACTATCGACTAGATGTCTGCCGTGTGACGAATGGTGCTCATATTGAGCAACTTTGAAGATTCCCCACAAAACTTGAAACTTTAACCTTTCCAACGGTACCAATTTCATTTTTCAACTCCAAGACTTTTGAAACACCCTGTATTATATATATATATATATATATATATATATATATATATATATATATATATAGAGAGAGAGAGAGAGAGTGATAGAGAGAGAGAGAGAGAGAAAGATAGATAGAGATAATTGTTCATTTTACTTCAATCGAAGTTCTCAGAAATCAAGGGGCCCCTTCCTGGGGTAACCCTTGATCTCTATATACGTAACATAGATATTCGAATATTCCATTGAAGTCCCCTTGACTTGTCAAATATTGAGTTAGTAAAGAATTTAAGAACATTAATTCTCCTCTCCCCAATTGACCAGTTTACTATGTCATAGTATTACTTTCTTGTGGTCTCTTTGTCTTACTGGATTCCAGAACAAGAATTCGTCTGGTCTGGTGGAGTATCCAGCTAAGTGCTGTTACTTGATGTATCATTACATAGAGAAGGTGCACTATTCCTCGTTTGAACCAGTGTGTAGCCGTACTATGTTATTTTCAATTTTTAATCAAGGTTTAATTGTAGGGGGAAGTATCTCATGTCAAGTTGTCCTGATAAACCCCTGTACAGAGAGACCGAATACACTCAAGGATAGTGTCTAATAGGTAATTGACACTCTCCTTATACATATATTTATATATATATATATATATATATATATATATATATTCATGATTTTTGGGGGAGTACAACATTTTATTATCGCAAGCATATAGGTAAGACGAATTCTACCGGTCATGATTGAAAGATAATCAAGAAAAAAATGCCAGTCGACCGGTTTCGCCCTCTCTTCCCAAAGGCTGTATCGAGGGATTTAAAAAAAACGAGGGATTTAAAAAAACAGGGTGAAAAGAGAGAGTACAGAAAATAAAATAGCGTTATGCTATATGTACAATGGTGGATGGCCGTTCATACTATGACACAGACACACACACACACACACACACACACACATATATATATATATGTGTGTGTGTGTGTGTGATGAGGATATAAAGTGCATATGTTTATTTAAAATAATTTCGTTCATATTTACACACTTTTTTTTAAATGATAGTTATATAAAACATGTAAGATATTTATACAATGCAGTCATTTAGGTTGGATCAATCTTTCTGTGGATTTGCAGTTCATGAAGTATGTTTACTAAATTGTTTAGTGCCATTCTTAATCGTCTAACGATGTTAGCACGACTGTTCTTATTATGCTAATCATTGTAACAAAGCTGTTACACGAGATTTGACTTATAGTTTTTACTGCAATGCACATAAAATTGAGCCTACTTAATAGTTTATGTTTTTTCTCAACATTCTGATGTAATAGTGACCTCAATTATAACCGCAAGGATAATGCCCCATGCACATAAGCGAAATTAAATTGGCAAACATTATTCAAAATAAATCTTTGAATTATTATCGATAACACATCACATTTTAACATCATAAAAACGTTTAAAAAATTACTTTTTAATTTTTTAGCGGGTGTTCATTTGCTAAACCCTAACCCTAACTCTAACCTTAACACTAACCCTAACCCTAACCCTAACCCTAACTCTAAGCCTAACCCTACCCCTAACTCTAACTCTAACCCTAACTTTAACTCTAACTCTAACCCTAACTCTAACTTTAATTCTAACCCTAACCCTAACCCTAACCCTAACCCTAACCCTAACCCTAACTCTAACCCTAACTCTAACCCTAATCCTAACTATAACGCTAATTCTAACCCTAACCCTAACTCTAACCCTAACACTAACCCTTACCCTAACCCTTACCTTAACCCTAACCCTAACTCTAACCCTAACACTTACCCTAACCCTAACCCTACCTCTAACCCTAACCCTAAACACTTCATTATTCGACAAGTGTTGAGCCTAAATAACTCCCTCCTGACAATGATATAAAACGATACCAGGTTATGCGGGCCTAATCGTTGAGCCTTGAAGAATATGGGAGCACGCCTTAGTCGTTATGACTTCCAGATCCCACTGCTATTGTGGAAGTTTTCAAGGAATATATATGTTTACCTGAGAATTTCTG
This sequence comes from Sepiola atlantica, assembly GCA_963556195.1. Lineage (NCBI taxonomy): Eukaryota > Metazoa > Mollusca > Cephalopoda > Sepiida > Sepiolidae > Sepiola > Sepiola atlantica. The sequence goes on from OY744517.1 coordinate 40,313,231, forward strand.
TGTGTTTGTCTATCTGTGCATATGTCAATTATAGACTCCAAAATTATTCGACATAATTTCATCAAATTTGGCACTAGACACTCTTGAGATGTCAGGTTTGGCATAGAGGGATAACACACTACTAATTGTAGTAGTAGTAGTAGTACTATTACCAATACTACTACTACAACTAATAATATAATGCTAAAACACTAACTAAATAAGTTAATATATATAACCAGCATCATCAATCAGGATATTCAAATAGAATTCGGAATCAACACATTTGAAAAAACTTGAAAAAAGGGAAAACTTGAAATAGCATAGAGTATAGAATCGTCCAACATAGTGGCGATTAGGGCGCTTGGAAAATATGATACCTGTAAATATCTGGCGGTTTTGGAAGCGGGCGTAATCAGAACCACAAAGTTAAAAGAGAATATTAGAAAATAAAACTATAGAAAAACAGGAAACTCTGTGAAACTAATTTGTATAATAGAGACATAATAAAAGGGATGAATACACGGGCAGTGTCCCTAGTAAGATACCCTTGATCCTTCCTCGACTGGAAAAAAGAACTCGAACATTGGACGAAATAACTAGAGAACTAATGATCATGAACAAGGCATCGCACCCGTCGGATGATATAGACTGATTTTATATAAAACGAAAAGAAGTTTTAAGGGGAATGTTTAGTATATAACACTGCTTTCATGATGCTATAACAGAACTTGAAAAAATACATGATTTGAAATGCAGATAGACTGATAACACTGTAAAGCCACCGCAAGTTTGAAAACTATACAGAGCAGCGAAACTGCAAAGGAAAATAGAAAAAGGAGCAGCTACATTGGTCGGTTCATAAGACTGACGACATAACTGGCGCACGAAAACACATCGACATGGCTACGATATAACACTTGCCCTACTTGGACAGAGAAACTGAAGCGCTTCTGACAGTTGCACAAAACAACTCGATCAGAACGAACTATATAAAAGCCAAGAAAGACAAAACTAAGGAAAATAGTCAATGTAGACTCTGTGGATAAAAAGACGTATCGGTAAACATCATCATAAGTAAATGTAGAAACTAGCTAAAATAGAATAGTAAAATATACATGACTTTGTTTGAAACGTGTTCAACTGAGAACTAGGAACTATGAACTTTGAACACTCAGAAAAAAAGGTACAGGCATAAACCGAAGCCAGTATTGAAAAATTAAAAGGCTCAACATACTATGAGAGATGGGAATACGAAACAGACAAACCCACCCGAGTAAGGACACCAGCCATGAAAATAGTCAACAATAGTAGATTTAGCCATCACAACAAATCACAGGATGAAGAATAAAAGAGGTATAATACGTGGAGATTGCCAGATAACTGAAAGGAATATGGAACTCAAAGAATACCGTTTTAATGCCAATGATAGTAGGAGCACTATGACGTTTCAGAAAAATGTGGGAAAAACTATTAAAACAAAACACAAAGAGAAAATAGAAACCATACAAATCACGGCACATGCAATCAGCTGGTATATTAAAACAACATCTAGTGCGGAAACCAACTAACATTTCCCAAATCATACCAACCAATAGAACATAACATGGAATAGAATAACTCTTTTTAAACAACAGTAGAAACATCGAAGGAAGATTATACAAAACCAGGGAAACTAAAACTACAAAAGTAAATAATAAAATCACATATCATACCAATAAAAACAGTGGTGACACGAGCATGTTTTGGTGGCGCAAAAATTGGCATGAAGGGTTACGGAGGATTGAAAGACCGAGGAGTGGGAGCAGAGTCTAAACAAGGATAAATGATATTTATTGATGTTAAATTTTTCAGATCATGATTATAAAATATTGACTATGTCATTAATGTTGTATTCTACTGAGTTATATATATATATATATATATATATATATATATATATATATATATATATATATATATATATATATATAGAAAAGAGGGTAGTGCAGTATTAGTGCAGTTCCAACGAGAGAAAAGTATATATGTAAAGGAGTAAGGCTACCAACATTTGTAGAATGTTTTTTTCAACATTTATTTATTATTTTGTTGTTTTTTTCAACATTTATTTATTATTTTGTTGTTTTACCATTTTATGATTTTATATATAACGCGTTTCAAGCGGTGGCCCGCTTTCATCAGATATGAAAATCCATTTGAAGAAATGTCTTTCGATTCGGGCAAATGTTGTTTCATTTGAGGAATTTGTTATTGTTTTTGCGCATGCGTGGGTTTGCGGGTGTGTGGGTATCTTTGATTTTTATTTTTATTTTTTATTTGTCATTTTTCCTGCTTCTCTTGGTCAAGTGCTTGTTACCCATCCATGATCCATCGGTCATCCCAGCCTCCTAGGGTGCGAGAATTTCTTTTGAAATTTAATACTTTTTATTGCTTTTTGTCGTCTCCAAAAATGAAGTGGTGTCTGCGTGCGCGCGCGCGCGTGTCCGTATGCGTGTGGTCTAACCTTGAGTCTTGTGAATAGGTGAGCGACACATACACATACACACACATAAATACGCACACACACCCATATATATATATATATATATATATATATATATATATATATATATATATATATATATATGTATATATATATATATCTAAGTATGATTGAGTTTACATGATACTTTCTATCTGTTTAAGATTTTAGCAAATTGTTCATGCTATTGAACAAGTAATTAGGTGTGAGATACGTTCGTGTTATTTATTTTTTAAATGGCGAATTTATTATTTAATGGCGTATTGTAATATCATTCACGTCGCTAACACCCAAATATGACTCATAAGGATTTACGGAGACTACTGGAAACCTAGGAAGGCTTATTTTAACTCCGATTCTAGAGAAAAGGATCAGTCGTTATTAGCGATGAAGCAATGGCAACTTTGCAATGGCTATAGAAAAAAGCAGAGAGCACTGGACATATGAGGAGATTTGTAGTCACTCGGACTTCATGAGACGCCACCTGTTTTGCCATTGCGAAATCACTGCTAATGACTTATGTGAAAACTAGCGAAAAAATGATAATAAACACTTCCACCATATTTAGCGTAACACATAACATACCCATACTTTAATGGATTGTGCTCCGATGAACTGGCTGCTCTAGTACCCTCTCGACGTAAATACACTAGACCAACTCGACAATCAGTAAAAATCCCATCCATTCACTGTGGACGTCCCAAGATGCCGGAGATCCTTCTACTCCACTAGCTTCTTTCCTCGTGCTGCCGGCCTCTGGAACCCCCTCCCTGCTCCATGTTTCCCCGACTGTACCGACATTCAGAGGTTTAAAACTAATGTAAACAGACATCTCGCTACACAACAGCTCCCAACTTAGCATGACACCCAAAACCTACTCCCTAATTCTCAGTAGCCCCTTACGTCTAGAGTGGCGGCCTGCCTCGTTTGGGGTGAAATATGTTAACAAATACTACCAGTAATATTAATACTACTCATACTACTACTATTAGTATTTCTACTACTACTACTACTACTACTACTACTACTACTACTACTACTACTACTACTACTAATAATAATAATAATTAATTATAATACAAAAGCATGATTTTTAATTATTGGGCTATGCATAATCCTTTAAATAAAACCCTTACAGCTCAGAGCAGTTGCTAGAGTAATTTGCTGCTCTTCAGGCGGCTCTTAATTAATAGAAACACTGGTCGAGTAGTATCCCCCTCACACCCCACTATGAGCCAATCGCAGACCTTATTAAGAAAAATAGTTATAATCCCCGTCCCGGATTGGCCTCGAGCTACAAATTAAAACCAATAAATTAGTTGGGTTTCGAATTCGGGCTTTAGATCACAAGGGTCGCCACGCGCTGTGCTGTGAGAGGAGCGAGCTGCTTCGTAATATCATTTTTGTACAAATCCAAGCCGCCATAATTTGGTGGTCCTGACAGTTTTCCTCGCGTAGGAAGTGATTAATACGGCAATGATTTAATAATAAGAAGAATCTTCGATAATGCAAATGAGAAAACATTTAACGAAATTAATCACACAATTAATCGAGCGTCTTCATAATGGAAGAATTCCGCAAAAGCAAATAACGATTCTCATAATTCTAATAATGATTGTATTATAAAGAAACACTAATCAAAAGCAGATTGTATTTAATGATTAATACAAGCAAAGGCCGGCGCAAGTCTTGGACACGCAGAAATAATCGCATACACTATTCAGTAATGGTTTTGGAAACCAGCTAACTTAATAGTTGAAACAAGAACATAGGTATTTTAGTTAAATTAAGTTACCTCCTCTCGCTTGATGAAAGTGTTTCTGTGGAACGAACTCGATTCGAGCCCGGCACACCAAGGTGGTCAGTCAACGTCGTTAACCACTTAGCCACAGCGCCACCCCCTTAGCTATAGTGCCATCCCGAACAAGAACATAGGTATTTTATTTATCTCCTCTCGCTTGATGAAAGCGCTTCTGTGAAACGAACTCGATTCGAACCCGGCACACCAAGGTGCTCAGTCAATGTCGTTAACCACTTAGCTAAAGTGCCATCCCGAACACGAACATAGGTATGAACAACGAAAGAATATACCTTATAAGTTTATTGGTCCTTAAGTCTCCCTAGTCTATAAAGTATTCAAAAAGTGATGGCATAGAAACATTGATAACTCAAAAGATATCTAACTTGTCTTACTGACATTTTGCATAGTGATTGCTGTTATCAAAGGACACCAGATCCATACATCTAACTTAGAAGAATTCCGTTAGAATTTCGACATTCAGCGAACTTTTCAACGCAAAATTCACGGGTCAAAATCAAGGTAAATTAATATGCGGGACTTCATTGGTAACACTATCGGTAAAGTAGCGAGTTTCTACGGTAAACATAACCAACGTTTCGCTAAAAGTGTGATTTTCACTTTTTTGTTACATTGAACTTAACCTTTCGACTTCGATATAACAAAATTTAATCATTTCTACGTTAGACCATGACTGATATTTTGACTAATTCTGATAATGATTGATTTAGCTAATTGTTCTTTAAATTAATAAAAGAATAATTGTTTTGTTCTTCCATGAAAATAATTGTAATGGCAGCTATAAAATAATTGTCATTGTCATTTTAATGTTTTTTAAATGAATAAAAATTACGACTATTAAGTTCTTCGTGTAAAATAATTGTCATTGTCAGCTTAATGTTCTTTAAATGTATAGAAAATGTGACTCTTTTGTTCTTTCATGAAAATAATTATCATTGTGAGTTTTATGTTCATTAAATCTATAAATAAACCCTTGTGTTCTTTCATGAGAATAATTGTCATTGTCAGCTTAATAATCTTAAAAAAAAATACTATTTTGGTCTTCCGTAAAAATAATAGTTATTGTCAGTTTAATGTTCTTTAAATGAATCAAATGATGACCCTTTCGTTCTTCCTGTAAAATACTTGTCATTGTCAATTTTATGTTCTTTAAATAAATAAAAAATGACTCTTTTGTTCTTCCATTAAAATAATTGTCATTGTCAGCTTAATGTTTTTTTAAATAAAAAATGACTCTTTTGGTCTTCTGTAAAAATAATTGTCATTGTCAGCTTAATGTTCTTTAAATCCATACAAAAATTACACTTGTGTTCTTCCATAAAATAATTGTCATTGTTAGTTTAATGTTCTTTAAATAAATACAAATTGAAACTTGTGTTCTTCCATTAAAATAATTGTAATTGTCAGTTTAATGTTCTTTAAATGAATAAAAAATGACACATTTGTTCTTCCTAAAAAATAATTGTCATTGTAAGTTTGATCTTCTTTAAATGAATAAAAAATGACACATTTGTTCTTCCTGAAAAATAATTGTCATTGTCAGTTTAATGTTCTTTAACTGAATAAAAAAGGACTCTCTTGTTCTTACTGAAAAATAATTGTCATTGTCAGTTTAATGTTTTTTATTTAGATAAAAATGACTCATTTGTTCTTCCTGAAAAATAATTGTCATTGTCAGTTTCATGTTCTTTAAATGAATAAAAAAAATGACTCTTTTGTTCTTCCATGTAAATATAATTATCATTGTCAGTTTCATGTTTTTAAATTAATAAAAAATGACTATTTAGTTCTTCCTGAAAAATAATTGTCATTGTCAGCTTAATGTTCTTTAAATTAATAAAAAATGACTTTCTTGTTCTTCCTGAAAGATAATTGTCATTGTCAGTTTAATGTTCTTTAAATGAATAAAATAATTACCCTTTTGTTCTTTCTAGAAAAATAATTTTCATTGTCAGTTTAATGTTCTTTAAATGAATAAAATAATGACTCTTTTGTTCTTTCTTCAAAATAATTGTTGTTGTCATTTTAATGATTTATAAATGAATAAAAACTGACTCATTTGTTTTTCCGTTAAAAAAATTGTCATTGTCAGTTTAATGTTCTATAAATAATTAAACAATGACTATTTTGGTCTTCCTTAAAATAATTTTCATTGTCAGCTAATGTTCTTTAAATAAATTAAAATAATACGCTTTTTGTCTTCCGTAAAAATAATTGTCATTGTCAGCTTAATGTTCTTTAAATGAATAAAAAAAATGGCAATTTAAAAATTATTATTAATGTATTTAAAATTGTAGGAATTTACTTCTTTGTAAAACAAAAAATAAAATTAGTCTAATAAATGTGAAAATAATGGTCAGCTAAATATGATTAAAATCCATAAATTTCTGAAATATATTTATTTTAATTGCACTGATTTTGTCGACGGGACGACATGATTTAGTTTGAGAAACAATTTATTTAAAAATGTGTAAGTCAGAATTATTTACCTTATTACCTTATTACAAATAACCATCTTGCTGATCGGACAGTCTCTTTTTTTTCAAATGTGTGTGAAAGGTGATAACCTACGTACAAACATAACATGCCTTAGAGTATTATTATATAGATATGAATTTATTTATGAGATATAGTTAATAAAATTATTTTTTTTCAATATGTTATTTTAGTTCAGTTATTTCGAATGGCTAACTTAAATTTTAAGTCTAACTTTTACCAACGCTGTTGCTATCACATCCTGTAAAAAGTGTCGGCAATTGATTTACAAAACATTGAGAAATGCATTTCTTATGGAAATCGCCCCAGACAAGGCATGTGTCACAAACATCGTTCATGGAATGCGAGGACTAAAGAACAAAATAAGAGAAGCGAGAGTTAATAGGCTGCCGTAAAGAAACTCAAAGTCTACTTCATACTCTCCTTTACTTTTATTACTAAGATATTATCGTTGGTTGGAGTGTATGTATGCATATATATATATATATATATATATATATATATATATATATATATATATATGAAGATGAATGAAAGAAGAGGGATAAACATGTACGAATAACAAATCTATTTCAACTTCGATTGTTCAATACAAGGTCTACTCGGCACCAACTGGACAGGCCCCATATTTTTACACGCACACTCCCACTCTAAATTACTTAATATTTTTTCAAATTTTGAATTTTGGCTTTTCCACTGACAACTTATCCATCTATGTAATTCTTCTGATGATAAGATTTTAATCTTTGAAAATCCTGTGCTTAAGGAAATAATAATAAACATGTTTTTACCGAGTACACCTTGCATTGAACAATCGAAGTTGAAATAGATTTGTCATTCGTACATGTTTATCCCTCTTCTTTCATTTATTTTTATAATTGCTCTATCTCGTATATTGAGCTTAAACCATTTCATTATAGGTTCTATCTACTAAAAGTATACTTTTGGTTTCATATTATATATATGATATATATATATATATATATATATATATATATATATATATATATATATATATATATATATATATATATATATATATATATATATATATATATCAAGCAGATCCTTGATAGATGGGCAGAGCACTTTAACAACGTGCTAAACCGGTCATCTTCCATCAACGATGAAGCCATCGACCGACTACGCCAGGAGCCTATCAACGAGGAGCTCGACATCCCATTCTCGTCAGAGGAAGTAAGCAAAGCCATCAAGCAACTTTCTCTGGGAAGGCCCCTGGCCCCGATTTAATTCCAGCAGAAATATACAAATCTGGTGGACCTACACTGCTGGAAAGACTGACAGAACTCTTCCAATCCATGTGGGAGAGTGAAGAACTACCCCAAGATTTTCGTGATGCCACTATTGTTCACATTTATAAACGCAAAGGAAATCGTCAGTCTTGTGACAACCACCGCGGGATATCCCTTCTATCCATCGCCGGGAAGATCCTGGCCCGCGTCCTTCTTAATCGCCTGCTGGTACACCTTGAAGATGGTCGTCTTCTCGAGAGCCAGTGTGGCTTTCGAGCGGGCCGTGGGACGACTGATATGATCTTTGCTGCACGCCAACTGCAGGAGAAATGTGTCGAGCAGCACCGGGGCCTCTACACCACATTCGTCGATTTGACCAAGGCCTTCGACACTGTCAGCCGAAATGGCCTCTGGCGGATCATGGGAAAATTTGGTTGGCCAGACAGGTTCATAGCCATCGTCAGGCAGTTCCACGAGGGCATGACCGCTCACGTCCTGGATGACGGCGACCCCTCAGAGCCCTTCCCTGTGACCAACGGAGTCAAGCAGGGCTGTGTCTTAGCCCCAACGCTTTTTAGCATGGTTTTCTCTGCCATGCTCCAGGACGCTTTCAAAGACAGTCACTCTGGCATTAACATCAAGTACAGATGTGACGGAAAATTGTTTAACATCAGGCGAATGCAGGCAGTCACGAGAGTGAGGGAAACCATCATCAGAGACCTTCTCTTTGATGATGACTGCGCCCTTAACGCCCCAAATGAGACAGAGATGCAACATCTAATGGACGGATTCTCCACCAGTTGTGACAATTTTGGTCTTACTATTAGTACAAAGAAGACAGAAGTTATGTACCAACCCGCCCCAGGAGATGCACACCACGAACTCGGCATCACTGTCAAAGGGCAGAAGATTCATGCTGTGGAGCAATTCACCTACCTTGGCAGCACCCTCTCCCGTACCGCCAACATTGACATTGAAGTTAACCATAGGACCTCCACAGCGAGCAGTGCATTTGGAAGACTTAGAGACAATGTGTGGAGGAGGAGAGGTATTGCACTCGCAACCAAAATCAAAGTATACCGAGCAATCGTCCTAACAGCCCTACTCTACGACTGTGAAACTTGGACGCTCTATAAAAGACATGAAAAACAGCTGAATGGCTTCCACCTCAGATGCCTCCGTAATATTCTCAACATCCGCTGGCAAGACAGAATTCCTGACACAGAAGTCTTGGAGCGCGCGGGGCTCCATACCATCACCACCATAGTCCACAAAACCCAGCTTCGGTGGGCAGGCCATGTCTACCGCATGCCTGACGGCCGAATCCCCAAACAACTCTTTTATGGGAACTCAGCCAGGGAGAGCGGACTGCAGGAGGCCAAAAGAAACGATATAAAGACTGCCTGCGAACCTCCCTCAAGGACTTTGACATCAACCCCCAGTCTTGGGAGAGTCGCGCTGCAGAACGCTCTGCTTGGCGCTGTGCCGTCAGCCTGGGAGCCGATAGGGCAGAGGATCAACGCATGACCCACGACCGGCAGAAGCGCAGGAGGCGAAAGGAGAGCGCTGCCGGTCCACAGCCTGTCGATGCCGCCTTCACGTGTCCGGAGTGTGGAAGAGTCTGCCGAGCACGGATTGGCCTCATCAGCCATCTCAGGACCCACCGACCCCCGACGCCAAACTGATTGATACCTTGGTCATCGTCGACTTCGACGGACGAGCAAGAATATATATATATATATATATATATATATATATATATATATAATGAAGTGTGTGATAAGAATAAGAATTGTAAAAATAACAAAAATGAGAGAAATTATCGTGGATCTAGCGAGAGAAAAGTGTATATTTGAAAATATAAGTCCGTGCAAATTTTATATTTTTAAAAACTTATTTTTCATGTGTTTCTAATCAATCGTATGAGCCTATTCATACAATAGTCGGTTTTCTGATGATATAATTAGCAGACGCTATGGAGGACAGTTATACAGGCATTAGTTTTCTGATCCTATTCATTTATATCTCTCTTAATAGTGTTGTAAGGTAAATATGCTGTTTTTATTTTTTATTTGTTTTTTAAATGGCCAGAGTGCTCACCTCTCGAGCGCTGGCTTTTAACCCCACTTGCTCGACCCGATCTTGGGTCACATCTTACTTGTGGGAGTAAGATAAAACTGGCCTTGTGCCTAACTCCGCGAGGAGTAAATAAACATCCGTACATTAGGTAGCATAGGCTCGTAATCGCTGAATGGCAAAACTTACACTGCCAATTTGTTTGTAGGCTAGCCTATTTTTAAATACATATGTGAGTAAGCCTTGGTGTTGTCCGGCTATAATAATTCTTCTCATCGAATGAAAGTCTTCCATACTTTAGTCATTGTAGTGAGGCGTCTTTGTTCATGAACTCTTCGTAAAGGTCCTCTAAGGACTTCCTTGCTATCTTAGGTTGTTGTTATACTTGTTTTCTTGTCTCTCTCTTTTTTGAGTAATCTACTTCCCTCTGTCTTGCAATACCGGTTGCTAGTTCTTTATAGACGTCGACGGTATTATTCAGCATGACGCAACTAAATTGTTTAGGGTAAGGGTTAGGGCTAGCGTTGTTCGGGTATATATTCATGATGATCCCTACCATTTCCTATTGTCATATCTGTGGAGATTTTGATATACTGCTCCATGCTTACTATTGTATCTCAATATGCATAGTTGATTAAGTTGAAGTCCAAACCGGTATATTAACGTATGTAATGGCAACATTTTTCTGGTCTTGGTACCGAGCTTATTGATGTTACGTTGTGGCCAGTCAATAATACCATAAACATATCAGATGTTATTTGCAGTGTGGGTATGCGTGTGTGCGTGTGTGTGTGCGAAACATGTGAATGTAATTTAAATGATGTTTTCTGTGTTAATTAACCATCTGTTAATACTTTGCATGTGAAATTTGGCCATTAATCTTGTTTATTCTGATATTTCCTATATTTCTTTTTACAGCTAAAATGCAAACTATTATGGCTTTTGTATAATTTATGCGTCTATATGTTTTAAAAGAGACCAGTTGTGTTTTAAGGTGTTCTCAAATGCGAATGTAAAAACGTTCTAATTTTATTACTAATAATCAAAGGGTTCTCTCTGCAGAACTGTATATAATGTCCTACATATTTTTTCTCTCGAATTACGCAGTTTGTTCGTGTGTGTTGTGTGTTGTGCGTTGTGCGTTGTGCGTTGTGTGTTGTGTGTTGTGTGTGGTGCGTTGTGCGTTGTGTGTGGTGTGTTGTGTGTGGTGTGTGGTGTGTTGTGTGTGGTGTGTGGTGTGTTGTGTGTTGTGCGTTGTGCGTTGTGCGTTGTGTGTGGTGTGTTGTGCATTGTGCGTTGTGCGTTGTGTGTTGTGTGTTGTGTGTTGTATGTTGTGTGTTGTGCGTTGTGCGTTGTGCGTTGTGTGTTGTGTGTTGTGTGTGGTGTGTGGTGTGTTGTGCGTTGTGTGTTGTGTAGTATTCGTGATTTCTTTTGATAATTGGACTCTAGGTTTATATGAATCTTTTAATACTTCGGAGAAGTGTGTAGTGCGAATGAGTTTGTATTCTGATATATACATATTGAGCACTTTATTGGCTTTTTCAACTACTTTATAACACATGCTATATATATGTATATATATATATATATATATATATAATTATTAATGACAATATATGTATTAGCATATACTATCAGTGCCCTTATACAGTATCCATCGGAACAGATACTACACTTTGATCTTTGCCAAACGGCCAAGAAGTAAGCTATTAGAGTATTGATTTACTCCTCTCCAGGAGTTAGGCACAAGGCCAGTTTTTATCCTACTCCCACAAGTAAGATGTGACCCGAGGACGGGTCGGGAAAGTGGGGGTTGAAAAGCCAGCGCCCGAGAGGTGAGCACTCTGGCCATTTAAAAATTGCCTGGGCAGCCCCGTCGGCATCCCCCGGTAGGGGCGCCTCAGACAGTAAGCAATAAACTTACTCCTCCCCAAAGAGGGGAGGCGAAGCCTGGACCTTCTAGAACTGCACAGGACATACCTCTAGACCGGCGTAAATCAAGCCCCGAAGGCCAAGACAATACCAGTCTATGGGGTGCAGTATCCATCGGAACAGATACTACACTTTGATCTTAGCCAAAAGGCCAAGAAGTAAGCTATTAGAGTAGAAATGTGTCTGGCATCTGAAGGGGTAGGATTTTGCTGACTGACGAGTTGATCGAGGGTATTTACGTAGAGGGGACACCAGTGCAGCACATTCGTTGGGGCACATTCCATTAAAATACTCGAAAAACAAGCAGAGAGATGCAACATTGCGGCGATGGGGCAGAGGCTGGAGAATGTTTGATAGTAAAGGGCCTATTAGATTAGAGACTCCTGTTGGAGCTTTCCAAGACGGAGTGGCTAGTGCTTGGTACACCAGCCCAGATGTGACAACAATACTACATGCACGGGCGAATTGTGGCCTTGTAGAGATATAGGATACTAGCACGTATGAGAAGATTTCTAGTTCGGTAGGGAGAGCCCAACTTCCTCGCAGCAGACTTGCCAATGTCTTTTATGTATCTGTTCCAATTCATGTTACCTGTAAATGTTAGACTGAGAAGGTGTAATGATAGACTCTCAGGTAGGGTGCTATTAGTCATGGCATTCCGGCGTTGAAAAGGTTTCTTATAATTGTTGAACGATAGGAGTTTTGTCTTAATAGCGTTAAATGTTACCCTCAACTTATATCTCCATTCCACCACATACGAAATGTCATTTTCTAATGGATTCGGCTATTGTCTTTGTTATGTGTTTTCGTTTTTCCTACATGTCGGGTCTAAAGCGTGATGCCATCAGCAAATATACCAATCTCGGATACAATTTCATCAGGTGGTCGTTTATATATATATATATATATATATATATATATATATATATAGATATATATAGATATATATATAAGACGTGGTGCTAAAAGGGCTGATGAAAAACGATTTGGAGTAACTTTGTTAATTAAAAAAAATAAAATAAAGTATTTCCAGAATGTCTTGGAAACGACCGTACGCTATACTAGACTTGATGTTCTAATTCTTGGAACAATTGTAATGTTCTAATTCATTAAATCCTCTTTTATATATATATATATATATATATATATATATATATATATATATATATATATATATATATATATATATAAAATATATATATATATATGTATATATATATGTATATATATATATATAATCAACATTATATATATGTGCATATATATACATATATATATATAATTTTGATTATATATATAGATGTAAAATGAGTTTAGATCAACATATATATATATATATATATATATATTGAGAGAGAGCGACAGAAGGGTAGTAATATAAACAAACTGATCTTGCATTGATAAAGGCTTCTATTTTCAATTATATATATATATATATATATATATATATATATGTATATATATATATATATATATATATATATATATATATATATATATATATATATATATATATATATCAGCGCTTTCCAACTAGTCACCACTCCAACCCCCATTTCTATCGGCAAGGTCTGTCTTTCCCTGCCTGGATCATACCGCGTCTTTTTGCAGCTTTCCGACCAATTCCGTCATGAACAATTCTTCCTACTAGACATGATTTCCCGTCTTTATCGCAATTCTTTAGCTAAAACCTCACAGCCTTCCAATGAGTCCAAGAACACTGAGATGCAGTTGTCCACATTTTAAATCTGGTTTGAATAACTTTGATGCAACTCATTCTTTTGTATCGTTTTACGGCTCGGGACTCCTCCTAATAAAACCAGATGATTTGTCAGCAGCTCGGCTTGTGCCGTAGAGATAAACACACAATTTCATCTTCATTCCGCCGACTAATCAAATATAAAAACGCTTTCATCATTAGACAGCAGCTGACCTGGCTGTATAAAAAGGGTGGATTTATTAAATCATGGCGTACTTGGGCTGCGTATCCAGACATGTCGTTGACAAGACGGCGTTTCTCCTAGCATCTCTTGCCATATAAATCTCTACTAGACGATGGGGATCAACCAGACTTCTATATCCCTCGTCCACAATGACAACAATGAAGGGAATGATAGCAGTTTCTCGTCTATTCTGACTATTTATCATATTCTGACTATTTATCATCATCTTCTACTTCTGCCTCTTGCCAGCACTAATCACCACAAAGATGAAAGACCAGACGACATTCCGGTCAAGATAGACCATCCTACAATAACGACCCATTCTTTCTCGATGATTCACTGAATCACGAAATGTTTCCTAAAAGACGCATATTTATTTCTTTAAAAATGTACCACAATTATATTTTATTGCACAAACGAATTATTTTCTTCCCTTTTTTATTGTCACCTTCATCACACGTCTTTTTTAATTTTTATTTTTCTTGTTAATGGGGCTCGTAATACGTTTGACGACTGGCCATCATCCATCAGTACTGCCGGTTTCGCTACAACTTCATTCATTAATTTGTACAAATTTCTTTTCCCGCTCCCCATTTCACTTGTTTATTATTTTTTCTTCATTTCGTTCGTTTAACTTGTTCATTTTATTTATTATTATTTCCTGCTAAATTCGATGCCCGATCACGTTTTCGCTTACTTTCCTTCTTTCCTTTCGTCTCGTTTCTTTATCAACTGTTAACTTTTTCTTCACAATTTTTCTTTTCTTTTAACATAAATATCAGTTTTAATGTGAGCAATCTCAGTTTTCAGTGGACAAAAGTGTCGGATGCCAGACTTGTGAGTTTTACTCGCTGAGGCGTGAAACTTTCGACTGACATTTTGCAACGAGAAACGCTTGCATTAGTCGCCAAGAAGCCTGGTAAATCTTGATTGCCCTCGATCGGCGGTGGGTGTACTGGAACTAGTACTGTTGTTAGTAGTAGTAGTAGTAGTAGTAGTAGTAGTAGTAGTAGTAGTAGTATATGTATTAGTAGCGGTGAGACTAGTAGAACTCTGCCCCCCCCTTTCAGACACTAAAGGAAACATGGGGTAACCATAAACGGTTGTTAGTAACAAGTAAATACATAAAACATTAGTTTTCGGCTGAAAAAGGATCCCCTTTTCCGATAATGATTCAAATATCGTACACATTTATGTCTAGCAAAACTCTTTCCGTTTTTTCATGTCCTTTTCGCGTCTAAATTATTATTTTTATGCGAATTTGGCTCCCCGACCCAACCCGCACCTATCTCCCACATGATATATAAACGTTTCAGTAAACACACATATATACACACGTACACCCACGCACTGACAACGATACCCATTTTATAAGTACACATACAGAGACAGACACACAGAAACACACATCGCGCATATATTATTTACATACACACACTAAACTAACTTTCTCCGCAGACACATAATAGCCGCTTATATACGTGCACACATGCATATATCTTACACGTATTATTTCTATTGCATACACTAGCAGACATACGTAAGCACACATATATCTCACATATATATGTACTCACACATCAAACATATACAAACACATAACTGTTTCAGACCTACAACCACATATACACCTAACTAATTATATCCATATTTAAACAATGTAAAACGCTTGCACAAACAAGTGCGTGCATATATACCGGTGTGCGTACACGTATAGAAATATGCACATGACATATAAATACTCACTCTTGCATGTACAGACTTACATGCTATATTATTTTTCAATGTAACCTTCGCCGGCGGAGACAATCATGATCAGGCTACAGAAAAAATAATCAAGGAGGTTGCAGTCGGTGAGGAGGGCGGCCACAAGTCCGGGGACCAGTGGTAAGATTATTGGTGCGCATCAACGCCTGGATTCTCTTGGCTAGAAGACATAGAAACATCCGGTGGCTATTTAATCCATCCAGGGCTTGACCACGGTCCTCAGTACTTCCTGCTATTTCGCTTACCTTTTGTCAAGTTTCGGATTTTGCTGAACCCCCCTGTACATATATTTCTCCCTCATGCATGTGCTATATACTGTCCTCGTCACATGCCAGTCAAGTGCTATATCATAGTTTAGATGACTAAGACGGTACTTCAACCCTTGACGCCACCGGCAGCTTTGGCTACCGGACAAGATATATATTTTTTCGTTTACTTCTTCTTGTCTTCTTTCCTTTGATAAAGCGTGGTTTCCGTTTACTAAAACATTCATGGCAATGGGCTCGTTCGCATGTCACACAAATTTTCATTAAAAAACATTTTTAATAATTATTAATTCTAAATTAAGTTTTATTTTTTAAAACAAAGTGTTCGATATTACAGATAGAGAATATATTACTAAAACATTTCATCTATGTATATAGGAAAAGAAAACGTCTATTGTGACCGGAAGTTTCGCAGACAATGCGATCATCAAACAATTTCCATCATTTTTCTGAAATTGTTTACAATATTAGTAGAACTTATTTTTAATTATATCGAAAGTTTTTGAAATTCATTTATTTCAGTGTATGAGAAAGATCTTCATGCAAACAAAAGGATTTTTGTTTACCTTTTTTTTACATAATATTCTGTTTTGTAACCACGGTTTAATGTCTGTTTTACATACTTAGATGTGTTGGTTTCTAGAAATCATCTTCCAAACTCTGCCCAGGTCTTTACTTATCCCTTTTCTTTTAAATCCATCTTTATCACTTCCTCCTATGTTTTCATTTGCCTTCTTCTGTGAACTGACCTTGCTAACTCAACTGTTCTACACTCATTTAATTTCTCTCAATTACACTGTATCTTAGTAATGGGGTTTTAATCCATTTTATTAATTTTCTTAATTCAGGTGTTAGCATTGTTTTCCGATGTTTTTTAAGAACCATGTAGTTTGGTAAAAACTGCCTAATCATATTGGTTTAATAGATTTGACTGAAATCGAACAAAGCATCATGATCCCGCAGTTAGTGTTATCGACACTCGTCGCTTATTTATGACATGTTCCTAGATGATCGTTAACCGGTGAGAACCTTACTTAACCTCGTCTGCGAAATCCAACTTTATCATTTGTTTATGGTAAAGTAAGTTTTATATGATTCTCATATCAAACAGAATGTCATCTATTCTTCAGATGGATTCATTTGATTTAAACGTTAAGCAACGATAAGTAATATTTCAAATTTTACCATGACAGACCAAATTGAATCGTGATAGACAAAACCGCAGCTTGACAGAACAAACCGAAGCGTGACAGACCAAATTGAAGCTCGACAGACCAAATTGAAGCGTGACAGACCAAATTGAAGCGTGATAGACCAAATTGAAACTCGACTGACCAAATTGAAGCGTGACAGACCAAATTGAAGCGTGATAGACCAAATTGAAACTCGACCGACCAAATTGAAGTGTGGCAGACTAAATTGAATCGTGACATACCAAATTGAAGCGTGGCAGACCAAATTGAAGCGTGGCAGATCAAATTGAAGCGTGACATACCAAATTGAAGCCTGGCAGACTAAATTGAAGCGTGGCAGATCAAATTGAAGCGTGGCAGACCAAATTGAAGCGTGGCAGATCAAATTGAAGCGTGACATACCAAATTGAAGCGTGGCAGACCAAATTGAAGCATGACATACCAAATGTAAGCGTGGCAGACCAAATTGAAGCGTAACATACCAAATGTAAGCGTGGCAGATCAAATTGAAGCGTGACAGACCAAATTGAAGCGTGACAGACCAAATTGAAACTCGACCGACCAAATTGAAACTCGACCAACCAAATTGAAACTCGACCGACCAAATTGAAGCGTGACAGACCAAATTGAAACTCGACCGATCAAATTGAAGCGTGACAGACCAAATTGAAACTCAACCGACCAAATTGAAGCGTGACAGACCAAATTGAAACTCGACCGACCAAACTGAAGCTTGACAGACCAAATTGAAGCGTGACAGACCAAATTGAAACTCGTCCAACCAAATTGAAGCTCGACCAACCAAATTGAAACTCGTCCAACCAAATTGAAGCGTGACAGACCAAATTGAAACTCGACCAACCAAATTGAAGCGTGACAGACCAAATTGAAGCGTGACAGAGAAAAACAAACGCGGTAGAGACTGAGTGACGCACATAAAGATATAGTGAGTTGTGGTGCCATCGAATAACAAAACACCAAAGGAAGTTATACGTATTTAAAAGGACGCTAATTCACGCAGAGAGGGTAAAAGTTGATAGTTGTATAGTAGAGAAGAGGGAAAGGAGAAACGGGGATAGAAAGTTAGAGGGAGGAAGAGGATGCGGGAGAGAAGGAGAGGAAAGAGGGAGGAGGAGAGAGAGTGAGAGAGAGAGAGGAAGAGAGTGAGAGGGAAAGAGAAGACGGATGGAGAAAGGTAGAGAAAGGAATGAGAATGAGAGTGGAGACGAAGATAGAGATGTAGAGGGGAGATGAGAAAGTGAGAGAGGGGAAGGGCAAAAGAGAGTGAGAAAAAGAGGGAGATAGGGGAGAGATAAAGAGTGAATTATAACTTCGATCAAAATGGAGCCTCTATCTTTGTTCACGTCTGTAAAGATAACAGACGAATATCTACCACCCTTCAAGGCGCAGCTTTAAATGAACCACAAGTCTTTTTTTATTATTTGTGACGTCTTAGAGAAATATGTTTACATATCGTCATACATCTCTGTCGATCAAGCAGATGAAATTACCGCATCTACAGAGATAATTATTCACAACTAGATACATAGGAAACTAGCTGATGTGTATATTTTCCCCATGAAAGACCACAAGACCGAACACGCAAATAGGAATATCGTCTATGATTTGTTGTTTAAAAACATATGCGGACATAAAGGCGCCTCTTGTTTTGATCGCATTTGATAGCCTTACTTACAATATCTAATGGAATCAAGAAAACACTGGTTCGCATTAGAGAGAGAGAGAGAGAGAGAGAGAGAGAGAGAGAGAGGGGGGGAACCATACTATAATGGTTGATATGAATAGCTTAAAAGACTTTTAGACTTAAAACATTACACGGCTCATTTGTACGCAATGATGTGTGCGGCTTCGGTATTATGATGATGACAATTATTATTATTATTATTATTATTATTATTATTATTATTATTATTATTATTATTATTATTATTATTACTACTACTACTATTATTATTATTATTATTATTATTATTACTATTATAATTATTATTACTACTACTATTATTATTATTATTATTATTATTATTATTATTATTATTATTATTATTATTATTATTTGTTTATTATACCTCCTTGGGCATCTCCCCTTTAACTATCTTCTCAGTTCAACTGGTAAAAAAAATTAAATTAAACACTTAGTACAGTATCGATATCCAGATAAAATTCTGTTAAATATTTCATTTGACAACTTCCAAAAGTGCCCCCTCAATTTCTCCCTTTTACCACTTTCTCTGAATTCATCCAACCTCATCTTAAAATGATCCACATTATTGCTGTTCTTAATCTGATCTGGCAACTTATTACCAAAACATATTACTCTGTAAAACTGGTTTACAGATCTTTTTTTAAAAAAACTGGCTTGACAATAACCTTCCAGATCTAGAAGAAATACTAAAAATTATGATGACGTTTCCTGGGAGAATTTTACAAGTTGCTACCAAAGAGATGGCCACAGCTGTATTTCTTGATTCGCTATATTCCTCTAGTATTTAGTAATCGAATCTATGGTATCAGAGACAACTATTTTATTTTCAATTTTTTTACTATCGCCAACGAAGATTGCAAATGGTGTCGTAGTCAAAAGATCACGCCGGTTTTAACAGAAACATGTTTGCACTGTTTCCTTTGATAGCTACTCGGCTTTTGTGTGGTTATGCTGCTGATGAATGACGCCTGTGAACCTCGCATGACGATCCAGTTTGAGCAGATAATTTCTACATAATCTTCTAGTTGGTTGAGTAAGATTGATACCACACTAGAAACAGGGATCAAATGTCTATTTTAATGGAATAATATATATATATATATATATATATATATATATATATATATATATATATATATATATATATATATATATATATATATATTTATACATATAAATAAAACTAAAAAAGTTTTTCTTTTTCTTTGTAGACATCTTTTAGGAAATTTAAAAATAAATGAGGCTAAAAGCCTTTAAAAGCATGTTCAGATGCAATATTGACAAATAAAATGAAATCAGAATATATTTTTTTACATTTTACACTTTGTTCTTTTGATTATAAATTCCGCAGATCACCTCGCGTCTTCAGAGTATGAATAGAACTTGTAATAGTTCCAATAGTTCCGTATGAATAAAAATATGTTATGATTTTATTTTATTACTACTTCTGAATCTATATATATACTACCTCTGTATACACATATATACTACATCTGTATATACATATATACTACTTCTGAATATACATGTATACTACTTCTCAATCTACATATATACTATATTTGAATTAAGATATATATACTACCTAAGAATATACATATATACTATCTCTGAATAAACATATATATATATTACTTCTGAATCTACATATATACTATCTCTGTATAAACATATATACTATCTCTGAATCTAAATATATACTACCTCTAAATCTACATATATACTATCTCTGAATCAACATATATATTACTTCTAGATACACATATATACTACCTCTGAATAAACATATATACTATCTCTGAAGCGAAATATATACAACCCTTGAATCTACATATATACTACCTCTAAATCTACATATATACTACCTCTGAATCTACATTTATAATATCTCTGAATCTACATATATACTATCTCTGAATCAACATATATACTATCTCTGAATTTACATATATATTACTTCTGAATCTATATATATACAATCTCTGAATCAACATATATGCTACCCCTGAATCAACATATATATTACTTCTGAATCAACACATATATATATATATATATTACTTCTGAATCAACATATATATACAACCTCTGAATCAACATATATACTACCTCTGAATCTACATATATACTATCTCTGAATCTACATATATACTATCTCTGAATCTACATATATACTATCTCTGAATCTACATATATACTACCTCTGAATAAACATATATACTATCTCTGAATTAACATATATACTATCTCTGAATCTACATATATACTATCTTTGAATAAACATATATATTACTTCTGAATCTACATATATATTACTTCTGAATCTAAATATATACTATCTCTGAATCAACATATATACTATCTTTGAATCTACATATATACTATCTCTGAATCTACATATATACTATCTCTGAATCAACATATATATTACTTCTGAATCTACATATATATTACTTCTGAATCTACATATATACTATCGCTTAATCTACATATATACTATCTCTAAATCTACATATATACTATCTCTGAATCTACATATATACTTTCTCTGAATCTACATATATACTATCTCTGAATCAACATATCTATTACTTCTGAATCTACATATATATCAGTTCTGAATCTACATATATACTATCTCTAGACATACATATATACTATCTCTGAATCAACATATATATTACTTCTAAATCAACATATATATTACTTCTAAATCTACATATATATTACTTCTGAATCTACATATATACTATCTCTGAATCAACATATATACTATCTCTAAATCTTCATATATACTATATCTTAATCAACATATATATTACCTCTGAATCAACATATATACTACCCCTGAATAAACATATATACTATCTCTGAATCAACATATATACTACCCCTGAATAAACATATATATTACTTCTGTATCTACATATATACAACTTCTGAATCAAAATATTACTTCTGAATCTACATATATGCTACCTCTGAATCAAAATATTACTTCTGAATCTTCATATATTCTACCTCTGAATCAACATATATACTACCTTTAAATCAACATATATGCTATATCTGAATCAACATATATATTACCTCTGAATCAACATATATATTACTTCTGAATATACATATATAATATCTCTGAATCAACATGTATATTACTTCTGAATCACCATATATATATATATTACTTCTGAATCAACATATATATACAACCTCTGAATCAACATATATACTACCTCTGAATCTACATATATACTATCTCTGAATCTACATATATACTATCTCTGAATCTACATATATACTATCTCTGAATCTACATATATACTATCTCTGAATAAACATATATACTATCTCTGAATTAACATATATACTATCTCTGAATCTACATATATACTATCTTTGAATTAACATATATATTACTTCTGAATCTACATATATATTACTTCTGAATCTTCATATATATTACTTCTGAATCTACATATATACTATCTCTTAATCTACATAGATACTATCTCTAAATCTACATATATACTATCTCTGAATCTACATATATACTATCTCTGAATCAACATATCGATTACTTCTGAATCTACATATATATCACTTCTGAATCTACATATATACTATCTCTGAATATACATATATACTATCTCTGAATCAACATATATATTACTTCTAAATCAACATATATATTACTTCTGAATCTACATATATATTACTTCTGAATCTACATATATACTATCTCTGAATCAACATATATACTATCTCTAAATCTACATATATACTATATCTTAATCAACATATATATTACCTCTGAATCAACATATATACTACCCCTGAATAAACATATATACTATCTCTGAATCAACATATATACTACCCCTGAATAAACATATATATTACTTCTGTATCTACATATATGCTACCTCTGAATCAAAATATTACTTCTGAATCTTCATATATTCTACCTCTGAATCAACATATATACTACCTTTACATCAACATATATGCTATATCTGAATCAACATATATATTACCTCTGAATCAACATATATATTACTTCTGAATCAACATATATAATATCTCTGAATCAACATATATATTACTTCTGAATCAACATATATAATATCTCTGAATCTACATATATACTACTTCTGAATCAACATATATACTACCTCTAAATCTAACTATATACTATCTCTGAATCAACATATATATATATTACTTCATAATCAACATATATATATATTACTTCTGAATCTACATAAAGACTTCTTTTGAATGTACATATATACTACTAACTTTCAGAGAATGGTTACAGTTTAATCAACTTGTCACCGGACATATTTCATCTACACATGAATGCTTATAAATGGTAGGAGGAAGTCTTTATAACGTACATTAAAAGGCGAATGATGAGCTACGTTGAGCATGGTTTGTACCAAATGGGTTACAATTTGGGAATACCAGGCGCTGTATGTTGGGGGGGGGGGGGTGGCCACACTTCACGGCAAAAACTAACGTTGTCAAAATCATTTCGCATGAGAGGGATATACATACGATTTGGGACCGCTTGTGAATTTAATATTCCCCAGAGACTCTTTTTTTCGGAATAAGGTGGTTTAATCTACCCAGAGTACGTGTCGCACCAGGACCAGTATCAAAACTAGGAGGTAAATTGAATTATGGACAGAATGAAAAGAGGAAGAGAGAGAAAAAGAGTAAAAAATGAGAATAGATGAGAAGGAAAGAGAAAAAAGGAAGAGCAAGGATAGGATAAAGACAGAGAATATATATTGTGAAATCACAATGTATTCTGAAATCGTTTGATTTTGTGAAAATTGGACAAGTTGAAAAGAGGTTGAGTACAATACGTGGCATAGATTAGAATACAGAGAGTCATTTTCCAAGTAAATTCTCCATTGAAACAGCAGAGCACATGAAACTGCACAACCAAGAAGAGATAAATGCACTCAGAGAACATGAAATCTATAAATATCTGGGAGTTCAATGGACGGATGTTATCATACTAGCAGAAATTAAAGTAAAATTTAAAGAAATACCTTAGTAGAAAATTCCCAAACAAAATTATATAGTAGCACTAAATATCCGTACTAAAATATTCTGGCCCCTTCATAGGCTGGACAAATGAAGAACCTAGCTATCTGAACCAAAGAAGAAGAAAGATAATGACCATGTACAGTGGGTTGTACCTGTAGGATGGCACTGATAAACGTATATAGAATTTCTTTTTAATATTGATTATGTACAAAATACTTGTAAATAAGAATTATTTGCAAATAGTTACATAATTTCTTCAAATCGAATACACATTCCATAAACCACATAAAATAAATATAATTTAAAAATACATATATGTATATATATATATATATATATATATATATATACCTTAACAATCAATCCAGTGCACTAAATGCATAAGCAAATAAAAAAGGGACAACTTTGATCAACGAGTCACGGATCATCGAGTTAATATTAAAACTCAATTAATTGCTATATTTATTTTCTTACATACAATTTAAGATTTATTCGGCCGCTTATATAAAATATGCCTGATTTCCGGTAACTAATGTCGTATACATAATCTTGCTGCATGTGCGCCACATATACTGTATATAACATTATATCAATAGCAGGGTACTCGATAAACATTAACCCCAATTTCTGACATAGGAATCCATTTAGAAGCGCCGTTAAGGCATTTGAATAAACAACCTTATTGTGGAAAATATTCGAGTCAGGTTTCTGAGGCAACACCACCCAAATAGATTCCATGCCTCGTCCGACATTTAACATTTTTGAAAAATAAACGCATGTGCAGGCTATTTTGCCTCATATAACAAACAAAGGTATATATATATATATATATATATATATATATATATATATATATATATATATATATATATATATGTGCTCTCTGCTTATCTCGGCATTGTTTCCAGTCGTCTTGTACTACTACTTGCCATTGGAATCAAGCAATGCCGACTCAGGAGAGCGGTTGTTATTGATTGCGCAACCCTTGCAATTACAAATTCACGCGCGGGCCGCCCCTAGTGGGGCACTCATACGTCGAAATCGACGGGAGCGAGTCCATCATATATATATATATACACACACATAAAGAAAGAGGCAAAATGCCTTCAAAAAACCATGTGTTAGATGCAGATATTTTTATTAAAATCAAAATCAAAAATAAAAACTTTCCCAAATTTATACCTACCTGCGACCATGCGCGATTTAAGTTCTATTTAAAAGAGACATTTACACCGTTAAGTCCACACAACATCGGACGTCGCTTCTAGAAGACCAGGAAGGATTATTACGAAAAACAAATAAGGTTAATACATTTTATTTGTCTAAAGCTCTGTCGAGGCTTGTTATATCAAGCGAAATATTAGATAAAATAGTCAAGATGGAAAAGAAAAAGAAATGTTTTGATTTTTTATTTAGATTTTAATAAAAAATATCTGCATCTAACACATGGTTTTTATGAAGGCATTTTGCCTCCTTCTTCATGTTTAAAATTCTAAAGATGCTTAAAAGAAATGAACTTTCCCAGATTTATATATATATATATATATATATATATATATATATATATATTAAAAATAACAGAATTCGTCTGTTTAATTTAATTATTCTTATTTTTTCAATTCTTCTGATGGTCTTTTTTTGTATTAAAATCAAAAACAAAAAAAAATGTTCCATAGGTTTCACAGGTTTCACAGGTTTCACGAACGTTTTCGATTCTTCGTCGAATCATCCTCAGGTGTCAATAGTAAAAGCGTCTTTTAAAAATTCTCTTCGTTCTTCAGCTTTTTTGTTCATTGCTTTTAATAAAGTGTTAAGTTTGAACTTCCATACAGTTTCTAGTGTTCGACAAGACGCCTTTGAAGAAAGTCGGAGGTTATTCGGCCGAAAAGTTGTGAGGATAAAACTCAAAAATGAAAATTGTAGTCCAGAAAAATCTAAATAGTATAAATTATCACTCCTCATCTACAAAATAAAAAAAACAGGTTTAATTTTATCTATTAAAGTTTGAATAGCTTATCTCATGCATATAATGGTTTATCCGATGTGTATGTCTATTTTACATTACATTACATAAATAATTTTGAACTTTTTTTGGTACTGATATCGATCCTGAACCAGTTTTCGTGAGGTTCGACTCGGAAGCGTTCGGCTGTCCTACGCAAACGCCCGAGTGTTGCTTACTACTACTATTTCGATTTTTTCACTTCAGATGCAGAAAATTTCATTATTTGTCGCCCTTAACTGTATATGACGTATTTTTCGTTAATAAATATATTTTTATTAATTTTATACGTACATAAAAGTAATCCATGGACACGTGTTTCAGGCTCACAGCCGTTATCAGCATGGCTAACTTAGACCAGGATCGAACCTTCGAAATTGATGTCTATAGTCCAGCGTTTTACCATTCGACCAATACGCCCTGTCCAGAAATATGTACGAGTTTTATCACCTAAATTATTAATGTATTTCTATGTAATTTGTTTTATTGATGATTGCAGCATTCGTTGTTTTATTGCTTACTACTATTTCGATTCTTTCACTTCCTAAGTGATTAAGATACTGAATATATATATATATATATATATATATATATATATATATATATATATATATATATATATATTCTCTCCAAATATGATCTGAGGTTATGATCGGATTCTAACTCTGCCTGATGAGATCTCAGTTTATAGTAACTGTTGATCGATAACATCGACATGCCAGTGTCGCAGATTTTGTACATGTCTGTGTAAATAAAATTATCATATATAAAGCTCTATTTTGATATTGAGCACTTTTTATAAACCCGGTTAAAATTCTCTGGATTACCACCCTGTGGATATTTTTCACCTGGATTATTACCATTATTATATATATATATATATATATATATATATATATATATATATATATATATATATATATATATATATATATATAAATGTTTGGAGGTACACAATTTATATCTGCTTTTGAAAATCGATAGTATAAGCAATCAAATATATCAACGAAAATGAAGAGATGGGGGGGGGGGAATTGAAGTGCCAGCGAATACTAAAACACGATTAAAATGAATTCAATTAAATAGTCGTTTAAACTCACACAGCGTGGGATAACAAACGGGGGTGGGGGTTACAGTTCCCCAAAGAGAGTTAGCATTTTCACAAACTCCTTCTGCTGGCACAAGGAAGGTTTATGTAAAGCAATTGAGACAGATTCCAAATATTTAAAATGTTTTTTGGAATCCGCTCTATGAAGCACCTCAAAACGTTCCAATTTATAGTTACTGGCATTCGCTGGCACTTAAATTCCCCTGACCCTTGCTCTTCATTTTCTTTGTTATATTTGATTGATTATACCATCGATTTCTCCTGGCAAAATGATAGTCGAAAGAGCTTTTGAGAGTTTTCCGCAAAGCATTTCAAAAGCATATATATATATATATATATATATATATATATATATATATATATATATATATATATATATATATATATATTACTAGTTCATGTAAGAGAACAGCAAAGAATCTGATTCGTTAACTAGCTAGCCGTGTATATAAAAACACCCGGTAACACTAACTCCATGCATTTTAGCCGGAAGATTCCCCCGGGGATGAGACGCGGGAGCCTCTGTGTAGCTTAATTGCCATAAATATATTTTCATATCCTACTATATATATATATATATATATATATATATATATATATATATATATATATATATATATATATATATGAAAGGAGATTGTAGTTTGCTTGAAGCATTACTGGTAAATATGAGTGTAGGTTTGTAATCCGAGGCTGGAGCAATGTGATATAGGTACCGGAAGGTGGAGATGGGTTTGTTTTTGTTCACCTTCTCCATATATATATATATATCTTTCTCTCTCTTGTTATCTCTTCATTCAGTGTATTGTTCAAAGAAAGATATACTTTGCAAGGAAGTTCCAGTGAATCTGTGCGTTTATCGATGAAAATTCTATTTCAAACTTTAGTGTGACAGTTAACTTTACAGAGTGTACAAATAACTCGAATTCAGCATTATGAAGTATTCTACTGTGCTGTTGATCTACCCTATTTCGGGAGTAGATTGACTCTTCCAAAGACTATAAATAGAGTAACGACTAAGTGTCATGGCAGGAATTGGTGGCAATCATAGCCACAGTATCGGACGCAGACTTTCTATAACACACTATTCTGTACTTCTGTAAATACACTCTTGTAAATATGCCACACTGTTGTCTTAATTATTATCCAGGTCACAGCATCGTCTCTTTTTATGATCTGCTTGTTATCTACCTTATTTTTAGAGTAGATGGACTCTTCCAGAGACTATGAATAGAGTAACGACTAAGTGTTGTGGCAGTCATAGCCATAGTATCGGACGCAGACTTTCTATAACACACTATTCTGTACTTCGGTAAATACACTCTTGTAAATATACCAGCGTGTTGTCTTAATTATAATCAAGGTCACAACATCGGATGAAACCAAAGGCATGATCATCTCCTGTTATGATGTGATGGTGATCTAGTTTATTTCGGGAGTAGATGGACTCTTCGAGAGACTATTAATAGAGTAACGATTAAGTATCGTGGCCATCATTGGTGGGAGTCATAGCCACAGTATCGGACACAAACGTTTTCTAACACACTATTCTGTACTTCTGTAAATACTCTTGTAAATATATCACTGTGTTATCTTAATTATTATCGGACCTTCAAGGTCACACCACGACGGTAAACTAATTTCTGATTATTCTGTTTTTCAAATATCTCTGTCAGTTTGTCGTTGTGCTAAGGCGAGCTAAAATGTATCATCATGCATCATGATCGTTGAAAAAAGGGAATACGTTAAATGCTCTACCTGATTCTTCTACGCATGCACTTATATGCCATAACTTTACCTTCATCTCTATTTTATTTATCATGTGCACTCCATGACTTCATGTTCGTATCCTGCATAATGTTTACACTCACGTTGTTCGCTTTCATCTACTTAAATGAATAAAACACAAGTAGATAAAATACGTTTTGCTTCTTAACTATGTTCAGCTTTAAAGTAAATCTGTATACCTTATGATAAGTTTAAATGGACGCTACAAATTGATGTTCATGCGATTCCAGTTAGGATTTATTATGTCTAATGGATCAGCGGTGAAGATATTGTTGAAAAAAAGACATCGTCAACAATCGAAAATATAAACTACATCTTGATTACAAATAGAGTTCCGATAGAGTGAACACGTTTTGCTTATAGAGTGTCTTCATCGACAGCCAGGTGGTCTAAGTGTACTACGATGACGCCCAAGTTTTATTGTTCCTCTGAATAAATATAACATCTAAGGGGATTATCCGATCCTCATATTCGTTTTTCGACGCAGCAATGTTGCATCCCTTATATTTCTGAATTTTTTGAGATGAGGATTGATAATTTGCATAATTTTGGTTATTCGGACTAAATTTCTCATCTTGAGTGTTACCATCGCAACGTTTCGGCCGCTGTAACGTCCGCTGTAACACCTGAAGAAGGTCAGAGATTATAGCGGCCGAAATGTTGTGATGATAACACTTACGATGAGAAATGTAGTCCGAATAACAAAAATTATGCAAGTTGCCTTCTTTGTAATACATTTTATTTTTTACTTATATTGATTTCGAAGACGATTTAGAACTGTTTATTATTATTATTATTATTATTATTATTATTATTATTATTATTATTATTATTATTATTATTATTATTATTATTATTATTATTATTATTATTATTATTGTAAATATTATTATTATTAATATTGTTATTATTATTATAAATATTATTATTATTAAGATTAATGTTAATATTATTATCATTAATATTATTATAATTATTAATATTATTATTGTTATTTTTAATATTCTTCTTCTTCTTCTTCTTATGATTATTATTATTATTATTATTATTATTATTATTATTATTATTATTATTATTATTATTATTATTATTATTATTATTATTATTATTATTATTATTATTATTATTATTATTATTATTATTATTATTATTATTATTATTAATAGACTGCCCGGGCAGCGCTTTTCAAGATGAAGCAGCAGTATTCCATCCTATCATCATCATCATCATCATCATCATCATCAACATCATCATCATCATCATCATCATCATCATCATCATCATCATCATCATCATCATCATCATCATCATCATCATCATCATTCTTATTGTAAATATTATTATTATTAATATTGTTATTATTATTATAAATATTATTATTATGATTAATGTTAATATTATTATTATTAATATTATTATAATTATTAATATTATTGTAATTAGTATTATTATTATCATTATTATTATTATTATCATCATCATTATTATTAATATTAATATTATTATTATTGTAAATATTATTATTATTAATATTGTTATTATTATTATAAATATTATTATTATTATGATTAATGTTATTATTATTATTATTAATATTATTATAATTATTAATATTATTATCATTATTATTATTATTATTAATGTTATTATTATTATTATTATTATTATTATTATTATTATTATTATTATTATTATTATTATTATTATTATTATTATTATTATTATTAATTTTATTATCATTATTAATGTTATTATTATTAATAGACTTCCCGGGCAGCGCTTTTTAAGATGAAGCAGCAGTATTCCATCTTATGACGTATATAACTTTTATATAGGTAGAGAATTGCAGAAGGGGTCAGTTAATTTCTGTAAAGGTAGAATGATACAAGCATTTGTCTAGCGACCTTAGCAATAAGATTAATGTAATTCTTTAAAATTTGAAATTTGACAAATGTGATTTCATACATAAGAGATTGTGGAAAGGGAAAGAAAGAGAAGTGATTAAAAGTCTATGTTTACAATGGGATGCTGGTAAAGATAGATACCTAAGTAATTACGGTGGAAGAGAGCGGTTTTGTACATGAGAGACGGTGAAAGGAGCCAGATAATGCTGGCAACAACTTTTCTTGTTTACGTAACTCGAAGGAGTGACGTGTTTTATTAACTTGTATTCTGTATTGTTTAACTTGCTGTAAAGACAACATTGTACGAGAGTATTGATTTACTCCTCTCCAGGAGTTAGGCACAAGGACAGTTTTTATCTTACTCCCACAAGTAAGATGTGACCAAAGGTCGGGTCGGGAAAGTGGGGTTTAAAAATTGCCTTGGCAGCCTCGTCGGCATTCCCCGGTAGGAGCGCAGTAAGCAATAAACTTACTCCTCCCCAAAGAGGGGAGGCAAAGCCTGGGAAGATGGACTTCCCAGAACCGCACAGGACAGACCCATTGACCAGCGTAAATCAAGACCCGAAGGCCAAGACAACACCAGTATGGAGTGCAGTATCCATCGGAACAGATACTACACTTTGATCTTAGCCAAATGGCCAAGAAAAAATTTAAAAAATAGTAATAAAAAAACGTAAAATATGTATCGATTAAATTTAATCAGATAAAATGTTTTGTGAATGTTAGATTGAACTGGTCAGCAAGGATTTAGATGAGGTCATAAGTAATTTAGTAGAGAGAAACTAGTCAACGTCTGACTTCTCCCCGAGTCGGCTCTCTTCTCCCAACAGTGAATATCTTAAAATTAACAATTGTTTTCCTCATCCGACGTCAGCTATTGCACATGGCTGGTAACCAATTCTCGATCACAGTTTTCTCGGACAATATTATATTTTTGTTGGTCGTGCTTTTCGCCCTACTGATGTCATGGATAATGAAGGTTTTAGCTTTGTACATCTTTAAAAAAATATTTGTTCTTTTGTTCTTTTTATTTTGAGCATAAATCCGTATGATACGACCCGGATTCTAAACCCGTATCATACTTTTTAAAAATGCATAAGCAACCTCTTGTCCTTTATACCTCACATGGCGTCTGTATTGGCTACAATTCTGACAGCAATTGAAATTTACTTTAATCTTCAAACCCTAACCCTAACCCTAACCATAACCATAACCATAACCCTAACCTCTACTATGTAAAGTAGTCAGACTAACCAATCAACTGTTTACTTTTCGTCAGGAGTTATAACTGATAATTAGGTCATCTATATCCAATCAGCCAGGAATTAAGAAAAAATGCTTTACGAAAACGACTTCGCTTCAAAAATATATTAATATCAATTAATATGCAACAAAGATAAGACGTTAACCCTACACGTATTTTTTTTAACATAGTTCACCCCAAACAAGGCAGGACGCCAATGTAGACGTAAGGAGCTACTGAGAACAAGGGTGGAAGTTTTTTGGGGGCGGGCGGTCAACGTAAATTAATGACTATGCAGCGAAATGTCTGTTTACATTAGTTTTAAATTTCTGCATGTCAGTACCGTCAGGAAAACAGGGAGCAGGGATGGAGTTCTAGAGTACAGCAGCACGAGGAAACAAGCATTTGGGGACCTCCACAGTGAATGGATGGGATTTGGCAGAGAGATTAATGAATGATGCCCCAGCCCAGATGTGGCCACAATACTCCATGCATGGACGGATGGTGGCTTTATATAGATATAGGATAATTTCAGGTGTGAGGTGTTTACTAGTACGGTAAAGGGAGCCCACCTTCTTTTCAGCAACCCTGTCAATGTCTTCAATGTATTTATTCCAATTCATGTTATCTGTGAAAGTTAGGCCGAATGTTGAACTCTCGGGTAGGGTGTTATTTGTCATAACAATCGGTGGTTGAAGAGGTTTCTTGTAGTTATCGAAAGAAAGTAGCTTTGTCTTTGCGGCATTAAAAGTTACCATCCATTTTTTACCCCAATCCACTACAGACTGGAGGTCATTTTCTAAGGATTCAGCGATTGCCTCAGATATGTGCCGTTGGTTTTGCCCACATGACGAGAGTAGAGCATGGTGTCGCCATACTATATGCGCTCTACTGTATATCAATTTTAACATTTTTTTCAAATAAGACATTAGACGAGAGTACTATAACTGAAATGTATGTAGATTTTTGAAAATAACTATTTTTTTCTATAATAAGGTCAAGGTAATTCGGAAAGAGGGGTGTAAGGAGTTGAATATTCCCTTTTAAACGGTTTATTGTTGAATGGGGACTGATAGTGAGTGAAGGAGTCTCATGTACACATGTGTTGTACGTCGTCCAAATTGCAACCGCAGTCAAACCACCTCCGGGGTACCTTCTCTTTACACTTTATGTAATAGGGCACCGTGGCTCTTCTTGAATTACCGATGTGTAAGCAAAAACAGTATAGTCGGAACCTCAGTTCCAAGCAAGTTTCCGAAATACGAAACCGTCGCTTTGAACTTTAAAATATTCACAGATGTGTTTTCCCCGTTTCTCTGTAAAATGTCTGTGAACGGAGACGTGTGTGAAAATACACGCACGCATATACATGTGAAAACATACAATGTGTAAGTGGATAACATTTATACACATGTGTGCATCCGTATATTCATTCACATGTATGTGTATAAGTAGATGTGTACATATTCGTGTGCATATGCATACATGTATGAGTTAGTATATGTATAACTCAATCTGTACTACTGTGAGAGGCGTATCTCTGCCTGTGAGTCAGAGAAAAACTGTTTAACTGTCTGATATAGGAACTTGAAATTTGGTAGGATATTTTCCCAGCCCAATATTGAGTCTCGCAACGAGATCATATTTTCTTGATTCCCTAGAAAGCAGGGACCCCGCCACTAAGAATCTGTTTACAAAAGATGCAGTACTTTGTTACATTGGGACCCGCGGTAAAAGTCCCTCGGCGTCGGTGTTTTCAGGCGGTTTACGTTAAACACCGGAAAGCCCCGAAGTGAGACGAATAAGCAGACGACGTCTAAACTTTGGAACTGAATGAAACGCTGAACTTGCAAACTGATTCAAACACGATTTCAACTGATCGAATCGCTCAAATACAGAAATGTATTTTTACAAGGTATCACTGACTGTTGAAATGATAAATTTCTGTCGGGACCATAAATTGATAGCTAAGGAAATTTACCCGTTCTTCTTCTCCTTTGACGTCTGCAGATGAGCCTGCCCTAACCCTAATTTCTAATCCTTCCCTAACCCTAATTCCTAATCTTTCCCTAACCCTAATTCCTAACCATGCCCTAACCCTAAAGAAATCAACAATAGTAACCAATGAAAAAAAATGATTCTCGTAAAATCTTTTTTTATAAAACACTTATTTGATTAAATTTTCAGTTATTATCACTGTTATTTTTTTCGTTACAAATAATAATTCTTTCGTACAAATGTTTTGTCAATAAATAATAAAAATGTTTTGCTTGTTTTGTACATCGTTTGTGATTTTTAGGACGCAGGTAAGTCAACGGATTTTTTATTCGGCACTCTCCGGCGTTTAACGTAAACATCCGGAAAGCACCGATGCCAAGGCACTTTTAGCTCGGGTCCTAATAGAAACAAGTACCAAAGATTCTAATTAAAGCTAAACCATAATTACAATTCCATGAAATCATACTGAAATCATATGCCCTTAATAGGGTTAAGTGTAACAATTTGGGAATTTCCTTGCTTTTGTAAATTTAGTGTATATGGATTTTCATCTTAACCCTATTAAGGGCATAGGACTTCAGTATACTGGCAGTTTTCATGGAATGTCACTACTTTTGTAAAAACTATGCCTCAATACAATGCCTTCTCATATGGTGTTTTGGAATTTTCTGGAAAACTAAGGTATATGGTAAACTGAAATTAAAATGCCACCAACTAGACCCTAGAACCCTTATTTCTGCCAAAAATCAGCTGAATCCATCAAATAGTTGATGAGATACAGGGTGGCACATACGTACACACAGATAACATGATTTCATGATTGAACTTTCTGGATCTCTGGGTTACCTTGACTAATGATGCTGAAATTCTACACACATTTTGTGGTATGTTTAAACTAATTTGGTTTATTGGTTTTTAAGTTATGATTGATCAAAGAAATGAGATTTCCACCATAGGCAATTCGTGTAGTTTATTAAGGGATAGAGCTCTCTCGCGCCTCCCTTGATACACAAAACTTAACATATTCTCTTTGCGGTCTGAACTTCACAAAAGTAACACTTTTCTAATCTTATACTTTTAGTCATGTAAATTTAATAGTGTATGACAATTTGTATTTGATTAATTTAAAGTATCGTCGAGGTCTGCAATTCTTTAATATTTTAAAATGGCCCTAACGAAGACCAAACCCCCACCAAATATGAGACTTAAACCATAAGCAAAACACAAAATGATATAGATAGACTATATATTTGATATATAAAAGAACTGAAAGAATACCCACCCCAGGACGGGTAAAATAATTCCTCAAAGAGAAAATTCGAGATTTGGGATACTAAAAATTATGTCTGAAATCGTTATTCCAATTTTGATAAAAATCCATTGCATGATTATTATTCTTAGATAATGTTTGACATTAAAGAATTCAGCTTAACTGTTTTAAGAAGGAATTGAAATTTAGAGAATCTTGCTTTATCGGTGTCAAATAAATGCAGATCCAAGTTAATGTTTTCAAATGGATGTTGAGTTTTCAAATGGATGATGTGACCCATATACTAACCCCGAAACCCCTTTAAAATACTTGATAGCAACTAAAAATTAGGGAATATTTATTAATGTATGTCTATTACATGTTGTTACAGTTTTATAAAAATCGGAGGTAACTTAATTTGTATATAGAGCTAGTGTTGGATAATGGCCCTGTGGGAACGG
Source organism: Sepiola atlantica (assembly GCA_963556195.1). Classification (NCBI taxonomy): domain Eukaryota; kingdom Metazoa; phylum Mollusca; class Cephalopoda; order Sepiida; family Sepiolidae; genus Sepiola; species Sepiola atlantica. Next base: position 40,349,016 of record OY744517.1, read on the forward strand.
ACGCATTTTGAAGTAGACGTATCTGTGGGAAATCGTTTGGTTTGGTTTGCGCGATTTAGTGCGGGTGGCCACGTACAGTCGATTGCAGAATAGGGCTGTTCTCACGGTTGGAGCTCACAGACGTGACAGCCCACAATTTTGATGAGACCTTTTAGGTCGGGAGTTCAATGGAGTCAGGCTGTGACGAATGCACTTGTGCATAGAGGTTCTGTGACGTCACGGGCTTTTGTGTGGGAAGCAGAGTTTTGCCAGTCTGGGTTTTGGAGGCGAGCCGAACAGACGTGTTTCACTATGTAGTCTTTAACATGATTAGGGGATTTACATTCCCTAAGAGAATACAGGCAGAGATTTCTTCTTCCCCCCCCCCTCCTCGAATGGCTAAGGACTTAACATAGGAATTAACTCGATTTCTCTTAACGTTGGTGAGGCATCCGCAAGCGACAGAAATCTGACGCCTGAAATAAAACAGAATTGAAAGTTTAAAAGATTGTTTGTCTCCTGAATCGGTCATGAAGATTTTAGTTGTAGCGGCGATGTTCACGGCAGTACAGAAACGAAGAAAGAATTCAACCACTAGACGACATCGAGACGGCGCCCCTCCGCGACAAAGAAGTAAAGGAACGGAGAAATTAAAAAGTATGCAACATATACATTTTTGGTGTTAAAAATGACCAGTTGTTTAAACGAGAACTGCCACGGCCAATTCTTGGACGAGTATACAAAACGAGAACTGCCACGGCCCATTCCGGGACGGCTATGCAACACTAGTTCAATTTCTTTGCTCTTATTGCATGAAATTTAATTAAACTATATATAGCCCACACTATCTACTTTTAACCTAGCAGCTGTGTTCCCAAATTGTTTAGGGTGAATCCTATACATAGACATATACGAACATATACACATGTTATTTTACATAGAGATTATTGAAAGGGAAATAATCACACTGCCAATAAGAGATACATCTTAGAAGTATGATGGATACACGTGGCTGGCCAATATGTGCACCGGTAAAAAGAGTTAATGGGTCGTGTGCAGATATTTTAATCGATTGGATACGATACAAACATAAGAAAGCAATTGAAATTTATCGAGACGGGTTTAAAGCTTGAGCCTCAAAAATTGAATTTTATCGGCGCCGTTTTGAATTCTCACATTTGAATAATTTAACTTCATAAAGTCAGTTTTGAATTCTCTCATTTAAATAATTTAACTTCGTAAAGTCAGTTTTGAATTCTCACATTTGGATAATTTAACTTCATAAACTCAGTTTTGAATTCTCACATTTGAATAATTTAACTTCATGAAGTCAGTTTTAAATTCTCACATTTGAATAATTTAACTTCGTAAAGTCAGTTTTGAATTCTCACATTTGAATAAATTAACTTCATAAAGTTAGTTTTGAATCCTAACGCCCAACATTTTAAACCTAATCTATTTATGAATTCTAACAATAAATCAATTGTTTAAATGTTATCATTTAACAATTGTACGTCTCTGCGGGTTTTGTTTGACGGAGTTTAGAGATTACTATATATACATATATATATATATATATATATATATATATATATATATATATATAAGTCAGGTTCATATTATATTCAAATAACCATGTTTTTATTTTATTATTTTTATTTTTATTTTTTCACATTTTCAAAAAACATAACATTTCTGTGAGATATATTTTTTACGGTCCGTTTCATTTGTCTTGTGCCAAACAACATGTTTATGTTAATATCGTCTCTGCAACATTACAAAATCATCAGAAAAATTCACAAAGAGTAAAAAGTTCTTGGATTAAAGTGTCTTGAAAAACGTACACTATACAGTGGTACATTTTTGGCTGAAACCAAACAGAAAACAAAGAAAAGAGCCAACTCACACTTGGGCGAACCCACTAATAGGCCATTTTCTTTGTTGTTTGGCACAAAACAAATGAAACGGAGCGTAAAAAATATATCTCATGAAAATGTTATGTTTTTTGAAAATGTGAAAAAATAAAAATAAAAATAATAAAATAAAAACATGGTTATTTGAATATAATATGAACCTGACTTATATTTGCTCTGTTGTCACCAATTGCAAATCATCGAGCTGAATCTTTTAAGGAGACTGCAAAGTACACGGACACTGATAGTATATGCTAATACATATATTGCCATTAAAATTATATATATATATTTATATATATATATATATATATATATATATACATATATATATATATGTATATCTAGGCAGCATCTTTTCTAGCAAGCAAGTATCAGAAGCTCTATATATAAAAACCAAAAAACCCTTATTAACAGTATTAACTTTAATATCAGTAATAAAATACTAAAATGTCTATAATTCTAACCATAGTTTCGTACTTATTACATAATTCCCGCACAAAACCTTCTATAATACTAACACATTGTCTATACCTGATTAACTTCATTCCCCTGAAGATGGACCCGGATGGGTCTGAAAGCACTTGGGAGACAAATCTAAACTATGGCAAATTCATCAGCCAATTCCTCTCCGAAACTAAGATCTTGATTCGAACTATTGATAGGATCTACCAAAGGATATCCAGACATAAGTTGTATTTTATATTCAACAATATATATATATATATATATATATATATATATATATATATATATATATATATATATATATATATACTGTATCATTATATTTCCGTAAGACTGAAAGGTTTTGATGTTAATACAATTAGGAAAGATTCGCATTTAATAAATTGGAATATTAGATTTGCTAAATGCAGTATTCTCCATTATTTCGAAATGTATTTATTACGTTTAAAAAGAGTGTGACTAACGGACAGACAGACAGACACAGACAGATAACTTTTTATATAAGATATCAAGTATTGATTTACTCCTCTCCAGGAGTTAGGCACAAGGCCAGTTTTTATCCTACTCCCACAAGTAAGATGTGACCCAAGGTCGGGTCGGGAAAGTGGGGTTTGAAAAGCCAGCGCCCGAGACGTGAGCACTCTGCCCATTTAAAAATTGCCTGGGCAGCCTCGTCGGCATTCCCCGGTAGGAGCGCCTCATGCAGTAAGCAATAAACCTACTCCTCCCCAAAGAGGGGAGGCAAAGCCTGGGAGGGTGGACCTCCTAGAACTGCACAGGACAGACCCATCGACGGCGTAAATCAAGACCCGAAGGCCAAGACAATACCAGTATGGGGTGCAGTATCCATCGGAACAGATACTACACTTTGATCTTAGCCAAAAGGCTATTTCGGTCGAATACATACCGGTACTACGATTGCTTTCCATTGAATTTACACCATTTCTCGCGGGCTATGAAAAACAAACGTCCAAAAACTTAAACTAAACACTAAGTAGATTCCCCTTAAGGTTCCAATTAACGAGGCAGGCATTTTCATTTCTGGACGTTTGTATTTAATGTCACACCACACTGTAAATTCTTTGTCACACTGGGAACTGTTTCCTCTTTTCTGAATAGCTCAAGGAAAACAGATCTAATATTAATATTGTTGGTTGGTCCCCGTATGACGACACAAATCCGAAAGAAATTCCACCAAATGTCGACTCTTTTGAAAATAATTCGTGAGATAAATACAATGTTGGCCTCCGGAATCTGATGAAATCCTGTTTGCTGATACATGCTCTGTTTTTGCAAGTTGACAATCATCGAGCTTTCAATTGGAAGTGATTGGTATACATAAAGTATGAAAAGTATATGCTAAAACATATATTTTCGAACTCATATATATATATATATATATATATATATATATATATGTATATATATATATATATATATATATATATATATTAATATTTTAATATATACAGACGTGTACAGAAAACTGCTACACTGGCATGTCGATGTTATCGATCTTTAGTTATTACAAACTAAGATCTTTTGAGGTGAAAAATTCTGATCTTTCACTTTGATGTTCATATTAATAAAGCTACATATATATATATATATATATATATATATATATATATATATGTTGCATACCGTCCCGGAATGGGCCGTGGCAGTTCTCGCTTAAACAACTGGTCATTTTTACACCAAAAAGAAATATGTTGCATACCTTTAATTTCTCGTACCTTCTTCTTCGTCGCGGAGGGGCGCCGTCTCGATGTCGTCTAGTGGTTGAATTATTTCTTCTTTCTGTCGTATTTTTTAATATATATACATCAATGTATATATATATATATATATATATATATATATATATATATATATATATATATATATATATATAATTAACTTGTTACAAATATCCAGGGGGTATAAATCCGAAGGAAGTGCTCAATGAAAATTCAGAGCAAAATGCATCTTCAATTTCAGGTTGAGGTTGAATTTAAAATCATAGCCATTTGGATTCCATTGTCGCTTGAAAAGTTGGCGCTTATTGTGGGCGCTAATGAAACAGCATATATTTTGTCGCAATTAATGGAATAATAAAATCACCAACAAAATATATATATATATATATATATATATATATATATATATATATATATATATCAATGTATATTCTAGTTAACAAGTTCCGAAAATATTCAGTAAAAAATTATCCAATTTTTTACTTAAACAAATTTCACAGTCACTGTTGTAAGCATTTAAAATTAAAACATTGTCGCCCATGAATCTATATATCTCTTAATACTAATACACATGATCACAGTTGATCTTTGTTCTCTGTCTGTGTGTATGTTAATCCAAAATTTAATCGACAAAATTTTGACCACTTTTAAAATGAAGCGTCTTGGAGAAGCCAGGTGTGTTATAGAGAACAAAAATGATACTACACATTCCTTGCCCTTTTGGCTAAAATCTGTTCTCATGAAAAAATACTTCATGTTTTCTGTCCTCAGTCAGTGAAGGGGAATCTTTCTCAGCTGAGGCTTTTTGTCCAAATCCAGAGAACCCTTTGAGGGGGAGCTGGATTTCGCCATATTGAAAAAAGACTGTGGGGAAGCCAGTCAATAAGTACACATATTATTACACACAATCGTAAAGTGTAATTAACCAGACCTCCACTGGAAAAGTGCGAAAAGTACTGGGACCTTGGAGAAGCGTATTGCTATCCAACTCCCAAAGAAGATTAATGGTCGGTGCCAGCGATCAATCAATGGTAAGCGGCTTTTGCGATAACGCAAACTAATTGATAATGGTTACCGAAAGAAGTGGAGTAGACTAAAGAGCTAGGGAAGCTTGTTATCACTCAGATTCCAGGGGATATTACCGGTTATTATCAGTGGAAAATCACTGGTGAAGAACTGTGTGAAAACTCCTTATGAGTAGATGATAATAATAATAATAATAATAATAATAATAATAATAATAATAATAATAATAATAATAATAATAATACAAACTTGATAGTCTCGAAAGTATAGATTAGTATTGCAATAATTTTGGTCTAAAGAGGCCAGATGCGGGATGCAATAGAATCTAGACTACCAAACCCTTCCGAGTGTTCGGGCATGGATGCAACTGTAGTATCTGTTCTGTCATTTCTCCGCCTTTTGGCCGGGATCAAAGTGTAGTACTGCACCCCATAGACCGGTATCGTTTTGGCTTTCGGGTCTTTATTTACACCGGTCTATGGGTCTGTCCTGTGCAGTTCTAGGAGGTCCGCCCTCACAGGTTTTGCCTTCTCACCCTTTTGAGAAGGGGTTAGTTTATTGCTAATCGTCTGAGGCGCCTCTACCGGGGAATGCCGACAGATCTGCCCAGGCATGTTTTGTAGGCCAGAGTGCTCAAATTCTCCGGCGCTGTCTTTTTAAATCCTACGTTCCGACCTTGTGTCACATCTTACCGCTGTGGGAGGTAGATAAATAACTGTTGTGCCCTTTCTCAGTTGAAGGAAATCCTTTTTTATCTGGGGAATTTTATTTTTGTCCGATTCCGAGTGACACTTCTGGGAGAGCTTAATATTCCCTTCTTGAAAAAAAGAAAAGTTTGCGCATAACTTTGCTCTCGCAGGAGAACAATATATCAGGTACTACATAAATAAATCCTCAATATCCCTACGCAAAAGCTGGACTAAACATCACCCCTTCATTGACGTTTTGACTAGCAAACACATAAAAAGTGATAATAACGTTACGAGCCCTAATATTTTGATATTTTTGCTATGGAACTTATTAAAAATGGTGTAAAATACACTTTAGACTCGGTCTCATGGAAACCTAGCCCCTTTTCAGTGCGACGCTTTCGTTGGTGCTATCACTTATAGTGAGGGATTCACTGATTGTCCGAACATGCATTGCTTATCGTCATTTGGCACGATTCTATGCGATTACTTTTTTTGTATAGGCGGCATCAGTCTGGAAGGAATCATAATGACAAAATATAAATGAAAAACTCCAAACCCCTAAGGAAGCAAAACGAAAAAAACATGGCGCTTATTAGAGTTTCTATTCAGTGAATAAATCTTAGCCGCCATCATTGTTTCATTTCCCATCACACGAGATATTACTTCCGGTGATGCTATATTGTCATATATTTTCTTTTAGTCATGAAGTTAAAAAGAAAATTAAAAGAGAAACGATGTGTATGCATGATGATCATATTTTAATATCAATCATTCATATATATATGCACTCATTTATTTATTATGACTTTTTGGGAACCTTATCTTAATCCATTTAAATTCATTATAAACTAGAAATAATATTTATATATATATATATATATATATATATATATATATATATATATATATATATATATATATATATATATATAATATAATATATATATATATATAATATGTATAAATAAATATTAAATTATTAATACTTACAGACGCTAGCGTTTAAACAATTTCAGACAGTCGGGAGACGCGAACCCGGTTTACAGAGTAAGTCTAAAATCTGCAAGCAGTCGCCATATCCACCGGAAACCGTCACGTGATTAATGGAAAGTAATATCTATATGTACCTAGAAGCGGCCACATATAGACGACTAGTCGAGAGAGTATTCGACAGACGTATACCGAACTTTGCATTAGAGCTTTTTGACAGTCAATTTTTGAAGGGCTTTTATATATATATATATATATATATATATATATATATATATATATATATATATATATATATATATATATATATATATATATGTATATAGATATATATATATATATATATAGGATTTTAGTTCTATGTATAGTTTCGTAATAATTATTACATAATTCCCGCCAAAACTTTCTATAATACTAACACATGGTCTGTACCTGATTTACCATGAAGATGGACCCGAATGGCTCTGAAAGTACTTGGGAGACAAATCTAAACTATGGCAAATTCATCAGCTAATTCCCGTCCGAAACTATGATCCTGATTCGGATTATTACAAGGATCTACCAAAGGATATCTAGACATGAGTTGTGTCGTATATTCAACAATATATATATATATATATATATATATATATATATATATATATATAATATCTAGACATGAGGTGTATCGTATATTCAATAATATATATATACCCGTCCCAGGACTGGTATAATCAATAAATATAGTATTAGTTGTTAATTATGTTTTTCTTTGTGATGTATGGTACGGTTTCGTTAACACCTAGCTAAATAGAGTTTAAAAGTAAAATAATAATGTGCCCACGTTAACACCTTCTTGCCTAGAATACATATCCCATAATTCATAATAAGTTCAATAGTTTAGCATTCTATTAAGTACATTCATATTATTGACTAACATGCGCCTCACTGACCCTTTTAAAAATTTATTACTTAATATAACTAAACATTTGATATAGAGTAATTCCTTTCCCTACATTTTTTGTATAACATTTATTTAAACAAGTCTTTTGACAGGCGGGTTCGAGTTCGGGTTCCCCCTGTTTGTGGTAAAAACTACAAAACAAATGAGGTACCCACGTTATTCACCGTGTTGCCGAAAATATATATCCAAAATTGCTAATTATCGGTTCTATAAAAAAGAATTAAAAATTAAAAATAAAATTTTTTGTTTTCGTATATATATGTACCATCTAAATGTAAACATTTACAAAAAAAAATCTGCCCATGTTACTCGTCGTATTTTTTAATAATAAATATTCCAAAATTCATAATGATCCGTTGTATCATTTATTATATTATATTGTACACACACACGCACACACACACACCGCTTGAAACCATCACTCCTACACCGATGAGAGTAAAAGAGCCCGAAATGACGTCGTTTGTAGGTGAAAAACACTTTAATATTAAATAAATATTTATAGTTAAAAAGCCCTTTTAAAGATGTACAAGTCTTAAAAGTAGAGCCCTGTTTGAAAATGAAAAGTTTGTTGTCCTCTGCGATAAGGGGGTTTCGCTCGGGCGTCGAACACTGTAGAGTGCAATGCCACTTTCCACGCCTCCCGGATAAAAGTATCTTAATTTCAATTACTGTCTGTTTCGATTTCTCGCGGCCGCGTGGTCCTGAGCGTTTGTCTCGTGATTCTAGACTGAATTTACAAACGACGTTCGAGCCCATGCGACTGCTTGCAACCGCTACTTCTACACCGTAGGCGAAGAAGACATTGATATTATATATATATATATATATATATATATATATATATATATATATATATATATATATATATATATATATATAACAAATAAATGATGAAAGTAAAAATTTGATGAATTACACTATTTATTAAGAAAGGAATATAAAAAAAGGTGTGTTCCTTATTTCCTAGATAACTAATGTATAACTGGTAGCATCAATTTGAAAATATAAAAGTCGTAAACAAAAGACATCTTCAATGAAAGTTTGGCAAGAAAATACTATGTGTCCATGGAATTATCCAGGGGATCAATCAGAAATAAGTAAGCATTACTTTATAATCCAAAAGACCAGATGGAAAAGTCCAAAATCTGAAAGATGAGAGAATACATTAGAATGCAAATGCATGACTCATCAAACAATATCCAAAGAATTCGTAGGATATCGATATATAAATAAAGTAATTGCCATTTATAGAGTTTTCTTTGCAGGCAAGAATTTAAACTTTAAAGTTGGTAGTCCAACGGAAAAAAATATAATGATATAATTTAAAATCTAATTTTAACAAGTAGAAAGGAAATAGAGAAAAAGAAGAGGAATAAATAAAGTGGAGAAAAAAGAAAGAAAGAAAAAGAAAGAAATAAGAAAGAAATAAGAAAGAAAGAAAGAAGATTGTTGTTAAGATAAAGTTAAGTTTAAGGGAGGGGGTGAAAGATAATATCAATAAAGAAGAGGGAGAAAGATAGAGAGAAAGAAGATGAATGAAAAGAAAGGGAAACAGAAGGAAAGGAAAATATGAAAAAGTCAAGTTTATCCCCCCCCCCCACAGCGGTAAGATATGACACAAGGTCAAGAAAGTGGGATTAGAAAAGTCAGCACCCTAGAGAAAGAAGAGCGCTCTTGCCGTCAAAAAATGTCTGGGCAGCCCCGTCGGTATTCCCCGGTAGGGGCTCCTCAAGCGATTAGCAATAAACAAACCCCTTCTCAAAGGGTGAGAAGGCAAGGCCTGGGAGGGTGGACCTCCTACAACTGCACACTAACAAACCCTAAGATCGGCGGGATCAAGACCCGAAGGTCAAGACGATACCAGTCTAAGGGGGTGTAGCATCCATCGGAACAGATACTACACTTTGGTCTCGGCTAAAAGGCCGAGGTAACTTCTTCCCCGACATTTCTATATATTTTCTTATCAATCAATAAATATCCCCCTTTTTCGTGGTTTTAGTATTTTAAATGAATTTTTGTGGTTATAATATAGTCAGTACCTTCTATTTGAAACTAAAATACATCAGATGTGCATTTTTTTAACGTAGTTCACCCCAAACAAGGCAGGCCGCCACTGTAGACGTAAGTGGCTACTGAGAGGAAAGAAAAGGGGAGAAGGCTGGGGGGCCAACCCAAATTGAGATCTGCACAACGAGATGTCTGTCCACATTAATTTCAAATCTCTGCATGCCAGCACCGCCGAGAAACAGGGGACAGGAAGGGAGTTCCAGAGGCCAACAGCACGGGGAAAGAAGCTATTTCAGTAGAAGGCTCTCCGACATCTGGGGATTTCCACAGTGAATGGATGGGATTTAGTTGATTGTCGAGTTGGTCTAGTGAATTTACGTCGAGGGGGACACCAGAGTAGCCAATTCATCGGAGCATAATCCATTGAAGTATTTATAAAACAAGCACAAGGATGCTACACTGCGGCAGTGGGACAGGGACCGGATCCTGGCTGACAGCGAGGGACCCACCAGGTTGACGACTCCCCTTTGGACCCCGCCAAAGAGGGAGAGACCAGCAGATGATGCACCAGCCCAGATGGGCGGCCGGTGGCCCCGCAGAGACACAGGACACTTCGATCTATAGTAATTAGAAACCAATTAAGCCAGATTCCCTAAACTTCAATTTCTTCTTAAGACCCCTTAAGCTTAAGCATTGAATTTTAGACATTTTCTAGAATCCATATAATGTAATAAATTTGGATAAACCATTTAAATAAGGATTCTGAACATAAGGTTTAGTATAATTATATCTTGATTTTAATCTTCGCAAAGTTACATACAGTTGGTGAAAAACTGTTCTGTTATAATTCTCAGAAATCAAGAGCCCCCTTTTCTGGGGCTAACACTTGATCTCTATACAAGATACATAGACATTCGAATATTTCCATCAATTTTCTCCTGTAAAACGTTGAGTTAGTAAGAAAGTTAAGAATATTAATTTTCCTCTGACCAATTGACCTATGAACTATGTTATAGTATATCTTTCTTGTGGTCTCTTGGTCTTACCGGATTTCAGGACAAGAATTCATCTAGTCTGGTGGAGTATCCAGCTAAATACTGTTGGAAAAGGCGCACTATTCCTCGTATAAGCCAGTGTATAGCCGTGTTAAGGGGATTTTATTTAGCCTTCGAATACTCTGTTATTTTGATGATGTCCAGTAGATAATTCAAACTCCTCTTTCTATTTTTCTTTTTTTTTCTTTTCATTCATTTGCTGGGGACGGAGCATTCTTCCAAATGCCATACGATCACCCGCTGTTTACAGACTCCAACCGAGAGCTCTTTTCAGGATTCTGGCTGTTCCCTTGAGTGCAGTCGTTTGGATTTATTTTGCACTTGGTTCACCAGGTATACTTGCTAAACACTTTTTCAAGTTCTTCTTCATAAGTCCAGTGGCTCCTATGATAACTGGAATGATGGAGATCTCTTTGAGGTTCCAGTTTCTTTTCATATCATACATTAGACCCTGATATTTTGTTATTTTCTCCCTTTCAGCTCTGTTTAGTCCCCAGTAATTAGGGACACTGACCTCAACCAAAGTTGCCACTCTCTCTCTTGTTCTATATGACAATGTCAGGTTTGACAGCTGCGTTTTCCTAGTCATAATGAATGGTGTATGTCTCATTCCCCACAGTTCTCTCAGGTAGATGTTCCCAATGCCTGCTGCTACACCTGATATTCAGTTTCTTACAGATGGTCCAGTGGAGGTACCTGAACACTCCATTATGTCGTGCTGTGTAGGAGCCATCTGCCAACATGATTTTGCAACAGTGTGTAATTGTAAATGTTGAACATGAAAACCGTAATCGGTCATAACTTCTCGTCAAGTGTTGAACATGTTGGCGACACATGGTTGTATGTAGGCGGAAAGGTTAAACAGAATAACATTAATCGATAGTAATTCGGCATGAAGATTGAACAATAAATTATGATATTTATTAGCATGTTGATATAAAGATAGAATATGATAATCACAATAGGTTGTATGTCGGCATAAAGGGTGAAATATATTTATATGTACGAGTCTTCTAGTTTTTCGTAATGTTTACGCTGTAATTGCATAAATATAACTCACAATCTCCGTGCCACGTGGTAATTTGAAATCACCGTAGGGGTAGAGTGAAAGCGTGCAGATCCAACCGTGGCTCCGTGAACCGGGTTCGAGCTTTATAACTGTCTGAAATTATCACTTCCTTAAACTGAAGAGAGCAATAAGCTCGAAACGCCGTCGTCAGTAGGTATATATATATATATATATATATATATATATATATATATATATATATATATATATATATATATATATATATATATATCGTCACTGAGGAGAAGAATTATCTTTGAAAACTCATGAGTTAAGGACGTTGAGTTACTTTGCCTGAATTTTGAATGATAATAAAATTTGATTCGCACCTTATTTTATTATTTCATTTTATATTATGCTATATATATATATATATATATATATATATATATATATATATATATATATATATATATATATATATATATATATATATATATATATAAGTTCAGATCAACATGGTACTTTAAGCTACAAGCTAAAAAAGTACTGGGTTTTCTTGAGTTTTAATTATAATTAAATCCGCTCACCATATTTGTTCTGAAAGACGTTTACTGTTTTTAAAATATATATTTATTCGATTTTCCGGTATCTCATTGTTAGGCGTCCACCCGAAAGAATTACGAAAAATGTACATAGAAAAATAATAATTTACAAGTATAATTCTGTAAATATTATATAAATTCTGTAACAGTCATATTGAATAATAATTCTGTAATACTATAAATAATAAACATATTTCATATTAATATTGTTATTTTTTAATGTGAGATGATATATAATTATTCCTAGGACTTCCGATCTGTACGTTCCATGGTTTGTGTTGGCTGCGACGTTGTCGGATTGTAGAAATAATTCTATAAATAATTGTATTATTTTTAATCAATATTTTTTATATCCTTTGTTAAGACCCATCAATATAGCTATGTACAGCTAACGCGCTGGCCCGGGGGCCTCAGCCATTACTGAATGATCCAACATCGATGTTGATGCCCCCACCTAGACAACTCTGCGAATGTGAAGGAAATATATCATTTTTACCACGTACCAAGTTTCTAAGAGGATTCAATTTAAAATTGTTCAGTTAATGAGGTTTTAATCTTTATTATGAAAATAGTAGATATAAATAACTACAAAAATGTTCGAGGATTTGCTTCCAATTTTGCAGTCCGAAATGACTTTCTATTCCAGAGTTTAAATGCTTCAATATTCCTTTCAAATTTCGAAGGCTTACGTAGTAGTTCATTTCTTTCTTTTTTAGACTACTAACGCTATTTAAAAAGTGACTGACTTATTTACGAATAACGCGAAATGCATTCTGGAGGATTTAATTTCGTAATGAAAATCATTTTTTTAAAAGCGGGCTGGTGTCTCCAGCACTGTTGATATTTTAGCTAACCTCAGATTACACTGAATACCCGTGAGCTGACACTGAATACCAGTGAGCTGACATTTTTAGTGCAGCGAATTCACTTTATTTGCAACTCAAGTCTGGCGCAAGGGTTACGAATATAACGGGAAGCACTTAGCTTCCCAAAAGATTACGCATTGTACCATTTCAATTGCTGAGATGAAGCGAGAAATCAAATAGCAAGTCAGACAACCCACGCAGCCTGAAATTAAATCCTCCACTCTTAATAAAACAGCAACGGTTGGGGTTTATTTCTTTAGGCTATCAAAACTATCATGATTTATATGTAGACGTAATTCTATTGTTTTAATATAAATATTAGTGCGAACATTGGAGAAGCATAATTTTTCTGTAGTTTTGCTTGAAGGTGTACAATAGTACTGGATATTCTGTAAAACAAAAGAAAAACGTTGACTGAAGAAATCAACTCTTTGCGCATGCGTGTACTCAGCTTTTATACGTCGTATCTTATGACAACGTTTTCTTTTATTTGCTTTACAAACGTCAAGCCGTAATCACGGATTTAGGTATTGCAAGGAGAAAGAGAAAACAAAGTCTAAAAAAGAGAAATAATCGCCATTACAAAAATAGTATGTAAGTGAAGAAGATGACAAGGATAGAATTCCCGACATATTTGTTTGACTGATGATGTCTACCATGTAATTAATAATCTGCTCTCAAATTACGCCCGCCAAACTAATCTAATCAGTGAATCATGATTATTATTACCGTATTGATTCTGATAAAGTTGATGAAAATATAAAAAACGTGTATATGATGATAATTATAATAAGAAACTTCAATGGCTATTTAAACTTCTGCTCAACGACGTAAGTCAAGGAGAACCTTTCACAGTCATGTCGAGCTCCTAATACATCCCAGGAAGAGAGATCATTGTATGAATATAATATAAACAAGGCGGGTGTTACCCAGATCCACATCAACCCCTCTCCTCCTGCCCAGCACAATAAATATCACTCATACTGCAGTAACTTCTTAAGTTTCAGTGGCGATGTGACTTGTTTCCTGTGTATAAAAACCAACTACAAAATAATAAAAGTTGCAGTTGTGGACCAGAGTGCTAGAGAATGCCCCCATACTGATATGGTGATCCCCCATCTGACATATTCCCTCCTGGCTCAGAAGAACCCTGGACCCAGTGAAGGACAATCAACCGCATAAGATCTTGCTATGGCCAGATCGTCCTAGAAAACAGACCCAGCCATCGGCGAATGGGAAGACAAGGAACATAAAACGTAAAACTACATGTTCTGCCCTCTACTGCCCAACCAGTGTAGCTTTAAATATCTTGCAGATTATCAGAATAATGAAGAAAACTGCGTAAACCACGGGGAAAATGGCGTATAAGATGAGACTAAAACTTAATCAATATTTTATTGGTTTTTTTTTTCTCAAATGCGTATAACAATCGTTTACAAGATATTGCGTCTGATATTCGATCTTCAATTTTCGAAACGATATTTTAATTTATCGTTTGACGAAATTTCAGTTTTGCGTATTTTGCTCCACTATTTCCCAGAATCGAATGTTGTACGCTTCAAAGACACGCAAAGAATAAGCAGTCTGCTGCTAGAGAAAAGTTATCTCCCTTCATTTTTACCATTCAACAATGAATAAAAATCTTAGAAAATTTAGTGGAAATATGAAGAAAAGGCGTTAACGAAAATAAAACTATTGTAAGTCTTCAAAGAAACCGCACGACAGAATGCAGCAGCTTTAAATACTAAATACATCAATAGATAGTATGATTAATAACTTAACAAAAGGTACATACATACATTTGTTTCGTTAGTGATTTACGGCAAATATTTGCCCGTGTTGTTAAAATCGAAAACATTATTTCTAATCTATTTTTATATATTTATACGGATTTTCTAAATTTAAAATGTAGGAAGTTAAATTGTGTTTAAATACAAATAAACGCGATAAATAAATAAACAAAATTAAAAACTTGTCGTTTAAATGAAAAATAAATATTTATACTTTTGATTTTTTAACTAGCGGAAAATCCGAGATATTCCGCGATTTTTTCCTATATTAAAATTACGTTTTTTCTATAGTCATTATGCTATGAAATTAAAATAGTTTAGTTTATTATTGTATTGTATAGTTAAAACACAAGTTAACATTCATTTTGAATATTTTTCATCAACAATTTTTTTAAAATTTAGCGGAAATATTTAAAATTAATCTAAGTTAGAAAATAATTAATTATTTTTTACTTTTTGTTTACATACGCAAATAAAGTTTTACTAATAGTATTACTGCTTTGAAATACACCCTTTTGAGTTAACACGTGTTGTTAACAGCGTTACAATTGTAACGACTTACAAATAATTTCTATGTATAATTCCGGTCCATAAATAACTGATACATGAAAAAGGGGCAATTATTTTCTAAAATAAATCGTGCGTGAAGTTGGCCTTTAAATTAATAAACTATGAACAAAAGACATCTTTTAGTAATTTTATTGATTTTCAAATGTTAGTACATATTTCATCGATGTTTATATTTAAAGTTGCAATCCTGATCAATATTTTATTTAAAATCATATTTATAATAAACTGACAGAGCTTTTACACTTAGTCACATGTACTCCCACTTTCAAAATAGACACCGGCAAAAACATTTAATAGAGTTCACTTTTTAGATTCACCGATTCTCTCTAGCGTTTCCATTGGCGAGCGTTCAACTTTCATTTCGACATTTTCAACACACAAAAGATACGTATTTAATTTATTTATTTTGTGACATTAAAGATTTTCCCCAATAAGAGAGAAAAAAGGGATAGAGACACAGAATGGAAAATAGGGTAATAGCGAGACAGAGAGAGAGAGAGAGAGCGAGAGAAGGAGTGAGAGGGAGAGAGGGCGTACAAGAAAGAGGGAGTTATCTTCTGTTGACACACCGCTGCATTATATCGCGTGTATGTGTATAAATACTAATGGGCGTTGTTTGTAAAAGTTTAAATAATTAAAATTAAATAATTGATTATTATTAAAAAATAATTAATTAATACTAAGATGTAATGAATACTTTTAAATTCATAAACCATATTTAAATAACAGATGGCATACACTGAACTACTGGCTACACACCTCGTATTATATATATATATATATATATATATATATATATATACATTTAAAACTCGAACGTATTACTATTAAAAAATGGAGTTTTATTTTGTTCATAAAATACACATCTCTCTCTCTCTCTCTCTCTCTCTCTCTATATATATATATATATATATATATATATATATATATATATATAGAGAGAGAGAGAGAGAGAGAGAGGGGAAGCGAGAAAGAGTGAAGGAGAATGAGAGAATGTGTGTGAGAGAGATATTTTCGGTGTCAACCGTTATATGTTAACTACTAATCAAATATTACACGTATATGTGCAATAATATGATGCAGACGATGGATAGAAATATTGCAAAGATAGTTGAACTTGAAGTCACCTCATGAATAATAATAATAGATGTCTAAAGGTTGATTTGAAGGCAACCGAGAGTAATTGGAAATCACAACATTCCTTTGGCCTAATTCAATAATGCGAGCAATGGACAGTGATTAGCACGATTTACAAAAATCTTTGAAATGGAATTCGATAAAGAATTTTAACTAAGATTAGATGAGAACAATTAGTATTACCCGTACGAACTTGGAATCTGGGATAAAGTGGGGCATAAATAATCAAATGGAAATGCACATTTAAAAATACTGACAGTATAATAACGTCATAATGCAGTCGTGGATAGCGAAGTTTACTGGAATAAAAACAATGTTTATTGTCACTCATATTCCAGGGCAAATCATCAGTTATCATCAGCGAACACGTATGAAGTGAGCATTCTTTGCCATTGTAGCATGATTCTCAAATCGATAAACTGAGTTCGTACCTTGATGATTCTTGACAGAAAAAATAGATAAATCACTTTTATATTAGATTTAAATCTCTAAATTGGATAGTATTATATTATATTATATTATATTATATTAAATTATATTATGCAAACTTATTTCTTCACACTTTATATTTTAAATGTGTCAATTTCGAATAGATTATAATTGGAACAAATACAGTAAAGACGTTGCCAAGGCTGCATCAAACAAGGTGGGCTCCCTCTACCGTGCTAGTAAACTCCTCATACCTGACATTATCCTGTATCTCTACAAAGCCACCATCCGCCCATGCATGGACTATTGTTGCCACATCTGGGCCGGTGCATCATCTACTTATCTCTCCCTCCTTGACAAGGTCCAAAAAAGAGTCGCCAACATAATAGGTCCCTCACTGTCAACCAAGCTCCAGTCCCTGTCCCATCGCCGCAATGTAGCATCCTTGTGCTTGTTTTACAAATACTTTAATAGATTGTGCTCCGATGAACTGGCTACTGGTGCCCCCTCGACGTAAATTCACTAGACCAACTCGACAATCAACTAAATCCCATTCATTCACTGTTGAGGTCCCCAGATGTCGGAGAGCTTTCTACTTCAATAGCTTCTTTCCTCGTGCTGCTGGCCTTTGGAACTTCCTCCCTGCCCCCTGTTTCGCCGACGGTACTGACATGCATACATTTAAAACTAATGTAAACAAACATCTCGCTGTGCAGATCTCAATTTAGGTTGACCCCCCCCCCCCAAAAAAAAAAACCTTCTCCCTTTTTTTCTCAGTAGCCTCTTACGTCTACAGTGGCGGCCTGCCTTGTTTGGGGTGAACTATGTTAAGAAAAAAAAAAGAAATTATTGAAAAATATTATTATAGTTACATTAATGTCTAAAACGTTATGAATTTTTAATGTGTATTATTAATCTGCGATAAGCTTGATCGCTTTTGAGAGATAATAAAATAAAGATTGTTAATTTGGCCACATTTTAAGGTGTTCTCCTTTAGAAAATCAAAACTGTCTTTATTAGAACCACATTCCTTGTGTTTACGTTCAAGATACAAGGCGTATATCTCTAATATTTAAAAGCGTGATCCTTAAATTAGTTTAATCCTTATAAAGGCCGGGTTCATAATATATATATATATATATATATATATATATATATATATATATATATATATATATATATATATATATGTTACACCGGCCGTTCTTATACAGGAGAAACAACACCGGTTGTCACTATAAATAGAAATATGAACTTTCGATGTATTAAAATGTGTATCAATTTTAGGTAATTTTATGTAATTTTGTGCAATTTTCTATCTTCATCTTTGGTTCTTTATATATATATATATATATATATATATATATATATATATATATATATATATATATATATATATATATATATATATATGGATATTAATAAGTATATCTATATATAAGTATATACAGGGCTGGGCAGATAAATTGGAACTAATTTAAAATGCTAATATCTTTTTTATTTTTGATCATATGATTACGGTTTTTTTTACTAAGGATCCTTAAACACTTTATTGCAAGATAGCATAATTATATTTACTCAAATTTGTTTTAATATAACGGAATTAGCACGAAGAATAACTATATGCGAAATGAGACGCGCCGGAAGTTCTCCCTCGGACATTGTTAAGAGCAATGGCTATGCAAAAATGACTGTCTATTGGGTTGTGGCTCATTTCGATGCCGAGTGTAAGGTTGAGAGAAGTCGGCACAGTACTCGTAGTGATCGAAAGCGCACAAAAACTTTCCTGGTGGGACTAAAAGGGCCGATAAAGGCAGACCCAAATCAGTCGATGTCGAACCTGTCAAAAAAGCGCAATGTGAGTCACAGAACTATCAGCAGAGCAATCAACGAAGACCTTGGGATGAAGTCCTACGCTAGGAGACCCCGTAATCTCCTCATTGCCCGTTCAAAAGCTATCAGAGTCGAAAGATGCCCCAAGCTTATCAATCATCTGAAACACAAAGGAGGAAATGTGCGCATTTTTGTTGATGAGAAAAAGTTCATCGTGGATGAGGTTCCAAATCGCCAGAACACTCGAGTTATTGCCTGTGACCCTTCGGAAGTTCCTCCTGTGATGCAGAGCAAAAATCCTGCTTCTGTGATGGTTTTTGCAGCCGTGGCAAGTGATGGAAAGGTGATGCCTCCTCATTTCACCGAAGCGGGTCTTAAAATCAACACAGCGGAGTATTTGAACATTCTTAATAATGTTTTATTGCCTTGGATCCGTAGAAACTACGACCCTACGAAAGTCATGCTCATACAAGACTCGGCACCAGCGCATGGATCAAAGAAAGTCCAAGATTTCATGAAGGATAATCTTACCTTGGTTGTTCCGAAGGATATTTGGCCCAGCAGTTCTCCAGATCTAAATGTTTGCGACTATTATCTATTCGGCGTCGTTGAGGGACAGACTAATGTCAATCCACACCCAAATATAAACTCATTGAAGACAGCCATTCAACGAGCATTTCGCAATCTCGATCCCAATAAAATAAAGAGGAGCTGTTCACGGTTTCGTCAAAGAATCTCCAAAATAATTGATGCAAAGGGTGCTCATATTGAATAATTTTGTTCAATAGACTGTAATAATTAAATAAATAAATGTTAAAATGATATTTTTTCCATATTTAATCCTTTAAATTATGAATTTTGTAAAAATAAAAAAAGTACCAATTTAGCTGCCCGACCCTGTATATATATATATTATTTATATTTTATTATTTCATGTATCCACCTAAAATGTCATAAGGAAATATAATCTTTTATGTATCAATTTTCAGTATTTACTTCAACAGTGATCAATACGTGAGTAGAGCGAGGTAGTAAGTTATGAAAATATATTTATGGCAATTAAGCTACACAGAGGCTTCCGCGTTTCATACCCGTAGAGAATCGCCAAGCTAAAATGCATTTTAGCTTGGCGATTCCCTACGAAGATGATACGCGGAAGCATTTGTATAGCTTCATTGCCATAAATATATTTTAATAACTTACCATATATATATATATATATATATATGTGTGTGTGTGTGTGTGTGTTTTGTCATCTTTCTGACTAAATATACTACATTGAGCAACTCGGAATTAACCAGAATTGTTTATTTGACAAACGTAAAAAACGACGTTGCTGCCCGAACAGTTCCTTTTGGTGATACACATTAATCCCAATAATAGTTAATGATCAGGAGAGAATGATAATGGCTGCTCAAGATCAAGGCTTGATGACCAATGCCTTTAAAAAGATGAGTGGTCTCAGCAACAATAAAAAGTGCAGGTTCTGCCACACAGAAGTAGAGAGTATGAGCCACGTGACATCCAGTTGTAACGTTATCCTGGGGGATGGCTACTATACAATGCGACACAACGGAGTGTGTAAATATCTTCACTGGACTATTTGTAAAAAGTTGAATAACCAGTGTAGCAGCAAGTCCTGGGAGCATATAACAGTTGGAAATAATTTATACACCATCCACTATGACTATGACCCCTACAGCTACATATCTAGAAAACGGAGCTGTTAAACCTGAAATCGTAATATGGGACAAAAGGGAGAAAGTAGCAACCCCAGTTGAAGTCAATGTCCCTAATGATGCAGGATTGAACAGAGCAGAAAGGGAAAAGATTACGAAATACTAAGGTCTTATGTACGACATGAAAAGAAACTGAAATTTTAGGAAGATCTCCATCATATCAGTAATTATAGGAGCAACAGGACTAATGAAGAAGAATTTCAAGAGCTATCTGGCGAATATACCCGGTGAACCGAGTGCAAGAGAAATACAAACAACTGCACTGAAAGGGACGGTTAGCATCTTAAAACGATCTCTAGGCTGGAGTGTCTGAAATAACCGGTGAATGTCTGGCATCCGGTGGGATGCCTCATCTCCAGCAAAAACAGAAAGATAAGAAAAATAATAAAAACAGTTAATAAAAATTAATAGAATAGAATTGACATTCTTTCAAATGCTCTGACTTGATTCTCTATTTGTGATATGTCTAAAAGTTCTCTAGCGCATTATGGGGTGAAAAGCATTCAATTAAGATGTCATTAGGCTTTTTGTTACACCCTAAGAAATTAGTATTTTCTATGTATTGTTCTCTCGATTCAGCCACAATTACAGACATTTGCCAAAATTCAAACATCATAGTCAATTGTCCGAATTTTTCTTAGCATTAAAGATATTCCCATGATACGAAACTGACACAAGAGTAAAGGAATGTGGATGCCATTTTATAAACGAAGTATATATAATAATAGAATTGCTTAAGTCTTACGGAAAACTGAAAAAGGTAAATCGATTTTATGAAAATGGTAATCTCCGATTTCTCATTCATAATAATAAGTTTCCCTGCAAAGTTTATATTACCATTACATAATGATAACATCGTCATTTTTGGAAAGAGACATCGTTAAGTGTTTTCCGTGTCAGAGTAATTCTGATTATATGGGAAAGGGTAACAGAATGAATATTTAAATACAGCTTACACCACATTCCACCAAGTATGCGTTAACGCTTCTATTTATTTATATACCTCCCACAACAGTAAGATGTGACACAAGGTCGGAAAGTGGGATTTGAAAAGCCAGCGCCCGAGAAGGTAAGCACTCTGGCCTACAAAAAAAGCCTGAGCAGCCCCGTCGGCATTCCCCGGTAGGGGCCCCTCAGGCAGTAAGCAATAAACTTACACCTCCACAAAGAGGGGAGTCGAAGCCTGGGAGGGTAGATCTCCTAGGAACTGCACAGGACAAACCCACAAACTGGCGGAATCAAGACGACACCGTTCTATACGATATAGTATCCATCAGAACAGATACTACACTTTGATCTTGGCCAAAAAGCCAAGAACTATTTCCATACAATAGACTCCAAAGAGAGGTAGGAACTGCGCCAACAACGCAACAATTCCAGGTGAATTTGAGCGATTGATCGGCTACTGTATCTCCTTCTGATGATCTCTACTATTCATTCTCTACATGGCAACTGAAATGTACATATTTTATTTTTGCCAAATTAACTGAATTAAATCAAATTAAATACTCTAATTTATTTGAATTTTTTTCCAGAAAAAATGTACTTCGACAAGAAGATCACACCAAGATAAGCTTCAAATAAAGCAGATATGATTTGAATTGGAACATGTGAATTGTACTGATTGTAACATGTTGGTTGAATTGTACTGATTGTAACATGTTTGGTGAATTAATCTAATTTTAACATATTAGTTGAATTGTACTGATTGTAACATGTTGGTTGAATTGTACTGATTGTAACATATTAGTTAAATTGTACTGATTGTAACATGTTGGTTGAATTGTACTGATTGTAACATGTTGGTTGAATTGTACTGATTGTAACATATTAGGTGAATTGTACTGATTGTAACATGTTAGTTGAATTTAACTAATTTTAACATATTGGTTGAATTGTACTGATTGTAACATATTAGTTGAATTTAACTGATTGTAACATATTGGTTGAATTGTACTGATTGTAACATGCTGGTTGAATTGTACCGATTGTAACATATTAGTTGAATTTAACTGATTGTAACGTATAAGTTAGATTGCACTGATTGTAACATGCTGGTTGAATTATACTGATTGTAACATGTTGGTTTAATTGTACTGATTGTTACATATTAGTTGAATTTAACTGATTGTAACATATTGGTTGAATTGTACTGATTGTAATATGTTGGTTGAATTGTACTGATTGTAACATGCTGGTTGAATTGCACTGATTGTAACATGTTGGTTGTATTGTACTGATTGTAACGTGTTGGTTGAATTGTACTGATTGTAACATTTTGGTTGATTTTAACTGATTATAACATGCTGGTTGAATTGTACTGATTGTGACATGTTTGTTTAATTGCACTGATTGTAACATGTTTGCTGAATTGTACTGATTGTAACATGTTGGTTGAATTTCACTCATTGTAACATGTTGGTTGAATTGCCCTGATTGTATCATGTTGGTTGAATTGTACTGATTGTAACATGTTGGTTGAATTGCACTGATTGTAACATGTTGCTTGAATTGCACTGATTGTAACATGTTGGTTCACTTGTACTGATTGTAACATGTTAGTTTAATTCTACTGATTGTAACATGTTTGTTGAATTTTACTGATTGTAACATGCTGGTTGAATTGTACTGATTGTAACATCTTTTTTGAATTGCACTGATTGCAACATGTTGGTTGAATTGTACTGATTGTAACATGTTGGTTGAATTGCACTGATAGTATTATGTTGATTGAATTTTACTGATTGTAACATGTTGGTTGAATTGTACTGATTGTAACGTGTTGTTTTAATTGTACTTATTGTAACATGTTGGGTGAACTGCACTGATTGTTACATGCTGATTGAATTGTATTGATTGTAACGTGTTGCTTGAATTGTACTGATTGTAACATGTTGGTTGAATAGCACTGATTGTATCATGTAGGTTTAATTGTACTGATTGTAACATGTTAGTTGAATAGCACTGATTGTATCATGTTGGTTGAATTGTACTAATTGTAACGTGTTGGTTGAATTGTACTGATTGTAACATGTTGGTCAAATTGTACTGATGGTAACATGCTGGTTGAATTGCACTGATTGTAACATGTTGGTTGAATTGTACTAATTGTAACATGTTGATTGAATTGTACTGATTGTAACATGCTGGTGGAATTGTACTGATTGTAACATGTTTGTTTTACAATACATAACACGGGGAAATATATTTAACACATGTCCACCATAGTAAATACATTAATAAAGTAATAAGTAAAGAATAAACTAACCCTAACCAATACCCTAACAAAACACACTGAAAATTTACACAGTGATTCTCGACAACGTTTCATAATTTAAACGAACCATCGAACCAAAAGAAACATGACTTTTTGTTGATTTTACCTTTACTTTTTGCTTTACTTATTATATTCGATTTTTTAAATTAAAACGTTTAACAGTATTGATTCAACAGTTATGTGACGCTTATGCGAAATAGATGAGTGTTTTCAAAATATTTAATTAGACTCGATCAATTTATTATAAAACATTTTCAAACGAATTACATTCCATTGGGTGGCCATGAAAGAAACACTTTTCTCGTACCGTATTTAACAGTAATTTGAAAGATGATATTCTAACGAGCCAATTTTATTAAATGGGGATGACTTTTACTTGCAAATTTATTAGTTATCAATAGTTATTAGTTATTGGTTTGTAGTGTGTACAGAAAAACGTTTAAGAATGCATATAAAATAGAAATCATGAAATAAATTAAAGATTAAACATATAAGTCTGAGTTGATCTTGTTCAGAAATAGATGTAACATAAAGAATTATTTAAAATAAAGTATGCATTGAAACGTAGTTGTTTTTATATAATCTGTACTTAAGTTTACGTGAATACGAAACTAAGAAATTCAAATATACTAGAAAAAGCCAAGTGAAATAATGTTTGTAGATATTATAGATTTCATAGAGTTTTGAAATGACACATTTTAGGTTAAGTTATTCAGAAATTGAAAGACACATTTTTGTTAGACGACAAGTTATTTATGTAAAATAACTATCTATAACACATTCATATAGCAAGCAGTATATTAAAAGACATATTCTATACTTGAGGTTATGGGATTAGAAATTTTTAAATTTTCTTGTGCTTCTATCATGTCTTTAATGGCGGCAGATTCCATGAGCGATGTTTCTGACAAAGGGTGAAGAAATGCTGTTTTCTGGACCGGAATCTATCTATCTAATACTTATCGTTCGCTAGTCTTTGACCGTAAAGTAGTATTTTTAGCTCCTTCAAGTGGCTTCATGCCTTGTCTGGAGCGACTTCCATGAAAAAATGTCCGTAAATTCGTAAATAAGATGTGGGTCATCCCCGTCAATGAGAAAACAAACAAAAAAGTACAGGTCTGCAACTACGTTCACAAACCGTGTATAGAAACAAGGAAGCTAAGTTTTATTAACTTAATGTTGTGAAGGAGTCCAACAGTAAAAAGAAGTCAAGTCGAGGTTGGGTTAAGATAACAAGTGTATTAACATAAAAGGTACAAGGTAAGGAAACTGACTGGCACTTGGCTAGACAGTTACAAGTCTTTCCTTTTTTTCTCTCGCGTGAATCTGGTGACTCGCACTATTTATAGTGAGAACCGGTGTAGTTTCTCTTCTGTTAGAACGGCCGGTGTAACACTTAATTACATAATTCTACAGGATCTTCACACAGTTTTGGGATACACAATTCGGTATTTATTCAGATTAAGACTAGAGCTAACTCTGACCCTGACACTGACCCTGACCCTGACACTGACCCTAACCCTAACGCTTACCCTAACGCTATCTCTGAACCTGAAATATTGATGGGAGATCAGACTGGAAAGCCAGATCACCAAACTTCAAAAGGAAGCTAAAACCGTAAACAGAATCAAGGAGAACAGTAAACTCGAATCTGTTCTTCTATCGAAGAGCAGATTGTGCGGACAAAGAGACGAACCAGTAAACCACATAATAATAAAGAATACAAAACTAGACAGGCCTGCGTGGGGAAAGCATTACAATTAGAACTATGCAAACAAATGCATTTCGAACACTCGGACAAATGGTACAAACATAAACCAGAGACAGTACTCGAAAACGAAAAACACAAAATTCTCTAGGATATGGAGGTGCAAACAGATTAACTCATACAAACAAGGAGACCGGATGTCATATTAGTCAACAAAAAAAAGTCCTGCCAAACCGTAGATTTTGCCGTCCCAGACGACCACAGGGTGAATACCAAGGAGACAGAAAAACCAAGCAAATACACTGAACTCGTCAGAAAATGGAAAGGGATATGGAGTATGAAGCAAGAAAATATAATAACAATAATTGTAGGAACACTAGGAACAGTTCGAAAGACTGGGAGAAATTGGAATCAAAGGGTAGACTGAGCGCATACAACGGACGACAATGATAAAAACAGCTTACATCTTAAGGAAAATCCTTGAATGCGGAAACCTTTCCACATAAGCTACAAAGACTAACCAATCACATGCAAGGTGCAATAGGAAGAAAACAAAATAACATAAAAAGACCCACAAGAACCCAAGGAGAAGCAACTTCACTCCCCTTAAAAAGTGATGGCACCAGCCCCGGCTTATACCACACAAAAAAGTCGTGAAGGGTCAAGGAGGCTGGAAAGATCGAGAGGGATCGCACTAACCAGACCTCCTCTGGAACAGTGCGGAGAGCACTGGGACATTGGGGAGGCTTAATGCCATCCAAATCACAGAGAAGGCCAATGGTCGTTGTCAACGATAAATCGATAGTAAGCGTCTGTTGTGATAACGCAAATTCATTTGCAGGAGTTATCGAAATAGGTTGAGAGCCCTGGAAATCTGGAGAGGATTGTTGTCACTCAGACTCCAGGGAACACCACTGATGATTATTAGTGAGCAATCACAGATGACGGCCTGTGTGAGAACCCCTAGTGAGTAAACATAATAATAATAATTAGTAAATAAAATCTCAGTCACGGTACTTTTTTAATCGCATTTTTGGGGTAAAAAAGACCGTAAATTTGAGCATATTTGTCCTGACGATTACAGGTCTTAGTCTGGACAGTTTAGGAGAGAGTGGTCAACCGTCAATAGATTCAGGACTGGACATGGCCCGTGCTTGGCCAGCCTTCATAGATGAGGCAGCAGCCCATCCCCACTATGTGCTTGTGGAGAGGAGCAGATACTGGAGCACATCATTGGAGTCTGCCCTCTCCGACGACTGAGAGGAGGATTAGCCACCCTCCACACAGCAGACCAGGAGGCTACTGCGTAGCTGAATGACTTTGCATTCGCTAAATAAATAAATAGTAACACGTATTTAAAAAAAAATGACCGTTAATTCGAATGGGAATATTTTTCTTGTGAAATGCAACTTAATACTCGATACTTAAAATTAAAAAAAAATACATCTCACGTGTTAACCGTATGTACGGAGCGACGTCTGACCTATCAGCATTGAAAACGTCTTTGAAGCGTTTGCTACGGCGACAAAAGAGGAGAGGATATTCGGTTACAATCTACATCGTTGGTGGTCCAAGGAGACCGCAATCGGCAGAAGTGATATGCCGAATTCGCCATATTTAAGACGGGAAATGTCTCATTGCAGCTGTTGGACATTGGGGAAAAAAGTGCACATGGATCAAGTGGGGAAAACATCAAACGAAAACCACTTAGAATATCTGACATTTAACATATGGACACAAAAAAAATGGGTCTGTCATTCAATAACACCAGCATACGACACCATATTAACGCCAGTTAACATGAAATTAATAACACGAAAAGTAGTTTTGAAATTACTTAACCTATTACAACCAATCAATATATATTATCATATTAAATGTTGCAGTCTGTTACCGCGTAATTGGGTTGGATGTATTAAGCCTAATGGTTAGAAGCACGGGCCGAGTTAAACCCATATCGAATCTATTACGTGTCTTATGCACTAATATAGTTTGAAGAAGTATGAACCTAAATTTAAGCCCATGAATAAACAGCATCTTTGTTTTCAAGTAACGGTTTACAAC
Organism: Sepiola atlantica; assembly: GCA_963556195.1. Taxonomy (NCBI): domain Eukaryota; kingdom Metazoa; phylum Mollusca; class Cephalopoda; order Sepiida; family Sepiolidae; genus Sepiola; species Sepiola atlantica. Next base: position 40,376,858 of record OY744517.1, read on the forward strand.
CAGTAGCTTACAATATATATTTTTGGATTATTCGGACTTTAATATAGAAACGTTGCCCTTTAAAATATTAAACTTTAAATCATACTTAAGGTATATAAAAATGTTGTGCATATCTGTACTACAATATTATTTGGATATTTCGGATTATTCGGACTTTAATATAGAAACGTTACCCTTTTAAATATTCTAACTTTAAATCACATATAAGGTATATTAACATGTGTGTATATCTGTACTACTATATTATTTGGATATTTTGGATTATTCGGACTTTAATAAAGAAACGTTACCGTGTTAAATATTAAACTTGTAATCATACTTAAGATATATTAAACTGTTGTATATCTGTACTACAATATTATTTGGATATTTCGGCTTATTCGAACTTTAATGTAGAAACGTTGCACTTTTAAATATTAAACTTTAAATCATACTTAAGGTATATTAGAAGGTTGTGTATATCTGTAATACAATATTATGTAGACATTTCGGATTATTAGGACTTTAATATAGCATGCCGTTTTAAATATTAAACTTTAAATTATACTTAAGGTATATTAAAATGTTGTGTATATCTGTACTACAATATTATTTAGATATTTTGGATTATTCGGACTTTAATATAGCATGCCGTTTTAAATATTAAACTTTAAATTATACTTAAGATATATAAAAATGTTGTGTATCTGTACTACCTTTTTTATATTTTGGATTATTCGGACTTTAATATAGAATGTCCTTTTAAATATTAGACTTTAAATTATACTTAAGATATATAAAAATGTTGTTTATATCTGTACTACAATATTATTTGGATATTTTGGATTATTCGAACTTTAATATAGAATGCCCGTTTTTAATATTAAACTTTTAAACATACATAAGGTATATTAAAATGTTGTGTATATCTGTACTACAATATTATTTGGATATTTCGGATGATTCGGACTTTAATATAGAAAAGTTGCCCTTTAAGATATTAAACTTGAAATCATACATAAGGTATATTAAAATGATGTGTATATCTGTACTACAATATTATTTGGATATTTCGGATGATTCGGACTTTAATATAGAAAAGTTGCCCTTTAAGATATTAAACTTGAAATCATAGTTAAGGTATATTAAAATATTGTGTATATCTGTACTACAATATTATTTGGATATTTCGGATGATTCGGACTTTAATATAGAAAAGTTGCCCTTTAAGATATTAAACTTGAAATCATAGTTAAGGTATATTAAAATGATGTGTATATCTGTACTACAATATTATTTGGATATTTCGGATGATTCGGACTTTAATATAGAAAAGTTGCCCTTTAAGATATTAAACTTGAAATCATAGTTAAGGTATATTAAAATGATGTGTATATCTGTACTACAATATTATTTGGATATTTCCGATGATTCGGACTTTAATATAGAAAAGTTGCCCTTTAAGATATTAAACTTGAAATCATAGTTAAGGTATATTAAAATGATGTGTATATCTGTACTACAATATTATTTGGATATTTCGGATGATTCGGACTTTAATATAGAAAAGTTGCCCTTTAAAATATTAAACTTTAAATCATAGTTAAGGTATATTAAAATGATGTGTATATCTGTACTACAATATTATTTGGATATTTCGGATGATTCGGACTTTAATATAGAAAAGTTGCCCTTTAAGATATTAAACTTGAAATCATAGTTAAGGTATATTAAAATGATGTGTATATCTGTACTACAATATTATTTGGATATTTCGGATGATTCGGACTTTAATATAGAAAAGTTGCCCTTTAAGATATTAAACTTGAAATCATAGTTAAGGTATATTAAAATGATGTGTATATCTGTACTACAATATTATTTGGATATTTCGGATGATTCGGACTTTAATATAGAAAAGTTGCCCTTTAAGATATTAAACTTGAAATCATAGTTAAGGTATATTAAAATGATGTGTATATCTGTACTACAATATTATTTGGATATTTCGGATGATTCGGACTTTAATATAGAAACGTTGCCCTTTAAAATATTAAACTTTAAATCATAGTTAAGGTATATTAAAATGATGTGTATATCTGTACTACAATATTATTTGGATATTTTGGATTATTCGGACTTTAAAATAGAATGCCCTTGTAAATATTAAACTTTTAATCATACGTACGGTATATAAAAATGTTGTGTATATCTGTACTACAATATTATTTGGATATTTCGGATCATTCGGACTTTAATATAGAAACGTTGCCCTTTAAAATATTTAACTGTAAATCATACTTAAGATATATCAAAATGTTGTGTATATCTGTACTTCAATATTATTCGGATATTTTGGATGATTCGGACTTTAATATAGAATACCCGTTTAAATATTAAACTTTAAATTATACATAAGGTATGTTGTGTATATCTGTACTACAATATTTTTTTATATTTTTTTTGATTATTCAGACTTGAATAGAGAATGCTCTATTTAATATTAAAATTTACATCATACTTAAAGTATATTAAAATGTTGTGTATATTTGTACTTCAATATTATTTGGTTGTTTTTTATTATTCGGACTTTAATATAGAAACGTTGCCCTTTTAAATATTAAACTTTATATCATACTCAAGGTATATTAAAATTTTGTGTATATCTGTAGTACAATATAATATAAGAGATATCTTCCATGTTTGTTGGCTGATTGTTTGAACCACGTGGTTGTATATTGCATAATCGGGAAGTTTAATCCGTTTACGTTTAGAACCGTATGTGGACTCGGAATAAATACACCTATTTACATTGAGTCTTTTTTCACTTCTTCTGTGTGTGCTATAATCGTTCATTGTTTGTATATAATCATTACTGACTTAGAAATGAGAAATGGCTCGTAATAAACCTTACAGTTTATTGTATAGGTTTGTAATATTACGGCTTACTGTGTGACCACGAAGAAGGTTTCTCATATACATTCTATTACAGCTTACAGAGTGGTCTATTAAAGTATACTGTGTGTCATTAAGGATAACTATGTGCTTTATTCAACGTTTCGGCCGATGTAACCACCGGGCCACTTTGGGTGCGTCTTGTCGATCTCGAGAATCTTTACATCGAACTGAGAGATCTGTACGAAATTTGATTCAGAGGGTAGATTGTTCTCGTTCCATCTGTCATGAGAGGATAAAAGTCTTAAAGCTGCGACGCAACGGATAAAGTGCTAAGTTATAATTAGTTCTAAGTGACAGTATTCTGGCTGTTGAAGGTTCATACCTCCATAGAAGCGGCACTACAAATTTAATGTAAATTACTTCTACCCGATCATGGCGGACGGAAGTAGAATAAGTTAACCCTGTGGCTTAAATAAAGTTTTCAGTTCGAATTCTCGTACAGATTCCTGCATTCGACAAAATGATTCCCGAGTTCGACAAGACGCAGCTTAAGAGACTTACATCGGCTGAAACGTTATAAGAATAACATCTAAGATAAGAACAGTGGTCTGAGTAATCCTAATAATAAAAGTTATTAATTCTAATCTAAAAAATTCTGAGAGATTAATTCACAGGACGACTCGATAGATAATTGTTGGTACTAGACTTACAGACGACCATGCGCGCGGTAAAGTGTTCAACACGTAAGGGGAGTATTGGAAATAAACTTTGTTCATGGAAATTCAGTTTGATTCACGTACACAAAGTAACAGAAAAAGAGTTCGTTGCAATGTTGGAAGAAAGTCGTGTTTTTGCTGAGAACGTCTCACGAGTGGTGGTCAGATCTTGAAGCTCAGTCGAGAACCTTCCATGGAAATACCGACAGAGTAGGGAAAGACTAGCAACGTCTCTTCTATGAGGAAAGGCTTGTCGGGACTCTAACTAGGTTGCAGAGTCGATTTTGTATTCTCTCGGGTAAGTAAGCATGCTCTGTGTGGCAGCAGTACTCTGTCTTGGGCCGAATCTGACTCCTATACACATAGAGAATTAACCATTCGGACTACTATTTTCACACTAGGCGAAGTTCCCAAACATTCAATATACAATAGCTAAAATCATTGTGATGAAAACAACAACGATAGAGACCAGATTGTCAATAAGTCAAGCTATTCGAAGTCTGTTAGATCCCTTTAACTTTCAAGTCTGAACCTCTACCAAGGCAGCCAACTCAACAGCCATGGGAACAGGGAGAATTTGAGTCGATTAATATCTATACAAGCCGACATATTTTCAATGTTAAACAATCCAGTTAGACTCTCTCTCTCTCTCTTTCTTCCTCTCTCTCCCTTTCTCTCTTTATATATATATATATATATATATATATATATATATACATTATGACGATATATGTTAAGCATATACTATCAATACATTTTAATTTGCAATCTCTCAAAAGAATTCAGCTCGATTAGTGTCAGGCAGTAACAATAGAGCATATATAAATAAATAAGGTTCATTTTATATTCCAATAATTGAAAAATTTTTTTAAATACCATGGTTATTATAATATAAAATGAACCAGATATATATATATATATATATATATATATATATATATATATATAATTATTATTAATGACAATATATGTATTAGCATATACTATCAGTGCCCATTTACTTTGCAGTCTCCTTAAAAGATTCAGCTCGATGATTGTCAATTAGTGACAACAGAGCAAATATATTTCAGGTTCATATTATATTCCAATAACCATGTTTTTATTTTATTATTTTTATTTTTTCACATTTCCAAAAAACATAACATTTCTGTGAGATATATTTTTACGGTCCGTTTCATTTGTTTGGTTCTAGAGATGTCTACAGATAAGGGGTGGGATTTTGCTGCTGCTTTGTTAGATCGGAGGTATTTACGTTGAGGGGGTCAAGTGCAGTAAGTGGTACAGTCGCGGGGAAACAGAGAGCAGGGATAGAATTCGGAAGGCAAGAAGTCCGAGAGAAGAAGCTATTAGAGTAGAAAGTTCTCCTGATTCTAGAGATGTCTATAGTGAAGGGGTGGGATTTTGCTGCTGCTTTGTTAGATCGGAAGTATTTACGTTGAAGGGGCCAAATGCAGTAAGTGCATCGGAGCACATTCCGTGGAAGTACTTGTTAAACAGTGCGGCGATTGGACAGGTGCTGGCGCTGGTAGACAGTTCGAGACCTATTTCCTGTTATATGTGTCGGTTTATAGAGTCTTGTAAACAAATTCATATTGGTGGGAGAAATGGTGTTCACTTATTCCTACTTTTCTATAAGACAGTTGTTCCTTGTATTGAAACCAATTTTCACCTCAACTAACATTCATGCATAGTCATGCACACATACACACACACACACATATATATATATATATATATATATATATATATATATATATATATATATATATATGATCTATTACCTACAGATATCGATGTTTCATGTTTACGCAATCTTCAGTGCAGGAAGCTAATTCCCGACGGTCGACGGGCGCGAACTGATTCGCAAGTCAGGAGAGTTACCGGTTGGCCACTAGAAATCAGCTCACAATTTAGGAGGAATTTAACTTTGTAAATACCAAGTCGGCGAGTATTCACAGTAAGCGGCGAAGAGTGATCTAACGTATATATATATATATATATATATATAGAGAGAGAGAGAGAGAGAGAGAGAAAGAGAGAGAGACAGAGAGAGATAGATAGATAGATAGATAGATAGATAGATAGATAGATAGATAGATATTATTTTATGTATCCACATAAAATGTTATAAGGAGATATAATACATTATGTGTCGGTTTTCAGTATTTACTTCAACAGTGCGCAATACGTAACGTCAATTATGAAAATATATTTATGCCAATTAAGTTACACAGAGGCTATCGCGTTACATCCCCGTAGGGAATGGTCAGGCTAAATGCATGGAATTCGTGTTACTGGCTGTTTTTATATATACACGTGGTGCTTAGTCTTACTAGCAAACCAATCCGGTTTATTGTTATTCTCTCCCCCGGGTTAATGTTTTCATTAGCCAATGGCAGGGCCTCTCTCAAAGAAAGGTTCAGATAAATGTTACTTCCTACTGAACAAAATAAGTACTAATTATCAATCCTTATCTAAAAAATTCCGAAACATAATTGTTTTCCTATTTACATCTATTTATCTACCTATTGTGCATATATATGCGTATAGATACATATACAGGGTGATTCATAAGTCACTTCACTTAGCTATTTAAAATGATTACCATATGAAGCACAAACATACTATGAACTTCTGATGATTGTTATCTTACTCTATAATTACTGCTATTTTTTATTTTAAATTTGTTCGTTTATATATTTGTTTATATATATATTTATTTCATAATCAATCAAATATGCTACAAAGAGTCGTAAATTCCTTGCAAAAAAGAATGGAGCTATGCATGCAGAACGAAGGTGGAAAATTTGAAAATTTGCTGGAATTTTTAACTCCCAGTAATGACTTTGTTGAATAAACTTTCTGTTTTGTATTAACGTATTTTTTAACTTTAGAATTTTAAAAATAAATAGCTAAGTTACTTATGAATCAGCCTGTATAACTATGTAAGTAAATATATATATATTTTTTTTTCTTCCTCAATCGTTTTCTCCAATTGAAACAATTTTTCCTCTCATATCTCATTTGATTTTCTTAGTTTTTAATGTATCATTCTGACGTCTTAGAGGGTCACACGATAAGGCCTTAAGGAAAATTTTAACAATTTTCTTCTTATTTTTTCACCCGCCCGTTTCATTGATTAAAATTTATCCTACGATTTTGTTGTACGCGAAATTCATTTATATATATATATATATATATATATATATATATATATATATATATATATATATATATATATATGTATGTATAGTGCTGTAAATATTTTAACGTATTAAAGTGTTTTTTCAATCAACAAACGATATTGATTCAGGTGTTATACCATTATACGTGTATGAGTGGTGGTTGCACGCGGTCACATGGGATCGAACCCAGTTCGTAGATTCAGTCTCAGAATCACGCACCTAACGTCTATTTCCACATGGCCGCGAGAAATCGCCAGACACAGTAGCTGAAATTTAGGTGCACTTACCCGAAAGGTGCACTTACCCGAAAGGTGGGGGCAGGCGTTTATGTTGTCGAAAATGTTCGACGCTCGAGCAGAACTTTTCATTATCGCTGATGACAACAAACTTTATAATTACAGACAGTCCTCTACTATTAAGACTATAAATCTTAAAGGGACATTAAATGTAGATAGTTTAAAGAATAAAAGTGTTATATACATATATCTGTGTGTGTTTATGTGTGTATGTATGTATGTATGTATATATATATGTGTATGTGCGTCATTATTTGTATATGTGTCTTTACGTATCTCTGAGTATGTGGAAATGAGTGTGTGTAAATCGGAAAAATAGAGCACATTTATTATATAATTATGTTGCCTATAAAAATGTAAATAGTTTTTGATTTTAAGAGAAATGCTAATAAAAGTAAATGTTGTTTGTACCCCTAACTCTAAGCCTAACCCTAACCCTAACCCTAACCCTAAACCTAAAACTAACCCTTACCCTAAAACTAACTCTAACCCTAACCCTAACCCTAAACCTAAACCTAAACCTAACCCGGAAACAGAAATCCAAATAGTATGGGGTTACAAATGTATTTGTAAATCCAAAAGAATCTGTGTGAAAATCCAACGACGACAAATTCCACCCAAGTCCTTAGTCCTTAGGAAGGGGGGGATCAGACAAATTTGGCCATGTTAAGAAAACGGAATTTTTCCTGTTTTCTAATAAGCAAATTCAAAGGCAAAAGCAACGAACAAATATATAAATAAATATATATACATGTATATATAGGTATATATATGTATACATATATATATATATATATATATATATATATATATATATATATATATATATATGTATGTATGCATATATATATATGTATGCATATATATGTATGTGTATATGTATATATATGTGTCTCTCTCTCTCTTTATATATATATATATATATATATATATATATATATATATCTAGAACCAGGATAACTTTCTACTCTAATAGCTTCTTCTCTCGGACTTCTTGCTTTCCGAATTCTATCCCTGCTCTCTGTTTCCCCGCGACTCTACCACATGCTGAAATTTGAATATAATATGAACAACTATTTTGTTAAACAACTTCTTACTTAGGATGCCCCCTATAAATCTTACTCCTAATCACAGTAGCCCTTTACATCTCACTAGTAATTTGCCTTGTTTGGGGTTAACAAACGTTTTACAAAACATAAGCAGGAGATACTCCATTTCTCCCACTAATACTTTTCCCGGCAGTCCAAAAACAGACACAGTATTCATTTACCTCCTCTCCAGGAGGTTAGGCACAAGGTCAGTTTTATGTTACTCCAACAAGTAAGATGTGAAATTGGGGTTTGAATAGCCAGCGCCCGAGAAAGTGAGCACTTTGGCCATTAAAAATTGCCTATACAGCTCCGTCGGCATTCCCCGGTAGGGGCGCCTCAGGCAGTAAGCAATAAACTTACTCCTCCCCAAAGAGGGGAGGCAAAGCCTGGGAGGGTGGGCCGACGTAAATCAATCCCCGAAGGCCAAGACAATACCAGTTTATTGGGTGTAGTATCCATTAGAACAGATACTACACTTTGATCTTAGCCAATAGACACAGTAAACACGAGATAAACTTAGATATTCAATGAAACGATATTTATTTATGAATCTGTCCATTAAAATCGATTATTGAATCATCAAAAACAATGTCTTCTGATTTATTTAAGCCTGAAGAACATTTACACAGATTATTTTTTAAATGTTCCCAAAATGTTTAAATATTTACGATAATTACAGCTTTTTGGTATTTATCTGAATTACAAAACTTCACGACAAAACCACAGCAGCGGTCAAGAAATGGGCCGAACAATTTAAAATATCAACATAAATCAATAATTTTTATTGATTTGTTTAAAATTAAAGTATCTTCTTTGTGTGGGCAGATATTTCTAATGGTTTTAATACTGATATTTTAATTCAAGAAATGTTTCATTTTTTTTCATCATGTTTTAAATTTAATTCATAAACAACGGATTCAATCCTTCTATCTATAATAAAGACTAATGTGGATTTATATATATATACAGGGCTTTACGCGCTCCACTACTTTTGGAGCTGCTTCCCCTCTTGCTCCAACGCCCAAAATTGGAGCTGGCTCCTCTCACGCTCCTCATTATAAAAAAGGAGCCGCTGCTGCTCCAAATCCTATAAAAAAGAGCGGCTCTTTTTCAGCGCTCCATAATAAAAATATACCTTCTTTCATAAACGTGTTATTCTGGCAATGAGTGGTCGAAGTATAGGGGTGGGCGTCAAAGGATCTCGTCAATATGGGTTTAGATGTCACTTTAAGTGTAAGACCGTAAGATAATATTTGACAAAATCTCGCTAATATTTTGAGAGTTATAGGAGAACATGTCGGACGAAGTATAGGATTATACGTAAATTTTCGTTTCCTGAGGTATAAAATAGAAATAGAAAAATCCCTGAAGTATTTTAAAACAATTTTAATATTCATTACATTAACAACCTATTTTTTAAGGAAAGGAACATTTTACCCGATATATTTAGATTTGTAAATAAAGTTTTACTTTTAAACATTATTAGTAATTATTTTCTTTTTAAAAATAAATTTCTCTGGGAGAGGAGAGACGGCCAGGGCAACATTAATTGTCGTACTGTTGTTTAATATTTGTTTGTTTTACGAACGTAACTATATTGTATAATGTATATTATTATTTACAACAGAAGACCGCGCAAGTACTTTCAAACAAATCGATTTATCCATTTTCTTTTCAATAGCACAATTTGGAGCGAAAAAAAACCAATTAAGTTTATTTTTTAAAGATTGAATTAAAAAAATATTTCTCATAAGTTGGCCAAAAAATATCAATAAATTGTCAATAAACAATTTAGAGATCCATTTAATGTCTTAAAATTTCATAAAAAAATATCTGGCATTTACTTTTTAAAGTGTTGAGAATCTAACTTTAATTCCAGGTTTTAATCGTTGGTCGCCATGTTGGTTTTTATTTGTTTTTCCTTGGGCTAAAGATATTTTTTCCTTGGACTAAATATATTTTTTCCTTGGACTAGATATTTTTACTGCTTTAACATTTTATTACACACAAAAAACAAACTTTGAACATTCTATTTACAAAAGCAAGTTGTAACGGAATTTAACGAATTTAAAAGCAAACATGAAAAGGTTAAAACATACTAGTCGTGAATTTAAGAATAACAAAATGTCACCGAAAAGACGACGGGTATAAATGTGGCGTAAAAGTTTAATTTGATATATGCTAAAAAATAAATTAGAATTTTTTGTCAGTACAAAATGTACCATTTCACCTCAAAATCGATTTTATCGAACATTTGGGTGAATACCGAGCGAAATGGGTGAGAACATCCAACGGCCCCTATAGTATAATTGAACCTAAAATTCTTTATTTAAAAACACGAATTAAAAGAAAAATTGGCTTATTTATTCAATAAAAAAAGCAATAAAAAGTTCCAATTTATAAGAAAATAACTTCAAAGACATCTATAGACTCACTGGCGCATTTAAAGACATTTGACGCCAATTTTTTTAAGAACACTGTCCTATCAAAAATGTAACATATAGATGTGAAAACCCCCGGACATTTTCAAGTTAAATTCAATTTTTACGATATCTTCTGTTTATTAAACCGGCTTGAAATAATAACATTATTTAGACAACGATTTTTTACATGGGGAGAAGGGGGTGCTTTGTACTTTCACGTAACAATTTAATAAACAGAAGATATCGTAAAAATTGAATTTAAGTTTTATGTAAAAAATAACCCGGTCCAAATTTTTAATTTCGTAACGTAATTACAAACCGGGTTGAAATAACATTATTTAGAAAGCCATTCTTAACATGGAGTGAGTGGGGGGCTTTGTTAACTATTCTGTACTTTCACCTAACAATTTAATAAACAAAAGATATCGTAAAAATGTAATTAAACTTGAAAATCTTATCTAAAAAATAGCCCGGTTCGTAAATTGCACAAGTACCAAAATTTAATATGAAAAATGTTCTTCACTGGGGAGGGGGATAGCCCCGTATTTACAAGTATATCTACTGTAAAAACGGTTCTAAAATCTATTTTCAATCGATATTTATTCGATAATTGCCAAATTTTCCTACTTGGCAAAAATTGCCGAGTTTACCGTTGCCGAATTTTGCATTGACGAATTTTCCGTTGCCGAGTTTTCCTTTGACGAGTTTTCCTAAATTCCTAGAGTGCTCATTTTCGGAGTTTTTATTCAACAGAAAGATAGCAGTTTACTTTTTAAAAGGGCCTTAGTAATTATCTCAGGTCAGCTAGTAAACATTTTGAATTTTCTCTCTCGCCCCCTTCCCGACCTGCACTAAGATAGTGTCGAAATCGTTCGTACCCCTAACTCAAATGTATTTCAACTTTCTTTAATCTTTCCAAAGAAATAGAACGTTAATATTTCCGCTCAAATCACTGACTGCAATTAAAACGTTAATGACGCCTTTGATCTGTCTCATCGCTTGATAGCAAGTCGACGGGATTGGGGGGGGGGGGGGCTAACGAATAAAACAATTAAAAAAAAGATTGTTAAAATCATTGCAATTAAATCGTATTCCGCCTAAGTCCCTTCCCTCTCTCTACCAGAGATATAATTTTTAAAAATAATTCAGAGTAAACTCTGAGACTTTCTTAACTTTTCCTTTATATTGCTGAATAAAAAACTAATGTTTAAAAAGAAATCAAATAATTTTGGAGCGAGGAGCGCGGAGCATTAAAAACACCGCTCTTTAGTCCCAAATGGAGTTGCTTCCGCTCAACTCCCGCTGAATATAAAATGAGCCCTACTTTCCTTCGCTCCCGCAAAAAGGAGCGTGCTCCTTTTTGGAGGCCTCCGGAAAGCCCTGTATATATATATATATATATATATATATATATATATATATATATATATATATATATCGTTCCTTTCATTAAGTAGAACGCTCTTATGACATCAAGTCGCCGGATAAAGTGTTAACATTATCACTGTTTATTCGCTATTCAGCATTGGCCGAGTGGTTCTAGATGTTGGGATTTGAGTTGCAAAATACTCGGAATCCGGGGTTTTGATTCGCATGACCAGTAGTGAATAGTCATATCTCTATGCTGATGAGTCCCGATTATATAAAAAAGACGAAACGTATACGTACATAAATAATAAACAAACCAAATATTATATGTATATATATATATAGTCTCGGAAGTTTCTCAACCATTAAAACTATGTTTAAAAAAAAAAAAACAACTTTTAATCCCAAGTCTTTCAGTGGAAAATCACTCATGTAAGTCAATTTATTTTTTACACTTATTATATTAGTTTGTTTCTAACACTATTTTAAGGGATCATCAGTTGTTTACCATGAAAAACTGTTTCGGGAATTTAAAAACAAGACAGTATTTAATTTCATGGCTTTCCAGCAGAGTTGATCAGACCCCACTTCCCTTAAAAGACAAAAACATAAACGTTCCTTATACTAAATCTAAGTTTTGTTCCATATAAATGTGTTGCTAACTTATATTAGTTATTTAAAAAAAAAAAAATAATAATAATAATAATTTCCCTTACCTGTGTTGTTCGTCTGTCTAATAAAATTTATCCGTTACTTACAAAAATGTTGCCGCATTTTAAAGTGTTTGGACGAATCCATTACACTATTTTTTAGGGGATTAATGTATTATTTTTAGTTTTATATTATAAATATAAAAAATATCAACACATCAAAAAATAAAAAAATAAAAAAATAAATATGTATACATATATATATATATATATATATATATATATATATATATATATATATATATACATGTATACACATACATATATATATACTTTTAGTCCCTCCTTCTCTAACTCCTCCTCCTTTGTTGTCCATCTCCCCGTTGTCGTCAACCTCAAATAAATACTAATCTTTCTTGTTCACTTACAGTTTTTCTAATCTGCGTTAACAAGCCAACTGTCGATTTTTTTCTTTCCTCAGTGTTTCCAATCGGCGTTTATTAGCTAACCGTTAATTTTTTCTCTTTTTCTTCTTCTTCTTTGCCCCCTCCTAGTGTTTAATATATATATATATATATATATATATATATATATATATATATATATATATATATATATATATATATATAAGAATATATGGTGTTATCCCATTAGAAAGCATTGAATATTTACATGTAAGAAAGCGGTTTGAATGCATTGTTGGGCGTCATATATATATATATATATATATATATATATATATATATATATATATATATATATATATAGAGAGAGAGAGAGAGAGAGAGAGATATCAGTATAAATTTCACTTAATTTCTTCGTTATTACGTGACAAGGTTTTGTGGCGTAATGGAATTGTTATCTACCTACATAAATGTCGTAAGCAGCTAAAATATTAAAAATAATTTAATATTATTAGAAGCCCCTTCCAAGTAAAA
>OY744517.1:40395401-40397901 GCA_963556195.1 Sepiola atlantica
AACCCTAATCCTAACCCTAAACCCTAACCCTAACTCTAAACCCTAACCCTAACTCTAAACCCCAACCCTAACCCTAAACCCTAACCCTAACCCTAACTCTAAACCCTAACAGCAAAAAAAAACAAAAAAAGAACAAGCAAAACATTAACATCATAGGACGCAGCACCGTATCAAAATTGTCGTCTGGTACAAATCGGTTCGTCATCTCTCGGGCGTTTTCGTAGGATAGTCGAACGCTTCCGACAAGAAACTCACGGAAACTGGGTCAAGATCGATATAAGTACCCGCCTTTTTAATGTATTAACGCATCACCGTTTATCATGGCCTAAACGCCACTCGAGAATAAGGGTGAATGAGTTTGTCAGTAAGAGGGGTTATTAATAACAATGATTGAGACTGAGCAGAATTTGATTCTTTAAGAGGACGACTCAACAAAACCTTCTTAACATTGGACGTGAAAACGACCGTGTTGTAGTCAGCTGAGAAGCAGCCCACTGGTATTGTGTTCCACGGACGGCTAGTTATTGGAGAGAAACTTTGATGAAAGTTATGACAACTGCACCCATTACACTTTTATAATACTAAGTTACGATAGACGAGCAGTATTCGAAGTTGCACGGATGCAGATATATTACCTGGTGGAAGTAATCCAAAATATATTCAGATTTACAATTTTTTCTTGGCATACGTATGCAAAAATGGGTACTGATACAGCGTTTGAACCAGCATAAACGATATTTTGTTCGATATTTTCCAGTCGTTTGCGTAAACAACCGGAAAATGCCGAAGCGCGTAGCCAATCAAAACGCTTCAGAAACAGGAGACAAATTTGCTTGTAAATTAAGTAAAATCTTTACATTCCTGACAGCGATAATTGAAGAAAAGTGATTAAAAAACGAAAATGAATTTCATATCTGTAGCCGTAACCCTAAACTAACCTAAAACTAACCATAGCGTAACCCTAAAGTAATCCTAGCCCTAACCCTAACCTAGTCGGCTTCTGTCCGTTACAGAAGCTGTACTATTATCAAAAAAGTAAAACGCAAAAAATCTGTAAAAATCATTGTTGCATTTATTATGTTAAAAAAAAACACAATTTATTGAAAAAAATTACTTTTAATTTTGCCGTAAAATATTACAAAATTATCATTGATTTTCTTCGTGAGAAAATAAATTATTTTTCTTTCATTATTTTTTTTTCATGTTGAAAATCAGACTCAATTTTATTTTGACGCCGGTTCGTTTTGATTCGGCTTATCGAGCGGTTCGCTTATCTCAGCGTCAGCAAAAGTCTTTTTTGTTTGGTTCAAAACCGTGACAGTGCCCAAAGATACAACGTAAGAAAATAAAAAGCGTACGTTCATTCTTACGAGGGTTGACTGAAAAATAATAACAAACAAATAACAAATTTGAAAGGATTAAAAGGAAATTGTAGTTTGCTTGAAGCATTGCTGGTAAATATAAATGTAAGTTCGTAATCCGAGGCAGAAGCAATGCGATATAGGTACCGGAAGGTGCAACAGATGAACAAAAATAAATGAGAAGAGAATCTCAAATCAATTCATTAATATTTCACTGTTTAACGGTTTAAATACCAGAGCAGTAAATAGAAAAAAGGATTTTACAAGGATTATTTTTGTAATTCTTACATTAATTATATTTTCTGGATATATTCCCAGACGACTTTTTTAGATTACAAAATATATAAAATCAAATGGTAACCTCGCTCGGTACACAGTCATCGTGATGAATGAGTGACTAAATAACACTATCGCAGGGTTAAGGGTAAGGGGTAAGGTTAGGGGTAAGGTTAGGGTTAGGGTTAGGTTTCTGCTGTGATATTGTAACTGTGCTAAACTCCAAAGTACATTTGAAGCCTGTAAACTCTCAATTCCAAAAGTAATAACTGGCTAGAATTACTGTAAATAAGTTTTCAGAAGAAATTGAGAAATAGTGAATCTCATTGAATTATAATATAGATCAAAATTGATGCAACTCTGAAATACTTCAATTTTCAAATTGAAAGTACTTTCAATATCATGCCCCTAAAATATTTGAAAATACTCCAAAGTAAACTAAAATTTTGGGAATATTTACTTACTTAAAATAAACTTTAATCGGAAGTATCTAAATTTTCAGAAAGGTCTTCCATCTCTTGCTTGCTCCCTTGTATAAAACTAAATTAAAGTAAATATCGCCCACATTACTGACCACTACGCCTAGCCGTTGTGTTCCACAATACATCCTTGAGGGATATTCTTCTAGTGTATATATATATATATATATATATATATATATATATATATATATATATATATATATATATATATATATAATATATATATCATATAATATATATATGATATGCATTCATAATATATACAAAATATGACATATAATATAATATATATATACATATGTATTATATATATAATATATATCATATATAAATAATATATATATAATATATATATATAATATATATATATGTATATATTAT
>OY744517.1:40402901-40485401 GCA_963556195.1 Sepiola atlantica
GCCCTAAGCCGGGATTGAAACTTTTAATTGGTTTCGGAATGTATAATTTTAGTGTTATTAACTAGAATAAACTCCTCAAACCTGACATTATCCTGCATCTCTACAAAGCCAACATCCGCCCATGCATGGAGTATTGTTGCCACATCTGGGCTGGGGCATCATCCACTAGTCTCTCCCTCCTTGACAAGGCCCAAAAAAGAGTCGCCAACTTAATAGGTCCCTCACTGTCAACCAAGCTCCAGCCCCTGTCCCATCGCCGCAATGTAGCATTCTTGTGCTTGTTTTACAAATACTTCAATGGATTATGCTCTGATTAACTACCTACTCTGGTGCCCCCTCGACGTAAATTCACTAGACCAACTCGACAATCAACTAAATCCCATCCATTCACTGTGGAGGTCCCCAGATGCCAGAGAGCCTTCTACTCCAATAGATTCTTTCCCCGTGCTGCTAGGCCTCTGGAACTCCCTCCCTGATCCCCGTTTCCCTGACAGTACCGACATGCAGAGTTTAAAAACTATTGTAAACAGACATCTTAGTACACTGCTCCCAACTTGGGGTGACATCTAAAACCCACAGCCAAATTCTCAGTGACCCTTAACGTCTACAGTGGCGGCTTGCCTTGTTTGGGGTGAAATATGTTTTTAAAAAATCAGAGGGAGAGCAGTTATGTTTTTGTAGATGCTGAAAATTGAGCTACTGTTGACAAGATGCATGGTTAGGCGGCGCGATAGAGTAGTGCTTGTAAACTCAATGTAGCTATTAACTTTATTATTATTATTATGAGAGTTACATTCTCCCAAAGGGCATTTAAACTTATAAATAACATTGGTTCTTTCTAGTGGTTTTGGGGGGTGGGGAAAAGTTGTTTTTTACTACAAAGTTTTGGGGTTTTAATTTCCTCTAGTAAATATAAGTCTAGTTTTATTGTTATTATCAATTGCGGATATGTATTTGTGTATAATATTTTTCATGGCTTTTTCTTCTAATCTAAAGTTTGGTTGCGTTTGATTACAATAGTATATGTCAATATTGTTTTGGTTGTGATGTTGAATATTATTATTATTTGTACTGTTTTTTTAAGTTTCAAACTATTAATTTTACTTGTTCATCGACGATACAATTAGGGAATTCGTTGTTAATAAGTACTTGTTTTATATTTTTTCATTCAATGAATAGTATTTTTTTTAGAGGTGATTAATTTGGCACGGTTTAATAGATTGTTAACGATAGCTATTTTGTAGCGATAGGGACACTCGCTTTTAAAATTTAAAGACTAAATTTAAGCTAGTTGTTTTTTTATAAGTGGAAGTGTTAAACGATTTATTAGAGGCATCAATAAGAACATCTAGGGATGGATTTTTTTTTTATTTACGTTCAGTTCTATGGTGAGTAAATAAAATTAATGATTCAAAACCTAAGACAACACCAGTACAAATA
The DNA here is from genome assembly GCA_963556195.1 of Sepiola atlantica. Lineage (NCBI taxonomy): Eukaryota > Metazoa > Mollusca > Cephalopoda > Sepiida > Sepiolidae > Sepiola > Sepiola atlantica. Next base: position 40,404,342 of record OY744517.1, read on the forward strand.
ATAAAATTATTCAACATAATAATAAAATTAAAGTCATTATTTTTGATAATGTTTGCATAAATGAGAAAATGTTGTCTAAATACACACAATAGGCCTGTCTAAAACCTATCCGACCTTAGGCCAGAAAAATATTTCAAATACCTGACAAGGTTGGGACCCTAATCTCATTCAAAGTAGGCCCCTTGTGCTGCACACACTTAGCCCACCAATCCATCCACTGCCGGAAACACCTCTGGAAGTCTTCTTTTGGAATGATGTTCATCTCCACTGTCGCGTTCCACATAATCTCTTTTTTCGCATCCTCTCAACAACAGCTGCACTCAGAGCAGTTTGGGTCCGGTCAGAACGCTGGTCACTCTCCGCTGATGTGCGGCAATTTTTGAATCGTTAATTTCATTTACTCACCATAGAACTAAACGAACGAAACCGATAAAAACCGATAACATATCTCTTTTTTATTATTTATTCCTGTATTTAATTTGTTTTTACTTTTGTCTTTTCCACACATCCTGTTTTCACTTCCTTTCATTTTATGATATATTCTGCATTTTATATATATATATATATATATATATATATATATATATATATATATATATATATATATATATATATATATATATATATAAAGATAAATGAGAGAAGAGAGATAAAGATGTGCGAATGATAAATCTATTTCAACTTCGATTGTTCAATGCAAGGTGTACTCGTTAAAAACATGTCTATTTTTTCTTTAAGCCAAGGCTTTTCAAAGATTAAAATCTTATCATCAGAGGAATTTGAAATAATATGAAGTAATGGAGAGTAAGAGTATGCGTGAAAAACATATGGAGTCTGCCCAGTTGCTAAATGTCCGTTGATAAGGTGTCCTTGCATTAAACAATCGAAGTTGAAATAGATTTGTCATTCGTATATCTTTAGATCTCTTCCTTCATTTATCTTTATAATTGCTCTATCTCGTATACTGAGCTTAAACCATTTCACTTTAAGTTTTATCCTCTAAAAGAATACGTTTTGTTTCATATTTTATGTATATATATATATATATATATATATATATATATATATATATATATATATATATATATATATATATATATATATATATATATATATATATATGTGTGTGTGTGTGTATATATATATGTATATATTAAGTAAGGAAATTTACAACATCTTTGAAGCACGCATTAGAATGTATTAAAGTGAAATATTTTGGAAATCAACAATCGTGCAATTTAAATGAAAAATACATTAATTTAATTAAAAAACAACAAAAAAACCTATAAGACAGTCTCGCCTGACAAAGTTGTTCTACAAAAAAAATTAAATGAATTAATTTTTCATTTAAATTGCACGATTGTAGATTTTCAAAATATTTCACTTTAATATATATATATATATATATATATATATATATATATATATATATATATATATATATATATATATATATATATATATATATATATATATAATGTTCTAAGCACCATTCTAATTCTAGTATCATTAGATTGAAATGAGCATTCCACATTCCGGGAGAAGGAAAAAATCAAAGAATCACACACAGAGAAATATATTGATCGAAATGGAGCTCTTGCTCTATCTCTCCCTCTCCCTATCTGTGTGTGTGTTACTCTCCCTCTCTCTCTCTCAAGAGATAGAGAGAAGGAGAGAGAGATAGAGTGAGAGAGAGAAAGAGAGGAAGCAGAGAAAAGGGGCATAAAAGTGCGCGTGTGTGTAAACAATAAGGATTTTAAAAATTTGCAATATATATGAAATGAAAATTATTTTTCGATCAGCATAACATCGCTTCTGATTTAAAACTTGTCGCTTAGTATAACCTTGATTCTTCGTCTCCAAATACTTAAATTCAATATCATCATAATAAACAATCGATCTTTTTAAATCCATACAATTGTATTTTTATAACCAGATATAACCCGTCGCAACCATTTTCTTTTCGATAAATAAGTTTTTACGGTTATTAATTATCCCTGAAACCTGTTTGTCGTGTTTCGTCTCCGTCAGTCATGGCTTATAATTGAAAAAAAATGAGTTTACTTTCCAAATCAGATATGATTATCTAATCATAAGAAATGCTGAATCTCGGTAAGTGTCTTTTACTGAAAGAATTATCCTGTCGGATATAATAAGTAGTCGATGAAATCGATTGGAATATTTTTGTAATACACACAGGCTAAAAATTTCCACTATTCACTCGCTAGGCAGAAGAAAATATCAATTTTCAGATGCAATGTTAAAGCGTTCTAACCTCGAAAGTCTGACTGACTTTTCTTTATATATTTATATATGACGTGTTCATGCTAGGCTTATAGGAATGTTTCTTATCTATAATTATACCTTTTGATTTAGTAAAATGCCTGAATGAGGGTGTTATTTATAATTTATAAATCGCAAGTACATTTGGTACTATATTTTTAATCAGATAACAATTACCAATGTTAAAAGACAGACGCTGTTTTATCTTTTAAATATGTGTAAAACTATGGGATGCAAGAAAGTTAATCTATCGTGAATCAACTTTTACTAAATCGTAGTCATTCTGGTTCACCATAATTCAAAATATCAGCGTTCAAATTAAAAATATGTGAAAATCGCGGAAAATATTTTTGAATTTGAAACTACATATTCTGATTTAGCGTTATCTATACGATTAATTTCATCTTAATCCTTATTCATCTACGGTTTGAAAATACACACTTTTAAAACTTGACATACAAAGATGTTTACGTATGTCATTTACACTGCAGAAGATTACACATATACGTGTTTGTATAATCTTTATCATCAACATAAAAATAACCTATCGCACCCGAAATCTCTTTTTCTAACGAAGAATATACATATACACCAATGTTTCTTCTGTGACAGAAACACTGGAATCATTCCCGCAGGGTAAAAGGCCAAAGTTGCAAGCATATTTCGATGCAGCTGTAGAACAACTACTTATTGTCTAAATCTATTCACTAAGTATATAACTTACTTCGAAAATATGCAAGGAATTTGTTAAAGCACGTAAACAAAAGTAATAAAGATCTACAGATTGCGATTTCTCAGACTTCTCTAGACATACCGGTAATGGGTTCTATCACGAAACGTCGAAATAGATTCCGTTGTAAAATGTCCAACTTTCAGAGACAGACTTGTTTCAATCTGCAGTATGTGCAATAGTCACACAGAGCATGGATTCGTAGAATTTGGTATATTCGGACTACTGTTCTCATCTTGCGTATTTTCGTCACAACGTTTCGGCCGATGTAACCTCCGATCTTCTTCAGGTGTACTTTGTCGAACTCGGGAATCTGGACGGAATTTCGAACGGAACCCTTCATTAAATCCACGGGGGTAGCATGATCTCGTTCCATCTGCCATGAAGAATTGCGAATTACTGAAGACTTCTTCCCAGTCATGGCAGATGGAACGAGAGCATGCTAGCCCCGTAGATTTAATAAAGGGTTCCATTCGAAATTCCGTCCATATCCCCGAGTTCGACAAAGTACACCTGAAGAAGGTCGGAGGTTACATCGGCCGAAACGTTGTGATAAAAACATCCAAGATGAGAACAGTAGTCCGAATATACCAAATTCTACGAAATAGCAACCCTCATCTCAAGAATTCAGAAACAGGGCATGAATTGTATCAAGATAATCGCACTTGTGTCAGTACAAATAGATAAATGGGGTCCCCTGTGAAGCAAACACTTTATTTTGTTATGATTAAAATTCATATCCGAGGGCTCTTTAAAGTTAAGACGTTGTCGATTTGCATTTCTCTCATCTATATTTCGCTACAGGTTGATCTTCCAGGGATTTTATCAAAATATTTTTTCGAATTAATTGTTTATTAGGCCAGTTGCTCCTACCTCTACCGGTTTAATGTTTATTTATTTCAGTGACCATTTTGTATTTACGTCATTCTTTAGGTTCTGATATTGTGTTCTCTTTCCGCCTTTGACTCTATTAAGATCATAGTAATTCGGGTGGTTACATCAATAATGATGAGCAGTCCTTTCAGGTTTGGTTCATATATCAATGTCGTGCTTGAAGGCTTTGTCTTTTATGTATCTTCCGGCCTTCCCATAGAACACTGTCATCTTTCCGTTTTATGTTATGGGTTACGAGGGTCTATTCTGGCATGCCGTGTAAGATAAACAAAAATGGTGAAAAAATGTCACGGTTTATAATAAACTAAAGAAATTAGATCCTTCCAATCCAAAAGAAATATCCAGGCTGTCCTTGATGGCCGTTTATCCAAACATGACATAAATGAAGGTGTACCCCAGGGATCGATCCTTGCACCTTTATTAGATCCTTCCTATCCAAAAGAAAGATGTTTATTGTTTCTGATTTTCATGAACGATTTCCCTGATGACATTATGTCTGAGAGACGTATATTTGCTGACGACACTACGCCCTGCTCTCGTCATGTGGATAAAACAGACGCGCACATACCCGAGAAAATGGCTGAATCCTTAGAAAGTGACATTCAGTCTCTAGTAGAATGGGGTCATAAATGGATGGTAACATTTAATGCTGCTAAGACAAAGCTCGTTTTCTTCAACAACTACAAGGAACCTCTTCAACGACCGACTGTCATCGCAAATAACACCTTACCTGAAAGTATAAACGTTCATAACTCCTCGGCCTAAGATTCACAGGTAACATGAACTGAAACAAAACTCTACGATTTTTTTCATAACCCTAACCCTAACCCTAACCCTAACCCGTACCTCTAACCCTAACTATAACCATAACCATAACCATAAACCCTAACCCTAACCGTAACCTTAACCTTAACCCTATCCCTAAACCTAATCTACACCCTAACCCTTAACCTTAACTTTAACTTTAACACTAACCCTAAACCCTAACCCTAACCCTAACCCTAACCCTAACCCTAACCCTAACCATAACCATAACCCTAACCCTAACCCTAATCCTAACCCTAATCCTAACCCTAACCCTAACCCTAACCCTAACCTTAACCCTAACCCTAAACCTAACTCTAAACCTAACCCTAAACCCTAACCCTAACCCTAAACCTTAAACCTAACCCTAACCCTAACCCTAACCCTAACCCTTACCCTAACCATAACCCTAACCGTAATTCTAACCCTAACCCTAACCCTAACCCTAAACCTTAACCCTAACACTAACTCTAAACCTAACCCTAATCCTAACCTTAACTCTAACCCTCTCTTAAAGACATATAAGCATTTGTGGCATAAGTTATTTCAATGTATGCTACTGTTTTACGCGCACAGCTCGATAATTTATAATATGCTCGATCAAAACTTCTTGGAGCTGAATTAATGTCGCTACTCGCTCATTGAAGTCTGTAACGACCCTGTCCAATAGGGCTAGGGTTGCTTTTGCTACAACCAATTTCTATTTAAACAACGTTAAAATGGGTGAGTGCTTATCGTCTTTTCTACCGTATCCAAACTTTGGGCGATGTCTTTCAAAAATAATTTTGGGTTTACACAGCCTGATCTAAAAAGATGCAACAAATACCAAGGTCTTATGTACGACATGAAAAGAAACTGGAATCTTAAGAAAAACTCCATCATACCTATATATAAATACGACCAACAGGACTAATGAAAAAGAATTTTAAAAGCTATCTGGCGAGTATACCCGGTGAACCGAGTGCAAGAGAAATACAAACAAATGCACTTAAACAGACAGAATCTTAAAGAGATCTCTAGGCTGGAGTGTCTGAAATAGCCGATGAATGACTGGCATACGGTAGGATGCCCCATCTCCAGCAAAAACGGAAAGATAAGAAAAAAAAAGAGAGATGCAACATTTCGTTGTAAAGTAGCATTTATAATTGAAAGGAAAGCTGTAAGATTTGTTTTCATAAACCGGTTTACAGGCATCCAAGTTTTGTGTGGGATTAGTTTTTTTTCACTGTATGCACCATTTTGCGAAAAAAACAACTATGACTTATTCTTATATATGTTTATCTATTTATTTATCTCACTGCTACTGAAAAGGTTCAGATTATTATAAGTAAGTATATTGTTTGCCCGGCTAAACATGGCAAAACATTTGTTTCTAATGTAACTTTTATGTAATTTTAATTTTGAATAATGAGCTTTAAGAAAGGCCCAAGAACTTCTGACATTTGATTGAAGGAGCTGATTTTAAATATGCGGTTAATTTGGTTTTTAGATCAACCGCGTGATGCCGCGACATACCTTTAGACATACACACATACACGCAACTTTGCTTCATATAGAGGAACTAGGTAATTGCCCGTGGCACTAACATTAAAGATCCGTCCAAGGTAGGTGACTCTGGTTCAAGTGATGTGTGAAATTATAGAAGAACACCACATACGGTACCGTCGCAGGCGATTGGCTAGGAAGTAAATAACAATATAAAAGCGACAGACAAATTGTGTCGTACAGATAAAGTGACGTCATGAAAACACAGCCGGTGCATGTCAAGGTAGAGAATTTGGAAATAAATATTTAGCTCCGGTAAAAGTAAGTTGAGAGTATTTATTTACCTCCTCTCCAGGAGGTTAGGCACAAGGCCAGTTTTATCTTACTCCCACAAGGTAAGATGTGACTCAAGGTCGAGTCGAGAAAGTGGGGCTTGAAAAGCCAGCTACCGAGAATGTGAGCACTCTGGCCATTAAAAATTGCCTGGCATTCCCCGGTAAGGGCGCCTCAGGCAGTAAGCAATAAACTTACTCCTCCCCAAAGAGGGGAGGCAAAGCCTGGGAGGGTGGACCTCCTAGAACTGCACAGGACAAACCCATAGACCGGCGGAATGAAGCCACGAAGGCCAAGACGATACCAGTCTATGGGGTGCAGTATCAATCGGAACAGATACTACACTTTAATATTGGCAAAAAGATCTTAGTAGTTATTATTTATCTACCTCCCACAAGGTAAGATGTGACACAAGGTCGGGAAAGTGGGATTAGAAAAACCAGCACTCGAGAAGTTGAGCACTCTGGTCATTAAAAATTGCCTGGGCAGCCCCGTCGGCATTCTCCGGTAGGGGCGCCTCAGGCAGTAAGCAATAAACTTACTCCTCCCCAAAGAGGGGAGGCAAAGCCTGGGAGGGTGGACCTCCTACAACTGCACAGGACAGACCCATAGACCGGCGTAAATCAAGCCCCGAAGGCCAAGACAATACCAGTCTATGGGGTGCAGTATCCATCGGAACAGATACTACACTTTGATCTTGGCCAAAAGATCTTAGTAGTTATATGAAAATAGCTAATATCCTGAACTTGAGTGATGGGAGGCTTAGCTCAGAAGTAGATGAACTGGCAATGGGACCCAACAAACACACCCGTATTCAACAAGTCTTACGTACGCTGTCTATGCCTGTGTTGTTACTTACTATATATGCAAATTGAAAACTCTTATTCGCGCTCGTTCAGCACATGCTAAAATCGACACGCCCAAAATAAAAAGATGATGAAGAAGACACCCTACGTTCAGGGTAAGGCGGCGAGTCGAGGGCGCTTGGTTAACCTTTCTGAATACACAATGCCAAAGACATATGATTGTTTTACCTACTTACAAGTATGGATATATATATGTAGCATACGATAAACGTTCTTTTTATTTGAACGCAGGAACAGATTCTTCCAATGATATATGCAATCTAATTATCCTTGAACGTAAAAATAAGATTGCTATATAAGATCATCTGGCATTCTTAAATACAGCTGCTAGGCGTAATGTGTGTCAATGTAGGCTATATTTAGTTTAATTTAATTCATTGAAAATAGGGTTAAACGTAATGGAAGCCGTTCGTGAAAATTCAGATGCCTTCGACTTAACTGAAATTTTAATTATAAGCATTAGACTTTAATTAATTTATATTATCCGAGATTAAGTCGATTTGGATTTTAAAAAAAGAAGTTTTTTTTAAAATATGGGCAAATCGTCTCATGTTGAGATTCCAATATGTAAGATTCGCATTGAATTTAAGAGTAGTATATTTGTGTGACACTGACTGTTAAGGCAGATGGGTTCGAGGAGATCAATGAGCCGAGAGCGCCGAGTCTTGAGACATAGCGACAAGAGACCGAAGGGTAAGTCATGGCTAATATCTTGAACTTGAGTGATAGGGGGTGGCTTAGCTCAGAACTAGATACACTGGAAATTGGACCCCACAAACACACCTGTGTTCAACAAGTCTTGCGTAAAATTCAACAAAAGTTCAATAAGTCTTGCGTGAAATTCTGGGAATCTTGCTAAATTGGTCTCCAATGACTATAATTTAGAAAATTTCCCAAAATCTCCCTTAAGTATAAGCCTTTAATTTTAGTAATTTTCTCGAACCCAAATCGTATAATGGATTTCATCAAAATTGGAGTAACGATTCTAGACATAAGGTTTAGTAGTATTATAAATTGAATTTAATCTCCTTGAAAGGACATCAAATTGGTGCAAAACTGCTTTGTGAGGGGACTAATATTATCTGTCCTGGGACAGGTATAAATCAATCACGTTTTGCTCGCCACATTCGCTTCTCTTTATCCTATTCTCAGCATGCCCTCTTTGTTCACTAACTTGCTTTAACCTATTCGAAATTCCTCGATCGAGTATTCTCTAGTATATATATATATATATATATATATATATATATATATATATATATATATATATATATATATATATATATATATATATATAATTATTTTTATATACACAGACATGTACAATATCTGCAACACTGGCATGTGGATGTTATTTGAACAACAGCTTTTATAAACTGTGATCTCATCAGGGAGAGTTAAAATCGGATCTTAACCTTAGATCATATTTGGAAAGAATGAAATCGAGAGAAGAAAAGAAATTTAGAATTTAAATTTGGAAAGTCACGTAGTCTGGACAGTTAATAATCTGAAGTAAAAAAATAATGTCAAAATAAATTCGTTTAAATTCTTTGGATTACTACCCTGGGAATGTTTTACTTGGATCATATATATTTATTATTATTATTTTTTTTTTAAATAGATATCGCATCTTTAATGCTTCAAAAGGTATTTATTTTACCTATTCCTATTTAAATTTAAAAATAGATGCTTCTCAAAAAAAAATATGAACCTAAAAACACTTTATATAAATCACGTGCGAATTCACGTTCTCATATTTGAAAGTGGGAAACAACAGCTAACCCCTTTGGCCCGGCTGGAACAAAAAAAGCCGGTCGGAAAAAAATACCAATCCGATGACATCAGGATATATTACACAACGATGATGCCAAGTTTTTGGCGAAATATCTGTATCACTTTAAACTAACAAAAATAAATTCTAGTTTATTATAAAAAAGGAAAAGAAAAAAAAATCGGTTTTGATTTATTATTTTTCTTTAAAAAAAAAAATTGATATCGCATCTTTAATGCTTCAAAAGGTATTTATTTTACCTATTCCTTATTAAATTTAACAATAAATGCTTCTTAAAAAATATGAACCTTAAAACACTTTATACAAATTACGTGCGCATTCACGTTCTCAGATTTGAAAGTGGGAAACAACAACTAACCCCTTTGGCCCGGCTGGAACAACAAAAGCCGGTAGGAAAAAATACAAATCCGATGACATCAGGATATATTACACACCGATGATGCCAAGTTTTTGGCGAAATATCTGTATCACTTTAAACTAACAAACAAAATTCTAGTTTATAATGAAAAAATTTTCATAAAATCGGTATCGATTTATTATTTTTCTTTTTAAAATAACATTGATATCGCATCTTTAATGCTTCAAAAGGTATTTATTTTACCTATTCCTTATTTAATTTAACAATAGATGCTTCTTTAAAAACATATGAACCTTAAAACACTTTATACAAATCACGTGCGCATTCACGTTCTCATATTTGAAAGTGGGAAACAACAGCTAACCCCTTTTGCCCGGCTGGAACAACAAAAGCCGGTAGGAAAAAAATACAAATCCGATGACATCAGGATATATTACACACGATGATGCCAAGTTTTTGGCGAAATATCTGTATCACTTTAAACTAACAAAAAAAAGCTAGTTTATAATAAAAAAAAATTTAAAAATCGGTTTCGATATATTCTTTTTATTTTTTACAAAAATAGATATCGCATCTTTAATGCTTCAAAAGGTATTTATTTAACCTATTCCTTATTAAATTTAACAATAAATGCTTCTTAAAAAAATATGAACCTTAAAACACTTTATACAAATCACGTGCGCATTCACGTTCTCATATTTGAAAGTGGGAAACAACAACTAACCCGTTTGGCCCGGCTTGAACAACAAAAGCCGGTAGGAAAAAAATACAAATCCGATTACATCAGGATATATTACACACCGATGATGCCAAGTTTTTGGCGAACTATCTGTATCACTTTAAACTAACAAAAATAAATGCTTGTTTATAATAAAAAAAGAAAAAAATCGGTTTCGATTTATTATTTTCTTTAAAAAAAATCGATATCGCATCTTTAATGCTTCAAAACGTATATATTTTACATATTACTTATTTATTTAACAATAGATGCTTCTTAAAAAAATATGAACCTTAAAACACTTTATACCAATCACGTGCGCATTCACGTTCTCATATTTTAAAGTGGGAAACAACAGCTAACCTCTATGGCCCGGCTGGAACAACAAAAGCCGGTAGGAAAAAAATACAAATCCGATGACATCAGGATATATTACACACCGATGAAGCCAAGTTTTTGACGAAATATCTGTATCACTTTAAACTAACAAACAAAATTCTAGTTTATAATAAAAAAAAGAAAAAAAATCGGTTTCGATTTATTATTTTTCTTTTAAAAAAAAATTGATATCGCATCTTTAATGCTTCAAAAGGTATTTATTTTACCTATTACTTATTAAATTAAACAATAGATGCTTCTTTAAAAAAATATGAACCTTAAAACACTTTATACAAATCACGTGCGCATTCACGTTCTCAGATTTGAAAGTGGGAAACAACAGCTAACCCCTTTGGCCCGGCTGGAACAACAAAAGCCGGTAGGAAAAAAATACAAATCCGATGACATCAGGATATATTACACACCGATGATGCCAAGTTTTTGCAGAAATATCTGTATCACTTTAAACTAACAAAAGAAATTCTAATTTATAATAAAAAAATTTAAAAAATCGGTTTCGATTTATTATTTTTCTTTTTAAAAAAAATTGATATCGCATCTTTAATGCTTCAAAAGGTATTTATTTTACCTATTCCTTATTAAATTTAACAATAGATGCTTCTTAAAAAAAATATGAACCTTAAAACACTTTATATATATATATGTTACTCCATTTTAAGGGATGTATATATATATATATATATATATATATATATATACATATATATGTTGGTTTAATTTTTAAAATTTAATAGATGAAATAATTATGCACGGACACGTGTTTTGCCGTCACTGCGGCTAATGAAAATCATGATATGGTCAGCCACGCTGATGAGCCGCAATAACGGCGAAACACGTGTTCGTGGATAACTATTGTATCCATAAATATATATATATATATATATATATATATATATATATATATTTATATATACAGGGTGGGCCAAAACAAGGGTCCTATCTTTAAATTTGAATAACTTGAATTTGAATAACTTCCACAAAATAAAAGTTAAACTCACCAAACTTTATGTGTGTGTAGACTGACCCTTCCGAGAATTTTTGAAATAAACAAAACAAATTTTAGCCGAAAAACACTTCTTAAAACTTATAAAAACTAATATATTGTTTTTTACACTGTTTTGAGTTTTTTAAGCAAAAATAATGTTTTCTAAATGAGGGTACGTTCCTTAGGGCTAATACGGCTCATGCTTGCTTCGGAAGGGGTCCTTTACTTATTCTAAAAAAAAAAAAAAATCAATAAATAAAAAAGTTATGAATTTTTAAAAATAGGACCCTTATTTTTGCCCACCCTGTATATATATATATATATCATACGCTGGACTATAGACATCAATATCGAAGCTTCGATCCTTGTCTTAGTAAGCCAAGCTGATGACGCCTGTGAATCAGAAACACGTGCCCATGGATTACTTTTATGTACGTATAAAATTAATAAATATACATATATATATATGTATATATATACGTATATATATATATGTATATATATATATATAAAAAAATATATATATACGTATAAACATATATATATATATATATATATATATATATATATATATATATATATATATATATATATATTAAAATAAACATTGTTTGAGTATCCGACAATTGTTTCAGAACCTTTTCAGCTCCATCTCAGGGATATACTTATGAGCAAAGATTACACCCGCCAATACATAATCATATAAAAAAATGTAAAAAAGATTAAAAAAAAACGGACAGTATATTCCTTAGGAGGAGCCGAAGAGGTTCTGAAACAAGTGACGGATACTCAAATTATGTCTAATTTGATATAAAAAGCTCTAATATATATTGAGCACTTTTGAAACGTATTGGTATTGTTCATTTTGGTAATATTTGTACTTGATTAATATATATATATATATATATAAAACAATTAATACACAATAATAATAATAATAATAATAATAATAATAATAGATAAAAAAATAAAAAATAAAATAAAATAAATAAAAACAAATTAATAAATAAATAACTTAATAAGTAAGTAAATAAAAGAATAAAGATATAAATATATATATATGTTATATATATATATATATATATATATATATATATATATATATATATATATATGTATATACACATATGCAAATAATTAGATATAACCAAAAATAAAAGCAAAAATACGTCTCTTTACTAACAATAACACACAACCTCCTAAAGACGGTCGCGAGACCGAAAGCGCTAGAGAAATGGCCCAAGGTACAACATTAGGCGCCATAATTCACCAATTGACACTGGAAACCCGACGAATTGCTCGCCAAGTCGAGAAATGAACCAGAAAGATCGCAAAGAATGAAAACTCCGTTGTCTTCAATGACACATGTATAATAAACGACTTGCTGCCGAAATATATATATACACACACACATATATATATATATATATATATATATATATATATATATATATATATATATATATATATATATACACGCCGTTCCCCTTTGTATTAAGCAATGATCAAGTTAACACTGCTATTAAGTTATAAGCGAGGTACCTCTCCTAACAATGCATAGGTGGGGCTAAAGTTTAACGTGTGTGTATGGTAAAAGTGTTCAGAAGGGGATTAAATAAATCACTTTGCTACATCGTTCAGAGTTCATTTATTTAGCAATTGGGTATAGCTTACTGTTGAACCATTCTGTAGTGGAGGGCGTTACGGCTGTGTCAGTAATGGAATAACATCACTAAATACAAACACTATCTACTGTATAAGCTGTTTAGCATCAACAGATTAGCCACGGTATCGAAGTCTTGAGAGGGGTACGCCTCGCAGGTCACAGCAATAAGTCATCGGTGTTTGTATTCGCAGATAATGTTGCCTTGCTCCGCAGAAAAATAAATCTTGCTGAGGTATTTGGCTTCGCGTCGCAAAATTTATTGGATCTGATAAGATTCATCCATTTGTTGTTTCTCGAGCGTCCATTTGCTTGGCGCTTCTTTGACTACACGGTGCGCCCGTATTCTTTTTTTTGTTTTGAAGACTACACGAGATTAAAGGCTAAATCACGAGATTCACCACTTCGAATTTTCCAGGTTAAATTATTTTATTGTCAGCCATTTTGCTATCGTCTGAAGATTACTCAGTAAAAAGGACCTCTTTAAGGGGACCGATCTCTGCTAAAGTATAATGATAATCTCAGATTCTGATCTAATTACCTCCGTCAAAGCGGAGGTTATGTTGTCGGTCGAGTTTGTTTTGTGTACAGCCTTGCGCAGAGGCAGGTTTTTTTACCCCACCTAATAAACCGGTATTGTCCTGGCCTTTGGGTCTGGATTTACGCCGGTCTATTGGGGGTTGTCTGGTCCTGTGCAGTTCTAGGAGGTCCACCCTCCCAAGCTTTGCCTCCCCTCTTTGGGGAGGAGTAAGTTTATTGCTTACTGTCTGAGGCGCCCCTACCGGGGAATGCCGACGGGGCTACCCAGGCAATTTTTAAATGGCCAGAGTGCTCACCTCTCGAGCGCTGGCTTATCTAATCCCACTTTCCCGACCTTGTGTCACATCTTACCTTGTGGGAGGTAGATAAATATAAGCTTAGCGTCCATATTGCTTAAGCAATCGTGACTAAACTTGGCCAAAATATCTGTCATTGTCCGAAGAACTGTTTTTATTTTTGGTATATCTCGGTCCAGAAACCTGAAAGTCACAATTCGGGCAATAACATTGATTCTGTTATGTTCTATTCACCGTAGAATTACACTACTTGGCCCATATTGTAGCCAATAATGTCCCGCATTTTATATCACCTTGATCATTGACCTTAAAAGAGTGTGATATATGTTAAAATGTTGGCAGAATTCTAAAAATATAACAGCTCAAATTTTAGGATATCGAGGTCAAAGGGCAAAGATGGCAGTCACACTTTTTTCGAAAACATGGAGACACACTACTTTGCCCATATTTTAACCAATGCAGCCATTTTTTGTTAAAAAGAATAACCTTCCCGTTTGGCTTATTTTTATCTCGGCTACGATCATATCAAACTATATATCGTTTTGCCATTTTATAGCGATTATAATATATACGGTGTTCAGGATAAATTTGATAATCTTTTTATATTCTTTCATTTCAGAACAATTTAAAGTATTTAATAGTGGTAAAGTGCAACGGATAGCTGTTTATGTTTACTATTCGTGGGTTTGAGAGCTGGAGACAATGGACGACTGGAATATTGGAAGAGAGTGACCTGCATCCTGATGATTTGTGCCAGATTCAAAACCTTGGAAATCTTAAAAGATGTGAGCTGGAGAATTGTGATGGAGATGTGGAAGCATTGGCTAGAAGGAATCGTCTTAATGGATATTCTAACTATTTCCGTACAATGATTTCGCCGAAAAGCCTGGGCAAAAAGATGCAGCAGGATCTAGAAACAGCAATGCGGACCTTGGGGGAGAGAAATGGGCATCAGAATAGCGACTATAAAAGAAGGACTGAACTAGGATCTTCACTATTCCTACAAGAGTTGCAAAAATCCGTTTGAGCCGGGGATTCTCTGCTTCTTCTCAGACTAGAAGAACTTCTGCCGGGACCAGTTACACAACACGCAGAAAAACAGCTGGCTGACCTACAATTGACACGAAGTCTCGCACATAATGAACACCAAGTTCTCTCAAACTGTGATGGTCTTTGAATGTGTTTCCAGTGACGACTACATCATGCCACCTCACATCTTCTAAAAGGGATTCAGACTCAAATCAGATGGCTATATCGAGTTGCTACCCACTGTAGTAAAGTATTGGGTGGAGAGGTTGACTGTGGGAAGACCATACATGTGGCAACCGGACTCAGCTCTATGTCACACCTTCGGGAAAACTCAGAAGTGGCTGTCTGAGAACTTACATGACTTCGCTAGTCCCAACATCTGCCCCTCCTCCTCCAACTCGCATGATTGCAACCTCATGTACTATCATGTGTGGGGCACAGTTGAAAAAGACGCCAACCGTTCGGTCAAATTCTGTCAGCTTCCGATTGTTCAGATTTCATGTCTGAATTTGATCCTCTTTGATAACAGTAACCACAATGTATCACCGAAATAAAAAGCAGTATTTTTCCATAGACCACTTTTTATTTTGCGTGTTGACTGCAGAATAACAATAAAGAAAATGAAAATCACCCGATCTCAGTTTCGATATAGTCAGTCTAACGCGGAAGGAAAAGCCAGCTCCCCTTGAATTATCATTTTTCAAGGGTAAAAAAACGAACCCGTCAGCATTACCCGAAACAAATACCAACAATAGAATCATCTGATTTGTATTAAATGACGATTGCCATGTCAGCAACTTTTAAAGTGTGTGTGGGGTTCGAACCTTCATTTTTATATTTGTATATCTAGTTCCGTCTTAGTTTTTTCCATTATTTATTTAGCAATATTTTTCTCCGAAGTAATAACAGATTATTCTAGGTGTTTAATATATGATGAAAGTATAATGCTTACCGATTTGTTTTATGAATATAATCAATTATGTAAGTTGCTTAATGAATAAAGTTATTCGCAGTTACATCCTTTTATATATCTTAGATTCATTTTTCCTATGAAAACTGAAGGGAAAAGCAGTAATAATAATTCCTTCTTCTTCTGTGATTCTGGTGTCGACATTAGTTTCCCCTGATGTTTTTCTAGTTAGAAATCTTTCTGGAAAGACATCGGGTACTTACGACATCGGGACCACGAGAAGGTTACCAACATCTTTAAGTGAAGGTTGTACTGTGGAGTCGACTGGATTCGAACTTGGAACACCCAGATCTTCAGTCCGTGTCGTTATCCACTTAACCACCGTCACCTTCTATAATACTTACTTATGTTATAGTAATTACAACAGATTCTGTTTTCAGTTGCTGCTATTAGTATATAGTCCTCTCTGCCAGATGTTACTTGGGGAGAAATGGCAGCCGTCAATTATTTCCGATGACCTAGGGAAGGTTTGAGGGATAATAACCTGGTGTGATCTCCCAACGCCTTCAACAGATTATAGATTTTAAATAGACATAGAATCATTAAAAAGAAAATTTTAAAAACCCCAACAAAATGACTGATGAATTGCTCTGTTTTTCTCCTCTGACTGCATTACACGCCGAAGTAAATTGCCCTTTTTCTCCCTTTCTAACGTACAAGATGATTTTAATTAACTTTATTTTGTTTTCTTGTTAAGAAACTATGACTTCAATACCAAAATAAACGTCGATACGAATTAACTCCCTTTATTTTATATGTTTTGTGTTTTTTCTTCCACACTTAATCTAATTAACACCTTTGTTTTTTTTATGTGATTTTTTTTCCTGGCATACAAGAACATCTCGAACACAATTTTTTTTTCTTCTTTTATCTTTTTCCTTTTTTTTCTTCTTTTTTTACTTTCTTTCTTTATCTTTCCATCAATAATTTATTCGTTACTTATTAATCTAGTCATTTCTTTCACAAATGTTTCAATTTCAGTATGTCACTCTGCTCTTTCTCTCTTTCCTTCTCTCTCTTTCTCTATCTCTCTCTCTCTTTCTATCTCTTTCTTTCTCTCTTTCTTTCTCTCTCTTTCTCTATCTCTCTCTCTCTTTCTATCTCTTTCTTTCTCTTTCCATATTTCTTTCCATCTTGCTTTCTTTCTCTCTCTCTCTTTCTCTCTTTCTTTCTATTTCTTTCTCTATTTCTCTCTTTCTTTCTCTCTTTCTTTCTTTCTCTCTTTCTCTCTTTCTTTCTCTCTCTCTCTTTCTCTCTTTCTCTCTCTCTTTCTCTCTTTCTTTCTTTCTTTCCTTCTCTTTTTCTTTCTCTCTTTCTCTCTTTCTTTCTCTCTTTGTCTCTTTGTCTCTCTCTCTCTTTCATTCTCTCTTTCTTTCTCTCTCTCTTTCTCGCTTTCTCTTTCTCTCTTTCTTACTCTCTTTCTCTCTTTTTCTCTCTTTCTCTCTCTCTTTCATTCTCTCTTTCTTTCTATCTCTCTCTTTCTCTCTTTCTCTTTCTCTCTTTCTTACTCTCTTTCTCTCTCTTTCTCCCTTTTCTCTCTCTTTCTCATTTTCTCTCTCTTTCTCTCTTTCTCTCTCTTTCTCTCCCTATCATTCTCTCTTTATCTCTCTCTCTATTCATCTGTCTCTCTCTATATATCATTGTCTCTTTCTCTGTCTCTCTATATGTATCTGTCTGTCTGTCTTTCCTTCTCTCTCTCTCTCTCTCTCTCTATATATATATATATATATATATATATCTGTTTATCCCTGTGGATCATGTTAACTTTCGTTTTACTATTACTATCACTAGTCACAGAGATCACTCATCTATTTCTTTTTCAAACCATAAGCACACCACCTCTCTCTCTCCCTTTCTTCTTCTCCCTTTATATCTTGCCCCTTTTTCTCCCTCTATCTTTCCTCATCTTTCTATCTCTTTCAATCGTGTTCAATCTCTTTTTACTATTACTATCACTAGTAATATACATCAACCACTTCTTTCTCTCTAACACTACCAGCACACTACCTCTCTTTCTCGTGTTCATCATCTCTTTTTATATCTTACCCCCTCTCTCTTCATCCTCCCTCTCTATCTCTTTCTCTCTCTCTTTCTCTTTCGCTGTTTCTCTTTTTCTCTCTCTCTCTCCCTTGCAATCGTGTTCACTCTCTTTTTTACTAATATTAGATCACCCATATCTTCATCTCTCACAGCATCACATCTTTTTCTCTTATTCTCCTTATATCTTGATCACCTGACATTCTCTCCCCCTTTTTCTATCTTGCTCTCTGTCTCCCTTTCCATCTCTATATCTATCTGTATCGCTTTCAATCGTTCTCACTCTCTTTTAACTACTACTATCTCGAGCCATATAGATTTCTTATGTCTTTCTCTCTCACATCACATTTCTCTTTCTCACTTTCTTCCATCTCTTTTTCTCACATTGCCCTTTTCTCTCTTTCTCTCTCTCTCTATCTCTATATCTCTCATCCTCGGTCTCTCTCATTCTCTCATTGTCTCTCTCTTTGTGTATTCTTTATACATATTGCCCACTCCTTTTTACTCTTATTATCACTAACAATATAAATTAACTATCTCCTTCTCTCTAACACTACTAGCAACTTACCTCTCTTTTTCGGTTTCTCCTTCTCTCTTTATCGCCTTACTCCCCCCCCTCTCTCTCTCTTCCCCCCTCTCTCTTCCCCACTCTCTTTCTATATTATGACCAGAACACACGTCGCCAATTAATTTGTCTTCGCTTGCAATGGCATGTCGAAACAAGCTTGATACAGTAATCATACTGACTAAAATTCAAACGACCTGTCGCCCTATCCTGTGGGTGGAGTTCCACGTGGAAGTGAGGTCGGTCTACCACCTTGTGTACAACGGAACAACGAAGGTTTGGCAGGTCAACAGTATTCATTCCCCCACACTTTCTCTTGAGAAAACACGTCACTTTTCGCCAAACACGTCACTTCCTTTTCCTTTGCCTTTTGATTTCTTTCTTTGCGACTCCACCTTCATCCGCCATGATCCACGAACTCTACACAGACACGGGAAAAGGTGTTTCCCATGTTTGACAACTCTAGATGGGGGCCTGGGGCTGGGAGAGTGTCGGAAGAACATGTTTCGTTTTGATCCTTTTTGAAGCTGGATAATTAAACAAGCGACTTAGAGACAGGCTCGGATTTCCGGCGTGTCACATGCACGGTCGGACAGAAATTAAGTTGAACGCATTTCTTTGGCCCGACGTAAGACTTGTGCTTCCTCATGAACCCCTAACCCCTTTTACCTTCTCTCTCTCTCTCCTTCTCTCTCGCTCTCTCTCTCACTCGCTCTCTCACTCACTCTCTCTCTATTTCTCTCTCTATTTCTCTATTTCTCCTTTTTTCTCTCTCTCTTTATCACTCTCTCTTTCTCTCTCTTTCTCTTTCTATCCCTCTTTCTCTTTCTCTTTCTATCTCTCTCTCTTTCTCTTTCTCTCTCTATCTCTCTGTCGCAACAACAACTTGAGTAACGCCAAACATATTGGCCATGGACGAAACGATTGCTGATAGGCATCGGGACACGGGGTGGCGAGGTCTGTATGAAGAAATACCCAAGGGTCGGGTGGGAAGCTGGAAATGAAAAAGTTAGGCGAATTAAGATTCACTTATGCGTTCGTAAAGTTAGGACCGGGTGTGTGAAGTCGAACTGTTCTTGTATAAATGTCAGACCTGCTGAGAAATTGCTTTTCTTTCTTATTCTTGAATGTTTGCATTATAAACGGTTTACGTAACAACGTATGCAGAATGTTTATAGAATCAATGACATTACTTCGGGATTGTGTTGTATATGTGTCTCTACGTTCGGAAACGCTTGGTTTCCGAACGTATACTCCATGGAAATAAATATTGATTAGCATTTTGCATTGTTAATGTATGATACGAAAATGTACTTAGTAGTTCACTATTATTTCTACATAGGAAGGGGCCCCTTGATTTCTGAGAACTTCGACTGAAGTAAAATTAAACATTAAGAGAGAAGAAACGAAAAAAGAGATAGATAAACAGAGAGGAGCACAGGTAAAATAAGCCTTGTGTTGTCACCAACAGCACCATGAAAAATGACAAAAAACGAATATAAAAGTCGTGGAGCTCAGAAGAGTGATTTGAATGTCATGTTAAGCAGGTGATCATTTGAAAACAAACAAAAGGACCCGGTCGTAATCCTGCGAATGTTGCTCCTTCTTAATTCATGTTTATTTCGCCCCTTCTTAATTCATGTTTATTTTGCCCCTTCTTAATTCATGTTTATTTTGCCCCTTCTTAATTCATGTTTATTTTGCCTCTTCTTAATTCATGTTTATTTTGCCCCTTCTTAATTCATGTTTATAATAACACATGCCAAATAAAGATAAATAAATACGAATTGACCACAAAGTAAACATTTACCTAGTAACACAGTGCTTTTACAAAGGCAACCTCCCATACAAAAAAACCTCTTTATACATATAGCTCATAATCTTGAATGTATGCATTCGATTTTCTAAACAACCTATATATATATATATATATATATATATATATATATATATATATATATATATATATATATTGTGTGTATTTAGGCAGCATTTTTTCTTTAATGCATGTGTTGTTGAAAACAACAGAACTCTTCTGTTTAGTAATCCCTTTTTTTATTTTTTCCATTCTTCGAATGATCTTTTTAACGTTTAAATGAAATGAATTAATGTAGGATCCGTATGTTTGACAAACGTTTTCGATTCTCTCCGGAATCATCATCAGGTCTTTTTAATGGCACAAAATGAATAAAAAAACGAGTGAAAGAATGGAAATCTTTTAAGAAATATACCGGCAAACCGTTCACGTAAAAGAACGAACGTCTATATAATTTATTTATTTATATTTTTATTTTTATTTTAATTTAAAATAGTAGCTGATTAATTTGGTCTAGTCTATTAATTATGTAGAAAGGAAAATGGGGGATATAGGCAGTGAGTAATTTTTATAAGATGCTCCTTTTTTAATTGAATTAAGCGACCCCGGTTGGTGTCACTGAACTAAGCTAAGCATTTTAAAATGGTTTTACTTGTCTCATATGAAATGTTATTAATTTTAGGTTGCTGTGTTTTTATGTATATGGCTTCAAGTATTTAAAATTTTTTAAAATTTGGTTCGGAATGTATAATTTTTGTGTTCATCACTAAAATCTGTCTTAATTCAGATGTAGGGCAGTTGTGTATTTATAAGTGCTGGTAGATTGAACTAAAATTCGAGAGGTGCATAGTGATGCGGCGGGATAGGGTAGTTGTTGTAAATCCTATGTAGCTATTATTATTTTGGGAGGTACATCCTCCAAAAGGACATTTAAATTTATAGACTACATTGGTTCTTTCTAGTATTTTGGGGGTTGGAGAGAGGTTGTTTTTTACTACAAAGTTTTGAATTGTAAATCTTTTATAGTAAATAATTTGGTAAATTTTGTTTTCTTTATCTGTTGGTGATATGTATCGATGTGTAATATTCTTTATAGCTTTTTCCTCTAGTCTGAAATTTGGCTGCATTTATATATATATATAATAAAATAAGATTAGTGGGCAAAATAATGTCAGAATAACAAAGGTCGAAAATAAATTCGGTAGACAATATTACAGTCGCAACGATTCAAGGAGGTAACTCAATATTAATAAGGCTAAGACAGTTATTACCCTTATCTACCCCCAACAAAAAAATTCCCCGAAATCTAAAATCCGACACTTCCCTTGGACAGCAATCGTGAAGTTCTTCCAGTTTTCAAATAGCCCATAAAAAACACATCCTCGGATTTATCCAAGTTAAAATTGATTAATATACCGTTATTTACTTAAGATACCACGGTATACACCACGAATCTAACAAATCCCTATAAGGAAACATGGTTTAATTATTAATTTATTTACTTGAGATAAGGGATAAGAATTTTTACGTTAAGAAAATATTTATTCGTCTACTAAATTAATGTTTGCATTATAAAATATTGTTGTATATTCATGTGTTTCTTAAATGCCTAGATTATTTGTATAGAATACTTACAAAAATATTTCTATATTACTGCAAGTTCCGATTTGAGCGGACTTATATAGATACATTTTTACATTTATTTGATATGAGTTTTTTTTTAAGAATTTACAATTCATTTCACCTACCACATTTCGTACTTTAAATAAATAATTTTAGTCTGCCATTGTGGTGGACCGTAGCAACCAATACCAACCCCAGCAGAAAGCATGTAGGTAACTATTCCCCTTCCCCAAAATCTTTTGATAAGTTGACATATTGGAATATTTAACTAACCAAATAATGCTCGTCTAGTCGTATTACAAGTACAGTGCATATAGTCCTTTCTTAGTGGATTACAAGTGATAAAGATTGAACCTAACCCTAACCCTAACCCACGATTAGTTTATCTATTTCTGCTACTATTTTCCGAAGACTCACATTACATCTTTCCGACTCAAGTTAAATCTGCCAGAATTTGAAGCACACAACAACCCCTATTCGCAATTCAAACAACTGTTAGTCAATAACACGAACATTCTACATCACAACTCAAATGTATAAAGACTGAAAATCTTAGAGGCCTTGTAGATAAAGACCAGACGTCGCACAATAAACAAAACTAATTATGAATCAAATAAAAATATTTTTAAATGTCTAGTATAAAAAACACTTTACGTTTACCCCTTTTGAAATATCGTAAATTGTAAATTTTAAAAATTGTAAAAATAATTTAAATATTGTAAATTGTAACCAACCACACGCCAAATACGTGATCACATGCCAAATACCGAATCTCATCACACATACGTTATTTTAAAACGTTATTATTTACCGCACAACTCGAACTTAGCAGTCATAAATATGCAAGTCCAACCTTCCGCCTAAAAACGATTGAGGAATATCAATCGAAAGTACTCACGAACAAAAATGGAATAAAGCAGCTACGGAGCTTACATCCGGCGATTAGAAAGGAATGCACGGAAGATTATCTGAAGGATCAAGAAAATCAAAAAATGATTGATAAAACAAAAACATTCCGTATGTCTAAATGAAAATATGCTGCCAAAATAGACACACACAATATATATATATATATATATATATATATATATATATATATATATATATATATATGTATTAGTATTTCATGTATCCACATACAATTTTATGATGGAGATATAATTTTTTATGTATCAATTTTCAGTATTTAATTCAACAGTGCTCGATACGTAAGTAGAGCTACCTAGTAAGCTATGAAAATATATTTATGGCGATTAAGCTACACAGAAGCTCCCACGTGTCATCCCCGGGAGAAATCTTCAGGCTAAAATGCATTTTAGCCTGACTATTTCCCCCCGGTGATAAAACGCGGGAGCCTCTGTGTAGCTTCATTGCCGTAAATATGTTTTCATAGCTTACTATATATATATATATATATATATATATATATATATATATATATATACATATATATATATATATATATATATATATATATATATATATATATATATATATATACTGAAGGTGGACCGGCAGTCTTCCATGCTACATCACAAATTGAACAGTTATAGACAGTTCAAGGTAAAAAAAAGAAAAAAAGAGGGTTGAAAAATTGATACTTTGTTATGAAATGTCTAATGTGTATTGTCATTGTTTTTTTTAGAGAGAGAGGGAGAGATGGGGAGAGAGAGGGGGAGAGAGAGAATTGTAAGTTACTGTAATAAAACAATTACACCCCTGATTCAAATTTATTCCTAATATATTTTTTAAGAAAAAAGACAAACATTTCGCATTAAGTCTCCAATATATACTTCAAAGCTGCAGTTAGAATTAAACTCAATGATCAATGACCACCATATTACTATACCGTTAATTAGACAGAATCAAGGGAGGCGCGAGAGCGCTCTATCCCTTAATAGATTGCACAAATGGCCTATGCTCGACATCTCATTTCTTTGATCAATCATAACTCAAAAACCAATAAACCAAATTAGTTAAAACTTTGCACAAAATTTGTATTTGATAGGTTCTATAAGTGTGTAGAATTTCAGCATCATTAGTCAAGGTAACCCAGAGATCCAGAAAGGTCAGGCATAATTTTGTGTTATCCGTACGTACGTACGTACGTACGTACGTATGTGCGACCCTGTATCTCATCAACTATTTGACGGATTCAGCTGAGTTTTGGTAGAAATAGAGGTTCTAGAGTCTTGTTGATGGCATTTTAATTTCAGTTTACCATATACTTTAGTTTTCCAGAAAATTCCAAAGACCCTTAAAAATGACCATTGTATTGAGGCATAGCCTTTACAAAAGTAGTGACATTCCATGATAAATGCCAGTATACTGAAATCATATGCCCTTAATAGGGTTAAGACAGAAATTCATATACACTAAATGTACAAAAGCAAGGAAATTCCCAAATTGTTACACTTTTATTGTCATTAAGGGTATGCGAGTACAACAGGGCTATGTATTTTACTGGTAGGAATTTTTCTTCAGCGCACCTCACACACTTCACCCACTCATGAATAGAGATTTATACTGTAGTGATAATGAAATTGTTTGGTTGATATGTAGTCATACCCTTAATGACAATAAAAGTTTACAAATTTAAGAATTTCCTTGCTTTTGTACATTTAGTGTATATGAATTTTCATCTTAACCCTATTAAGGGCATATGATTTCAGTATACTGGCAATTATTATGGAATGAAACTTACTCTTTGATCTAAGACCGAAGCCAAGAAGGTGCATTTTAATTCGAGTTTCACTTCCGATACAACATCTACTAATGAATTTAAAAGAAAATACTTTTTAAAATTGGTGGAGGGTGATAACGTACGTACGAACATGAAATTGGCTAAGCGTATTATCATTATATAGATTATTATATAGCTTTAGAATTAGAAGTTCGCGTCAGAACGTAATACTTCGATATTGCAGCCCTGACTTCTAACCACTGATCCATCGCATTCATTATAGCCACCGTGGGCTGTATTTAAATGAAATAGGCAACGCGAAACAGATCTACGAATCAATATGAGAATTTGTATTTGTTTTCGCGAACATCCGTTTTAGGCGCATTTAACCCGATTTTAGCGGGTTTCAGAGCGCACAGATTTAGCTTCATAGATTGCCGACAAATATTTCTTGTAAGCAAATTCTCTTAATTGATTTTTTACGCTGTTTTTTTATTTATTTTAAATATCTTTTTACAAGGATGCACAAAATAAATACGAATCTTTGGTATTTATTCAAATCTCCGCTGTTTAAAACTCACTTTGAGGACTTCGAGTTTTAAATGTCAGGGAGAAGTATGCCCGTTTGAGGAGACACGGCTGACATCAGAATCAACATTTAAGTTATTAGGAGGTGAAGGAATAGGGGTTAATAAGGGACACCAGAAAGAAGAAAGAAAGGGGAAGAGAGAAATAAATAATGGGAGATATATCATAAAAGAATAAAGGGATAAATAGATACAAAGGGAGATATATATATAGAGAGAGAGATAGAGAGAGAGAGAGATAGAGAGAGAGAGAGAGAGGGAGAGAGAAAAAGGGAAGGAGAGAAACAAAAGAAAGAATGGAAGAGAGAAAGAAATGGATACCAGAAATAAATAATGAAAGAGATATCATAAAAGAATAAAGAGATAGTATAATAGATAGATAGACATATATATATATATATATATATATATATATATATATATATATATATATAGGTAGGTAAATTTGTAGATAGATAGATAGATAGATAGATAGATAGATAGATTGATAGATAAATAAATATATAGATAGATAGATAAATAGATAGATAGATAGATAGATCGAAAGGTAGATAGATAGATAGATAGATAGATAGATAGATGGATAGATAAATAGATAGATAAATAGATAGATTGATAGATAGATAAATATATATATATATATAGATAGAAAGATAGATAGATAGATAAATAGATAGATAAATAGATAGATTGATAGATAGATAAATATATAGATAGATCGAAAGGTAGATAGATAGATAAATAGATAGATAGATAAATAGATTGATAAATAGATAAATATATAGATAAGTAGATAAATAGATAGATAGATAAATATATAGATAAATATATAGATAGATTGATAGATCGATAGATAGATAGATTAATAGATAGATGGATGAGAGAGACAATGTGGTTGTGTGGAAAATGCAAGTAAGGAAGGAAACTTCAAAGAAAGAAATGAGAAGAAAATTTTCAGGAAAAAAAATATATGTATATAATTATTTCATTCATATACACATACACTATTGTAAAACAGGTTAAAGAAAATGGACAACCAAGTAATATAACACTATAAATTGATATAATATATTGTATAAAGGTTGTCAGTATTAACTTCAATAATGCTGAATACGTAAGTAAGGATAACAAGCAGTACACACACACACACACACACACACACACACATATATATATATATATATATATTGCTGATGATTCTCTGTGGAGATGAGACATGGACGCTTATGTGTAGCTTAATTTGTGTAGATATATTTTCATACTATATATATATATATATATATATATTCGACTACGAATCAGTGGCGATTTGTGATCGGAGTTCGCGCCCACCGATCGTTGAGAATTAGTGCCTACACTGAAGAATGCGTTAGCATGAAACATCGATGTCTGTAGGTATTAAAATATTTAATAAATATTTATTTATAAATATTACTATTTATCAGCCCCCTCCAACAAAGGCCGGGCACTCTTGAGTTACTAACTAATTGGCTATAGCGATGGGATAAGACTCTCGACTACGAATCAGTGGCGATTTGTGATCGGGGTCCGCGCCCACCGACCGTTGAGAATTAGTTCCTACACTGAAGATTGCGTTAGCATGAAACATCTATGTATGTAGGTATTAAAATATTTAGTAAATTTTATTTATAAATATTATATATATATACATATATATATATATACATATTATATATATATATATATATATATATATATATATATATATATATGAGACAAATAAATAGTAAACACAGGAAGAACACATAAAACACATGAGAGATGTAACGGTTTCGTTCGAATCAATGAACATCTTCAGAAAAAGTGATGATTTCTTTTTGTATTTAATTTGCCTTTACTTTTGTCTTTTATCCACGGTATTTTATTTCATGATATATCATGTATTCTATTCTTATATATATATATATATATATATATATATATATATATATATATATATATATATATATATATATATATATATATATATGTGTGTGTGTGTGTGTGTGTGTAGGGGGGAATGAAAAATAGAAAAAACAAAAATGATGTTTTGATTTATATATTCATCAACGTTTCGTCTTTATTTGTAAGACTTCCTCAGGATGATAATTTAAAGAAAAATGTCATGCAAGTACGTGAAAATATTGGGTTGACATGATGGGTTGATGAGAAAAAGTAGTAGCCACTACTGGGTGCGCAGGACCGAGGTCCGGGCTGAGTGAAGTCATTAGCATGGAATGAAATTAATGAGGATGGTTCTGAGTGAAAAAGTGGAGGGGTGGGGGAAACGGAAATTATGTGGATGGCTGTTAGTGAAGAAGTGGAGGGGTGGGGGAAAGGAGAGGAAAGGGGAGGGGAGGCGGGAGGCTCTGTGATTTTGGTGTGTGGGTAATGTCATGGTTTAGAAAAGTTTGAAAAATGAAGATGTTTGAAAGTGGGAGGTTGGGTGGGTAAGAGTATGAGAGAAGAGTGTGAGAGAAGTAGTCGAAAGGGTGAAATGGGTGAGGGGGAGCGGGGAGATTTTGTTGTGGGTTAGGGTTGTTGTGAAGTTTTTTTTTAGAGTAGTAGGTTTTGACCAGCTGGCTATGTCAAGAATGTGTGGAATATATATATATGTATATCCTTTTTGTCGAGAAGATTGACGATGCATTTGTCTGATACTAGCGCCATAGCCTAACACTCAACACTCAAACTTTCCATATTCATTTCACTCTCTGCCACTACTGACTTCTCGCAACCTGGACCCTCGTCCAGCGTTCTTAGTAGCCACGGAAATTATTTTATTTTGAAGGCACACACATGGGAGGAGGAAATTTCATGCAAACTCCTATTTGTGTTTATCTTGGCTAGTTCCTCTGTCTTCTTCCCTCTTATCGCCTTTTACCCTCCCCGCCTACCGCCTCCCTTATTCTAGCTCAGTAGGTGTGAAAGTGAAAAATGAAAAGAAAAAAAAAATTATAAAAAGTAGAATAAGAAATAAAGAAGAATGTGTCACCCACTTGTCATATTTCAATGTCACTTAAAGTCTTCTCATATGGTCCAATTGGATCATCCTTTCCTCCTCCCATGTGTGTGCCTTCAAAATAAAATTATTTCCAAATCTTCACTTCTTCTGAAGACGTTCGCCAACACGAACGAAACCGGTGAAATCACTTGTTTTTGTTTTTCTCCTGCACTTTAACCCGTTTTTTGTTTGTCATTTTTCACACATTTTGTCTACCACGTCATTTCATTTTCATGACTTATTGTGTACCTTACCCCATATATATATATATATATATATATATATATATATATATATATATATATATATATATATATATATATATACTGAGCCTTTTCAAGATTCTGACAGATGGTTAATGATGTAGGTTTCTAACTACATACATCTTATATACTTTATGTACACATTTTACGAAACAAACTTGTAAAAAGAACCTATATAAGCGTCTTCATTCTATCTCTGATATTCTACATGTGAATACATGAATAAACTTTTTTAAATTTTATTTGTACCTCATCATCTTACATAGTTAGAGATTAACTAGAAAAAAAGCAATTAAAATATGTTATCTCTCACTTCCAAAGCGATGAGGAAAACATTAAAAAATAGAATAATGAATCGCTTTGAAAGAGTCGTTCTTATCACCTCATCCATCTGAATGATATCATTCACTTACTGGGCTAGACATGCGCATAAGGAGCTCGGCCTCGTTGTGAATCATCTACCACCATTACTGGTCGACTTTAGAGAACAAGAAAGAAAAAAAATGATTCTACCTTAGTTGGGCGTCTAAATAAATAAAACCGTTTTTCTTGTACAAAATGAATCGCAAGATGACTTGCTTCTTATATAATCGTATTTCCATCATCATATTATTACTCATATTACTGTCACATTTGTATTAAAGATAGCTTCATCATTTTGAGGGCTATATATCTACGATGTTTTTAGTAGATGCCTGTCTTTCTCTCTCTCTCTCTTTCTTTGTATACATATATATATATATATATATATATATATATATATATATGAACAAATATTTTGTGGTACATAATTTTATCAAGGTTGTAAATAGGATGAACTGAGTAATAACGAGTCGAAGACAATATCACAAGAAAAAAAAGAGAGGAAAATTATAGTAATATATTTAATCGTCAGAAGATATTCGATTGAAAACTTTTAAAAAGAATAAAAAAGATCGACTAAAATTAACAAACTAAATCCCAAGGTACCTTTCAACGAACACATTTTCAAGGGAAACGTCGGCGAATATCGCTTCAAAACGGGGAAAAAAGAAACGAGGGAGAGAAAAAACAAACAAACAAAAAAAAAACAGGGAGATTGATATCGCCATTATTAACCGAAAACGAATATAAGGACGTAATAAACAAGGTATTTTTATTTAGAAGTCTATATATATATATATATATATATATATATATATATATATATATATATATGAGTCCGAATGCAAAAGGCGATAAACGCCATTAAAAAAATTACAAAGCTATTACTACAAACAGTGTTTTATTATACCACTCGACCACACCCCAAAATCATGTTTTACAAAATATGATACCTGCATGATTTATTTGTGCTTTCAATTAAAATAAGCTTTTAGTCGAAGTATACATTTAATATATTCGTCCTTTTATTGTTTCGGGTCTCAATGTAAATGCATTGGATTTATTGCCGGTTGCATATATATATATATATAAAAGAGGGTAGTGCAGTATTAGTGCAGTTCCAACGAGAGAAAATTATATATGTAAAGGAGTAAGGCTACCAACATTTGTAAAATGCTTTTTTCAAAATCTATTTATTATTTTGTTATTTTATCATTTTATAATTTTCAATTATAAAATGATAAAATAACAAAATAATAAATAGATGTTGCAAAAAACATTTTACAAATGTTGGTAGCCTTACTCCTTTATATATATATATATATATATATATATATATATATATATATATATATATATATATATATATATATATATATATATATATATATTTATATCGGACTTCTTCTCAACGGAAATTTACCACCCAGACAAACCACATATCTTTTTTACGGAACTTTTCTTTTCTTTCACTGCATTTTTTAATAATATTTTTCATATTTTTCAAATATTTGAACTTTTGTTTTTTCGAAAGCCAACTTATCTATCTGTATTTCTCCTCTGATGATAATATCTCGATCTTTGAAATGCCTTGGCTTAAGAAAAGAATAATGAACACTAGTTTATTACTGAATACACCTTGCATTGAACAATTGAAATTTGAAATAAATTTGGACAATCGTCGCATATTTATCACTCTTTTTTCTTCTATCTATCTCTCTCTCTCTATATATATATATATATATATATATATATATCATAATAAAATGTTTTTAACATCAGTAGGCATTTATTTAAATGAAATACAATTTTGTTTAAGAAATCGACAAGATGCTAATATATTTTTTTTATATAATAAATCATATATTTCGGACGGACATCCGCTCTTTTTCAATGAAAATAAGATAACATTGTTATATATATTTTTTAAAGTATTTCTTCACGCCGACCGTTTTGGAGCGAACTCCCAACTGCCACGCTCTCCTTGGTGTAATGTGGAGACAGTGTAGCCTCGAGATCGTGTGATGGTAGTACACATAGCAGTAATGAAAATATGCTGATAGGTTGTAATAAAAAAAATGATATTAGAAGGCATTTTCTAAAATGAAATAAAATTTTGTTTAAGAAATCGATATAATGCTAAGATTTATTTCTATTTTATTTATATAGTAAATCATATATTTCGGATGGGCATCCGTCGTTTTTCAATGAAAATAAGAATCCGACATTGTTATATAATATTTTTTGTATTTAAACATTGTATGCATATTTCTATAAATTTAAGTATATGTTTAGATATTTATATATAGACAACAGGTTGATATATAGGGCGACAGAATGTACATGAGGCAATGGAAGAGACGAACTCGACAGTCAACTGGATCCTACATGGCCACGCCTAACGAAGGACAAAAAAAGGCAAAAGGAAACAAAGGACGTGTTACTCCTTCAAAAGTGATAAAAACACCCTAATAATGATGATGATGATGATGATGATGATGATGATGATGATGATGATGATGATGATGATGATGATGATGATGATTTCGTATGTACATATTTCACTCCTAAACAAATTAACCTATCATTATGAATTTTGGGAAACAGCTGCTAAGCGTAAAAAGGCGTAAAGTAAGCGATATTCAGTCTAATGTAGTTATTTATCTTCATCCCACAAGGTAAGATGTGACACAAGGTCGGGAAAGTGGAATTTGAAAAACCAGTGCCCAAGAAGATGATCCCTCTGGCCTACAGAAAATGGCTGGGTAGCCCCGTCGGCATTTCCCGGTAGGAGCGCCTCAGGCGAATAGCAATAAACTAACATCTTCTCAAATGGTGAGAAGGCAAAGCCTGGGAGGGTGGACCTCCTAGAACTGCACAGGACAGGGGTGCAGTATCCATCGGAACAGATACTACACTTTGATCCCGAAAATTAAATCAATAGTCATTAGACACCAACCATTACATTTGAATTACACTTTTTTCTTAAGAACCCTTAAGCTGAAGCTTTAAATTTGAGACATTTTTTTTAGAATGGAAATTATGTACTAGTTTTTTTAATCAAAATTGACGATTCTAGACATAAGATTTAGTATGATTATATCTTGATTGTAATCTTTTTAGGGCACATAAAAGTGGTGCAAAACGGTTCTGTTCAGGGAATTCATTTTCTTCCCTTCTATTTCCGCTATATATATTTTACTTTCGCACACTATTTCTGGGATATTCTCTTTTTCTTGTTTTTATCTCTCCATAATTTATGGTGTATTCTTCCTATATACTCAAGTAACCCTAACTCTAACCCTAACTCTAACCCTAACCCTAACCCTAACCCTAACTCCAGTAACCCTAACTGTAACCCTAACCCCATACCCAAATATTTATAGTTGACGCTTTTATTATCGTTTAACCTATAGTGTCGACACTTTTGCGCCATCGTCAGCGATAGAATCGACAACAAACCCTGGACATGCAGCAGCGTCAGCAGAGAGCCGCAAGTGGTCGAAATGTGCCGATCTTCTCGACAGATTTGTAGTTCAACTGATACCTGTGGAGACGAGTGGAGTGAGATGTTCTGCCACACGCGACTTCCTCTGCAGCCTTGGTCTATTAATGACGAGCAACACTGGATACAAATCGCGAATTGTCTTGGCTTTACGAGCGCCTCTCTATCGCCATTATTCGTGGAAACGCCTTGAGTCTGCTCTCGGCCTGCCAAGCCAGCCGGACATTCGAAGAAAACTATTGACTGTGACACTATTATATATGAAGGAATCGGGATCTCTTGCTACTTAACTAACCGATGTCCAAATGACGAATAATGGATTTATTAATTATTAGTAAACAATTATTTGTTGCTAGTTTCCTGAAATGTTATTGACGTTGGACATTTAGGGTTTTTTACCCCATCTAATAAACCGGTATCGTCCGGGCCTTTGGGTCTGGATTTACGCCGGTCTATTGGGGGTTGCTGGTCCTGTGCAGTTCTAGGAGGTGGACTCTCCCAGGCTTTGCCCCCCCCCCTGTTTGGGGAGGAGTAAGTTTATTGCTTACTGCTTGAGGCGCCCCTACCGGGGAATGCCGACGGGGCTGCCGAGGCAATTTTTAAAAAGCCAGAGTGCTCACCTCTCGAGCGCTGGTTCTTTCCCACTTTCCCGACCTTGTGTCACATCTTACCTTGTGGGAGGAAGATAAATAGATTCACCTATAGATTAAGTAGTTCTTTTGACTTCCCTTTTTTGAGCTTTACCTACTCCATCTCAAATAGTGTTCATTTTTCTATCTTGAACTCATCCGTGTGTCGTCACTAACATATTTGTTGTGCATATTAATGGGTCTTATTCCTTTTTTCCTTTTTGCTAGTAGTTCTACGTAAGTTGTATTTATTTTAACTTTTGTTTCCTTTGACCATTTATACTGCATTGAATCTTTCTACAATGTTCTTCAGCATCATAATCTCTACGATAAACAGGGGTGGGGATAGGGATTCCCCTAGAAATTTTCCTCTATGTATGTTTTACCGAGGTACACCCGAAAGGGTGTATAAGCCGATAGATGAAAAAAGAAAATACGTGACTTTTGAAATCATTGAAAACTTGTACTCAAATAAAAGATTAAAACACACAAAAAATCGACTATGTCCCTGGTTTTAAAGTGCCTAACCCTAACCCTAAACCCAACCCTAACCCTAAACCCAACCCTAACCCTAACCCTGTCACCTCAGTACATTCCAGAGCAAGGTTCAGTGATACCTTTTGATTATTTTTATATATTTTTATGGCAAACACTGAACAACATATCGTTTATCCTTGCGTTGTGGGCGGTGTAATTTACGCAAAGATTACAGAAGCCCTCTGATTGGCTAGACGGGCCTGGTTGGTTTCCCTCAATTCCGATTGGTTGTTTGGTGGCTAAGGCGGCTTCAGAAACCAGGGGGTCAGCTGGCTGATGTAATTATAGATACGAATGCAAAAAGGAAGTCTTATTCCGCCTCGTGATAAGGAAATTGAATCTCGTGAATATGACGAGGAAAACGGACAGAGATTGGTATCAAAGTTGTCAACCATAGGAAATTCTGTTTCTGTGAGGAATTTCATTGGTTTCTTCGCATTTCTTTTTCGCCAACGAAGCGGATTTGATTACATTCTCGACGCGGACAAAATAGAGGCTACCTCTTCTCTTAAATGATTCTAGTAACGTATCTATTTACCAAAATGTGCTTAATGTGGCACAGGATTGCGGCAGTGAGGTATCTGTTATTTTTATCACGATTCGCAAAGCAATGCGCTCTCAAGCCGCATTGATTTAATAGCGTTGTGAATGAATACCTATAATTTCGACCAGATTAAAATCTGTTTCCAAAAATAGTAAAATCTATTTCCGAAATATTAAAATCTGTTTCGAAAATATTAAAATCTGTTTCGAAAATATTAAAATCTGTTTCAAAAATATTAAAATCTATTTCCAAAAATATTAAAATCTATTTCCAAAATATAAAAATCGATTTCCAAAATATTAAAATCTGTTTCCAAAATATTAAAATCTGTTTCAAAAATATTAAAATCTGTTTCAAATATATCAAAATCTATTTTGAAACTACAAATAGTTATTTCTAAAATATTAAAATCCATTTCCATTATTTCCTGAATATTAAATCCATTACCAAAGCTTCATTGAAACATTCTATCAAGTAAATTAAGATTCATGTCGAAGATAATTATACCCATTTCTAAACGAAGTAAAATTGATCTTAATTCAATTGCAATTAGAGGTTAATAAACTGCAGGATGTGATGTCCTGGCAGGAAGTACGTGGAAGAGAAACGAGAATGAAAATAAAACAATACCATTCGAAATAATTCATATCGTTCAGTCATATGTGAACATTTTTTTAATCTCTCCTTTCTATCCGTCTATCAATATAAAGTTTAGTTATTTGTCGCACTGACATTGATATTAAAAGCCCACTTTTCTATTTAAAAAGTAAAAACACTTTCTAAAATACTTTGTCGTGGATATACGAGAGACTTCAAACTCTCATTAAGTCACTATTCGTTTTTTTATTTTATTTTATTAGATGATTGCTTTCATTTAAATATTATGCACAGTTCTATTCGTGAATATTTTCTATATTGTGCATCATTGCGTAGAATTTGAGGGGAAAAAGTTCTAGCACACACAATTAGAATACAAAAGAACAAACCCTAAACCTAGCCATAACCATAAGAATAACCCTAACCCTAACCCTAACCATAACCATAACCCTAACCTTAACCTAACCCTAAACCCTAACCCCTAACCCCTAACCCTAACCCTAACCCTAACCCTAACCCTAACCATAACCATAACCCTAACCCTAACCCTAACCCTAACCTTAACCTTAACCTAACCCTAACCCTAACCCTAACCCTAACCCTAACCCAACCTAAAAAAAGGGCGAGTAAGTTAAATTTATAACATTTAAGACTCAAAATATTGCAGGTATTCGAATCAGCCTAATGATTGAACTTTCAAAACTCGCACACCGTTAACTTTTAAAATATTTGATAGCGAAAAACTGGTTCTACATATAATTTTGAGTTAAATTATGTAATGTGTTTTTGAAAAGATCAGTGAGTGCGTGAGCGTCAATAATATCTATGTACTTGGTAAAATCTCAAGATATTTAACTTATCATTATAAATTATAGAATATATATTCTAGGAAACCAAATGAGAATGGGCACATTATATACTTATATTTTTGTAAGTTTTACAATTTAGGGGGTGCCGCTTAAAGCGTACCTAACCCTAACCCTTTCAAATTAATAGATAATTGATTGCTAGATTGAGAAGAAATACAAATATATTAATCCTTTCGTGCATGATCTTTTACAGAAATTATACGTACTTGGTCTATCTTGTTCTTGAACCACGTGTCTTCAAGTTGAGCTGACTTCGTAACGGCCAATAATGTAAGCGATACGCATTCTTCGATGCCCCTGACTTTCACGAAAAAATATAATTGGTCAAATCAGAGTTTCTAATAATTAATGACAACTTTCGGTGAAAAAGTTCTATATTTATTGCTTATTGTATTTACCGATAAAGGAAGTTAGACACAAGGTCAGGGTTTAAGTTGAAAAGCCAGTACACTAGGATTAGGGCACTCTGGCTTTCAAAAAATTCCAGAGCAGCCCCGTCGGCATTCCCTGGTAGAGGAGCCTAAGGCGATATACGATTAACTAACTCATTTCTTTTAAGAGACGGTAAAGCCTGGGAGAGTAGACCTCCAGAGACCGAACAGGACCACACCTCAGCACGACAGCAACAACGTCATTGTCGCAAGAAGGGTGTTCTACTTGTTCATTTATAGGATAACTATTTGAATGAGACATTTGATTAACTCTTGAAAGTGTCAGTACCAACTCTGTTTATATGAATAAAACAGCTGTGATGGATGAGACCGGTCGCAGACCACCAAACAGTGACCATAATCTTTTTTTGGTGCGATTTCGGCTTCGGGAAGTGTTTTGGAGCTTCGCCGGCATCCAACCACTGTACCGAACGTCACCGATTGTCATAGAGGAACCACTCCTCATCACACGTCACAATTCGCTTGAGCAATTGGCAGTTTCTGTTGCGCAGCAAGAGCGTAGAAGACACCTCAAAACGACGATTTTTTTGATTATCGTTCAATTCGTGCGGCACCCATTTATCCAGCTTTTTTCACTTCCCTATTTGCTTCAAATGGCGAACGACTGTTGAGTGGTCGACCTTCGAGTTCATCAGAAACTTCTCGTGTGGTTTTGCGAGGATCGGCTTCAATTAAGGCTTTCAGATCTTCGTTATCAACCGCAGTCGGCCGGCCTTGACCATCTTCATCTTCGAGGCTCTCGTCACCATTGCGAAATTTCTTGAACCACCTTTGTGCCGTACATTGTTGATGTCACGAGCTGTCTCGGCAGCTTTTCGGCCTAGTTTGAACTGAAACATGAATATCGACCGGATTTCAATTTTGCCCTTGCAAAAACAATAAATGAAGAGATTCAAAATGGAAACGAATAATACGATTCGATAGAGCGAAAAACGCGCTTTAAAATGACCTATAACAACGTTATATTTATCAATGAATTAATTCAGAAAACATATATAAAAGCACAAGCCGCGCATGAGTGGTCCCCCTCTGTATGTGACTCGATGTGGCGAGTGTAAAATGCAATAAATTTGGGCAATTTGGGGCATTTTGACCCCCCTTTGACCCGCTGGGGACGCGAACCAGAATTTTTCTGAGGTCAAGGATACTCATTTAATATCCAGAACAACTGCCTCTACATTTTAGCCAAGTTTCAGAAATATTGAATGGATGGATCAAACGCTATGGGAGAAAAGGGTCATTTTTAGCCATTTTGGGAGCTTTTGACGCCCTGGGGGCGCGAACCAAATTGTTTCCAAGGTCAGCGATACTTATTTTCTATTAGGAACAATTGCCCCCACATTTTGGCCAAGTTTCAGAGAAATTGAATGGATGGATGAAAAGTTATGGGGAAAACATGTAAATTTTTGCCATTTCGGGGCATTTTGACCCCCTGAGGGGCTAACCAGATATTTTTCAAAAATCGGAGAATGTCACTTTCTAACCTGACCAAAGTTACAACTTCATGCAAAATTTCAGAGAAATTCAATGGATGGTTGCGGAGAAAAACTCGGACGGACGGACGGACGGACGGACGGAAATGCCTCAAAACATAGATTTTATAATTCGGGGGACCAAATATAACATATGTGAGAAAACGCAATTGTTCTGCCACCAAACTAATAAATAAAATAATTCGTAAAGATTTAGAAAATAAATCACTAGGGATATGATGAATTATGTCTGCAAAATAAGACGTGGTTACAGTTACAGACACTGGTTCTCCATTATAATAAGATTTTCATTAATTCTACCATAATTGTCATAGATTTCATTATTTAGAAATTAATAATAACTAAAAAATACACGCTCCCTCTAAGAGCATAGTGTTGTTTGTAGATATGACGAACGAACATATAGTACACTGCCCTCCCCAAGAAGAAGGTAATGCCTGGGAGGATAGTCTTATGACAACAGAACAGATACTACACTACTTCCAATAAAAAGGAGGTAATTCCTTGAAGAATAGTATCATTACAACAGAACAGATAAAACATAACCCCTACCTCCACAAAAAGTAAATAATACCTGGGAGGATAATATATTGACGAACGAATATATACTGCACTTAGGAGAAGGTAATGCTTTTCCATGTAAGTCTAGAGTAAGAAGAAATCGGAAAATTGTCTCAGAAGGTAAATAGTAGAATTAGAGCTGAATGTTAAGGGTGTTTCGTCACAGACAGAAAGTTTTATGACACAAAGTTGATAAGCTGATAAAATTATTCTCCTGTTTTGGATGAATTGTGTTCGAGACGGATGCTCGCTCCTTCTATGGGAGATGGGTTTGGGTTATTATGTACGCATACTGTATATTGTAAAAATAAATCATAAAAATACTTAAATGATTGTGTTCTATTATTATTAATAATTTTTACAACTACTGTAATTTAAAAAGTACACTGACGTCTATTAACAACAAAGAAGACAATGTTAACATCAAAGGAAAAAAGAAGAGGAAGACAGAACAATTTCTGCTGCTATAAATCCACTACAACTACGACAATGATTTAACAACAACCAAAAAAGAGAAGAAGAGAGACGTCATTACCCATTGTGCCAACTACTTACAACATGTCAACGAGACGACGCCAGAAAGAGTGCTCTGAGCTGTTTACAATTAATTGGTTCATCGTAGCCTATGTGAGTAGGACTAGCAATACATGGGATACTTTTAAAGAAACTTGCACAAGACTGGGATGCTTGAAAAACCTTGATGTGTGTCCCAGGTCCGATTTTTCGTAACAGGGATTGATAAAAAAAATAATCTGCCCATGTTACTTACCGGTTAGCGAGTATATATATATATATATATATATATATATATATATATATATATATATATATATATATGATCCAAAACTCATAATACTCTGTTAATAAAAATGTTACAATTTGAAAAACTTTATATATAGGCACCCTTAAATGTTAACATATAATGGTCCATATTACTCACGTTGTCTTCAATATATATTCCAAAATTCATACTGATCCGTTCATACATTTAGATTTCCCTGCAAAGTCCATTACCATCGGACGATGAAGAAAAGAACTGAAAAAAGAAAAACACTGCTTTGACAAGGAGCATTTTATTTCTCGAAAACTTAGATTTAAATAAATTGTATTTTATATATATATATATATATATATATATATATATATATATATATATATATATATATATATATATATATATATATATTAGTAAATTGTTTCCACTTATACAGTGCATTTAAAGTTTGTAATTTGAAACGGTTTTTGAAACCAGTTAAATGCAGAGACTTTTTAAAAAATAAACATATTATTTATTTAAAATTAAAATGTTCGATTCACACAGGAATCTTCATCAGGATAACAGACAATATATTTTTCTTCCTTTGTTTTTATAACGTGCGACCAGAGCACACACACCACTTGTGGACATTATTACACAACGAACTTAGTTAACAACTAAAGCACAAGATCAAGCGACACCATGTCGTTTAGTAAAAAAAGGAAGAAAAAAAATTGTCTATTATCCTGATGAAGATTCCTGTATGAATCGAAAATTTGAATTTTAAATAAATATGTTTATTTTAAAAAAGAAGTCTTTGCATTTTACTTGTTTAAAATACCGTTTAAAATTATATATATATATATATATATATATATATATATATATATATATATATATATATATAGGGATAATGAAGCGATGAAGTGGATAAAATTTGTATAGTTTGCAGATTTATTTATTCATCAAGTGTTCAAACAAGGAATACACATACAAAAAGACCATTAAACCATGGCTTTTCAAAGATAACGCTCTTATCGTAAGAAGGTCCGAACAATATATATCAAATGTTTGTTTAAAAAAACAATAAACTGCTAAAAGGTAATCAAAACTACACATTACAGTGTATGTTGGGGTACCCGGGTTTCAGCGACCAGGGCACCCCAACTGACAGTGTAATGTATAGTTTTTACATAAAATAATTTATATATATATATGAACAATTTATATATATATATATATATATATATATATATATATATATATATATATATATATATATATATATATAGGGCGATTCATAAGTCACTTAGCTATTTATTTTTTAAATTCTGAAGTTAAAAAATACGGTAATACAAAACAGAAAGTTTATTCAACAAATTCATTTATGGGAGTTTAAAATTACAACAAATTCTCAAAATTACCACCTTCGTTCTGCATGGATAGTTCCATTCTTTTTTGCAAGGAATTTACGACCCTTTGTAGCATATTTGATTGATTATGAAATAAATATATATAGAAACAAATATATAAACGAACAAATTTAAAATAACAAATAGCAGTAATTAGAGAGTAAGATAACAATTATCAAAAGTTCATAGTATGTTAGTGCTTTATATGGTAATCATTTTAAATAACTAAGTGAAGTGACTTATGAATCACCCTCTATATTTATAAAGTTAATATACATATATATATATATATATATATATATATATATATATATATTTGTATTTACAGGATTCAATTCTAAGCTAATTAACCATTTTGAATTTGGGAAGACAATTGCTTGGTATAATGCGTCCAAACGTGGGCTATATTTAGATTACTTTAGTTTTATATAAAGAGATAAAAATGGGTTTTATCTTAAGAAACAAATTAAATCCATTGGACTTTGCATAATGGTGCCTCATGACTAGGGATTACATTTAATGCGTATATCAAATATTTGAATTTTAAAATGCCTATATCAAATATTTGAATTTTAAAATGCGTATATCAAATATTTGAATTTTAAAATGCCTATATCAAATATTTGAATTTTAAAATGCGTATATCAAATATTTGAATTTTAAAATGCCTATATCAAATATTTGAATTTTAAAATGCCTATATCAAATATTTGAATTTTAAAATGCGTATATCAAATATTTGAATTTTAAAATGCCTATATCAAATATTTGAATTTTAAAATGCCTATATCAAATATTTGAATTTTAAAATGCCTATATCAAATATTTGAATTTTAAAATGCGTATATCAAATATTTGAATTTTAAAATGCGTATATCAAATATTTGAATTTTAAAATGCCTATATCAAATATTTGAATTTTAAAATGCGTATATCAAATATTTGAATTTTAAAATGCGTATATCAAATATTTGAATTTTAAAATGCCTATATCAAATATTTGAATTTAAAATGCGTATATCAAATATTTGAATTTTGAAATGCGTATATCAAATACTTGAATTTTAAAATGCGTATATCAAATATTTGAATTTTAAAATGCCTATATCAAATATTTGAATTTTAAAATGCCTATATCAAATATTTGAATTTTAAAATGCGTATATCAAATATTTGAATTTTAAAATAAGAAGTAATGAGCATATTATACCCTTTAAAAACCCTTTAATAAACTAAAAACAACTGAAATTTGAGGATATTTATAAATCAACTAGTGATATCCGTGCGCCGACTTTGCCCGTGACAATATATTAACTCAATAAATTCCGGGCCCCAACGTTGAGCTATTAACTTACATTTATTGCTTATGGGTGTTTGACACGAAAAAATACCCCATGAAGTTAATATAAAACATTTGGGGTAAAATTTCAGATACTTACGATTTTTGTGAAATTGTAACAATAAATATTAAACATAAATTAATAAATAGTTCCATTGTTGAAAGTATCTTAAAGAGTTTATAGGGAGCATAATATGGGCACAACGAAATTATAGGTACGAAAGGAAGAAAGTTGGGTTTATGGGGTTTTAAAGGATAGGAACCGGGGTCGTAATCCCAAATTATTTTGGTGAGATCATGCCAATCATTAACAGCATTATGTTTCTGAATTATACACATTTACATAATTTTTTTGCTATAATAAGTTTATTAATAAGTTTATTAATAAGTTTATTAACTTCAGTCTTGAGTTGATTGATAGTTATTGTTTACTTTTTAAAATTGTGTACGGTCATCTAATAAAGTTTGTAATTTTGTAAAGTAATCTGATTTATTAAGTACCACGTATATGTTGGTTTTATCAGAAATGAATAAGCAAGTCTAACCCCCACATGAAGAAAGAGTGAGAGTACGCGGGTCGGAAGTACTTAAACAAACACCTACAGAGTCGACATAAGACAATTAGACAGAAAAATTGAGAAGTTAAAAAAATTATTAAACAAAAACATTTCGTGCTATATAACAACGTTTGAATACACACATATATATATACATATATATATATATATATATATATATATATATATATATATATATATGTGTGTGTGTGTGTGTGTGTGTGTATTATTTAATTAAGTTCAAATATTAACAAAACGAATAAACCCAATACTTTTCGAAAGTGCTCAATATATATTTAAGCTTTTCATATTAAAATAAACATAGTTTGAGTATCCGGCAGTTGTTATATAATTATATTTGTTTTTTTTTTAATTTTTATAATTGTGTATTGGCGGATCTAATCTTTGCTCCTCAGAGGAACCGAGGAGGTTCTGAAAAAATTGTCAGTGACTTAAACTATGTTTATTTTTATATATATATATATATATATATATATATATATATATATATATATATATATATATATATATATATATATTATATTTTGTATAAAATTAATAAATATATATATCAACGTCCAATAGGTCCTATAAAGCTAAGAGCAACTAAAAATACAATCTTCTGTATTAATCTGTATAACTTAAGAAGTGAGAAAAATTGAAAAACTACAAACAGAACATATAAAACCAATTATATAAGTACATGAAATATTTACGTGATAAAAATCGTACATATTTCCGGGCAAGGCGACGCAATGCGGAGGTTAAACTCCAGATTATAAACATTGATATCGACGGTTCGATCCTTGTCCAAGTTAGCCATGCTGATGACGGTTGTGAACGAG
Source organism: Sepiola atlantica (assembly GCA_963556195.1). Lineage (NCBI taxonomy): Eukaryota > Metazoa > Mollusca > Cephalopoda > Sepiida > Sepiolidae > Sepiola > Sepiola atlantica. Next base: position 40,447,525 of record OY744517.1, read on the forward strand.
GAACACGTGGTCCTATGAAGTGAAGGGCAATATATATATATATATATATATATATATATATATATATATATATATATATATATATATATATATATTGTTGAGTAACGTTCTTTCCTTAATGCATATCCGATTATAAAGAAGCCATAGTCACTGCTTTTTCAGTTTCTGATCCGTTTTATTTTCTGTCTGCCAAACAGGCGATCAAGCGTTCTTCTCCAATTTGAACAAGAACTGGTTATATTTGGGAGTGCTTTCCATTCTCATGGTTCTTTTTCAGACATAGGATCCGATGGTAGCTAAACAACAAAAAAATGGCGAATTTATCATGAGATGTCAGTGATGGATTAGAAACGTTTAATAAATCCCACCGGAGAAAGTGAAACTAACACCAGCAATTAGAAGTTCAACCTTGTTTAACGTGTGATACAATCCAGCAATCTAAAAAATCGAGAAGCCACGAAAGAAATTCATAACATCAAAGTCAGACTGCAATTCAACAAAATTCTACAATCAAATCAAAGAACGGTTCTCTCACATAATTCTTCCAACTTCGAATTGTTTTGTCATCGTCAAATCCTTACCCATCTGGTCTTACGAAATCACCTTCAACTGGGACAAGTACCAGGACGGAGGAAAACTTTAATATTTTAAAACGTTGTTAATCCATCACTTATTTTTTTATTATAAATTCGCCCATTTTTCTTTTTTGTTTATTACACTGATATCATATACATGGAAATGATTAATGAGAGTCGAACGAGTTTGCAACTATAAGCAGTTGTCGTTGACATTGTAACGGCACGAGTATTCGCTATTTCGGCAGTAAGACAAAAACGGGACTGAAAATGAGCAAACATGGACTCTTGTTTCTTTTTAATATATATATATATATATATATATATATATATATATATATATATATATATATATATATACATATATATATATATACATATATATATATGTATATATATATGTATATATATATATATATATATATATATGATAATTTTATTTACACATACATGTACAAAATCGGCGACACTGGCATGTCGATGTTATCGATCAACAGTTACTATAAACTGAGATCTCGTCAGGCAGAGTTAGAATCTGATCTTAACCTCATATCATATTTGGAGAGAATGAAATGGAGGGATAATTTTCCTCCAAATATGATCTGAGGTTAAGATCGGATTCTAACTCTGCCTGATGAGATCTCAGTTTATAGTAACTGTTGATCGATAACATCGACATGCCAGTGTCGCAGATTTTGTACATGTCTGTGTAAATAAAATTATCATATATAAAGCTCTATTTTGATATTGAGCACTTTTTATAAACCCGGTTAAAATTCTCTGGATTACAACCCTGTGGATATTTTTTACCTGGATTATTACCATTATATATATATATATATATATATATATATATATATATATATATATATATATATATATATATATAGGAAAAGAAGAATGAAGGTAATCCAACGTAATGGGAAATGAGAAAGGAAAAACCAAAAAGGATGTTTTTTATGTGTTCATCAACGTTTCGTCTTTATTTGTAAAACTTTTTCAGGATGATAATATAAAGAGAAAATGTCATGCAAGTACTTGGACATATAGGGTTTACATGGTGGGTTGAATGGAGGAAAGTAGTAGCCAGCTACTGGAAAAACAGTAGGGCTGACGACCGGACTTCCTAACAACTGACTTCACCAATATATATATATATATATATATATATATATATATATATATATATATATATATATATGGAAAGTAAAAAATGAAAACCAGAAAATATTATTTATGTATCCGGCAACGTTGCGTCTTTATTATAAGACTTCCTGAGGATTATTATCTTGAGGAAAAAACAAAAATACAATTACTAAATGTGTTTCAACAGTTTGGTACTTGTATTTTTGTTTTTTCTTCGGGTAGTAATCCCTAGGAAGTCTTAAAATACAGACGAAACGTTAATGAATGCATAAATAATATTTTCTGGTTTTCCTTTGTCAATTTCGATTGCGTCGAGACACTTTTTCCATTCTTTGTCATGTGTATATATATATATATATATATATATATATATATATATATAATTTTTGTTATTGACAAATGAACAAATTATATTACCTACTGTGAGGCATTCGTGTCAATACTATGAAGGAGTCACCTCCCTTACACTATATGACGTGCCCTATGTTTTTAAATTTTATTTGTAAAGTAATTATATATATGTTTTATTTGTAAGATAATAATATATATTTTTCATTTGTAAAGTAATTATCTATGGACACGGTTTTCGCTGTCTATACAGCGTTTCAGCATGAATGAATTTCAGCGAGATTCGAAACCGCGACTACAGTTACTTCAGCCTGAAATACTAACCGGTTTCGAATCTCGCCAAAATTCAACCTCGCTAAATAGCCGTATAGACGGTGAAACGTGGGCTTCTTTTTTCTTTATCTATATTTTTCTCCAGCTATGGATTAACTCGTATTCATAATTGCGGTGACATGCCCTATTTTTATAATGAACTATTCCAATCTGTTTTATATTAAGGTTTATTACCTTTCATTGTACATGAACAGAAAGAGAGATCGAAAATAGCGGGAATAAGAGTGATTGAAGCCGTATAAAATAAGAACGTGGCTGGAGGTCACACAGCATACAGTGAGAGAGGGTGAGAGTAATATACAGTAACTTACTAAGATATGGGACAGTTCGTGAATACATTTAGAAGTCCGGACACTTATAATAATAAAAATGGATTTTTCCAACATAACTCAATCTCAAAATCACAGAATATTTTAATATGTATTTTGGTAACTGGTATATATTAACTCCCTTCGGACTGTTTACTTCATTAACATTGCGTACATTCTTAATATGTTGAAATTAAAGGGGGCCAAGAAATTAGGAATTTACCGGGAAAATTTGTTCTACGAGGAATTGTTCGAGATCAAAAATTGTAAGATTTCAGCATTACTTTCAGTAATGGGTATATAGTAAATCTCTTCAGACTACTGACTTCATAAACATCATGTATCTTCTTAATATCGTTAAATGGAGTGGAGTAATAAGAAATTAGGAATTGATCCGGACCATTTGTTCTACTCGTTGTTATCAAGGATCACAAATTGTAAGATTACAGTATTACTTTTGGTAACTGGTATATGTTAACTTCCTTTGGACTGTTGACTCCATTAACATTATGTACCTTCTTAATATGTTGAAATTAAAGGGGCTCAAGAAATTAAACATTGAGTATTAAAATAAAAGAAAGGAATAGGCTGGGCGAAGGAGAAAGAGAGGGTTGGGGAGAGGAATGGAAAGATAAGGGAGAGGGAAAGAAAGAAAGATAAAGAGGCGACTAGAGAGAGAGAGAGAGAGAGAGAGAGAAAGAGAAGTTTTGTTATAAAGATTTACACACACTACTTAATTTTTTCTATTTTTTTTTATCGCCGGTTAGCCTTGCTAGTTAAAATATATAGAAAACAAATGTTTTTTTTAACTTAGCTTAAGAATAATAATGCATTTTCTCCTTCTCACTAACTCTTTATTTTCTCTTTCTTTCCCTCCTCGAACGATCCTTCTTCTTTTCTTTTCTCCCCCCCTCTCTTTTCTCCCTCTCTTTGTCTCTTTGTCACTTTCTCTCTCTCCTTTTGTCTCTCTTTCTTTCTCTTTCTCTCTCTTTCTCTCTCTCTTTCTCTATCTTTCTCTTTGTCTCTCTCTCTCTCTTTGTTTCTCTTTCTTTGTCTCTCTCTCTTTGTCTCTCTCTCTATGTCTCTCTCTCTATCTTTGTCTCTCTCTCTCTCTTTCTCTCTCTTTCTCTCTCTCTCTCTCTTTCTCTCTCTCTCTTTCTCTCTCTCTCTCTTTGTCTCTCTCTTTCTCCCTTTCTTTGTCTCTCTGTATATCGAAATAAAACACTCCGCAAATAGTATTGATCTGTAACGATAGATGTGAAGCTAATAAACCCATTTACACTGTCGGCGTCAATGACCGAATAACCCCCATCATTGTTGCTCTTTTGTTCTTCTTTCATTCGCCACAAGAGAACTTAATCCACGCTCATTTCTCTCTTGTATCTCTCACACACCCTCCCTCTAGAAAATGACATCACTCATCAAGCCCGTAAACTAACGACGTACTATTTTCCTTGAAGAGGCTAAAAGGCCGAGATATCGTCATGTTTTACATTCCGATTAACATTGCGAATTGTAGAGAGTCACATTTTTTTATCTTTGCTTGCGATTTTGAACGAGAAAATGTTGAATGATTGCTTATCAGGTCAAGTTTCACGGAAACATTGTAGAATGTATCCTTCCGCGACGGGAAATAAATCTAACTTTGGTGTTTCTGTTTAACAGCACATCAACCGCATTTGAGCTAATTAACATCGAAACACATTTACTATTGTGAATGATTAGTTGTACACGATTAATAAAAGACAAGTTGCTATCATACATAGTTTGCAAACCTGTTCTCGGTATATCACCGAAGTTAAGCGAGGTTGAGCCTGGCCAGTACTAGCTCGATATATCACCGAAGTTAAGCGAAGTTGAGTCTGGCCAGTACTAGCTGGGTACATCACCGAAGTTTAGCGAAGTTGAGCCTGGCCAGTACTTGCTCAATATATCACCGAAGTTAAGCGAAGTTGAGCTTGGCCAGTACTAGCTCGGTATATCACCAAAGTTAAGCGAAGTTGAGCCTGGTCAGTACTAGCTCGATATATCACCGAAGTTAAGCGAAGTTAAGCCTTGCCAGTACTAGCTCGATATATCACCGAAGTTTAGCAAAGTTGAGCCAGGCAAATACTTTGCTCGATATATCACCGAAGTAGATCGAAGTTGAGCCTGACCAATACTAGCTCGATATATCACCGATGTTAAGCGAAGTTGAACCTGCCCAGTACTTGCTCGGTATATCACCGAAGTTAAGCGAAGTTGAGCCTGGCCAGTACTAGCTCGATATATCACGAAAGTTAAGCGAAGTTGAGCCTGGTCAGTACTAGCTCGATATATCACCGACGTTAAGCGAAGTTGAGCCTGGCCAGTACTAGCTCGATATATCACCGAAGTTAAGCAGAGTGGAGCCTGGCCAATACCAGCTCGGAATATCACCGAAGTTAAGCGAAGTTGAGCCTGGCCAGTACTAGCTCGGTACATCACCGGAGTTTAGCGAAGTTGAGCCTGGCCAGTACTGGCTCGATATATCACCGATTTTAAGCGAAGTTGAGCCTGGCCAGTACTAGCTCGATATATCACCAAAGTTAAGCGATATTTAGCCTGGCCAGTACTAGCTCGGTATATCACCAAAGTTAATCGAAGTTGAGCTTGGCCAGTACTAGCTCGATATATCACCAAAGTTAAGCGAAGTTGAGCCTGGCCAGTACTAGCTCGATATATCACCAAAGTTAAGCGAAGTTGAGCCTGGCCAGTACTAGCTCGATATATCATCGAACTTAAGCGAAGTTGAGCCTTGCCAGTACTAGCTCGATATATCACCGAAGTTTAGCGAAGTTGAGCCTGGCCAGTACTAGCTCGATATATCACCGAAGTAAAGCGAAGTTGAGCCTGGCCAGTACTAGCTCGATATATCACCGAAGTTACGCGAAGTTGAGCCTGGCCAGTACTAGCCCGATATATCACCGAAGTAAAGCGAAGTTGAGTCTGGCCAGTACCAGCTCGATATATCACCGAAGTTAAGCAAAGCAGAGCCTGGCCGGTACTAGCTCGATATATCACGAAAGTAAAGCGAAGTTGAGCCTGGCCAGTACTAGCTCGATATATCACCGAAGTAAAGCGAAGTTGAGCCTGGCCAGTACTAGCTCGATATATCACCGAAGTTACGCGAAGTTGAGCCTGGCCAGTACTAGCCCGATATATCACAGAAGTAAAGCGAAGTTGAGTCTGGCCAGTACTAGCTCGATATATTACCGAAGTTAAGCGAAGTTGAGCCTGGCCAGTACTAGCTCGATATATCACGAAAGTTAAGCGAAGTTGAGCCTGGCCAGTACTAGCTCGATATATCACCGAAGTTACGCGAAGTTGAGCCTGGCCAGTACCAGCTCGTTATATCACCGAAGTTAAGCCAAGCTGAGCCTGGCCAGTACTAGCTCGATATATCACCAAAGTTAATCGAAGTTGAGCTTGGCCAGTACTAGCTCGATATATCACCAAAGTTAAGCGAAGTTGAGCCTGGCCAGTACTAGCTCGATATATCACCAAAGTTAAGCGAAGTTGAGCCTGGCCAGTACTAGCTCGATATATCATCGAACTTAAGCGAAGTTGAGCCTTGCCAGTACTAGCTCGATATATCACCGAAGTTTAGCGAAGTTGAGCCTGGCCAGTACTAGCTCGATATATCACCGAAGTAAAGCGAAGTTGAGCCTGGCCAGTACTAGCTCGATATATCACCGAAGTTACGCGAAGTTGAGCCTGGCCAGTACTAGCCCGATATATCACCGAAGTAAAGCGAAGTTGAGTCTGGCCAGTACTAGCTCGATATATCACCGAAGTTAAGCGAAGCTGAGCCTGGCCAGTACTAGCTCGATATATCACGAAAGTTAAGCGAAGTTGAGCCTGGCCAGTACTAGCTCGATATATCACCGAAGTAAAGCGAAGTTGAGCCTGGCCAGTACTAGCTCGATATATCACCGAAGTTACGCGAAGTTGAGCCTGGCCAGTACTAGCCCGATATATCACCGAAGTAAAGCGAAGTTGAGTCTGGCCAGTACTAGCTCGATATATCACCGAAGTTAAGCGAAGCTGAGCCTGGCCAGTACTAGCTCGATATATCACGAAAGTTAAGCGAAGTTGAGCCTGGCCAGTACTAGCTCGATATATCACCAAAGTTAAGCGAAGTTGAGCCTGGCCAGTACCAGCTCGTTATATCACCGAAGTTAAGCGAGGTTGAGCCTGGCCAGTACTAGCTCGATATATCACCGAAGTTAAGCGAAGTTGAGCCTGGCCAGTACTAGATCGGTACATCACCGAAGTTTAGCGAAGTTGAGCCTTGCCAGTACTGGCTCGATATATCACCGATTTTAAGCGAAGTTGAGCCTGGCCAGTACTAGCTCGGTATATCACTAAAGTTAAGCGAAGTTGAGCCTGGCCAGTACTAGCTCGATATATCACCAAAGTTAAGCGATATTTAGCCTGGCCAGTACTAGCTCGATATATCACCAAAGTTAATCGAAGTTGAGCCTTGCTAGTACTAGCTCGATATATCACGAAAGTTAAGCGAAGTTGAGCCTGGCCAGTACTAGCTCGATATATCACGAATGTTAAGCGAAGTTGAGCCTGGCCAGTACTAGCTCGATATATCATCGAACTTAAGCGAAGTTGAGCCTTGCCAGTACTAGCTCGATATATCACCAAAGTTAAGCGAAGTTGAGCCTGGCCAGTACAAGCTCGTTATATCACCGAAGTTTAGCGAAGTTGAGCCTGGCCAGTACTAGCTCGATATATCACCGAAGTTACGCGAAGTTGAGCCTGGCCAGTACTAGCCCGATATATCACCGAAGTAAAGCGAAGTTGAGTCTGGCCAGTACTAGCTCGATATATCACCGAAGTTAAGCCAAGTTGAGCCTGGCCAGTACTAGCTCGATATATCACCAAAGTTAAGCGAAGTTGAGCCTGGCCAGTACCAGCTCGTTATATCACCGATGTTAAGCGAAGTTGAGCCTGGCCAGTACTAGCTCGATATATCACCGAAGTTAAGCGAAGTTGAGCCTGGCCAGTACTAGCTCGATATATCACCGAAGTTAAGCGAAGTTGAGCCTGGCCAGTACTAGCTCGGTACATCACCGAAGTTAAGCGAAGTTGAGCCTTGCCAGTACTAGCTGGGTGGCCATTTCGGAAGACCATGTATGTGGAAAGGCGGCGAAAACTCCCTGCAAAAGTATACAACCCTGAACATGACTTTAGCAAGTACGTCACTATTACTTGCTAATCTATATGTGTGTTGACACAGCGGAACAACAGCTTCCGGGGCAGAAGTTCGGTTCTCCGCTATGTGGCGAAGCTCTCCAAAAAAGCGTATTTTTGTCCGTTTTGTTTGTTTTTCATTCCATAGTCAACGACAGTATCCATTTCACCAACAACACACAAATGCATTTACGCTTTGTTAATTCTAAGACACGTTACCATTTCGAAATATCAGGTGCTGTAGAGAAACACTCCACCCATGTCTATAGAGAGACACCAGCTTTTCTGGGGTCTATAGCCAGATACAGAATAACGTCATGTCACTAGGATCGCTCAAGCCATCCGTTCTGCTCAACACTATAAGACCAGAGATAAGGGCCGAAGATTCTTTCAGACTTAAGTAAAAAGACGATTATTATAATTTTAGTCACGGATATTTTTTATTCGATATAGACTATTTCTAGAAGGCTATTAAGTATATAGAAATATACTAAAAACAAACCGATGGTAAAAGTTAATATAATTTTCTTACTAATAAAAGTTCTAAGTAATAATAAGTTCCAGGTGACAGGTGATTAAAGGTTCAATCCTCAGTGTGGGTGATACCGAAAATACAATTACGAATAACTCGAGACTTCTTCCCGCTAATGGCGTACGTGGCAAACACGAATTACACCTGTAGAGTCTAATGTTGAAATGACGTAGGTTGCCGATTTCGATATAACAAACCTGTAAAAGGTCGGATGTTACATCGACCGAAACGTTGGTTGAATAACATCCAAGATGAGAACAGTAGTCAGAATAATCTAAATGATATAGATTATCAATCTTAATCTAAAAAAAATCGAAAACACAAGTTTCTTAAAGTTTATTAATTATTAAAAATAATAATGAGTAATTAGAACGCCATACAATGCATTTTATTTTTATTAACTTTCTTTTCAATTTAATTTTCGAAGATATACTTCATCATCAGAATTTCTGAATTTCAAAATAAAGATATATAAAATACCTTTTTTTTTAGTCCTCATCTTGTTTTTTGGTGTTATCGGTTCGGTGTTGATGAACGAATATGGATGAGAGTATTTTTTGGACGGCACGTGGCGGTGCAAATTGTAATAAGAAATGTTGTCCTCGGTTAGAAAGCATTGTTTACATGGTAATATTAATTATTAAAAATAATAATGAGCAATTAAGTTTGTTTAAACTTATCACTTGTTTATCGTCATTTATAAATTTTGTTTTATTATCAGTGTCACTTCGCTCACTTGTGATGTAATTGTGGAGCCCGTATATCATAATATTTCGGCGAAATATATCCTCTTCAGATCTTATTATTCCGTTCTACACTAATCTTGTATCGCACAAAAATGGCGGCTGTAAAGTGAAAAGGTCGGGTTCGCAGCGAAGGAGATGTTTCATGTTTTTAATATAGTATTTGGGTTTCCCTTTGTCGTTTGCTTTAGCTGCAGATGTCAAGTTTAAATCCCCGATAAATGAAATGAATAAAGGTGCTAGTGTTGTAAGTACATAAACAAACATTGAATTCCCTCTCGGCGGAATACATAATCGTGCGTTGAAGAGGGAAAACGAAGCTGTCTATTTTCAATCTGGAGTTCGTCTGGCTGAACATCTGTTCTGACACGGAAAGACGATTTACATTTAAAGACTTTCTAAAAGCTAGCAACAAAACGAAATCAAAGGAAAAAGAGGGCAAATTGTGGCGCGTAAAACAAACATCCTACTTTCAAACAACAAGAACTGCAATTTTTCAGATGCGTATATTCAATCTGCGCGTTTAGCGATGAAAGTTCTATTTTATGCTGAAAGGAACTTCGTCCGTTACTAACCAGCATATCGTTACCACTGTCGACTAAGAGAATGTTCTATTAGTCATGTGACGTCAGTGTGATCATGTACGACAGGGGCGGGCAACATCCGGCCCGCGGGCCACATCCGGCCCGCCACCCTGTTATGCTTTATTATTTCAATCCGGCCCGCGGACCTCCCAGTAAAACTCATATTATTTTGTGACATAGACGTAAATGTAGGTTTCAATTAAGATTTGGGATAAAAATGTATAAACGAGCGATGATGCATTATATTTCATTTTTCTTTAACTATTAATTTCAAATCCTTGGCCTGAGATAAAACTAGAAAAAGAGAAAGAGAGAGGCAAAGAGGAAATAAGAGACGAGTAAAGAGCATTAAACAGAGAACTTATGTGAGGTATGTCAAAACGAATGCTGGATCAACTTGCTACTTCCCCCGTCATTATTTTTTATGATTCCAAAATGATGACTTCGTCAGCGCCTTTTATAACATCACATACAGAAGTCTCTTGAGAAAAATATCAGATTTGTAGAGTGTGCAATGCAATTTTTGTACAATTTATTCATGTAAACAAAATATAGTAATTCTGAGATTTCGTTTTTCACTCCAGCCCGCGATCTCCTTTCAAAATTATCATCTGGCCCTCACTCTGAAAAGGTTGCCCGCCCCTGATGTACGAAGTTGACACCTGCCTATTGAGGGTTAACGACATGTGTTGCATGGAACGAAATGATATGAAAATTACAACATGGATGTGTAATGTGAGTCTTAAAGATATGCTTAAGTTTGATGACTTCGGAAGAGGATTACATCTGGGCATTATAGAGAGCTGCGTGCAGAACAGAAGACGTCAGTAGTTTGGTCACATTGAAGGAATGGATGGTAGCGATTATGTTAGTACATGTAGAACAGTTGAAGAAGCTGAGTGAGTTGGTAGGGCAATGTTAAGGAAAACAGGGAGTACAATTATAAGGGTAGATTTAAGAGACGGAGGGATAAATAAAGACCTGGCCAAAGATAGGTGTATTTCAATGTTAATTTCTAAATAACGCCAAACACATGGCGGAATGTAAAACGCACGTTAGTCCAAAAATGATGATGATGATGATGATGATGATGATGATGATGATGATGATGATGATGACGACGACGACGACGACGACGATGATGATGATGATGATGATGATGACGACGACGACGATGACGACGACGACGACGATGATGATGATGATGATGATGATGATGATGATGATGATGATGATGATGATGATGATGATGATGATGGAGTGGAAGGAAGATGTAATTTCGATCGTAAATGTAAAATACCAGTGAAAATGCTATTTAGATTGAAGTCTGTCCTACCAACGAAAATGCTATTTTACAAACCAACATTTTATTTCATCTGAAATATCTCATAGAAACGAAAATGCTATTTCGATTAAAGTATTTCAGACCGACGAATATAATTTAAGCGTGACAGACCGACAAACGGACAAAGGCTTTCATAGAAATGTGCGGACGTATCTAAAAATTGAATCCCACTAAACAATCATCTGTTGTAAAAGGTAAATCTCTCTATTATACATCTGGAGTTTCATCTGGCTGAACATCTATTCCGACAAGGAAACCGGCTTTACTTTTAAGGACTTTTTAAAAAGCACGCAAAAAAGTAATCAAGCTTAAGAAAGATCGAAAAAAAAAAAGACCTCGTGTGTGGAATCAAATCTGTGCGACCTTTTAAAAGCATTTTTGTCAAAAAAAACCCAAAAAAATATATCATCTAGGGGAAGAAGGGTTAGGGTTAGGGTTAGGGTTAGGGTTAGGGTTAGGGTTAGGGTTCTGGTTAGGGTTAGGGTTAGGGTTAGGGTTAGGGTTAGGGTTAGGGTTAGGGTGGCGTTGCTTCAAGGCTAGCTGGCGCTATTTGTTGGCTTTCTCAATTAATTGAACGATTTGTGTCTTTAAACTTTTCTTTGTGGAAACCTTAACTGATTTTTTTGAAATTCTGAGAGTTCGCGTAAAGAGAATGAAGTTTCAAGAAGTGGAAAGGGGGGTGAGATGAAACGCGAACGGGATTAAATAGAGAAAACGGGGTTAAGTTAAAGAAAAGAGAAAATGGAAGAAAAGAAATGGCGGGAATTATGAAAACATATAGAAAAGCGGTAATAAGAAGAAATAGAAATAGAATTGGGGAGACTGGTATATGAGGGGGTTATGAAGCAATATAAGAAGATGAAGGAGAAGACGAAGAAGGAGAAAAAGGAGAAAGAAGAATCAATAAAAGAAAGAATGATTATCAGGAGAACGAGAAGAAGAAGAAGAAGAAGAAGAAGAAGAAGAAGAAGAAGAAGAAGAAGAAGAAGAAGTAGTAGAAGAAGAAGAAGAAGAAGGAATAGGGAGAGGAAAATAATAGGATGATAAAAAGAAAAATAAGAAAACAATAGCGACAACAAAAGTTACACGAAAATGGAAAATACAAGAACAAGAAAAAGTAAGGAAAAAGAGTTGAGGTTTCTAAAACAGAACGCTTATGAATGGACATGAAGATGACGTGGGTTTGGTTACAGACAGACATAAACGAAAATATCAATTATAATAAAATTTATTGTTATTATCTTTATTAGAAATTAACGAATAAAAAGTAGATCATTAAACAATTCACGATTGCGATGATTTGAAAATATAAAAAAAAAGTAATTGGTGAATAAAAATTGGAAATGAAGAATAAAACGAATAGCAATTGCACTTGAGAGAGTGTGTAACCCCACCATACCCACAAGTCTTCTTTAATTCAGTCAACTTTTAATGAAACAAAACACAAAACCGTAACTATAATTAAAGTTTACCGGATTTTTAAGGACCAGTAAAACAGTGAGAATGAAATCATACACGCCTTTAATGATAAAAAAACCCTATTTTTCTCTTAAAGGATTTATGTTCGATCCAGAATTTTACTCAGATACACAGAATTCTTCGAGGCAGAGATATTCCTTTTTATCGAATGCGTATGCAACTTTCCTGTAGCCGGAATATGGTCACAATGGCGGCCCAAATTTCAGAAGAAACTCCTGATCATATAGTAGTAGTAGTAGTAGTAGTAGTAGTAGTAGTAGACCTTCATCAGTCGTGTCCGGCCATGAATCAAACTTGCAGATCCAATCAGCTAGTTTCAGCATTTACAAAGTCTTGTCAGCAATGCCAATGCCTGAAGGGGCATATTGACTTAACCTAGGAATTTTTTGCTGTGGCTGAGAAGGCATATGTGGGCCTTGCAGTCTCCGCCACAGTTGCCACAGATGAAGGAGGAGGATGGATAAGGAAGCTCATTTACTTTTGCTCTTTCCTTCATTCTTGCACGCTTTTCAGCGGTTTTCGTCTTTCACTTTGCTTCCACGATGTCAAGCTGTCTTTGAGTGGTTTCTTTTGGCTTATATTACACCGTTACAATACTGTAACAATTCCCAACACAAACCATTTCTCTTAGCTGCACAAGGATCGTAGTGCATGTATGCATTTAATACGCCATTTTAAAGACTGTTGGTCTCTACAGTTGCGAAGCAGTTGTTTACGAATGCAAGTTGGTTTCAACTAAAAAAACATAAACGAATTTCTCTAGAAATTGGCATCCTTTAATACTGGTAAGTGTCCATCTCTTTTGTTAGATATTCGTGCGTTATTGCACGATAGATAAGCAAACATGTATTAAATACAAAGTAAAGTTCACGAAGGTAAAGATATTCATAACAATATTTGTACTTACACCGGCATTTTGATAGAGGTTTTTCTGAACCGAGATCCACAGTTCCATCATGTTTTCTAGAAAATCTAATTAGTAGCTTTTCTTCGAAAAAGGGAAGAAGAAAAAAGCGGAATGGTAGAAACAAGAACGAAACGAAAAAAACGATGCCAGCTTTAAATGACTATTGAGTACTCTCGCTTGTCGGGAGAGTGTGACTTAGGTGATACGCTCCGTGGGGATGTCTTTGGAAAGGCGATACACGTCCTGGAACGGTACCCAGTTCGCTGAGTGTCAACGATAGGCGCATACCTTTAATGAAAGGGTTAATTGTAACCCGGTTGGTTACTTGGTCGGTTTGCAGTGTGGCGTTATTAGCTGCACGGCTGGCTTCGTTAATTCTCTCCTGAGAATTAACTATCTGCTGGGACCATCGGCTTTTGGCAATTGAAGGCTTTGTAATGAGGAAACCAACCATTTTATATATCAAAAATATACTTCATTTTTGCCGAGGAAAAAAATTAGTCGACCTGCTTGGCGAGCTAGGCCATGGCCGACGCGATTCTCTCGAAGGCCAACACCAAACTGCTTTCAAAACCCTCGCTGTAGACTAAACGAGAGAAGGTGGAGAGAAAAAAGAGAGGAGAAAAAGCGAAATAGGGAGAGAGGAAGGGAGACATAAATTAATACAGCCGTCGCTGTTTCCTACTCCCCAACAGATCTTGGATGACATTCGATTCAATCTTTGATCGCTGGCAGCCGTTTATCTTGGTGTTGATATTTAAGTTGACATCTTGGATCGCACCCAGCGACCCACGAACGTTAAAACAATCGTCCGACCGCATTGATATAACAACATTGCTGTCTTATGCAAGCTGACATATTTTTTAAGTGCAGAGTGGTAACGAATCTGCTCGTCTCCACCAAAGGGTAGTCCAAGTTAGCTAAAAAGGAGTTTAATAATACGGGGAGCACCAGCCCCCCCCCCTATCGTTGCGCCATACTTCTATATCAACTTAAATTAACCTTATTAATCGAAACAAGCTGTATTTATGCTTTTTGAGATGCAAACGTTAAGAACTAAACAGACACTTAGAATAAAGTGTCGTTTATGACTGGTTTCTTTGGACAAACTGATCGATATATTCGAAAAAAACTGGTAACAAATAAACTACACATCCGGAGAATAGTGTGGGCGAGAATTGTATCGCAAGAAAAAGAAGTATCTTTTTTTTTGTTTTATCGCATAATTTTAATTTTGTTACTAAATTGACTTTTCTACATACTATGTACAGAGAAGATTACAACGAAGTCTCGAGGCAGTCTCGGCTCAGTCTATTTTACTTTCATTTCTGTTTCGTTATTTTTATCTTTTTAACTATCCCTTTTTTAACTAAACTATTTATTTATTGTTATGCTTTGATTGGGATCTACTCTATTCCGTGACTATATGGACACTTCTAGACACTATCTATGAAGGAGCTTACTAAAAAGTCTCAAGGCTATCTCAGATCAGTCTTTCTTCTACAAACTATTCTGTACTTTTGTGAATACACACTCTTTTAAATATACCACAGTTTTACTTATTTATTGCCGAATCAAGTTATTTTCATAACTTATTTTAGGATCGCATTTTTATTATTGTAATATTAAGATTATTCGGACTACTGTTTTCATTATGTATTTTCGTACAACGTTTCGGCCGATGTAATCTCGGGCCTTCTTCGGTGTCATCTTGTCGAATTATTACTCAGTTTTGACTGACAGGACAAAAACAAGCTACCTCGGTGTATTAAATTAAGAGTCCGTTGGAAATTCTGTACGGATTCGACAAAATATCATACCTGATCTAAAAAAACATTCAGAAAACAATATTTCTTACTAATGAGTCACCACTTATTAAGGAGTAAAGTGGATCAAGGATAATGGGTTAATGATATGGAATGATTGTCGTTTGAAACATGAAGGATCGTATGAGAGGATTGAGAATGACTCATGGGAATGAACTAGGTTTGTATTTTTATCGGGTTAGGGTTAGAGTTAGGGTAATTGTTATGACAAGAATCTTCTGATATTCGATTTGAAGGCGACCATCTTATAATCTGCAGGGAAACATACCCGCGGCAATGTGTTCCACAGGTAAAGTAACACTGTTTGTTGACATTCCGTCTAACACTAGTCACACTGACGACAAAAATAACAGTTTTTTTCGTTGTGGTAGCCAAACATTTTTCGCTGTAAATGTATTACAAGATACAACCAAACATTGGAGCTCAATCGATCACCTTCCATGTATAACGATAGAATCGAGACAAACTAGCTGAGAGAAGAGGGGTTGTAAGAAACAGAAGATATCATATTCCACTAGATTTCGAAATCGAATTTGATTTCACATTTTTATTCATCATACCAATGTATATTCATTGCATACCTCCTATGTTAGGGGTGACCCAACGCCTTACAATTCACAATCTATTTAATATACGAGTTCATAATGTACCTTTTTACCGCGTGCCTCACGCAATTTTGCCGCTCGTTGGTTCTCATCCCAATGACTGGGGACACCTGTAATTAGTTATTTCACAACAACGAAGAATGAAGTACCATCGATTTGGAGAAATACATTTTATTGACCTTTCTTCTGCAAGCGGCGGGGTTAGGGCGCATTTCTGGCTACGGATTTTGTCTTAATCATCGTCAGGGTCCAGATATTCTCGCACGTTTGTCGCCCTCAAAATCTTCCAATCGACTGTCGTTTCTACTGCCTACTCTCACACACTAACTTCACGCCTGCTCTCAGTACAAGCAGGGGTAATGACATCGGACCGTGAATTAAAACACCGAGATGAATACTAGCAATCGTACCCACTTACTATGTAACATAATTGTATATGTGTGTAGATCAATTTGTTTTGTGGGCGTATATTTTGTAGACGAATGTTTTTTAGAATGGGACCATGTCAGGTACTACCACTCCTCCGGGTAAGAATGGGATAATGACAGGTGCTACAATTCCGGGGCAGAGTGCATTTAAGAATTATAAGAACTAAGAAGGCGAACGCGTTGTGCAATACCCATAGGATGGTGTTAGGGTTAGGGTTAGCGTAAGGGTTAGGGTGGTGTGGGGTAAACAGAGATTTTGTAGGTGAGTTTTTTTGGAAATATAGGAAGGGTTGGGGGAAAGTAAATTTCGATGTAGGGTAGTATAGGGTCGAACACCTTGCAAAGCGAGTTTACTACTGTTTAGTGACACATTTAATCCATAAAAAGGGCGTTGATATATACTTTTAATACGGGCTACAGTGGACCTTGGAGTTATGGCAATAAAGGAGTTGTTCCATACTCCTAAAATTACATGATGTCAAACACTCCCTAATTCAGGCCTCACTACCGCATGCATAGAAGGAAAAGCAAATGAAGAAGAAAGAAGAAAGAAGACGAAGAAAGAGAAAAACAAGTAAATTGAAGAAAAGCAACAACACCAAAAACAAGAAAGAAATGAAGACAAAGGAGATGAAGAAAAAGAAAGAGGTGAAGAAAAAGAAGGAGATGAACAACAACAACAACAACAACGACAGGTACAAGAAGAAGAAAACGAAGATGAACAAGAAGGAAGAAACCAATGACAACAAGAAAAAGAAGAAGACGAAAGAAATAAAAACAGCAAGAAGAAGAGAAGAAGATGAAATAATAATAAGAAAAGAATAAAAAAAACGACAGAAGGAGACGAAGAAAAGCACAAAAAAGAAGAAGAAAACGAATAAGAAAAACAACAAAAACAAGAAGGATACAAAGGCTAAAGAGAAGGAAGAATACAAGAAGAATACAAGAAATTGACGAACAGTCAAGGGACAAAGACGGAAAGGGATTTTAGGTAAAAAAAGAAGATAAACAAGAACAAGAAGAACAGGTATAAGAAAGAGACGGCGAAAAGTAAGAAGATGAACTAGAGAAAGAAGGAAATCAACGACAACAAGAAAAAGGAGAAGACGTAAGAGAAAAAGAAAGAAGAAAAAAAGAAAGAAGAAGAAGAAGAAGAATAAGAAGAATAAGAAGAAGAAGAAGAAGAAGAAGAAAAAAGAAGAAGATGAAGAAGAAAAATAAGAAGAAGAAGAAAAAGAAGAAAAAGAAGAAAAATAATAATAAGAAGGATAAAGAAGAAGAGGAAAAAGAAGAAAAAGAAGAAGAAGAATGATAAAAAGAAGGAAAAATAGGAGAAAAAAAAGAAGAAAAAGAAGAAGAAGAAGAAGAAGACAAAGAAGAGGAAGAAGAAGAAAAAAGACCAAGAAGAAGAAGAAGATGAAAAAGAAGAAGAAAAAGAAGAAAAAGAAGAAAAAAAAGAAGAAGAAAAAGAATAAATGTTAACAGTTTAGAATTAGAAATGTTGAAAGCAAACACTTGTGAAAGTGAAGTGAGAAAGGAAGTGCGAAAATGGTAAGAAGAGGAAATGGTAATGCGAGAAGAATGAACCGAAATGAAATACGATTGGATGGAATCTCAGAGAAGTGGAGCCGATGAAAACAAGTTGAGGACATTGCGAATCAGAGAAAGCCGGGCGAAAGAAAGACTGTCGATACGAGAGGAAATCTTTTGGAACAAGACTACACAACAAACAAGATGGAAAAAAGAAAATACGAGCTGACCCAAGGAAAACAGTGAATAAGCGATAAACGACACGGATATGCCTACAAAGAGCTGCAATGTTTGCGCCTTATCACATTCGAAACTTTTTTTTTTACTCCCTGAACACCGGGTCTATTTTCTTTATCGGCCCTTCCAACACTTTTCTCAGAACCTGAAAAAGATAATCTCCACCCCATCTTTTCTAACTCACATTTGATTACACACACACGCACACGCACAAGCACACACACACACACACACACACATATATATATATATATATATATATATATATATATATATATATATATGATACTTCTTTCTTTATGTTTATTGCTTTTTATACTTATACTGTGTCCAAACCATCTCATCTGTAAATTGATATAACTGGTATGTATTATGTCTGATGGGGGTCGGTTTTGCTGAGCGGAGAGACTGTGGTGTAATTCGAGTTGGTGTCAGAAAAAATGTTGGGTGTTGAGGAGTATGGTTGGTCGGAATTATTACCCACGAGTGCAATGGTCATTAGTTGTAACTTGAATGATTACAAAGAATGCGAACAGATACAAATTGCTTGTTTGTGTTTCTTCTTATATGAAAACCAGCTTTATTCGACGCATCGTTGAATAGATATGCTCATATATAAACGATTCGAAAGAGGTAATAAAAAGGATTCATTGAAAAGCGGTTAAGTTTGTTAATATAAACACAGGAGAACCGTTGGTCTAAAGATGATCTCCGTTCAGATGTTTGGCAGTCCGACCGACATATCTTCTTATAAAGATGCATGGGTTCCTGCAAAAATGTTAGTTTGAACTTATAAGTGACACACCGACGAAAATGTTATTTCAAGATTAATCATGGCAGATCTATTGACGGACAGAGACCCATACTGAGATTTTTAGACTGCGCGTTTAGCCAATTGTTTTATACTAATGATTCTTGTCATGTTTTAGCCAATTATTTTATACTAATGATTCTTGCCATGTGTTATTGCCTCACGTACACGTCGCGATTTTGCTTAGTTTTCCTCGGAGGAGCAAATTACCTAGAAATATTAAATTTACAAGTGGGCTACAGTCGCATGTGCGTCCCGCTCAGTCGAGATGATTTTAATGAACTTACTCTTTGCAGTGTTTTGTAGGGAGGTACCTCTATCCTCCAACATACAGCACCTGGTATCACCAAATGGTCATCAATCCGGTACTGACCAGGCCCAACGTCGCTTAACTACGCTGATATATTGCGAACTGGTGGTTCGAGCTTATTATGCCATATAATAATGATTCGTCATTTACCAAGGCCAAAAGCCATTCGAGAATACGGATTAATGAGATTGAAAGTTGGATAATGAAAAATACTATGAGTAAATTGAAATGGACGAAATTTGAATATTAAAGAATAAATTTTATTTAAATTAATGTGAAATTAAAGTAAAAATAGTAAAACAATCTTGTCTTGAAAAAGCTTCTAAATTAGAAGCTTTTAAGATTATTTTAATATTTAAATATATAAATGTTTCTAATTAAACGGCATTCCTCTTCGTATATATCTATATAAAGAGAGTAGTACTATGAAAATATATCTATTGCAATTAAGCGACACATAGGCGTTCAGTTTTCATACCAGCATGGAATAACCGACTAAGTGCACATATTTTTGTATTGATTGTTATTATATATAAGTAGTGTTTAGTCTATCTAACTAACTGATCAGATTCGTTTTTTTTTCACTCACTGGTTAATGTTTTCATTGGTCAATGGCTGCGCTTCTTTCAAACAAAGACGTGACTGACCTTTTCGTGACACCCTTTTCGTTTTTTGCAGTGTGTGTGGTGCATCTCTTTTGTAAGGTTTTTGTTTGAAAGAAGATCGGCTATTGGTCAATGAAAATATTAACAAGGGAGAGAGAAATATCAACTTATCTGATTGGTTAGTTACTTAGATTAAACGCTATTTATATATTAAAAATAATCAATAACAAAAATCCGTGCACGTTGCTTGCTGATGCCTCTGTGAAGCTTAATTACAACAGATATATTTTTCACACTACTAGTGCTAAGCTCTACTCACTTATTGAGCACTGATGAAGTAAATAGTGAAAGTTCATACACAATATATCATAGCACTTTATAATTGTTATGGTGAGATGGTGATCTACCCTATTTGTGACTAAATGGACTCTTCCAAACACTATGTATAGAGGATATTACGACAAGTCTCAGAGGCAGTCTTGGAGCAGTCTTTCTGTAACATACTAATCTGTACTTTTGTAAATACAACTCTTGTAAATATACCACCGTATTGTCTTATTTATTATCGATCCTTCCAGATCACAACACTGGCAACGAGGAAGTCAGACTAAATCGAACCAACATTACCCGGACTAATATTTTACTTGCAACGAAAACTAGGACTTATGTCGGATACAACAAAACCATTAATACAACTAGAATGTTGGATTTTCGAAAAAAAAGACTTAAATGGTATGCTCGGAAAAATTGTTAATTACAACAATACAGTGAGAAAGTAATTTATTAAGAAGTAGTTTTTAAAATCCCTTTCAATACCACTTACACAGCATTTCAACATACCTTGCCCCCCCCCTCATAACGAGCATGGTTGATACTAGGTTTATTTACTTGAATAAATAACGCTTCCATTATAGGGAGACAAATACTGCAATACGTCTTTTAATAAATTCACCAATCTGTTATTTTGCATACGCATTCATCTGCCTGAAGATGACCGACGTCGGTTGAAAACGTTTGCGAAAATATGGCGATTTTTTATACAACATGGACGACAATACCAAATCGGTCGTGCGACGAATCGAAAAGACGAATCAAAAAATAAATAAACAGGAGCTGTCGCTACTGTTTAGCCAAACATGCATAAGAGTAGGAATGCTGCCTAATTACACATATAAGCAAATATATATATATATATATATATATATATATATATATATATATATATATATATATATATTGGGTATTTAGATCTGTATGGCTAGGTTTCCTTCCTCTTATCTAATTACTTTTCTGGTACCAAAGGTACTTAAGCTTTATTTTTTATTTATTTTTTAATGCAACTTTGATTCCTATATAATTTTATTGCTAGCTACCATATTGCAGAATGGTTCTTGGATATAGTGTTTAGATAGTATTATTATTATTTTTTTTTATTATTGTTATAATTAATGTTATTTGATATGCAAATTACTATATCATACGGTAGTCTTAAGGGTAATATATTATTATTATTATTATTTTATCATTATTATTATTTTTTTATGTATATATTAGTGATATTTTAAGCTGAATTATTTCGACACTTGAATATTGGGGAAATGGTCGTATAATCAGTACCATTGGAGAGCCATGAATATTAAAACTGTCCTGTTTTTAAATCTCCGAAACAGTTACATAGTAAACAGCTGATGATCCCCGTGTTAATATTAGACGCTTAAGGTTTCCTGTTTTTGTTTCACTCTTAGATAATTAACCCCCCTTTTTTTTTTTTTTTATTTTACTTATATTTTTTCATTTATTAATTTTCCAACGAATGTTAAGTCTGCAATATCTTGGATTTAGTTATTTTGTCTGGGAATTTAAACTGCATTTTACTTTTTTTAATTTTTTTTTTTAATGACTCAAAGCTTCTTTAGACTATATATATATATATATATATATATATATATATATATATATATATATATGTCACCGTATTTTCCCCTCTGTTATTTTTTCATGACATGCTATTTCACTATTCAACAATATATACTTCAACCTCTGATGATTGACAAATAGTGGACTAATAAACTAAACACTTATCTGATTTTTGCCGTTAAACGCGCATAAAGAATACGAATGAATATTAAATTTAAATAAATCACTTTTGTGTGTAAAATTAGACAAAAAACAACTAATCGAAGTACAGAAATAAAGAAGTTGTTAAAACTAATAAAAAATTTGTGTGTATATATATGTGTGTATATATGTGTATATATATATATGTGTATATATATGTGTGTATATATGTGTATACATATGTGTGTATATAGATAGTATATAAATATATATATATATATATATATGTATATATATGCATATATATGCATATATATATGTATATATGTATATACTCCCTGAGGGTATATATGTATATATATATATGTATATATGTGTATATATATATGTATATATATATATTTATATATATATATATATGCATATATATATATATTTATATATATATATGTGTATATATATATATATATTTATATATATGTACATATATATGTGTATATATATGTATGTATATATATATATATATATATATATATATATATATATATATATATATATAATTTAATAAATATTGGTGGCTGAGCCGAAACTAATAAATTTGTGTTTTAACGCATGTGCGTCTTAATTAATTGGTTTGGATAGTATTACCGATGTGTATTTAATTTATTAAAAGCTCTACTTTCTATTGAACACTTAACAATATTGGTTTTGTGTTTATTATGTCATTACATTTAAACTTGCATAATATATATATATATATATATATATATATATATATGTTCATGTATATATATATATATATATATATATATATATATATATATATATATATATATATATATATATATATATACTGCACTCTCTCCTTTCTATTAAGTTTGGTTTTATTCACTTTCAAGCGTCTTTTCTTTTTTCTGTTGATCCTTGTCCTCATACTGACGTTTTTATTTATTTGCTCATTTTGCGCGTATTTGTTTTTTTTTTCTTTTTCAATCTGTCATATTTTTCTTGGTCGATCAAAATCTACTTACAAGTAATAATAATAATAATAATAATAATAATAATAATAATAATAATAATAACAATAATAATAATAATAATAATAACAACAACAACAATAATAATAATAATAATAATAATAATAATAATAATAATAATAACAATAACAGCGATTAAGATATATTATTCCTACCCAAGTAAAATACCAATACGCGTTTTACAACATTTCTTCTTTGTTAATCGGTTCTAAATATCAAACGAACAAGAAAACATAGAAAATCAAAACAGCCGCCGTCTAAGATTCCGTTAGCACGAACTCGGGCTTCAGATACGAAACCTCGGAAGTGAACTGAACTCCTTCGTTACTTCGTCCGAATTCCTTCTCTCCTGTTTCCGTTAATTGAGACAGGAATGCCGGGGCAAATGCTAAACCCTAACAGCAACCAATTGGAAAGCATGCAAGGGAGATAAGCGATACTGACATTCTTAACATTCAAACGAGGAAACGAATACGATCAAAAATGGGATAACATAACTTAGGCTTTCATTAATCGTACGAAATATCTCTGCGATCTGCATTATCCCGCTTCCCCGATCTTCTATAAAAAAAATCCCGACGAAATAACCACGCAAATAAAATTACATATATATATTTTTTTAATAATCCGTTTCCATTTGTATTTTTTGGGGGTCATACGGACTATTCTAATCTTTGGATTTATTCGGCCAACGTTTCGGCCGATATAACCTTCGATATTCTTTAGGGGTATCGTCACGCCCAACGGTGCCTCCAGGAAAAAGTGCTAAGTAATAATCAGTTCTAAGTGACAGTGTTCTGGAGGTTGAAGGTTCAATACTCAGTGCGGGTGATACTAAGAATATACTTACGAATTACTGAAGACTTTTACCCGGTCATGGCTGTCGGGACGAGAACAATCTACCCCCGTGGATTAAATAAAGGATTCCCTTCGAAATTCTGTACAGATTTCCGATCTCGACAGAAACATTCTCGCGTTCGACAAGATACACCTGAAGAAGGTAGAAAGTTACATCGCCAAAACGTTGGGAGAATAACATCCAAGATAAGAACAGTAGTCCAAATAATCCAAATTATCCAAATAATCACAAATAATCCAAATAATCCAAATAATACAAATAATCCAAATCATCCAAATAATACAAATAATACAAATAATCCAAATTATCCAAATAATCGCAAATAATACAAATAATACAAATTATCCAAATAATCCAAATAATACAAATAATACAAATAATACAAATGATACAAATAATACAAATAATCCAAATCATCCAAATAATACAAATAATACAAATAATACAAATAATACAAATAATCCAAATAATCCAAATAATACAAATAATACAAATAATACAAATGATACAAATAATACAAATAATCCAAATCATCCAAATAATACAAATAATACAAATAATACAAATTATCCAAATAATCACAAATAATCCAAATAATCCAAATAATCCAAATAATACAAATAATACAATTATCCAAATAATCCAAATTATCCAAATAATACAAATAATACAAATAATACAAATTATCCAAATAATACAAATAATACCAATAATACAAATAATCCAAATTATCAATCCTCATCTAAAAAATTCAAAAACATAATACGTTTTCAGTTGTGCATATCATTATATCGGGGTCCTATGTATGACCGTAAAATGCATTTGGTGTTGAGGACCCAAATTGGGGGGTTTGAGGAGTGTGGAGTAATGCATTTAATGAAGTGTGTTCCTGTCATATAATCAAACAATATTGAATGAATATCAACCAAAGTTGTCGTATAGAAAGACAATGAACTATTGCGTGTTACTGACTACTGACAATCTAGCGAGGTTATTTCTTTATCGAATAATCCGTTCCTACAAAAAGTTATTTAGTAAAATCAGAGAACAACTAAAGAGTTCCCTATTGGTCTTATACAATGAAACACGTGTTAAAAAATGGCTGCTGCCTAAATATACTCTGATGTGAATTCATATGTCTCTTAATCAGATATGTGTTTCTTGACATTACTGTATTATTTTATTTATCTACCTCCCACAGCGGTCAAATGTGACACAAGGTCGGGAAAGTGGGATTTGATAAACCAGCGCCCGAGAAGGTGAGCGCTCTGGCCATTAAAAATTTGCCTGGGCAGCTCCGCCGGCATTCCCGGTAGAGGCGCCTCGGGCAGTAAGCTATAAACTTAGTCCTCCCCAAAGAGGGGAGGCAAAACCTGAGAGGGTGGACCTCCTACAACTGCACAGGACAAACCCAGAGACCGGTGTCATCAAGCCCCAAAAGTCAAGACAATACGGGTCTATAGGGTGTAATATCCATCGGAACAGGTACTACACTTTGATCTTAGCCAAAAGGCCGAGATTACTTCTATTTATCTTCCTCCCACAAGGTAAGATGTGACACAAGGTCGGGAAAGTGGGAAAGAACCAGCGCTCGAGAATTTGAGCACTCTGGCTTTTTAAAAATTGTCTGGGCAGCCCCGTCGGCATTCCCCGGTAGGAGCGCCTCAGACAGTAAGCAATAAACTTACTCCTCCCCAAAGAGGGGAGGCAAAGCCTGGGAGGGTGCACCTCCTAGAACTGATCAGGACCGACAACCCCAATAGACCTGCGTGAATCGAGATCCAAAGGCCCGGACGATACCGGTTGAGATAACTGTTTTTCTATTTATTTATTTTAATATACACTTTAATCTGACAACCTACCCAGTAGAAATCTCATTTCAACTTAGTTTTATGACATAAGAAATTCAGATATTAGCGTTAAACGGTAAGTATGTTCTAAAAATTAAAAACATGTTTTGAATTTAGTCAAGTGACTCTTAATTAAGTACATTTTCTTCGCTTCAAAAATATTAAGGCGTGAAGAACAGACTATTTTTTCTTGGTCTGAAGAAGCTGAGCTTATTATAGCTATTAATAAAACATGTTTCGGAATGTGTAGCCATGCTATGTTTGTATGAATAAGACTTGTTGTATATGTATATATATGTATATATAAACAGACGTACACATACACGTATACCTTTATTTGAATATTATTTGGACAAACTAATGTAGCCATATAAAACGCTTGCATATAGGATGGCGTCTGCACTTTTTAAAGACAAATACACGCGGAATTCGGTTTCATTTTAATTCCTAAGTTAAAGTTACACATTCGCTTGGCATATGCCAATCATATACCATGCCAGACAGACAATGTATAACGACGGATGTTGAATAATATTAATTTTGTTTTCAATTATAAAATATACATCATCTATATATATATATATATATATATATATATATATATATATATATATATATATATATATATATGTGTGTGTGTGTGTGTGTGTGTGTGTATGTGTTGGTGTAAAAGAGAAGTGTTTAGTAGTTATGTATGCACGATGAAAAAATATATATTAATAATAAACTGCAAGCCAAGTAAAAAGTTTCTATAGACTCTCCATAAGAAAAATTACAACGAATCAGAACATGTATGAGCCGCTGGGAGATTCACAAAATATAAATAGGGTACTCAACTATATCAGTCGTAAAATTAGGAACCTAATCGTGGAATATATATATATATATATATATATATATATATATATATATATATATATATATATATATATATATATGCATATACATATATATATATACATACATATATATATATATATATAAATATTTGTTATTGTTTATTATCTATGTACGTATACGTTTCGTCCTTTTTTAATCTGGACTCATCAGCATAGAGATGACTATTCTCTACCGGTCACGCGATTCGAAACCCTGAATTACAAGTATTTTTCAACTCAAATCCAATGTCGCTAACCACTCGGCCAATTTTGAATAGCTGATAAACAATGATAATTATGTATATATATATTAATCCATGTAAGTGCACTTAACCAGGTAAAAATGTAATCCTTACACTGTTTTGTAAAAGTTCCCAATGGTAAATAGATCCGTTTATTAGTTATAAAACTTATTATTTATATAAACACTATTATGAAGAAAAAAATTAAGCAAAGGTGTATTAATCATTTGTTAAGTGTACATGAAAAACAATCGAGGTTTATGTGAAAGTCATAATAGGTGTTTGAAAGTTCATTCATCTTTTTCGAAGACCGATTCAGCACGTTGACTTCGATTCCGAACACACTCGGTTAATTCATCTGTGGCCAAGTTTAAATCCGATCGCCTCTATAGTTTTTTTTATGTACTAATAACTTTAGATAACATATGGATCAGAGATCTCTCTTCATTTATGGTTACAATAACAACGTGAATTCATCTACTCGTAGGTGAGATAGGTGTATGTATATGTGGGGATGTATGCATATATAATTGTACTTTGAGATATTCGTTTATTATGATTATTTACTTAAATAAGATAGCGAATTAAATTAAGTGTATAATATTATCACTAGACAATATTAGATTGGAATTAGGCTATAATTATAGGCTTCCATATATTATAAAACTAATGTAAGATGAATTTGTGAAACTCAGAGTATTAAAATATTACATTTGAAATAGAATCTTAAATAATTTTTAGTTTTCAAATTGATTCTAACACGCGGATCTAGATAGAATGGGGGCACGAGAAGTGTCAATCGGCTGATGACACGCTAACGGGTGTTAATGTCTTATCTTATCCCTCTTCCTCCTTCCTCGTGCCGGGCCGAAAACTGAATTTCGGGCTAGCCAAAAATTGTGTGTGTGTGATGTTAAGAATAGGTATATGTGTGCGTGTGTATGGAGGCGTATGTACGTTAAATGTCACCAGGTCGGATATGTAGAAAGAATATGTGCGCTTAACTCAGACGTTATTATTTTAATAAAAATAAAAAAACCCATAAGATCCCTTTCGATTGCTTTAGTTAAATATAAGATGTTAATTCCTACTCGCTCTGTAATGGGTGTTCAGACTGGCTGCGACCACCACTCTCTCTGATTGTGTTCGAAGTGTCGAGGATAAATTCAGTTTTCTATCGGTCTCAAAAATGTAATTGTCAAGTTGGATGCTTGAATAAAACCGCAAGGTTGAAATAAATTATTGCATCGACAATCATGTAATTTCGTGTTATTATATTTTACGTTATATATATATATATATATATATATATATATATATATATATATATATATATATGACCGGCGGGACAGTTATAAAAGTTGGGGGCTCTCCTAAAAAGTGGGGCCCGGTTAGACACATGCATATATAACTTCATTATTGATGACCGTAAAGTGGGGGGCCAAGTCAAAAAGTGGGGGAGCTTTAGCCCCCAATGCCCCGCCCCGGTGCTGCCGTCCATGATATATATATATATATATATATATATATATATATATATATATATATATATATATATATA
Source organism: Sepiola atlantica (assembly GCA_963556195.1). Classification (NCBI taxonomy): domain Eukaryota; kingdom Metazoa; phylum Mollusca; class Cephalopoda; order Sepiida; family Sepiolidae; genus Sepiola; species Sepiola atlantica. The sequence continues at coordinate 40,475,888 of OY744517.1, forward strand.
TTTATTTAGTTTTGGTATCAAAAATTAGTCCAACATCAGTATCGTCGGTTTCAAGCTTAGAAGGACTTAAACATTTGGCTCTCTTCAGCTTATGTTGTCACCAGTTACAGAAATGTGAATTCACGTATCGATTTAAAGTCTTTTAATCCAGGCTTTGAATTTACACTTGATGTATTTTTTATATCTCTGTTTATTATTTAAACAGTTTGCTCCTTAAACCCACATTCTCTTCTTAGCACTTCCTAGGTGACACCAGTTTTACCCTTCAAAACATTTAACGACCTAATATACGCCTATAATAAACATTGAATCACGGGACTTGTATAGAGCTATTTTAAAATAATTTCAATTTTAAATCTTAACATTTTACACCCCCCCCTTTTTTCGAACTTTATTAAACTTTTTAGTTTCACATTTCTCTCCCTAACACAAGTTTTAAACAAATATACACTCTAAAGCAAATAACGTATCAAAACGCGAGTGATACGTGAATTCACATTTCTGTAACAGGTGAAAACATAGGCTGAAGAAACCGGCGGTACTGATGTTGTACTAATTTTTCTCTACCAAAAAATAAATATTACGCTCTTAATTGTTATTCTCAATTAATTGAGCACTCTGCTGGAGTTTTTTTCACGCTATCTAATAAAAAGAATCTCCTTTCATTGGACACCTTATCAACGGACAATTACCAACTGGACAAACCCCATATCTTTTTTACACGAACTTTTTTTTACACGAACATTTTTAACTCTCCATTTCTTAATATTTTTTCTAATGTTGAATTTTGGCTTTTCCACTGCCAACTTATCATCTATGTAATCTCTCTGATGATAAGATTTCGATCTTTGAAAAGCCTTGGCTTAAGGAAAAAATAATAAACATAATTCTGTTACCGAATATACCTTGCATTGAACAATCGAAGTTTGAAATAAATCTGGACATTCGTACATGTTTATCACTCTTCTTTCATCTATCTTTATAATCGCTCTATCTCGTATATTGAGCTTAAACCATTTCACTATAGGTTCTATCTACTAAAAGTTTACTTTTAGCTTCATATTTGATTCTACATATTTGATTCTATATTTTATTATGTATATATATATATATATATATATATATATATATATATATATATATATCAATAAAGATAGTGATAAAATGATCCGACATAATGAAAAAAAAAAGGAAAAGCCAAAAAATTTATTATTTATGTATTCATCAACGTTTCGTCTTTATTGTGAGACTTACTCAGGATGTAGATAAATAAAGACAAAATCATACAAGCATAAATTTGATTGTTCTGCAAGCTACGAGCTTTACCCGGTTCATGAGTAAAGAAAATAAAAAAGTGAGAAGGTAAAAAAGGATGCGCATAAGTAGTAGCAGTTTATAGAGTTTTTAGGAAGGGGAGAGAGAGAGAGGGAGAGGGAGAGATGGAGATGGGGAAAGGGGTGCAATGTGCTGGTTAAAATCCGTTTATTACTTTAGTCTTGAAATAATAAATTATTTCTTTCCCCATTCCTGTTTTAGTTTCAAAACGTAGCAATGGTTTTTTTTACGTGTGTATACTTATTTATTTGTATCAATGTGAATATACGTTCGTGCCCACACATATGTATATGGATGTCAAGTAGGGATACCCTTCCACGTCCTAGCTCAAACTTTGTCCCTCTCCACCATCGAATTCTAAGATCGCCTGACACGGTGACCCAGACAACCCTTAGCCAAACGTTCTTTTTTATGGTTCCTTGAGTCATTCCTTTGCAAATGTCTTCCTTCTTGGAATGCACACCGGATATGACTTCGGCTTCGTACATTGGTGTTGCAGCATCCTAGGTGGTAAATGAGCAGCGGTTGTTGGGGGTTGGTTGGAGTTGTGGGGTGTGAGACTAAAATTGATCCTACGGAGGGAGAGCAAGAATAACTTGCTTTGACTGTATTTCTATTAAACAGTTAATTAAGCTTATTTGATGGTGGTAAGTGTTTGTCTATTAATTGAGATAACTGTTTACCTATGTTATATTTGACACTGAAGGAATAGGGGGAGTGAACCAGCATATGTGTCTTTGCCTATTGTGTCTGCGTTATCTGGTAGGTAAGGTGGGTACGTAATATATATATATATATATATATATATATATCTTTTTTGTTTCATTTTACTTCAGTCGAAGTTCTCAGAAATCAAGGGACCCCTTCTTGGGGCCAACACTTGATCTCTATATGAGATACATGCATCAAATATTCTAATAAACTTCTCTTATATCTCTCAAACGTGGAATTAGTAAAGAAGTTACGAACATTTATTTCCATCTCTCCAATTGACCAGTAAATTATTTTCTAGTATATCTTTCTTTTGGTCTCTTGGTCTTACGGGATTGCAAGACAAGAATTTAGCTGGTCTGGTGGAGTATCCAACTTAGTGTTGTTACTTAAGGTCACATTGCTTGGAGAAAGTGCACCGTTCCTCGTATGAGCCATTGTATAGCCTGGTCAAAAATATCTTATTTGGGCTTCGAATACTATGTCATTTTGAATATTTGGTGAGAGTTTATTTGTAAGATGAAGTACCATCATGTCAGGTTGTCCTTATAAACCCTTGTACAGAGAGATCGAATACACTCGAGGATGGTGTCTAGTAGGTAATTCAAACTCTTCTATGGTAATTTAAACTCTCTAATATATATATATATATATATATATATATATATATATACATATATATATATATATATATATATGGATTTTAAAATGAATTTACATATCTGATGATAGCGGACCACCGCTTGAAACGTGCTATATAAAATTATAAAATGATAAAATAATAATAAAATGTTGAAAAAAACTTTTTACAAATGTTGGTAGCCTTACTCCTTTACATATATACTTTTCTCTCGTTGGAACTGCACTAATACTGCACTATCCTCTTTTCTCTCTTTCTCTATCTCTCTCTCTCTCTCTCTCTCTCTCTCTCTCTATATATATATATATATATATATATATATATATATATATATATATATATATAAGGAAATTTAAATAAAATAAAATAAATGAATTATTCATTTAAATTTCACGATTGTTGATTTTCAAAATATTTCACTTTAATACATTCTAATCCGTGCTTCAAAGATGTTGTCAATTTCTTAACTAAAAAAAGCGCCAATCTGCGCATAACATCGCCAGGACTACACATATCCTAACCTCTTAAGAACTAGACGTCTCTTTCTGCTCATATATCGTGATTCGACCACTCGGGGTTAATTCCATCAAAATGAGGAGGGGGAAAAGAAGAAGAAAAAAACTATAAGACAGTCTCGCCTGACAAAGTTGTTGTACAACGAAAACTCAAAAAAAAAAAAATGAAATTTTCATTTAAATTGCACGATTTTCAAAATATTTCACATACACATATATATATATATATATATATATATATATATATATATATATATATATATATGTGTATGTGTGTGTGTGTGTGTTAGTTATTGCTTCGTTCAGCTCTCCTTTTCATTTGTCAGCTCTTTATTCATAAAATTCTTATAAGTCTCGGTTTGCCGCAGCTGTACTACGAAACAAATCTCGTAAAGCATGTATATATATATATATATATATATATATATATATATATATATATATATATATATATATATATAACAAGTTAAACAATCTGAATGCGTCTATAAAAATATGAATATATTATGTCTGTGAAAATATCTCGAATTGTGGGCGACGCCCACGGAACAACGGCTAAACTCATCAACTAACTGAGATCTTCGACCAGTGGGATTAGCCCTGCTCTGAATCTTTGCAACTCTGACTTATTTGACAATAAATTTATTTTGTGGCTCACCCAATTTTAAAGTGCAACTGTTTCAGTTTTTTGTTTTTTTTAATATTTATTCTAATTAAATAGAAACAAATATTGCCTGAGCTCCGGATGAAAGACAGTTACCGTAACCAAACAATAAATGTACACGCAATGCTTAAATAGTTAGCAGCTTGGATTGTACAGTCGATTTGTGTCACGAATAGTTTATTTCACTTTGTTTCGCTATTGACTCCGGTAAAACGTGCTCACAGTATAGAATTTCCCGTGTTTACGTGACATTAAGTAAGAGACGATCGTAATATAATAAACCGTCAAAATTAAAGCATTTCCGATACTAATGGGCTTTCATATCTCTCTCTCGCACGCGCGTTTCTATGTCCCGCTAGAAAGGAATCTGTTTTGGATTTCACACACCCTGTCCTTATGATCGATGTAAGATGTGCAAACATCGGAAAAAAGGCTCATACGACGTAAGATAAAGTGAATAGGGCGGTTGTTCTAATAGGGGTGACGTTTTATGCTCGTCGTTCCTGGATGACTAAATGCAATCGTTAAAGATAGTTAAGTTATATATATATATATATATATATATAAGATATTTCACCCCCAAAAAGGCAGGACGCCACTATTAACGTAAGAGGCTACTGACAATTAGGGAGTAGGTTTAGGGTGTCATCTGAAGTTGGGAGCTGTGCAGCAAGATGTCTGTTTAGTTTTAAACCTCTGCATGTCAGTAACGTCGGGGAAACAGTGAGCAGGGAGGGAGTTCCAGATGCCGGCAGCACGAGGACAGAAGCTGCTAGAGTAGAAGGTTCTCCGGAATCTAGGGACCTCTACAGTGAATGGATGGGACCTAGCTGATTGTCGTGTTGTTCTAGTGTATTTGCCTCGGATGGGGCACTAGAGCAGTTAGTTCATCGGAGCACAATCCATTGAAGTATTTGTAAAACAAGCACAAGGATGCGATGGGAAAGTTGGCGACTCGTTTTTGGACCTTGTCTAAGAGGGAGAGACTAGTGAATGATGCACCAGCCCAGATGTGACAACAATACTCCATACATGAGTGGATATATGTTCTATCGTATGTCTAGATATTTATACTCGCCGCTTTCAGTCTAAATATTTCTTAATTTCTCCGTAACTACGTGACAATATTTCGTGGCCTCAAGGACTAAGTTAACGCTTTAAGATTCAAGGTGTCTCTTTGAATCGGGTTCGCGCCCTGTGACCGTCTGAGATTGTTTTTTCCCTGTGCTGATGAGAGCCGTAAGCTCGAACGATGTCATTCAACGATGCTTGCTTAAATAATGACTTTCTGTCTCTCTCTCTCTCTCACACACACTATATATATATATATATATATATATATATATATCGATTTCCTTATAAGGTAAAATATTGTGAATTAGTATATATTACATGAAATTAGAATTAAATAAAAAATTACATAAATATTATATTTTAATACCATTAAAAAGCAGGATATCCACGTGACATATATTTCGATTACCAACGGTGAACAGAAATGTAATGGAAGGAGTCAGTGATAAATATGATAGCTAATTTTATTAATTATATGAAAAAATTTCATAATTAAATATAAAAATATTTTCTAAAAATATTTTAAATACTACCGATACTCTTCTAAATACTGCTATTGTAGTTAGTAATTAATGGGCTAGAAATAGATAAGTCTGCGAACTTCCGGTTATTTGGGCAAAACGGAAGTCATCTAAATTTACGGATATAAATAAAAGTATAATGTTAGAAAGGAAATATAAAATAAAGATAAATCCCGAAGAAAAAAGGAAATAATTGGGCGAAACAACTACTACTACTACTACTACTACTACTACTACTACTGATACTAATACTACTACGACTACTACTACTACTAATAATACAACTAAGTGGTAGTAGTAGTAGTGGTAGTAGTGGTAGTAGTAGTCGTAGTAGTAGTAGTTAGAGCCTCAGAAATGTAGTATTTATAACACTCATGATCTCGGGTGCGTCATCAAATGTATAAATTAAGATACTACTATTACTACTAGCAATACTACTACTACTACTACTACTACTACTAATAATAATAATAATAATTATTATGGTTACTGCGTCTTGAAAAATTGAAGAACCCAAGAAACTTATGCTCTTATCTTTGAACGCCGTATATGAATTTTAAGTCAAATTTTATCTATGAACGTTAATTATTGTGTTCTGTATGTTTTCAATAATTCATAAGTATGATAATCAACATAATTATACTACTACTGCTACTGTTACATCATGACGGGCCCTGTATTTTGAAAACGGCTAAAGTAGCTAGTATGAATTATGAACTGGGTGAAAGAAATAGGATGAAGTGCAAATTAGGTGCATTGGTAATTTGGGACAAACAAAATGATTCATTCTGGGAATCATAACATACTGGATGTATGCTGGCCGAGATGAAACGCTCAGATCAAAAAGGTTAGACAAAAAACGATATTGAGTTCTGTTATGACATTCATTGAAGGGTCAAGAGGCTCTAACGTAACAGATCCCTGGTGAGAAATTAGCTTTCAGACAGTTCACCATGGAGACGCAAGATTGACGGACGTCCATAAACTGAGCTCTGCAAGGCGCAGAGTCCGGGTGAGATCGCCAGATATAGGCTAAGATGTAGGAGAATGTAGCCGATTGCATCCGTCACGTTCCACAAGCAGTATGAAGGAAGAAGAGAGTTTGAGTGAACGAACCGACGAATGGGAATCTCTCCGATTGAAGTGTGAAATAAACGAATGGAATCTCTCTCAAAAAGTTTTGTCTCTGTGCATGATTACAGAATTTTCCCAAATAAAACAGGTACACAACTACGATCACGAGCCAGCAACGGAGATGAGTGTGCGAGCAAACCCACGACCAACAGTGAGGCAGAAATCTGTAAGGTAACGTTTAATATTGATTTAAAACGTAAGAACAATTTGAAACCTATTAAAGACATTATAAGTTTAAAGACAGTTTAAAGGCTTTTAAGAACTATTGTTAAAAATGTTAATTCTACATATAAATGAACGTTAAATTTACTAAGAGGCCCGACCGACGTTTCTAACCTTCGCAGTGAGTTTCGTGTTGTCTCGATTTTTGGTGGTGCTGAGAAATGTTGACTCCGGGTGCGAATTACGGGTTATAAAAATATATAGACTAAAAGAACTGTAAAGTAACCGTTAAAAATAATTATTTAGTAAAAGAAAAACTATAATGTCACACTACTACTATTAATAATAATAATAATAATAATAATAATAATAATAATAATAATAATAATAATAATAATAATAGTAGTAGTAGTAGTAAGAGCTTCAGAAATATTGCGCTAGACGTACTATTAATAGTATTAATCGTGATATCCAGTGTCTCACCGAATGTAAAAATTAAGATACTACTATTACTACTACTACTACTACTACTATTAATAATAATACTGAGAGAATGGCGGTTCAGATGGTTTGCATATGTGTCTCGAGGGCGGACGACGACACCGTCGCGAACTCACTTTTACATTAGATGTCGCCGGGAAGCGACCGAGAGGAAAGCCGATGATCAAACAGACATACACCTTGCACAAATATATCTGTAAAACCGGCCTTCACCCGGAGCAATGCCTGTGATTGTTCCAAGGAGAGAAAAAATTCATTTTTTGAGGGTTTGGTATGAGTCGACCGACTATTTTACACTAGTATCTCGTCCTACTAACGAGAATTCTCACTATTATTCCAAATGGGCCGATAAAAAAATTCAAATATTTAAGTAAAGTAAACGAAACAAGGTCAACAATAGTCAGGGGCGAACAGCAGGCTCCCTTTTCCTTAGCTACTTCACCGATATATTAGGAAGGCCGCCGCTCTTTCACAAGATTACTCTACTTACTTTCCATCTTATAATTCTGAATGTTTAGCAAGGTGGTATTGAGTATCATTTTTAATCTTTGGTATGACTCGACCGAGGATTGAACCTCGGTCTCCCGTCACCTTAGCGAACACTCTAATCATTATGCCAAATGGGCCGGTATTTATTTACCTCCTCTCCAGGAGGTTAGTCACAAGGCAGTTTTGATCTTACTCCCACAAGATGTGACCCAAGGTCGGGTCAGGAAAGTGGGGTTTGAAAAGCCAGCGCCCGAGAAAGTGAGCACTCTGACCATTAAAAATTGTCTGAGCAGCTCCGTCGGCATTCCCCGGTAGGGGCGCCTCAGGCAGTAAGCAATAAACTTACTCCTCCCCAAAGAGGGGAGGCGAAGCCTGGTAGGGTGGACCTTCTAGAACTGCACAGGACCGATCCATAGACCGGCGTAAATCAAGCCCCGAAGGCCAAGACAATACCAGTTAATGGGGTGTAGTATCCATCGGGACAGATACTACACTTTGAAATGGGCTGGTACTAACAGAAGTAGTAATCGTATATAATTACGCCCTATGTCACATTAGACATTTCAAAGGTTCTTCATGACAACTTTGGTACATTTATGGTAACTATTTATGGAGCGTGTAAGTACAAAATATACATTATTATAAAGATTTTCAGCTGACGTGAGACAGCCCCGACAAATAAAATCGCATACAAACAAAGACACACCCACGCACCCACATCTATTGGCGTCCACATTTAAATACAGCAAAACAAAATAAATTATTTATATCTTAAACACCGAAATGTTAGTCTACGAGATAGCATCTATACCTTCATCGATGTTTTGGACGGAAATAAATCCGTACATCATAAATATTGGATATTGTCTTCTGTTTTTTTTATCTCAGGAATTGAGATACATTTTATATACTTTGAAAAAAGTAAATAAAAAAACAAAACGTTGTGAAGCGTCTACTTTTTTCAAGAACTTCTGTCCGGATAAATATTTATGTGACAATCGTCTATTTTTTCAACATGTTTTCAAGGCAACAGACGTCATCATAAATGAGTTCGTGTTTATCCGTTTTGCGTCTTTCTTGTGTCTGAATTTGAAATTGTGTAGAAATCGTCTGCCATTCGCATGAGGTGATTGGAGTTTTTAACACGTCTGAATAATTTGCAAGCATTCATGAAAGAATTATGATACCAGTATAAATATAATATTAACACATTATCAAACAACGAATAGGACTTTACCATATTACATTTTATTGTAAATATTCATAAAATAATGACTAATTTGTGACTACGTCATTTGCATGATAAAAGCAAAATATTAAATTTCTCTATGGCAGCTATTTTGGTTGAATTGCGTTGGTGTATCTGCCGCTTCCATTTTATCTTCTACACCTCCACACACACTTATATATATATATATATATATATATATATATATATATATATATATATATATATATATATATATATATATATATATACGGCGAAACAGTCTGTCTGTAGATAAATTTATATATATATATATATATATATATATATATATTGTTGAATATAAGAGACAACTCATGTCTAGACCTTCTTTTGGTAGTTTCTTTCAATAGTCCGAATCAGGATCTTAGTTTCGGAGGAAAATATACCACCATTTTATATATGGGAAAGAAAGTGTCTTTTCTTACCTATGTATAAAATGGTAGTATAAACCTATTCACCTATCGTAACTAATACGTTGCACATTTCTACTATTTTAATGAATTCTTACCTATATCCCTT
>OY744517.1:40490401-40562901 GCA_963556195.1 Sepiola atlantica
GATTCCGTTAATCTCTTATGATTAACGAACGCATGCAATTTTTCATTCTGGAAATTTTTATATCGCTTTTAATATAAACAATTTCATTTAATTTCATCAAATAGTTTTTTTGTTTTCTTGACGACTAAAAACATTCAACGGGAGCACTTCGTAAAGTCTGTCGCAGTTTCAAACCCTTTTAAAAAACAAAAACAAACAAACAAAACAACAACAATCTATATATTAATACGCTAAGGTGTACGTACGTGTGTCACGCTTCCGGCAAACGCTCTGCGCATGCGTGCCGCACCTAGATTATTAATAACATTTAATTAGCCTAATTTCTGCATCGTATTTTAATTATTTCCCTTTAGCGCAACGGTAAGCGACGTAGTTTTTTTGTCTTTGGCCCGACTGGTTTATAGTTCGATCCCAACCAGCCGCTAATATTTTTTCTTCTACATTTCGAGCGGAAGGGGAAGAAATAATACATTTTTTTTAATCACCCGGTCAAAAAGTACTTTTTTGTGTTGCTTAAAACTTAAAACTATTTTTTGTTTTTTATTTTGACGTTTTTAGGGCATGTCTATTATTTTTTGTTGTTGTTGTTTTTGAACGGACGTTAAGCAATGTTTTTTTTTTCAATGATAGTTTGAACTAAGTATTTATTTTTTATTTGCACCACTTCTTAAAGTGTTAAAACATTTATTTATTATTTTTGGATGGTAAGGAACCAGTATTTATTTTTTAAATGTTTTGAACGGACAATAAGCAATGTTTGTTTTGTTTTGTTTTTTTTTCTCAGTGAAACACCGAGAGCGTGGTCGAAAGAAAGAGAGAGTGTGTGTTCGTAAGAGATGGAGGGGGGGGATAGAGAAAGAGTGAAAACGCAATAAAAACAAATAAATAAATCGCAAAAAGTCTCTTACTAACAAATAGAAGGTGATTTGTTACATTAGGACCCGCGCTAACTTTGAGCCCGTCGTTAGGGTTAGGGTCAGTGAGGGGTTAGGGTTAGCTATAAAGTTCAGGGTCATTGGGGGTTAGGGTTAAAATTAGGGTCAGGGCCAAAGTTAGCCCAGGTCCCAATGTAACAAACTACCAAATAGAGACGTAAAAAATAAGACAATGACAATGATATTGTATAGTTAACATCTGAGAAGTTAAGTTTCTTATTTTGTGTCACGATCTGACACTCTCATTTAATAAGATTTAGTATTTACTTTTGCCCCTGACAACGGGGGAGGGGAGTCGCGACCGATAGTGATTGCTGAAGAGACAGCTTTTACCCCGACAACCGAGTAATATAATAAATATATATACTTCCATCCCGTCACGCAAAATTTTGGTGAGTAAGATATGTGCATATTTCTAGCCACCGGATAATTTTATTAACAGTAAATTATACAAATTGATGTAGAAAACACTGTGGAATTCCTTTTTTTTTTCAGTGAAACACAGAGAGCGCGTACGAAAGAAAGAGAAAGTTTGTGTTCGTAAGAGAGAGATAGAGGGAGGAGATAAAGAAAGAGAGAGAGAGAGAGAATAAACGTAATTGAAAAGTGAAAACGCAATAAAAACAAATAAATAAATCGCAAAAAGTAAAAAAAAAAATATTTAACAAAAACGAAAGTGAGGAAAGTCGTGATTCAAAGCAAAATAAAAAAGAAAATCTAATCGAAAAAAAAAGTAACAAGTATAATTTCGTTTACTATCGGAAGCCTACCAGTTTTTACGGTATATCAACCCTTTTTAGTAGAGTGTCCATCGTACACGCGTTATTGGAATGCAAATTATTAATTTTTTAAAAATATTTCACTCTTATCCGGGGGGGTGCTCATAATAAAACAAGCGTAACTTACTAACAAATAGATGGTGCTTCGTTAGATTAGGACCCGCGCTAACTTTGACCCCGTCGTTAGGGTTAGGGTCAGTGAGGGGTTAGGGTTAGCTATAAAGTTCAGGGTCATTGGGGGTTAGGGTTAAAGTTAGGGTCAGGGTCAAAGTTAGCCCGGGTCCCCATGTAACAAAGTACCAAATAGAGACGTAAAAATAAGACAAGGGCAATGATATTGTATGGTTAACATCTGAGAAATTAATTTTTTTTATTTCAAATATTTATTTAGTTATATTGTCAAATTCGTCAAACAAAAATGGCGTTCGCTTATTTTAGGTGAGGTGGTCGCTAATTTCAGACTTTATAAAAGGCTAAATTGCCCGATTACAGTAGAGGATCTCTTTACATTATCGGCTAACCCAAGATGTAGGGGAGGGCGCCACTCTTTTCCCAGGACTGCTTCATTGTCCTTGATCCTGACCTTATAATACTGAGAGTTTTAGCAATGTTTGTTTTAGTCTTTGCTATGACTCAACCGAGGATAGAACTCTGGTATCCCGTTTCATTAGCGGAAACGCTTACCAAATGGGCCGGTTTCAGGCTTACGGTATTTATTTATTTATTTATTTATTTATTTTATTTTTTAATATTTAAAATTTCTTCTTCTTCTTCTTCTTCTTCTTCTTCTTCTTCTTCTTCTTATTATTATTATTATTATTATTATTATTATTATTATTATTATATTAATACGATAGAGTGTGTGTTATTTATTTTGTGTGTCACGATCTGACACTCCTATTTAAGAAGATTTAGTGAAGAGACAGCTTTTGGCCCGGCAACCGAGTAATATAAATTAATATATATACTTCCATTCCGTCACGCAAAATTTTTGTGAGTAAAATATGTGCATATTTCTAGCCACCGGATAATATTATTAACAGTAAATTATACAGATTGATGTAGAAAACACTGTGGAATTTCCACAGGGTCCCGCTAGTATTATATAAATTCGTTTACATTCACAAAACAGTTGGGTTAAATAATATATATCAGTGGTTCTCAATCAGGGGTAATCCTACCCTTGGGAGAATTTCACAGGAATTGGCACCACATATTAGCAGACACTAACTGGATCCAAGACCACCAAAAAAAACAGTGAGATCGCCCTCTGCTACTGAAAAGTCATGTTAGATTTTTTAGCGTTCATACTAAATGCTAGTATGTTAGTATTAGTTATCATTGTTAGTATTAGTTATCATTGTTAGTATTAGTTATTAATGTTAGTATTAGCTATTATTGTTAGTATTAGCTATTATTGTTAGTATGGATGCAGATTTTGAGTCAGAAGTTTTTTGAAAGAGGGGAAATGTCATCATGATACATGCTAAAAATACGGGCTAAAAATGGTTGAGCACCACTGATGTAGGTCGGTTGCGATGGACATACATCTAACCAACATCACATTAACATGTGCGTGCCCCAGGGGCTGATACTTAAACCTATATTTATCCCAATTTTTTAAACGACCTATCCGATGCAATCGTGTCTGAGATGGGTGTATTTGCTGATGACACCACCATGATGACATATCGGTTGGTCATTGAATAATTAATAAAACCAAATTGTTATAAAAATATAATTAATTGTGGTACGGTGTAGTGAACAGGAGATTGTCAAAGGTAATGATAAAGGGGGTGATTAGCACCACAGATTAGCAGGCACAAATTGGATCAAGGGCAACAAAAAATGCAATGTGTATTGTCCATCGTTAGTGAAAGGTTATTTATTTAATATTTCGAGAAAAGAAACTTCCCTTTGTCAAAATTAATAAACACCAGTGGAAAATTCCGTCCGTGCAGAAAATCTGCCAAAATATTTTTCCTCTAGTGTTTATTATTTTTGACAAAGGGAAGTTTCTTTTCCCGAAATATTAAATAAATGATTTTTATAATCATCTGGACATCACACAAACAGCTAACACGACACTTGCTGCTATGTAAGATTTTAAGAAAAATAAATAGTCAGTAACAATTCGTATTCGATTTATTATTTTTGTTCCTTCCAGCTTACATCTTACCCGGAATTTGCATTGCACACAGCCTTTTAAAAACATACTATATATATATATGGATAAAGCCGAGTTAAAATCTCACTGTGTATTCATTTATATTGTAATAACATATGAAGAAGCATGAATATCCTAGATAGATAAAAAAATAGCAACTTGCATTCAATAAATTGTTTACACTACGTATTGTGTTTCGGCCTTTTATAACCTGAACAGAGCTGATAATCAAACAATTGAAGCCAGGAAGTCGTTGACGATTTAAATTCAGCAACGCTGGATGGCATCACAGAACAGAATCGCATTACGTTAAGCATCTTAAAATCGTGCCACTGGTTTCATATGTGATGTTGTTAATTTTAGGTTGTTGTGTTTTTATGTAAATAGCTCTCAGTTTAAAAAATGTTTTAATTGGTTAATGTATAATATTAGTGTTATTAACTAGAATTTGTCTAAATTTATTAAATGGAACAATGCGAAAAACGTCCCATGCGCGTTTCTCCACCGTCTTTTTAAAATTCTCTAGTTTTTCAAGCTTCTTTGTTCATTTGCTTTTGACACCTGAGCATGATTCGACGAATAATTGAAAACGTTCGTGAAACCTGTGAAACCTATGGAACATTTATTAATTTTTATTTTATTTTAATACAAAAAAGACCATTAGAAAAATTGAATAAATAAAAATGGTATAATTAATTTTTGTTGTAGACTTTTTACTCCTACCTATCATGTTGGTCTTTTCAAGACTAAGGTTAGCTCCTTATATCAAGTGATTTTATTTCTTTGTCTGGAGCGATTTCCATAAAAAAAATTACAATACAAACGCTCAGGGCAACACGGCTACCGTCAATTTAAATGAAGATACACTTACTTCGGGGGTGGCAGGATGAAGCGTTGGTGATGCCCACAGTGTTCAACGCTCGTGCTAGACTGGCTTTGTCGCGAATATATAGTGAATTTAATAATATACAGTACTACTAGCTTCATTGCGAGATCCAACACGATTTGTTGTTGTTGATCACTCTGCACCGCTTGCTGTGAATACTTGATATTTACAAAGTTAAATTCCTCCTGAATTCTGAGCTGATTTCTGGTTGCCAACCGGTAACTCTCCTGACTTGCGAATCAGTGGCGATTTGTGGTCGGAGTTCGCGCCCGTCGACCGTCGGGAATTAGCCCCCTGCACTGAAGATTGCGTAAGCATGATACATCGATGTCTGTAGGTAATAAATAATTAATATTTATTTGTAAATATTATATATATATATATATATATTTATATATATAGATGAGAATTAGAAGGCTATCACAATACAAGAAATATATGTTGGCGTTGAGAAGTAAGACAAAAACAAGTGATTTTAATATATATATTAAAAATAAAAAAATTTGCAATCATTTTTTCCTATATAGCAAATCTTACTTGATTAGGCAAGACTTTAACACTGTTATGCAATGTGTGTGACCGTGTTCCATAATGTAGTTCGAGGAAGACCTCTGATTATTATATATATATATATATATATATATATATATATGTTGCTCCCCGTATGCAGGCATTACATTGGTGAATGGGAAGAATTTTCCCACTTTGTATTTAGGTAAAGTGATTTTAGCATATAAATACTTTAATTCGTTCGAAGTATCGTAAATAAAAACGATAATCTTTTATGGTATTTAATACCAAATCTAGAAATTTTCCCAAAATGATTCATCCTTTGAATTCTTAATACTAGAAAATATTTAATAGATTCCATTTCGAATACTAATGGTGTATACAACCACAAACTAGCAATGAAGAGTCAAGGATGATGGAATTACCGAGGAGGTAGAGCAACAACCAGACCTCAACTGAAACGGTGCAAAGAGCACTGGAACCACAGATTTGTGGAGGAGCCGGATGAACTAGCAGGTATGGACCTCCCTCGCCGGCAGTGGACAAATGCTCAACCGCCTCAGGACCATGAAAGGATGAGGACTCAGGGACTCGACTGTCTTCGACTGTGGTCACCCTGAAAAGACAGTCGACCACATCATCGAATAGTTCTAGAAGGTGCACCCTCCCAGGCTTTGCCTCCCCTCTTTGGGGAGGAGTAAGTTTATTGCTTACTGGCTGAGGTGTCCCTACCGGTGAATGCCGACGGGGCTGCCCAGGCAATTTTTAAACAGCCAGAATGCTCAAATTCTCGAGCGCTGGTTCCTTCCCACTTTCTCGACCTTGTGTCACATCTTACCTTGTGGGAGGAAGATAAATAGAACCAACCATCCAACAGAGCTGGTGATCTGACAACGGGATGCCAAAGCAAACGAAAGGATAAGGGTGGTATGTAGCTACTGAAGAAAAACGATGGTCGTCAATGAGAAATTAGAGGTAAACGGCTGTTGCGATGAAGTACAAGTACTTGCAGCGGTTATCGAAAGAGAAGGAGAGTGCTGGAAATCTGGGGAGATTGTTGTAACTCGCGATCCAAGTGACACTACGTGTCAGTGATAAAAATATGTGAATACAGAGATTTATTATTCTCGGTTATGTAAGAAGAAAGTCTTAAGAGATATGTCACAGTTTATAAAACTTTCAAGGAAATCCAAGTAGAATAGTTATACGGGCGTTTATGTCTAATATAAAGAGTAAGGCTACCAACATCTGTGAAAAGTTTTTTTCAACATTCATTTATTATTTTGTTATTTTATCATTTTATAATTTTATAATTTTATATAACGCATTTCAAGCGGTGGTCTGCTCTCATCAGATATGTAAATCCATTTACATATCCAAAATGGATTTACATATCTGACGAGAGCAGACCACCGCTTGAAACGCGTTATATAAAATTATAAAATGATAAAATAACAAAATAATAAGTAAATGTTGAAAAAAACTTTTTACAAATGTTGGTACCCTTACTCCTTTACATATATACTTTCTCTCTCTTCTTCACTAATACTGCACTACTCTCTTATATATATATATATATATATATATATATATATATATATATATATATATATATATATATATATATATATACACACAGAGAAATTGAAAAAGAAAAAAAAAACATTATTTATGAATTCATCAATGTTTCGTCTTTATTACAGGACTTCCTCAGGACGATTGTCTAATAAAAACAACACACAAGTACCAAATGTTTGGAACAAATAGGTGGTGGCGGGCGTAAGCTAAAATGGGCCGCTTATGAAAAATAAATTATGAGATACAAATAAATGCTGATAGTTGGAAATTGAGTTGACAGTAGCGAGTGTGAGGAGAAATGCTGGCGGTTGGAGTTATAGAATCATTAGGTAGGGGGAGTGAGCTAGTTTTAGGTAAGCCAAGAGAGGTTGTTTATGATAAGATCAGTTATGGGCTCATCGAGATGGTGGGAGACATTACAATAACTAAGTAAGGAGTGAGGGCGAACATGGGTATACATATATATATATATATATATATATATATATATATTATTTTAAATTCAAAACGTTGATTTTCACATGTGTATATTTAATTGTTACGCCCCAAGTCAGACTATCGCCCCTTTCACCATCGGTGCCTACGTTAGTTTAACACCATGACCCAGACAAAAGCTTTTCTTTCAAGGCCGAATTAATAAACATATCTCAACCAGCACATCCCACCCACCTCCTAAACACTCTATAGAGTGATGCTGCTTATCGCGCAGTTTTGTCCTGCCGGTCCTACTCCAGATGAAGCGCCTAATTTCCGTGACTGTTCGGCGGCAACAATCGGGCAGTTCGCGGAAGCGCCCGAAAGCTGCCGAGACGAAAACGAGGCTGAAGCAGAGCTGACCACTCAGGTTGCTGCCAATCATCTACGCTCAGCACAACAAAACAAGCAGTAGGAAGACCTTTCGAACCGGCCGCAAACGTATCCGTAACCCTGACCCTCGACGAGAAAATATATGAAAGTGGCCCCCCCTCCAAAAAAAAATATACAAAAAAAAAGAACTTCCCTAAATATCCTAAGAAAAATAACATATTTCTTTATTTTATGTAAAAAAAAAACAAAAAAAGTTGCCTAAATATCGTAAAAGAAATATCATTTACTTGTTTGATTTATGTAAAAAAAAGGACGAACAAAAATTTAAATGGTTTATTTGGTTCACGAAAAAATAAAAAAATAAAAAAAATATTTATAGTTCTTCAGCATTTTTTTTTTCATTTTTTTCAATTATATGTATTTTTTTCTTTTGTATTCTTCGTCTTATATTGTCGTCTGCCACTCTTCTATTTTACGACTTTCAGTTTTGCTTCAGCCTCGTTGTCGTCTCAGGCGCTTCCGCAACCTGCCCGATCCTTGCCGCCGAGCAGTCACAGAAATTAGGCGCTTCATCGGGAGTAGTCCCGTCCTGCCTTTTCACCTTTAAAAAAATTTATTTCAATTATAAACCAGCTGAAACTCGCCGCTTTCAGGCAAATTGTTCAATTCGATTTTTTTTTCTTCATCCTGAGGAATTCTTATAATAAAGACGAAACGTTGATGAACACATAAATAATATACTTTTTGGCGTTCCTTTTAAATTTCGTGTATATATATATATATATATATATATATATATATATATATATATATATATATATATACCCTATCGTTTACATATAAATAAACGCCATGCATATTTGTGCGATTGCAAAAGTCTTGTTCAGTATTAGATGTCACAAAATGTAAACAATGATATAAGTAAATAAGTTTATCTCAAATCCGCAGGTTTGTGAAATGTTGCACCTGGAAGAGTCATATGAGTTTGATAGTCGGCGATTTGACGTTTTTGCTGCGACATTTTTCATGGAATTTTGGAATTTAGATGACATTTCACAGCACAGACAAGAACATTCTTGAATACTTTGCGATTTAGTCTGCATTAACACATACACGCGCGAGCACACGCACACAGACACACATACACACACCCACATATATATATATATATATATATATATATTCACGCAGGAAATGATTAGACAAGCTAAATCCTACTGATTTTTTGAGTGAAGGAAACACGACCGCCTCTGTATAATTTACTTGCCATAAATACTGATACTTGTATATATATTATATATATATATATATATATATATATATTAATAATGGAGTTTATGTATCTGTCTGTATGTCTGAAACTGAAACTCCATCAGAGTAGTATGACTATTCATTAAGTCCGCCAGCTTCATTATATTCTATTAAAAAAACCGACGTAAACACTATGCGCATTTCACAATTTACATAATCAATTGGTTTTGAACTTCAAATAAATTAGTATTCGCAAATATACACTCATGATTGTTCTCTTCAGATTTCAACATGTATTTACGCTATTTTGCTCGCTAATAATCTTACTTATAAATTATAATTATTTTTTTTTATTATTTATTTATAAAATGAGTTACGTAGTTATTTCCTCTACGTCCAACTGATAGAACAGCGTACCTCCCTCTGAACGGGGGCGTTCTTCTACGTACAACTGATTAAACAGCGTACCCCCTCTGAACGGGCGCGTTAATGCTTTACTGATTTATTATATTAAAACTTCTGAGTTTGTTTGTTTTCTTAATCTTATTAGCCATTATATTGTTTAATTAAAATAATAATTGATTTAAAAATTACTATTTAAAAAAACACACACATTATAATGAATTTAGTTTTTTTTGTCAACAAAATAAACAACACATTGTACTGGAAAACTACATAACTGATTTTAGAATAATGTTCGCTGTAATTCGTTTTTTTTTTTTAATTGTTGATTTTAATTTACGTACACCTTTTTCCGCTTTGAAAGACATAAAATATTATTTATTATATTCTGACGTGGATTTGGCGCAAAACGATTGAGTGTAAAGAAAAGCGAGCAGACGATAACTTGGGAGGGGGACACCTTTTACTGGGCAAGAAAATAACAGTTTTTAGAATCGTATTCATTGTATTTTTTTATTGTTAATTTTATTTTAGGTACACTTTTCGTTTTTCTCTTTGTAAAACTAAAACTATTATTATTAATTATTTTGTAAATTCTTACGTGGATTTGGCGCAAAACGATTGGGTGGAAAGAAGCAGACGATAACAATGCAAACCTTTTTTTTTTTTGATTAATGTTGTTATTTATCATGTGCAATATTATATTTAAATTCATTGTAGTGGTAAAAGGATCTACCCAAATTACATACTAGCGTCATTTCTGACGCGGCAGCCTAGCATATCTTTGCTAGTATATATACAGACAGATGAAAGAAGAGGGATAAACATGTACGAATGACACATTTATTTCAACTTCGATTGTTCAATGCAATACATGTTTATCCCTCTTCTTTCATCTATCTGTATAATTGCTCTATCTCGTATATTGAGCTTAAACCATTTCACTATAGGTTCTATCTGCTAAAAGTATACTTTTAGTTTCATATTATATATATATATATATATATATATATATATATATATATATATATATATATATAACTTCTTTGTAATATAGCAGGAAAAATCCGAGCAGAGTACTCGATTAATTGGGAATTAAAATTAAAAATAAAAAATTAAGAGCGTAATATTTATTTATTTTAGTACAGAAAAATTAGTACAACATTTGTACCGTCGGTTTCAAGCACAAAAGGACTTAGCCATGACAACAGAAGCTGAAGAGAGCCGGATGGCTAAGTCATTCTGTATCAAAATAAATATATATATATATATATATATATATATATATATATATATATACATATATATATATATACACATATATATATATATACATATATATATATATATATATATATATATATATATTTATAATTTATTTTGATACTGTATATTACATATTTCAACAATGTAGCGCGGTTTCATCCAAAAGGGCAGATTTAGACATCTTTACTAAATCTCCGTGCCCAGTGGAATCATCGGCAAGCTGAAACGATTTTAGTCACGCCCGACAGGGAATGGCGTGACTACACGCTCTCTTATATGATCGAGCACTTTATTTGATTTCTTTTCATATACAACATTACACTATGTATATATATATATATATATATATATATATATATATATATATATATATATATATATATATATATATAAGTAAAATATATTTATGGCAATTAAGCTACACAGACGCTCCCGCATTTCATCCACGGGGAAAATGCGGGAGCCTCTGTGTAGCTTAATTGCCATAAATATATTGTCATAACTTACTACCTAGCTTTACTTACGTATCGAGCACTGTTGAAGTAAATACTGAAAATTGATACATACAAAATTATATCACCTTATAAAATTTCATGTGGATACATGAAATAGTAATATATATGTATATATATGTATATATATATATATATAAGTATCAAAATATATATATGGCAAGTAAGCTACACAGAGACGGTCGTGTTATGGTCACTCAAAATTAGTAGGATTTAGCTTGTCTAATCATTTTCTTTCGCGAATCTATCATAGACGTTTCTGTGTAGCTTAGTTGCCATAAATATATTTTTATACTCCTACTTTTTAGCTGTACTTACGTATTAAGCACTGTTAAAGTAAATACTAAAAATATATACACAATATATTATATCACCTAATAATATTATTTGTGTATATACACGAAAAGAAAAAATATCGCTTTATCTCCCTCTCTCTCTATATATATATCCGAGATTTCTTTTGTTTCTGTTGTAAAGGTCATGATTGGCATATATACGAAACTAACATAAAGGGAAGTAATCAGGTATTGACTATATACGAAAGTACGTATATAAGACGGGCAGTCATATCTGGACGTGAGCGAAGAGTAAACGTCTCTACTTCCTACCGGATCCCTGTTAAACGCAAACCACTCGGCGTATTCTTAATTTAGTATGTCCTATGTAATTTAGGATATAACAGTGGCGGACGAGGATATTTTTTTTTCTCTTAACAGAGATAAATTACCGTACTATTCAAGGATTTTTTTTTAAAGAAAATTTGCAAGGACGGCAAGAAAAAAAAAGTCGACACGTGCGAATTTTGCTACCTAAAGTAGTAAAAAGTACGGATTTCTTCGGTAAGAACTAACGGGAAAGTAAAAAAAAAAATTGTACTCGAAACAATTTTAAGGTAAAGTGAACTTTATCTGTATGTTGACGAAAAAATATTTGGGAAGCACAAGCTGAATTCGAAACCTGCACCGTGAGATTACGAATTTCGAAAGAAAAAAGTACGCTTACGATTTTTTTTCTTTAAACAATTCAGAAATTATTGTTATATTTTTTTTTTCTCTCTCCCAAATGCAGCCGTATTTTTGTGAAAAATAATTGTTCATTGCTTTGTCTAAAGTAATTGAAACTATTTGTTGTGCGAATTTTGGAAACGTTTTATTGTCTGAAATTATTTTGTGAAAAAGTTTTACCTGGTAAAAGACTGTTGCTAAATAGTATACACTTCGTGAAACATTTATTTTTGCAAAAATTATGTTGCTAATTTACGAAAACGCATATTGACGAACTTTTTGTGAAATTATTGTTGTAAACTTTGGAAAGATATTTTGTAGTGTAATTAAGCTAAAATGGAGCAATTGGCTGAGTTGACGAAGGCGTTAACTCTAAGTATACAGCAGCAACAACAATAACAGCTACAGCAACAGCAACAACAGCAACAACAACAGCTACAACAACAGCTACTGCAGCAGCAAGAATGGACAAAAAAAACTTTAAAGGCACAACAAGAGCAAACAAAAATACTTCAACGCCAAATGTTAACGCAACAAAAGAATTTTGAAAAATTAATTCAAACGTCGACAGATAGGAAGAAAACTAATTTTTCTGCAGAGGGTATTTCAAATTCTTTGTCAGAATTTCACTACTCTCCCGATACTGGCGTTACATTTCCAGCATACTATAGAAGGTACGAAACAGTTTTTACAAAAAGATGTTCGGACTGGACCGACGAAGAAAAAGTTACGCTTTTACTACAAAAACTGGGGACGGACGAAAACACCAAGTATGCTAATTTAATTTTACCCAAAAAACCGGAGGAAGTGAATTTTGAAGAGACAATTAATACCTTATCTAGAATATGTGATAAAAGAGACAGCCTTTTTCATTCTAGATATAAATGTTTAAATTTACAGAAGTCGGAATCCGAAGACTATTTAGAATATGCATGTACTGTAAATTGCTTATGTGAATCATTTAAATTAAATGAAATTTCGGCAGATTTATTTTAATGTTTAATCTTTGTACAAGGACTCACAGCTCCAAGGGACAAAGATGTCAGATCCCGGATCCTGACAATTATGGAGTCGGACCCGAATGTAACTTTACAAAAAGTAACCGAGGAGTGTCAACGTCTCATTAATATCAAAAGAGACAACACCCGCATTGAAGAAAAAAGCGTTTACAAGATACAACATGTAAAAAGGCAAAGGACCTCTAGAACATACAAGACCCAGGAACAAAAGACTCCCAGAATGTACAAGGACCAAAGTTGTGAATGCTGCGGAAGTACAAGACATACCAAAAAGATCGGCTGGTTCAGAATAGGATATGTTACGAATGTGGATGCAAAGGCCACAAGGGAACATATTGTAATCAGAAGAAAAAACGAAGGACCGACAAAGTTAATACGCTTCGCACAAGGAAAGAGAAAAGCTGCGAAAGGCGTAAATATGTCGATGTAAAGATAAATGGACATCCTGTAACATTACTCCTGGATAGTGGGGCGGACATTAGCATCATAGATGAATATATCTGGAGAAGGATCGGTCGACCTGAACTAAGAGAAACCAGCAAGATGGCGAAGAGTGTGTGCGGCAAAAGGTTGGAATTCAAAGGAGAACTGAGGTGCAATGTGTCATTTGGTGGTCAAACACACAAGTCCAAAGTGTACGTAGTACCAGGAAGGAACACAAGTCTATTTGGAGTGGATTGGATTGTCCTGTTCAACTTATGGGAACGACCGATTAATTCTTTTTGTAATAGGTTGACCACAGAGAAATCAAACCAAATAGAAGGCTTCATGGACGATTTAAATGCAGAATTCCCAAAAGTTTTTGCCGAAAAACTTGGATACTGTGTGAAAACAGAAGCAAAATTTGAGGTGAAGAAAAATGCCACCCCAGTGTTCAAACCTAAAAGAAATGCACATTTTTCATCGATGGATGCAATAGAGAAGGAGTTGGAGAGACTTCAACAATTAGACGTCATTGAAAAGGTTGACCACACGGATTGGGCAAGTCCGACGGTATATGTGAAGAAAAAGAATAACAAAATAAGAGTCTGCGCTGACTTTTCGACGGGCCTTAATAATTGTTTGCAGGACCACAATTACCCCCTTCCGTCGGCAGAAGATCTATTCTCAAAACCAAACGGAGGAAAATTTTTTTCCAAAATAGACCTCTCGGATGCATACTTGCAAATCAAAGTCAATGACGAATGTTCAAAGTACCTGTCCATTAACACACATAAGGGTATTTTTAAACTAAAAAGACTTCCGTTCGGATTAAAGGTCGCCCCTGCTCTGTTTCAACAGGTTATGGATACGATGCTCGCAGGATTGGAATTTTCAATGGCATACCTTGACGATATCCTGATAAAGAGCAGAAATTTGCATGAACACAAGAAGCACGTCAGAGAGGTATTTAAGAGAATAGAGGAGTTTGGTTTCAGATTGAGCCCGGAGAAATGCGATTTCTTTATAGAAAGGATCAGATACCTTGGTCAAATAATCGACAAAGAGGGACGAAGACCAGATCCACAACGGGCCGAAGCAATTGAAAAGATGCCTGCTCCAGACTCAGTACCGAAGCTACACTCATTTTTGGGATTGGTTCAATATTACGCGATATACATACCTAATGTGCATAATTTGAGAGCTCCTCTTAACGAGTTACTAAAAAAGGGTAGTAAATGGAGTTGGAATAAGGAATGTGAATCTGCCTTCCAAAAAATTAAGAAATGTCTACTATCAGACTTGGCATTAACGCATTTTGATCCAGACAAGGAGTTAGTACTAGCAACGGACGCTCATGCATCAATAACTTTGGTTGCAGCTGAGAAAAACTATAGCCAGATTGAAAAGGAGGCTCTGTCGATAATATTTGGAGTCAAAAAGTATAATCGATTTCTCCATGGACGGACCTTTACATTGCAAACAGACCATAAACCCTTGATTACGATATTTGGATCAAAGAAAGGAATTCCTAAGCATACCGCAAATCGACTACAGCGATGGGTTGTAACTCTCTTAAACTATCAGTTTAAGATGGAGCATGTGTCATCGAAAAAGTTAGAACACGCAGATGCACTATCAAGGTTGATTCAAAAAAGAAACGAAAGTTTCGAAGAGACAGTAATTGCTGCTCTTAAAGATGAAAGCGAATGTACAAGTTCAATGTGTAATATGATACGTGAACTTCCAATAACCCTTGACGAGATTAAAAGAGAAGCTGAAAAAGACATTTTCATAAAGAAAATGAAAACTCAATTAGAACTGAGAGAAAAAAGTAACAAAGTAGGACAAACTACATTTTTTTCAATTTGTGAAGGTGTACTTATGTATGCTGATAGAATCGTAATTCCACAGGCATTACGAAGGAAAATATTAATGGAATTCCATACAGGTCATCCTGGCATTTCAAGAATGAAATCCTTAATTATAGGATACGTATATTGGCCTGGTATGGACAAAGAAGTAGAAAACTGTGTCAAAGCATGCAAAGGATGTTAGTTAGCAGCCCGAGATCCGCCAGTAAAAACGACCCCATGGCCGAAAACGGACCTACCCTGGTCACGTCTACATATTGATTATGCCGGACCTCTAAATGGTTTTTTCTACTTAATTGTAGTAGATTCTTTCTCTAAATGGCCAGAGATATTTAAAACCAGACATCCAACTGCAAGGAACACTGTAAAGGCACTTAACGAAATCTTTAGCCGTTTTGGTGTACCAAAAACCATAGTAAGTGACAATGGTATAGCATTTACAGGTCACGAATTTAAAGAATTCTGCAAATCGCTGAATATTCAACATATCACGACACCTGTTTACCATCCTAGGTCGAATGGGTTGGCAGAAAAATTTGTGGACACATTTAAACGGGTAATAAAGAAAAACCTGAATATGGACACAAATGAGCAAACTATACAAACATGTCTAGCAATCTACAGGGTAACCACGAACCCAAATAATAATGTTAATTCATCCCCTGCTAGAAAAATTAGATCTATCTTCGATAGACTTATACCTGAGAAGAAGAAAAGTTCTAAAGGAGAAAACTTGAAAGTAAAGTGCTATTCCTCAGAGGACAAAGTGTATTTTTAAAATTTTCAGAATGGAAAAAATCATTGGGTGGACGGTTTCATTATGAAAAGAATTGGGAACATGGTTTATACCATTCAAGGCCCAAGTTTTGTCTATAAAAGACACATAAATCAAATCCGCCCCAGAATTTCGCAAAATACAGAAGAAATTCCAATGGAAACATTATGTGATACATTTGATATACCAAAGCCAGTATGTATACCTGAAACCATGAATGTATCCCCTGAACATACCATACGGGGTGGACAGAATTTCTTACCGCAGGTAACGCAGACCAGAAGGAAGAGCACCAGAAAAAGGAAAAGCATCAGGCGTTTAAGCCCTGATCCTAAAAGGAAACGGTACTAAAGCTTAAATCGGGAAGATTTCAGCTTCAGGGGAAGCTGTTGTAAAGGTCGTGATTGGCATAAATACGAAACTAACATAAAGGGAAGTAATCAGGTATTGACTATATACGAAAGTACGTATATAAGACGGGCAGTGATATCTGGACGTGAGCGAAGAGTAAACGTCTCTACTTCCTACCGGATCCCTGTTAAACGCAAACCACTCGGCGTATTCTTAATTTAGTATGTCCTATGTAATTTAGGATATAACAGTTTCGATAGCCGAAAAATGAACTCACGAGACCCAGAAACTAGCTCGCCGTGTCGAGAGAACGATTACCTAGAAAGGAGTTAGAGGAGTAATTTAAATGATAAATATAAAGTCGTTACCTGAGAACTATTTCCTACCTATTAAAGTTTTAAAAATATGTCATCAAATCTAAACATACAAACTGCTTCGACTCGGGACGGAAAAACATAATTAATATTTTACAAGCATGCTATAAAAACTCAACAATTTTTATCCATATGTACACGTGTTTCAGAAAATCTTCATTATAACTATTACATCGGAGTAAAACTTGACAAATGCCTTATCTTCATGTAGATTTAAAAAGTTAAAATTCAGATAATTTCCAGTGGAAAATATTCGCAATCAGTTCAAGAACAAAACAAAGTCCAGATGGATGGCTTCATACAACGTTTTTCTTTCAAAAATGATGACAAACATAACAAGTGAAATTAATAGGAATTCCAAAAGCATATCAGGATGGGATCTATTTATAGAGCATCGTCTAGCTTCAAATCAGCTTCTAATCGATTAATTTCAATAGACCAATAATCTATCGTTAAAATAATTATGTATGTCAGAAGACAAATAAATAGCATTTTATATTTCTGATTATTTATCGATCTCTGATGTTTTCAATAAACAGTTTCGCATTAATTCCAGACATGATTAAACACATGTATTTAGTACTCTATACTTAAGGGATATACTCAATTCCCTTCGTTTGGAACAGTATAACAAAATGGCGGTTTATAATGTTTCATGTACCTAGTTTTAAGTACAGTTATTAAATAATATTTCATCACGAAATTTGCAACAACTTTTAGATAAGTAAAATAAAATGTCCAAACATATGAATCGGAAGATGTGGACCATTTTATTGGTCTCTGCGTTCGCCAGATTTGACTCCATTAGATTTTTTATGGGCATATGTGAAAACAATGGTGTATGCTACCAAACCTAGTTCATTAGAAGATTTGAAAGCTAAAACAACTAATGTGATTTCAGCCATTACTGTAATTTAGTTGGCAAATGTGTTCGTATATCTTATTGTATTGCTAATGAGAGTGGAAATGTGGAAACCTAAATAACATTTGAATAAAACCTTAAAAAATATAGATTCCCTTTTTTCCTAATCGTTTTTACAGATTATTTCTACTGCAAATAATATATATATATATATATATATATATATATGTATATATGTATATATGTATGTATGTATGTATGTATGTATGTATGTATGTATGTATGTATGTATGTATGTATGTATATATATATATATATGTATGTATGTATATATATATATAGGTGATAAAATCGTACATATTTCTAGACAGGACGTCTTGGTAAAACGCTGGACTATAGACATCCATATCGATGGTTAGATCCTTGTCTAAGTTAGCCATGCTGATGTCGGCTGTGAGCCCAACACACGTATCCATATATTACTATTATGTACGTATTAAAGTAATATATATATATATATATATATATATATATATATATATATATATATATATATATATGGCTACCATATCGCAGAATGGTTCTTGCGTGTAGTGTTTAGATAGCATTTTATTATTATTATTATTATTATTATTATGATTATTATTATTATTATTATTATTATTACCATTGTTATAAAGAATTTTATTTGATATGCAAATTACCATATAGCACGGTAGTCTTAAGGGTAGTATATTATTATTATTTTGATTATTATTATTATTATTATTTATTTATATATAGTAACATTTTAAGCTGAATTATTTCGACACTTGATTGGCGAAATGGTAGTTTGATCTGTACCATTGGAGAGCCATGCATATAACTGCCCCGTTTTTAAATCTCCGAAACAGTTACATGGTAAACAGCTGATGATCCCCGTGATAATATTAGATGCTTACGTTAAGGTCTCCTGTTTTTGTTTCACTGTTAGATACCTAATCCCCCTTTTTATTTTATTTACTTACTATTATATATTTTATTTATTTATGAATTTTCCAACGAATGTTAAGTCTGCACTATTTTTGATTTAGTTAGTTTCTGTGGGAATTTAAACTGCATTTTCCTTTTTTTTGTCTTTTTGTTTAAAATAACTCAAAGCTTCTTTAGAATATATATATATATATATATATATATTGTATATATATATATATAGTTGGATGCTTGAATAAAACCGCAAGGTTGAAATAAATTATTGCATCGACAATCATGTAATTTCGTGTTATTATATTTTACGTTATTATTGCTCTGTTTACCACATTGAGCTCTCTTACCCGGATTTCTTCCTGGAATTATTCCATTATAACACTATTTACTGGCTCCACAACGTGTTGAGCTCTCACAGGAATTCTTGTATCGGAATTACTTCAGTTTTGAACTGAGGATGGAGAAGTTTACACCGTCATATTCGCTGAAGAATATTCCTTTTCCCAGCCTACATAGCTTCACGTTCTCTCTTATGGACAGA
Source organism: Sepiola atlantica (assembly GCA_963556195.1). Classification (NCBI taxonomy): domain Eukaryota; kingdom Metazoa; phylum Mollusca; class Cephalopoda; order Sepiida; family Sepiolidae; genus Sepiola; species Sepiola atlantica. The sequence continues at coordinate 40,509,681 of OY744517.1, forward strand.
ATAACGGACTTTACCAACAGACTAAGATGGAAAGCGTATTTCTTTTTAAAGAATGAGGATTCTGATTACAAGGAAACCTTTACTTTCAGGTCACAGAATACCTGTAAACCCATTGAGGCTTTGAGGTCTTTCGAGACTGATCTTTTCGACCTAGTCAAAAGAATTAAGTTAAAAAATACTCAAACCAATTTCAGTCCACTCTGAAGAAAGACATCGCAGAGATCAAGAAGTCGAACAAAGTTTGGGTGAAGGCTGATAAGTCAGCGAATATTTACAAGATGTGCCCATCCGAGTATAAAAAAACTATTCTGGAAAAAATCTGTAATAATTACAGAAAAGATACCCACGACACTGAAAGGATAATTAATGAGGAAACCTAGGACTTTGCGTCCAGGCTGGACATCGAGGATAGAGTGGGGAGAATCGATAACAAAGACGCATACATACTCATCAAGGACCACAAGAAAAATTTCCACATTAAAAAACAAGCTAGACTGATCAACTCTACGAAATCGGAACTCGGCCATGTATCTAGGGAGTTCCTCAAGAATATCATCAAAGTAACTCTGGAGGCTACCAAATTCAACCTTTGGAAGGATTCTTCGGATACTATCAAATGGTTTACATCAATTGAAAATAAGAGGAATGCCTCCTTTATACAATTCGATATTATGGAATTTTACCCCTCGATTTCCAAGGAGTTACTTACGAACAGCATTAACTATGCTAGGAATTTCGTGGATATATCCGATGAACAGGTAAGAATAATTATGGCATGTCGCAGATCCATCCTTACAAACAACCACGAAACATGGATTAAATTAAACAACAACAGCTTCGATGTTCCGATGGGTGCCTTTGACTCAGCACAGATTGCCGATCTGGTGGGCATATTTATAATGTACACACTCAGCAGAATTGTAGAACCTAATTTAGTTGGTTTATACAGGGATGATGGACTAATTATCATCCCTAATAGTGACGGCCCCATGGTATCCAAAATACATAAAAAAATAATAAGAGCCTTCAAATACCTAGGATTTAAAATAGACATAACCCCAAATTGTAAAGAAGTTAACTATCTAGACATTACACTAGACTTAAAAAGGGGACTTACAAACCCTTCAACAAAGATAATCACACACCATCATATATCAATATTAGATCTAATCACCCGAACTGCATAATCAAACAAGTACCTAAAACGATTAATAAACTTTCGGCTAACAAGGAAATTTTTGAAACAAACAAACATTTATACAATAGAGCGCTAGAAAAAAGTGGATATAGCGATAAACTCAAATATATCAAGAAAGAAAATAAAAATAAATCCAGGAATAGAGGCCGTAAAATAACATGGTTCAATCCCCCATACTGCCAACTATCTAACATCAACATCGGGAAAGTATTCTTGAACCTAGTAGATAAGCATTTTAGCATGAATAATCCACTCAGAAAGATATTTAATAGAAAAACCATAAAAATTAGTTACTCTTGTACCAAAAACATGGATAAAATAATCAGCACCCATAATCGTAAATTACTAAACAATTCTAGTAAAAATAAGGTTACAGTAGATAAATGTAATTGCCAAGTTAAAGAGAACTGCCCACTGGACGGTAACTGTAAAGTTGAGTGTGTGGTGTATAAGGCCACTATTCATCCGGAAGATAATAACAGGGACAATAAAGTCTACATCGGCATCTCCGCGGGTAACTGGAAACAACGCTTTTATGACCACAAACACTCTTTTAACAACCCAGATCTCAAGAACAAAACAGAATTAGCGAAACAATGGTGGCTTCTGAAAAATGAGAACCGGTCCCCGGTGGTTTCGTGGTCAATACTATGCTTTTCGGATATCCCAAATGGATTTAGGCAGAGATGCAATTTATGTTTAGAGGAGAAAATAAGAATCCTAAAATACAACCGCAATAATCTTTTAAACAAACGCGATGAATTGATGGCGAAATGCAGACATAAATGCAAATTTAAAATTACCAATATCTAACAATCTGATAGACCTCTAGACTTGTAACGGTTAGATACTAAATAGATCAATTACGGTAAACCCCCATAAATATTTACATTAATATCTGTTATGAACATGTAATTACTGATCTGGTGACATTGGTTATAATTGTTTTTCGGATGTATGCATATACGAGTGTACCTTGAGATTTTCGTGTATTCAGAGTACTTATTTGAAATAAGATAGCCTTATATTTTCAGAGTACTTATTTGAAATAAGATAGCCTTATATTTGCTATGTATGCATGCGCGTGCGGATGCGCGTGTATGCGGGCATTAGTGTATATGTATGTATGATAAGAATAGGAACGTATATATAAGTACATTTGTTTTTGTATGTATATATATGCGTACATGCATGCATGTATTTGTGCATGTGCTAGCATGTATGTGTGTGTGTGTATGTGTGTGTGTGTATGTATGTACTGCATATTTGCCTTATCAATGTATGCGTATATTTAATTAAACTCTTACCCCGGTTATTAAAACTTTCCAGGCCGTATGTATTATTTTACTTATGGGTATGTATGTGCAATTTAAAACTTTCCAGGCCGTATATGTTATTTTGTATATATGTATGTGTATATAGGTATATATGTGTATACATGGGTGCAGGTGTATGTGTGCATGTATGGGCATGTGCGAGTATATGAGTATAGGTATGTGTGTACGTACGCGTATGACTGAGTATGTATATGGGTATGTATACGGGTGTGCATTTGTGTATGTATATGTATACATACATATATATGTATCTCTATTTTGCACATCTGAGGCTATGTGTGCATGTGCGTATATGGGTGTGTATATGTATATGTGTGTATGTGTGTGTATGTGCATATGTTTGTGTGTGTATATGTGTAGGTATGCATTCACTTAGTAGGGATGTTCTTTAATGAATACTTAAAGACGAATCACATTTATCTTCGATGTTTTAAAAAAATTTTAATTCAAGGTAGTAGGTATGGGGGTATATATGTATGTATGTGTGTGTACGTATGTGGGTATGTGTATATATATATATGTATATGTGTGTATGTGTGTATATATATATGTGTGTGTAGATGTAAGTATATATGTATGTGTGTGTATATGTATGTATACATGTATGTGTGTGTAGAGATAGATGTGTATATATGTGGGGATGTATGCAGATGTTATTTACTTAAAATAAGATAGCGAATTAAATTAAGTGTATAATATTATCACTAGACAATATTAGATTAAAATTAATTATAGGCTTCCATAGATTATAAACTAATGTAAGATGAATTTGTTAAAATCAGAGTATTTTTAATTTTCAAAGTAATTCTGACGCGCGTATCTAGAGAAATAGGGCACGTGAAGTGTCAATCGGCTGATGACACGAGTCGCTCGTTTCGTTTGCCGGGTGAAAAATATCGGTGGCCTTGGTAAAGCTGAATTTCAGGCTTGCCAAAAATTGTGTGTGTGTGATGTTAAGAATAGGTATATGTGTGCGTATGTATGGAGGCGTATGTCACCAGTTCGGATATGTAGAAAGAATATGTGCGCTTAACTCAGACGTTATTATTTAATAAAAATAAACAAAAAAAACCATAAGATTCCCTTAGATTAATTTAGTTAAATATAAGATGTTAATTCCTACTCGCTCTGTGTTGGGTGTTCTGACTGGCTGCTACCACTACTCCCTCTGATTGTATTTGAAGTGCCGAGGATAACTCAATTTTCTATCAGTATCAAAAATGTAATTGTTAAGTTGGATGCTTGAATAAAACCGCAAGGTTGAAATAAATTATTGCATCGACAATCATGTAATTTCGTGTTATTATATTTTACGTTATTATTGCTCTGTTTACCACATTGAGCTCTCTTACCCGGATTTCTTCCTGGAATTATTCCATTATAACACTATATATATATATATATATATATATATATATATATATATATATATATATATATATATATATATATATATATACATATATACATATTTATATATATATATATATATATATATATATTGATGTTTTACTAAGAATAGTGTATACTCAGTAAAGTCCGGAGCAAGGCCAATAAAAACAAGCTCGATGAGACCCGATTATAGAGTACAGAGCATTTGTATGTATATTTGGAGCATTTATATGTATATTTGGAGAGTTTACCAAGATATTTCATTCAAGAAAAGATTCATCACAACAAACAAGTTTTTTTTCCTGGATAATGCATTTATTTTCTAAAGTCATTGTTCCCTACTCTGGTAGCGAAACACGTGTAGGGAACAATGACCTTAGAAAATAAATACATAATAAAGAAAAACACATTTTGTTGTTGTAAAGAATCTTTTCTTGAATGAAATGTCTTGGTAAAGGAATACACATACAAAAAGACCATTAAACCATGGCTTTTCAAAGATAACGCTCTTATCGTAAGAAGGTCCGAACAATATATATCAAATGTTTGTTTAAAAAAACAATAAACTGCTAAAAGGTAATCAAAACTACACATTACAGTGTATGTTGGGGTACCCGGGTTTCAGCGACCAGGGCACCCCAACTGACAGTGTAATGTATAGTTTTTACATAAAATAATTTATATATATATATGAACAATTTATATATATATATATATATATATATATATATATATATATATATATATATATATATATATATAGGTATAAACAGCTAACGGAAAATCATAAGCGCACAAGTTATAAAAAAAGTATATTAATAGTGAATAAAGAACTGAGAATGAAAAAAATGTTAACAAAATTCAACTTACAATTTCGTGCCGAATTTATTGGACACTTTTAGGAGCAAAGTAAAGTAAATCCCAATTTCAGTTTTTTTTTGCGGGGGGGGGGGTATAGTATGTAGGAAAGTTTTGTGTACCATTATATATATATATATATATATATATATATATATATATGCGTTTAAGGGTCAATATCTCAAAAACAACAATAACAAAAACAAAAATAACAACATCTATGTTGTTTATTCAAACTTTCTATTAACGAGATTTCGTAGCCCATTGTTAAGAGCGTCGAAACTCAGTCATGGTGGTTGAAATTAAGCATCAACCAGCCACGCTGCTGAGCATAAAACACGGCGAAACACATGCCCGCGGATAATTATATTCTATAGATATAGACGTTCCTTATATGGGGGCACTAAACTGGTGAAAGGGAATAATGTTTCTTTGCTTAACATTTAGGTATGTTTTTCCATAAAAATATATTTGAATAGTCAATATCGAAAACAAAAGAACAGCAGCAAAATGTCAAAATGTATGCAGTATAGCATGGCCCATTCGTAAGGGTTCAAGTACTCGGCCCCTGAGGTCACAATTTCAAATCTTTCTGAAATAAGTCACGCTGATGAGCCCTAACCCTAACCCTAAAATTGCTAATATCGTAGAATCAGCCATGAATGTATTACAGAGAGGAAACAGATATTTGAGCTCAATCGGGCATTTTCCATGGAAATAACGATAGAGTTATTAGGGGCTAGAAACGTCTCTTCCTTTAGAAATGGGAAACGTATGGAAACGGAGACATCATGTAACCTTTTTTCAAGTACTTTACTCTCAGCATGAACCCCCGTTTAAAGAAACATTAACCTTTCCGAACGGAAAAAAAATCTGGGTGGTCAAAACTCTGAGCCAGATTTATTTCCCCACTAACTGGGTGGTACCTCTTCTCTTGGTTAAACATCTCTTCTTCTGTTATTCGCACGCATTGCAACTCTGAAACCCACATTACGGAGTCAATTTTGTATTCTGTCTAGCTACCGACGAGTGCCCTTTGCGACGTCTATTGCTTTCCACTCGAACGGTGTGTCGCTGTTGTTTGTCTCGTCCAAAACAATTCATAACAAGTACACAATGAAAGACCTACTTCAATTGTCTAATTATTACTTACATTCGTATAATCGATAAGTACTGCTTTTAAATGGTCCATCCTGTGTTACTGATGCTACCGCTGGCTATCGCATTGACATGTGCTTCATTTATTTTTAGTGTTTCATTTTAGAGTTCTGAGACTAGGAGTCGAACCTTTTTTGAATTAAAGTATGAACATTATGTAAAAGTGCGTCTTCGTTCGTTCACGGCACAGGCCGTGATCGTCCGCTCGTTGTGCTCGTTGTGCTCGTCAGAAGTCAGTGCTCGATTCTGACACAGGTCACCGTGTCAATTGTGTTGTCTCAGTTAGTGGCGCAACAGAAAGATTCTCTCCGCTACGAAAACAAAGATATCTTCAAACCGAACACAATCTATTAGCTGAGGGATTAAGGCTCCATCTTGCCTCGAGAAGCACATAAACCCAAACTGACTATGAGACGCTTAGAGAATAAACTGACCTCCCTTTACCCTCTGATTGAATATATATAGGGTGGGCCAAAATAAGGGTCCTATCTTTAAATTTGAATAACTTGAATTTGAATAACTTCCACAAAATAAAAATTAAACTCACCAAACTTTATGTGTGTGTAGACTGACCCTTCCGAGATTTTTTGAAATAAACAAAACAAATTTTAGCCGAAAAACACTTCTTAAAACTTACAAAAACTAAAGTATTGTTTTTTACACTGTTTTGAGTTTTTTAAGCAAAAATAATGTTTTCTAAATGAGGGTACGTTCCTTAGGGCTAATACGGCTCATGCTTGCTTCGGAAGGGGTCCTTTACTTATTCTAAAAAAAAAAAAAAAATCAATAAATAAAAAAGTTATGAATTTTTAAAAATAGGACCCTTATTTTTGCCAACCCTGTATATATATATATATATATATATATATATATATATATATATATATATATATATATATATATATATATATATATATATATGAGAGAGAGAGAGAGAGAGAGAGAGAGAGAGAGATGTTCGGGTCTTTACAACAGTTTGAATCACCTACTAGACACCATCCTCGAGTGTCTTCGGTTTCTCTGTACAAGGGTTTGTCAGGATAACCTGACACGGGGTTACTTCTTCAACAAGTAAAACCTGATCAAATATTCAAAATAACATAGTATTCGAAGCCCAAATAAGATTCCATATTAATTAAAATATGAATATTATGTAAAAGTCAGAGTGTCAATTGTGTGATCTCAGTCAGTGCCGCAACAGAAAGATTCTCTCCGCAACTAAAACAAATCTATCTTCAAACCGAACACAATCTATGATCTGAGGGATTAAGGACCCATCTGGTCTCGAAGCACATAAAGCCAAACTGACTATGAGATGCTTAGAGAACAAATTGACCTCCCTTTTACCCTCTGATTGAATATATATATTCAACCCTCATCCTTATTTTTGACTTTTTTCAACCCTCATCCTCGAGTATCTGTTAGCCTTGATAGCCGGTGGCACATTAATACACCAAAAAGCAGAACGTGTTGGCAACGTTAGAGATGCGCGGTTTACTAGTCTGAGGAAACGTTGATTGTAATGTTATAGTTAAGGCGTTACAACAGCATATATATACCTGGAAAAAAATAACGTGTTTGTAACGTTTAAAGAATAAAAAAGAATAAACCTTATTTATTCAAATCAAAGATTCAATATTTCATTCGAAAACAAACTTTTATTCACAGACAATTATTTCTGCCCATTCTGAGAATATATATTTTTAGGATATACTAAATATTTCGAATAATATTGAAGAGGTATTATCTGTGTATAATTTCTAACATTAATTCTGAACAATTAAAATGCACCCGACATTCATTTAATTTATACGTATTTTCTTTTTCACACACATTTAAGGGAAAACTTACTTAACTCTGTTTATTTTTCTATATAAAAGTGTTAGGCGTATTATGTTTATCATATCTATCGATAAAAACACACGTAACAGTGTGATGAAAAGAGAACTCTTCTATCTCCTTCTATGCTTCGGAAGTGAATTACTTCCCTTGATCACTCTTTCATTTTTAGTCAGCCATTGTTTCTCGTAGAGACTAGATCCATGCGTAGATCTTTGTCGAATAAAGCTTCTTCAAGCAAACGCAGTCTTCTTAAACTCATTTTATTATATCCTTTTTGCCTAACTCATTATAATGTATTCGACAAAGATCTAAGATGGAAAAACACCTCAAACCTGAACGATTGGACTTAGACCCGTCAAAACAGGACGCTGACGACACGTGGCGACACCGGAAGAGGTCTTTCAACATTTGTCTTGGCGCTGTCAACGGCTCTCAACTAACGGACGAGTTAAAACTGAATTTGTTAATCAACCTCGTGTCTCCGTCAATTTTTAAACACATATCGGACATCGGTGATTATCATTCGGCTATGAACGTCCTGGAAGAAGTTTTCGTCCAACCCCAAAACAGCATTTTCTGCCGGCATTTATTGGCAACTCGTCGGCAACAGGGCAACGAAAGCGTGGACCTATATTTACAGTCTCTAAAAATACTCTCTAAGGACTGTGATTTCCAGACCGTGAATAAAAATTGCATCGAGTCGTAGAAATTAGGAACATTGGAATATCATTGTCATAATTATTATGTAAATGATATTCCAATGTTCCTAATTTCTACGACTCGATGCATTTTTTATTCATTTCATTATACTTATTCTTATTAGCTGCGACTATTACACTCTTACAGTGATTTCTTGATACTATGAATTTTGTGTATTTATATCTGACTTATGGTTGTTTAAACGGCAGAATTATTGTTGCCTAAGCACAATAACAGCTGCACAGATCAGGGGGAACCATTGGGAAGAGTAGGGGTTACTATGAAATTTCTGCGTCAGGACAGAGGCTTCTATGTTTGCTTTGATTCATTCAGTTACCTCCCTTGTGCACCGTTCAACAAAAAGAGACAAGACTTTACTACAAGGTGCATGTCTGATAGATTTCTAATTAGCACTTTGGTAATATCTCATAGTTAGAGTACCAGCGGTTCTGTTTTGGGTCGGAGGTTTATCAACTACTATTAGAAGGTGATCAAGGGAGGTGACGGTAGTTAAGTGGCTATCGACACGGACTGAAGACCTGGGTGTTCCAAGTTCGAATCCAGTCACTTTCACTTAGGGATGTTGGCAACCTTCTCGAGCTCCTTCGCATGAGTACCCGATGTCTTTCTAGAAAGATTTCTCACTAGAAAAAAAGCTGGGAAACTAATGCCAACAACAGAATCAGCTGATTCACACGAAAGAAGAAGAAGAAGAAGAAGAAGAAGAAGAAGAAGAAGGTGATCAACATTCCCGAGTGGGCTATAACCATCTCTCACACACTCCTTTTAAGAAAAAGTCAGGAAGTGAGGCTTTCTGGTCATCACGATCTGAGAGGCGGGTTGGGAAAATGACAGTTTGTGAGACGAAATTTGCAATTGAGATACTATGCGTGCTGTTACCAACTGGGTCTATGTAGTTCGAGAAATCAAGCATGTTTCTGTGGTGGACATTAAAGTCACCCAAATTTGGGTTTTCGGATCCGAGGATAGGGATGCATGCGTCTATACTATCATATACATGGTCGAGTAAGGTACAGTTCTGGGTCGTGGACGAGAACAGTAGCAGTAACATAATAAACTACCGTTGCAAGGTTAGTCTTAAGAACATATAGGCCGGATTTTGAGATTCTAGACTAAGTTCTTTAGTCAAGAGGAAGGTGTTTACAGAGTGTCATTACGTAGTTCAGATATCATCGAGTAAGTATGCAAAGTTTATTATAGGCATACATCAAGAATAATGGATACAAAATAACTCTAAAATGAATTAACAATGTAAATAATATGAAATCTTTAGTACGTATGCAACAAAAAGGTTTTGAACGCCATTTAAATATTTCATATTTGTTACAAATGTAGTGATTTCATTGGCTAATGAATAGAGATAATTAGCCAATGAAAATAACCGGCGAATAACTGGAAAATATGTTACTAAAAAAAGCTAATTCCCATCGAATATGGTAGATAATCAATGAAATCAATAGAATGTAAACACTTCGTTTTGAAGAAAGCTGATGGAAAACTTTCGTAAATAACTGGCTATTAAGAATCAAGTAGAGATTTTTAAGATGCGATACTATATTGCTCTAATTTTCGGATTCCAACTGACTGTTCTTTATATATATATATATATATATATATATATATATATATATATATATATATATATATATATATATATGACACAATAATGGTCAACTCTGATGATAGAATTTTATTCCGAAATTAATAAGATTAAAGTAAAAAAAAATTAATTAATCTTGCATTGATAATGGCTTATATTTTCAATTTATAATAAATACCCAGCAATGCTTTAAAACTGAACGACCCATTCTATTAACTACAAGCACGCCAATGCTTTTCTTCGTTCGACAACCAGAATTTGATTTCATAACCGCCAATTACATCACGTGGACACATCACACCAAGGACATTTATCAAAGAAACAGAAAAAAAGTTTGTTTATTCTTGTTTTTGATGAAAAAAATATGATACAATACGGGTCAACTCTGATGATAGAATTTTATTCCGAAATTAATAAGATTAAAGTAAAAAAATTAATTAATTAATCTTGCATTTATAATGGCTTATATTTTCAATTTATAATGAATACCCAGCAATGCTTAAAAACTGAACGACCCATTTTATTATATATATATATATATATATATATATATATATATATATATATATATATATATATATATATATAGATTTTGATTCTTAGCGGTCCCAACCACGTGACTTTCCAAATTTAAATTTTAAATTTCTTTTCTTTTTTCTCCATTTTATTCTTTCCAAATATTATCTAAGGTTAAGATAAGATTTTAACTCTGCCTGATGAGGTCTCAGTTTATATAAGCTGTTGATCGATAACATCGACATGCCAGTGTTGCAGATTTTTTACATGTCTGTGTAAATAAAATAATCATATGTATATATGTATATATATATATATATATATATATATATATATATATATATATATGGCTGTGTATATATAACACAAAAACACGTACATTATGTGTAAATATTTACTTTTGAAATGGCGTAGGCATTGTTCAATTTTCACAGTAATATGACTCAACTAAACAGTTACTAAGTTTGTATATACGGCGTGCAAATCTGCGTAACGAGAAGATGGCTGTTGCTTTCGCGTTTAAATATGCTCACATATTAAACACCCACCCACACATACACGATTACACACAGAAGTTGAATGCCTGCTATATACTGTATTCGGGTGTCTAAGGTCTCTCTCTACAGGACAACTTTGCATGAAGACACTTCCTCCTACAAGTAAACTATGACCAAATAAGATCCCGGTATCGTTACCCGATACTGGCTCATAAGCGGAATGGTGCACTTTCTCCAAGTAAGGGAACCTTAAGTAACAGCACTAAGCCGGATACTCCACCAGACTTGATGAATCTTGTCCTAGAATTCGGTAAGACTAATATACCACAAGAAAGATATACTATAACATAGTAAACTGATCAATTGGGGAGAAAAAATTAATGTTCTGAACTTCTTTACTAACTCAACGGTTGGCAGGTAAAGAGAACTTTAATGGAATATTCGAATATATATGTATCTTATATAGAGATCAAGTGTTAGTAACAGGAAAGGGCCCCTTGATTTCTGAGAACTTTGACTGAAGTAAAATGAAACAAATATATATATATATATATATATATATATATATATTTGTTTCATTTTACTTCAGTCAAATATATATATATATATATATATATATATATATATATATATATATATATATATATATTTATTCTGGTACAGAAAAATTAGTACAACATTCGTACCGTCGGTTTCAAGCACGGAATGTCTTACCCATCCGGCTCTCTTCAGCTTCTGTTGTCATCTGTTTTGGAAATGTGAGGTCACATGACACTCTCGTTGGGACGCGTTATTTGCACAGTGTGTTGTGTGTGTTTGTTTAAATTTAAATTTAGTGTAATAAGACCGTTGAGATTTAAAACACGAGGGAATTCAAGATTAAAGGGAATAAAAAATAAAAAATATAAAATATAAAAAATAAAAAATATAAAATGTATGAAAATATATATAAAAAAATATATATAAAAACATTTCAATACTAAGAATAAAAGAATAAAAAAGAGAGAGAGAATAAAAAAGAAAAAAAAAGAAGAATAAAAAAGAATAAAAAAATATTTAAAAAAATATAAAAAAATATAGAGAATAAAAAAAAGAGAGAGAAAGAAAGAATAAAAAAAGAAAGAATAAAAACATAATGAATAAAAATAAAAATAAATTAAAAATAAATTTAAAGATTAAAAAATAAAAAAATAAAAAAATAAAAAATAATAATAATAATAAAACAATAAAATTAAAAATTAAAAATTAAAAATTAAAAACTAAAAATATTTATAAAATGACTAAAAAGGAAAAAACAGACCTAACAATTAGCTCCATTACCGATAAATATCAATTAGCCAAGGCAGATACATATAAGTCTATTAATAATGATACTACTGAAATAGCTACTAGACTAGGTGTCGAATATAGAATTAATTATTTAGATAAGAGGAAGGCCTTTGTTACTTTAAAAGACCATAAAGAAAACTTCACAAATAAACCCTCATGCAGACTAATCAACCCAGCTAAAAGCGAACTAGGACTAGCAAGCAAATCCCTTGTTAAAAATATAGTTAATAAAATTAAGGAAAAAATAAACCTAAGTCTGTGGGGCAATACTAACTCAGTTCTAAATGGTTCCATAACATACAAGATAAACACAGATGCAAATTCACACAATTAGATATAGTAGACTTCTACCCATCCATTACAAAAGACACCCTAGATAAGGCCTTAACATTTGCACTTTCACACACAAACATCAGTCAACTAGAAAGGGACACAATACTGCAAGCAAGACAAACCCTTCTCTTCTTCGAGGGAAGGGTTTGGGTTAAAAAATCAAACCCAGAGGACCCATTTGATGTTGCAGTGCAGACATCTGTGACTTAGTCGGCTTGCTTATATTAGATACACTCCAAAATAAATTTCCAGACCATTTCTTTGGTCTCTATAGAGATGACGGACTTTGTCTGTCACGCAACCACAACGGAAACACATTAGATAGATTTAGAAAAGAATTAACAAACACCTTCCATAATCTCGGCTTCAAAATCACCATTAAAACAAATTTAGACCAAGTAAACTTCCTAGATACCACACTGAACCTTAAAAACAATACACACAAACCCTTCCACAAACCCAATGAAACACTCCAATACATACACAAGGGATCCTGCCCCCCCCCCACCATCTTTAAAAATTTAGTCAATAATATTAGCCAAAGAATTTCAAACCTTTCATCCAGTCCCGAAATTTTCAACCAAGCAGCACCATACTACAACAAAGCGCTCCGCGACAGCGGGTTCAGAGAAGAGATCTCATACACCCCCAACCGAGACCAACCACGGGGGACCCGCAATAGAAGGAGATCGGTGATCTGGTTTTCCCCACCCTATTCAACCAATACCAAAACAAAGGTAGGCCAACTTTTCCTCAAATTACTCGACAAACACTTCCCACCCACAAATGAATTACACAAACTTTTTAACAGAAATTCTGTTACGGTCAGCTATTCCACTGCCCCTTCAATAAGAAAAATTATCTCTGCAGAACCCAAAACAATTACAAACGCAGGCTGCTCATGCCAAGACAAAAACAACTGCCCCCTGGAGGGAAATTGCAAAATCGATTCAATCATATATGAAGCAACCGTCACAGACCAGAATACCAGTAATGCAGAAAAATATATTGGGATGACGAAGGGAAACTTCAAACAAAGGCTATACGCACACAGAAACTCCTTCAGATACAAAAAACAAGGCTAATACGGCACTCGCGACCCGAATATGGAAGCTTAAAGAAGAAAATACACCCTTCACCATCAAATGGAAAATAATTGAGAGAAAACCATCCTTCTCTCCAGCCATAAACAGATGTCCTCTATGTGACGCTGAAAAATACTAAATATCCGCGATGAAATATTTAGGGGGTGTATCCACAAGAGACAAGCATTACTTATAAACTGGTCTGACCGATTCACATAATGTCTAACTACCCCCCTCTACTAATATAAACACAATAAAAACGAACAAACACTTCATCAACCTATATCCACATAAATTCCAAGAGCAAAAACTTCGACCTTCACAAAAATACAAAAATATTTAATTTATTTATCAGTCACTAGATTACTCTACAAATCCATTTAAACAAACTATATCCACATAAATTCCAAGAGCAAAAACTTCGACTTTCACAAAAATACAAAAATGCAAAAATATTTAATTTATTTATCAGCCACTAGATTAATCTACAAATCCATTTTAACAAACTCAAACATTTCATATTTCCAACTAAGTTACCTCCCTTAGATCCGAATTTCTTCATTAAAATCACTCCAATCTGGGTAAAAGATTTTTAACACGAAAACGGTTTTTCCTTTTAGAACGCATACCTTCAAAAATATAACGGCTAATGATACAAATTCATAATTTGGCTCACGGGAATTTCAGAGAAACCCTTTCATTATTTTTGTTTTTAATTTTTAATTTTTAATTTTTAATTTTCCATTTTACAAAGAAGTTATATATATATATATATATATATATATATATATATATATATATATATATATATAGAGAGAGAGAGAGAGAGAGAGAGAGAGAGAGAGACAGCTATGAAAATATATTCATGGCAATTATGCTACGCAGAGGCTACCGCGTTTCATCCTCGGGGTAGAGATTTTCAGGCTAAAATGCTTGGAGTTATTTTAGCCGGGTTTTTTATATACACGGTTAGCTAGTTAATCAGTCAGATTCTTTGTTGTTCTCTCAGCCACTCGTTGGGCTTCCCCCGAACAAAGGTGTGGTTAGTGTTACTTCCTATATCCTGTTCTATTGTTCTGTTTTCTATAGATTTGCCTATATCCTGTTTCTTTGTTGTATCAATATAATGGGTGAATTTATTTTAACACGTGGTTCATTGTATTTCTATTTTAGGTTTTTATTTTTAAATTGTTAGGTTTTAGTTTAGTTTTTTTTACTTATTTGGTTATATATATAGTGTCATCCATAGAAAAGCTGTGTTGCTGCATCAGATCTCTTCAGTGCGGTTGGACAAGCAATAGTTTTAAGCTGAGATCGAAAGTCGGCCTCTTATAAGCATCTAGCCATCATTTGCTTGCAGCTCAAAATAAGCGAAATCACAGTGATAATGTTAAACATTGTCAAATGCGAAAATGTCCATTTGTTTACACAGAGCAGTGTGTTTTACCATAGTAGAAGATACGATTTCACTTACTAGAAACCTCAACCCAGAAGAGGAGCATTTTTAGTTATTCACAGACAGGTTGGTTCGCTGTATCACATCTCTTCAGTACGGTTAGACAAGCAACGGCCTCAAGCTGGTACCGAAATCAGACCGTCTAGTCGACAGTCAGCGCTTTTAAACAGGATGCCACCCATTTATGCCCCCTCATGTAAGCGTTAATAAAATTCACAATACGTTCTACAATCCAACTATATTTGCTACACATAAACGTCAGTTTCCCCCTCATTTTGTAACCAAGTCCAATCATGTCCAAGTTCAGTCATGTCCAAGTCCAGTCATGTCCAAGTCCAGTCATGTCCAAGTTCAGTCATGTCCAAGTCCAGTCATGTCCAAGTTCAGTCATGTCCAAGTCCAATCATGTCCAAGTTCAGTCATGTCCAAGTCCAGTCATGTCCCAGTCCAGTCATGTCCAAGTTCAGTCATGTCCAAGTCCAGTCATGTCCAAGTCCAGTCATGTCCAAGTTCAGTGTTTGTTCTATTGCCGTCCAGTAATGTGCGAGAAAACTTTAGGGATCGCCTCATCAGAAAATATGTAATACTGAATGGCCTTCACACGGACCGGGTCATAATTTACCTGATTTTTATCTCAAAGATAATGTCTGTCAAAACAATCCCCAGACAATTTCGTAACTGAAGGGAGGCATTACAGTCAAAAGGAAGAAGTGTGTCATTTTTATTGAAAATTTTTCCCTACGTTTCCAGATATGCTTATCATTGCATAGCGATCACACACACCCACACCCGCACACACACACACGCACACACGCACGCACGCACGCACGCACGCACGCACGCAGACATACATACACATATAACTTTGAGAAAGGAATAACTGAGAGTAATCCGACAAAATGGGAATTGGAAAACGAAAAACCAAGAGATAGTTTTTTATATATTCATCAACGTTTCGTCTTTATTGTAAGACTTTCTCAGGATGATAGTTTTAAGAAAAATGTCATGCAAGTACATCGAAGTTTGGGATTGACATGATGGAGAGATGAAGGAATGTAGTCGCCGTGGCTACTATGAGCGCCGGAGGAGAGACTCCAGACTGTGAGAAGTCAATGGTCGCTAAGTTACTACATACCCTCATCTCTCTACCATGTCAACCCCAAGCTTCGATGTACTTACATGACATTTTTCTTAAAATTATCATCCTGATGAAGTCTACAATAAAGACGAAACGTTGATGAATATATAAAAACTATTTCTTGGTTTTTCCTTTTTTAATTCATATATATAACTTTATATATCATGTTCATTTTATCTAGAAGTATTCATCCGACGTTAAGATGTATTGCTGGTCAGAAATAATTTCAAATATAGTCATCCTTACTGTTCTTGCCTTGAAAAAAAAACGTTTTTGAAAAAAAATAGCAAAATGAGGTCAAGTAATAACAAACTGTTAGCGCGGTGGTGCTTTCTTTATAAAACACAATTTAACGTTACATACAGCTGTAAAACGGGGAGCGAATTGGTTTATTTAAAATCTTAAAATATTTCTAAAAATAATTATATCATATGTTTAAACAATTATTAATACATACTTCATTGAGATATGCTTTGTTTCATTTTATTCTGGTTTTATGAAACTTAGAAAATGTATTTTTTAAATGAATTCCCTTTTTTACTTTCTAAAATATTTTAGTTGTTTTGTGGACTTAACCGATAATTGCCTTTGTGACCCCAGCTAGAATCGAAAGAAAAATTTCAATTGTGTCTTTAGATTCTGTGAAAAATGTAAACCTTATTAAAACTCATTTGAATGTTCTAACTGCTTACAGATCGATTTACATAATACACATGCACACACATTAACGTTTATATCGAAAAATTATATTGTTTTGAGATAAATAATGACTGGGAATTTGATCGCTATGAGGAGAAACTTTGGGTGGGCGACAAAATCAAAATTTTAAAGCTATTGTGACTTCATTCTTTTGGGGAATATACGAAGTAAACCGTCTTTCCGCAATTGTACTTCAGTTAAAATTCAAAGGAAAGAACCAGATAGAAAATCGACGCAATTTTATCTGAGATGACACGGAAAGTCATCGAGAACTTCGGTAAACGACACCGTCAAAGTTATGACAACAATTTGAAAGGAATGAGAACAACACCATATGTTGTGAAATTATATTATTGAATTAAATCAGTTTCTAACTGGATAGCTGTGTTCTATTTGATATCCATTCAATATCTGGGATATATTTATGTCTCACACTTCTTTTTCTTCTTTTTCTTCTTTTTCTACTTTTTCTTTGCGTATCGTTGCAGCATGGTGCTATACGACAGTTTATCACTTTTTACACAGTTCTTTGAATTATTGTTGTACTCTGCGAGATATTTAAAGATGCACTGGTCAGGCATTAGAGAGCAGACAAGGTAGTGTTTCATCGTATGATCCTCCTCTCTACGCTCGCAGATGGTTGGCTCGGTTTTGCAGGTCCATCTTGTAATAGCTACTGTTTACTGCCCCATTACCGTTCCCATGGAGTTGCGTTGTTCCCACTGAACCAAAGGTGCTTCTGAGTCAGGAGGGATGGCTTTAGTCGTGATGATTCTCATGTCAATATGAGTGGAGTGTTCTGTAGACTTCTGGTGAACAGCTCTAGTCAGGTCTCTTCCTGAGATATTGTTAGGGGCTCGACATGACTGAAGAAGCTTCTCTTTGACTTTGGTCGTTGGGCTTATATAGAGCTAGCAATATCTGAAAGAAAGTATCTCAAATGACCAAAGTTAGAAAAATGGTTCATATTCGCTGAATTCAAATCGGCAACGGTTTTCCTGGAACAATGCGAAAAATGTTCTCTACGTGTTTCTCCGCCGTCTTTTTACAAACTTCGCTTCTTCCTCTAGCTTTTTTGTTCGTTTTCTTTTGACACCTGAACATGATTTAGCGAAGAATCGAAAACGTTCGTGAAACCTGTGGAACATTTATTTATATTTTTGATTTTAACACAAAAAGATCATCAGAAAAATTGAAAAAATAAAAAGGGTATAATTAAACAGACGAATTCTGTAATTTTTAACAATGTTTGCATAAATATATATATATATATATATATATATATATATATATATATATATATATATATATATATATATATATATATATATTATATATATATATATATATAGTTTTATCCGGATGTTCACTAATTAAAGATATTAGTTGCCTCTTATATCTTTTGTTGTGTTAACCATATATATATATATATATATATATATATATATATATATATATATACATATATATATATATATATATATATATATATACATATATATATATATATATATACATATATATATATATATATATATATACATATATATATATATATATGTATGTGTGTGTGTGTGTGAATTTACTTGATATGTGTCACACAATAAAGCTCTCAAGAACTTAGCAACAGCTATAGTCTTAAAAAACAGCTCTTATTTCCGGCTTGTCATTTTAAATAGTTTGCTCGCGAAATATCATATTTTATGCCATGTTTATTAGTGGCGTTTAGTGCAGAGTAGAGTCCTTAAGTGATTTAAGTCTGTTTTTGATATGTTTTGATATAGATACTCCCAATGTGGACTTCACGTCAAAAATAGTGGCGTTCTAAGTGCGGTTATTAATTCTTTCCTTTTTTTGTTTTTAATTGTGTGTTATAATTATTGTCTAATAATCTCCTGGTTGAATTAACCGGGCTTGTTGACTATTCATTCTTGCAGATGATTCTAAAATGGAAGACCGTTGACTACCAGGGTACAATTTAATGGTATGTGGATACAGCAGGATCATGTTTACACACCGGGTCTTATTAGATCACCGAAGCTAAGCGGCGTTGGGCCTGGTCAGTACCAGATGGGTGACCATTTGGGAATATCAGACGCTGTATGTGGAAGGACTGCCAAACCTCCGTGCAAAATACTGTATAAATTGTCGCCATCTTCATTGGCCGGGAAATATATGCGACTGGGGACTGACTGCTGAGGAATGTAATATTCCCTAGAGAATTCCTCTTTATTTGGGAGCCGACTCTGCTCGCCCAGGATGAATGCCGTACCAGCTACAAAAACCAGCGTATATATATATATATATATATATATATATATATATATATATATATATATATATATATATATATATATATGAGAAAGGAAGGATGAGGGTAATCCGACGTAATGGGAAATGAAAGAGGAAAACCAAAAGATGTTTTTTTATGTATTCATCAACGTTTCGTCTTTATTTGTAAGACTTCCTCAGTATGATAATTTTAAGAAAAATGTCATGTAAGTACATAGAAATATTGGATTGACATGATGGGTTAATGAGAAGAAGTAGTAGCCACTACTGGGAACGCAGGACCAAGGTCCGGGCTGAGAGAAGTCGGTGGCATCCCTGCAGGACCAAGGTTCGGGCTGAAAGAATAAAGACGAAACTTTGATGAATACATAAAATAAACATCTTTTGGTTGTTCTTCTTTCATTTCGCATATATATATATATATATATATATATATATATATATATATATATATATATATATATATATAAAGATAGATGAAAGAACGGGGATAAACATATACGAATGACAAATTTATTTCAACTTCGATTGTTCAATGCAAGGTGTACTCGATCAAAATAAAAATATGTTTATAATTCTTTCCTTAAGCCAAGGCTTTTCAAAGATTGAAATCTTATCATCAGAAGAATAACATAGATAGATAAGTTGGCAGTGGAGAAACCAAAATGTTATTGCTTACTAGCAATAAACAGTAACCAAACAATCCCTTCCCCTCTCCCTTCCCAGCATCAGCTATAGCTCATCTAACTAACCCTATCACCCACTTTCCTTTACGTTTCATCTTCATACCTTCCCCCCCCTCTTCGTCACTTGGCCTCGTTTTCAACTAAAAGATTTTGTTCTTCTTAAATTTCCCACTGTCTGCGTTTAATGTACACAGTTCAACTTCAACTCCATTCTCGGTCCACGGAATTATTTTAAAATGGCCCGAATTCTCAAAATTACTTTCGAATAAATATCTCTCTATTGGATTTACTTAATTCTTGAACTTTTTCTGTGCTGCCTTCACGAAAACCCTTTTTTTCCATCTGTAAATCTCCTCTCACTGGACACCTTATCAACGGACATTTATCAACTGGACAGACCCATATCTTTTTACACGCATTTTCTCACTCTCCATTACTTAATATTTTTTCAAATTTTGAATTTTGCCTTCTCCACTATCAACTTATCTATCTATGTAATTCCTCTGATGATAAAATGTTAATCTTTGAAAAGCCTTGGCTTAAGGAAAAAATAATGAACATATTTTTTATTTTTACCGAGTACACCTTGTATTGAACAATGGAAGTTGAAATAAATTTGTCATTCGTACATGTTTATCCCTCTTCTCTTATCTATCTTTATAATTGCTCTATCTCGTATATTGAGCTTAAACCATTTCACTATAGGTTCTTTCTACTAAAAGTTTACTTTTAGTTTCATATTTATTCTAATTATAATATATATATATATATATATATATATATATATATATATATATATATGGAAATGATGAAGCTGAGTTAAAATCTCACTGTGTATTTATTTATATTGTAATAACATATGAAGAAGCATGAATATCCTAGATAGATAAAAATAGCAACTTGCATTCAATAAATTGTTTACAATACCTATTGTGTGTATGCCTTAAATAAACTGAAAATAGCTGATAATCAAACAATTGAAACCGAATGTTTACGACAGCTGATTTAAAGAAAACATAACTAAAAAATGTAACTAGGGCCACACACTGTCTAGCAAGCTCCAGCCCCTGTACCATCGCCGCAATGTTACATCCGTGTGCTTGTTTTATAAGTACTTCAATAGATTGTACTCCAACGAAAAAAAAAGAAAGAAAAGAAAAGAGAAAGAAAAAAAGAAAAGGAGAAAGAAAAAGAGAAAAACGATCGGAAGTAGAGTGTAATCTACTTCCGATCGTTTTTCTCTTTTTCTTTCTCCTTTTCTTTTTTCTTTCTCTTTTCTTTTCTTTCTTTTTTTTCTTCTTTTCTTCTTTTTCCTTTTCTTTTATTCTTCCTTTTCCCTTTCTTTTTCTTTATGCTATCCGACAATTCCCAAGTAATTTTAATACATTGCGACGATTCGTTTTTGATCCCATTGAAACTTTTGTAGTTGTTTTTGCCTTGGAATACGCTTAACTGAAAACAGGAAGAATATTGTTTTCCTTGAAATGGCCACTTTTATTTGATCCCTCTCCGAGGACAACAGACCTGAGTGGAATCGTCGTCGTTGGATTTTATGCAGATTCCTCTGGATTTACCAATATTTCTGAGCCCCACGTTTTCTTGGATTTCGTTATTGGTGATTCCCATGCCCGTTTGAACTTTTGAAGATTTTTTGATTTTTTTAATTTTTTTAATTTAAAAATTTTTTTTTAATTTTTGAAAAAAACTCTTTCAAATTTGGAACTTTGACAGTCCTAGCCTGTCAACTTATCAATCATAATTTTTCCTCTGATGATAAGATTTTAATCTTTGAAAAGCCTGGTTTAAGGAAAGAAAGAGAAGAAAAATAAATGTTTTTATTAACTAAACTGCTCCTTGTTTTGAACAACTGAAGATATCGATTTGCTTCCATTTGCAGGTCTTATTAATTTTCATTGACGTACCATATTTTTGCTCTATCCAGTATATTGAGCTTTCCTTATTTCAGAATAGGTCCAACTCTCTAAAAGTTTACCTTTTAGTTATAATTTACATATATATATATATATATATATATATATATATATATATATATATATATATATATATATATATCTTTCTTTCTTCTCCATCTAAATCTCCTTTCATTGGACACCTTATCAACGGGCAATTACCAACGGGACAAATCCCATATCTTTTTTACACGAACTTTTTTTTAACTCTCCATTTCTTAATATTTTTTCAAATGTTGAACTTTGGCTTTTCCAATGTAATTCCTCTGCTGATAAGATGTTGATCTTGGAAAAGACTTGGATTAAGGAAAGAATAATACACATAATTTTATTACCGAACATACCTTGCATTGAACAATCGAAGTTTGAAATATATCTGGACATTTGTACATGTTTATCACTCTTCTTTCATCTATCCTTATATATATATATATATATATATATATATATATATATATATATATATATATATATATATATATACATACAGAAAGAGGGTGAGGAAGTCAGAAAGAAGAGACACAGGTAGATAGATGACGTGAAAGAGACATTTCAGTTGCTGACTCCAAACGTGAAATTAAACAAATCGAAAATATCTCAAGTAGAGTGAAATAAAGGACAGATTTTTAGTCGTTTTAATTAGAACTCGTCTCGCTAGACGGAAATGTGTTTAAATCGACCCGAACCGCTTCATCACTTGACAATCCTTTTTAATCTTCTTTTAAAAACCCTTTCAGCCTGATCGATCACCACTTGAAGTGAGAGCTTTTGAAGGTTAATCAGTATCACAAATGGGCCGATTGATTGATTACATTAAGAAGATCGTTTTTTTTGTATTCCTGTCTTCAAATGGACGCACGCATACACACATAAACACGCGAATAGGAGCCCACTCGCACGAACAAACGTTTATACAATGGAGGAAGTATTGCGTGAGCTACTTTTACTGGTACCAACATTATTTCATTGAAAGATAACCTTTCGTCTAAATAATTCGATTTCTCCACTTTTTTTGCGACAACTAATAATTTTTTTTTATTAGATTCAACATGGTCGTTGTTATGCCCTTTCTTCTATTTTTTGTACCTAACACCCAGCAGTGATATCCAATATGGCCATACGTTTTCTGTAAGACGTTTTTCCGTGTGATAAAGAGAGTTTTCCCGTCAAAACCATCTATAATATAACACATGGGCTGTAACTTATTATCCTTATCCCCTGAAGATGGACACAGATAGGTCTGAAAGTACTTGGGAAACAAACCAAAACTATGGCAAATTCATCGGCCAATTCCCGATCGAAACAAACATTCTCATTCGGACTATTAAAAGGATCTACCAAAGTATATCAA
Source organism: Sepiola atlantica (assembly GCA_963556195.1). Taxonomy (NCBI): domain Eukaryota; kingdom Metazoa; phylum Mollusca; class Cephalopoda; order Sepiida; family Sepiolidae; genus Sepiola; species Sepiola atlantica. The sequence continues at coordinate 40,533,138 of OY744517.1, forward strand.
GATATCAATGTACGTATATATGTATATATATATATATATATATATATATATATATATATATATATATATATATATATATATATATATATATATATATGTATGTATATATACATATGTATGTATACATATACATATGTATGTATATATATATACATATATGTATATATATACATATGTATGAATATATATGTATATATATATGTATGTATATATGCATATATATATGCATATATATATGTATGTATGCATAAATATATGTATGTTTCTAGATATACATAGAGAGAGAGACATGTATATATATGTATATAAATATGTATGTATGTATATATATATATATATATATATAGAGATGTGTATATGTATATGTATGTCTATATACACACATGTATATACATATATATATATATCCATATATATATACAACATATAAATATATACATGTATATATATATATTTTGTATATATATATATATATATATATATATATATGTATGTATATATATGAATGTATATATATGGATATATATACATATATATATATATATGTATATCTATGTATATATATATATGAATGCATATATATATATATGTATATTACACGTCTTTAGAACACAATACCTGCTTCCCAGCTGACTTTATTTCTTAAATAGCGGTAAGATGTTTAATTAACATTATACCATTTTGTGATTCAATGAAAATTTCGAAACAAAAAGAAACATGGTGGTTTTCAAGTCCACTGTTATCAACTTCTTGTTGAGACGCCCATACAAATAATCAAATTCTTCCTAGCCCCAACCATCATATCCAACCCTTAAGTTGTTTTTCACAACGTCCACCTAAAATACCCGTTAACCCTCATCCTCGAGTGGCCTTTGCTCCTTGATAAAAGGTGACGCATTAGTACAAAATGAATTATAGATATAAATGCGAGAAAAATCATTTTATTCTAGTAAAACAAATTAAGAAAAACAGGTACTTATATCGATCTTGACCCAATTTAAGCGTTCGGCTATTCTACGCAAACGCCTGAGAGATGACGAGCCGATTTGTACAAGACGACAATTTTGATACGGTGCTGCGTCCGATGATTTTAAGTTATATTTTCAAGAAATTTTCTAAAAGAAACAAAAAAAAAACAACAAAAAAAACAAGCAAAACATAGAGAAGTTACTGTTATCAAATAAATATTTTTTGTTATTTTGATACGTTGCTGCGTCCTATAATTTTTAGTTATAGTTGCAAGAAATTTTTTAAACAACAAAACAAATAAAACAAGCAAAACAGTTCGAAATTACTGTTGTCAAATAAATATTTTTAACCCTAACCCTAAACCCTAAACCCTAAACCCTAACCATAACCCTAACCCTAACCCTAACTCTAACCCTAAACCCTAAACCCTAAACCCCTAACCCTAATCCTAACAACAACAAAAAAACAAAAAAAAGCAAAACATTAAAATCATCGGACTTATATAGTTAGGTTATTGGTAACGTCACCGCTTGTCAGCTAGATGGTACGGTTTCGATTCCAAGTGTCTCCGTCCAATTTATTTGTTGTTTATTTATTGAATTTCTTTAGGAGTGTGACAGACGTACCTACACCTTAGCGTATTAATATATATATTAATATATGTATATATATGCACGCTTGAACTTGAGTTGAGCACGGTTCTGTAGAAGGGAAGAGTTCCCGAAATATAATATCCACCAGACCATATTGATACAGGTATTACATAACAGTATAACATTGTACAGATATATGTGTGTTTTTGAATAAATAAATAAATATATATATATATATATTTATATACATGTGTATGTACATATATACATGTGTATATACATGTGTATGTACACATTGTATTAAGGGTGAAACTATTTAATTTGTTCCACCATTATATGTCTTATCTGCTCCAACCTGTGTCTATCCGTCACACCTCTGCATTGTATTGCCTTCTAAGTATCACATCTCTCTCTCTCTCTCTCTCTCTCTCTCTCTCTGTCTCTATATATATATATATATATATATATATATATATATATATATATATAGAATTATAAAAAGAAAAACTATACACACATTAAGGTTGTACACATAATAACTTATTTCGACCCCTTTAATTAGGTCTCCTCCTATGTACGTTTTGACGTGGTTGTCCATACATCTGAGGAGACCTAATTAAAGGGGTCGAAATAAGTTATTATGTGTACAACCTTAATGTGTGTATAGTTTTTCTTTTTATAATTCTGTTTTGCTCTGTTTGAATTACATTGAGCTCTGTTATTCAGATTCTCTACACAAAATTGAAATCCACACACTATATATATATATATATATATATATACATATATATCTTTTGAGTTGCTATCATCTCTGTGCGACATTTTAAAGTATACATATCTTTTTAACCGATCTATTACTTTGAGATGAGAAATGCATTCCGAATAATACATATATTTTTTTGATTTACAAGACATTTATTATTTCTGAAATAGCGATAACATATCAAATCAACGTTATACTATTGTCTGAGTCAATAAAAATTTCGAAACGAAAAGAAACTTTTAGACACGCTTCTGGGGGAGTTTATGATAAACACAGGTGATCCAGGCTGTATACTTCAGACAACCTAGTGCTTGAATTCCCATTGGAGGGGATTAACATTCTCTGGGCAAACTCCTTCCTTCTTCCGCCTTTCTCTTTCTCTCTCTTCCCTCCTACTCCCACTACTTTTCTTATCAATAACCTTTTAATTACGTCATTAAGTCATTAGAAATATCTTCCTTTCTTTGTTAAAAGAATAACGTTATCTTTTGGTGGCGTCTCACAGAATGTATTCAACATCCTCTCGGTCTAATAAATAACGTCATCATTTTGTGACGTAATCCATTGTGCACGACGCTTTTTGCGATGTCATCTTATATATTTTTATGACTTAATATGTGAGTAGAGCTAGGCAGAAAGTTGTGAAAATATATTTATGGCAATTAAGCTACACAAAGGATTTTGCGTTTCATCCCCGTAAGGAATCGTTATGCTAAAAGCATATATATATATATATATATATATATATATATATATATATATATATATATATATATATATATATATATATATATATATATATATATATATATATATATATATAATTATTTAATCATAAGTATTTTATTATCTAAAGACTCATACGTTTCATCTTTGCGGAATCATTAGTGGAGAGATAACTATTCAAACCAGTCGCCAGATCGAAAACCCGGAACAGAGTCATCCTTAATTCGAAATCCCGACGCCCAAACCAATTATGCTAATCTGAATCAGTATACCAAGTAATAAGAAATAAATCTCATTATGTTTAGCAATGATGTATATATATATACATCATTGATAGTGGCAAGGATGCCCGCTTGCTAAGTATAATGATATTTATTTCTCATCACTTCGTATACTGATACATTCCGATTAATTTTTGGGTTCTCGCATTGTATCAATTTCATGCCACCTCCTATTTGTGTTTATCCTGGCTAGATCCTCTGTCTTCTTCCCTCTTATCGCCTTTTACCCCCTCCGCCTACCGCCTCCCTCTATACTAGCTCAGTAGGTGTGAAAGTGAAAAAGAAAATAAATCAAAATATAAAAGGAAGAATAAGAAATAAAGAAGAATGTGTCAACTACTTGTCATATTTCAATGTCACTTAAAGTCTTCAATCGTCCAATCGGATCATCGTTTCTTCCTCCCATGGGTGTGCCTTCAAAATGAAATTATTTCCAAATCTTCACTCTTTCTGAAGACGTTCGTCAACACGAACGAAACCGGTCAAATCTCTTGTTTTTGTTTTCTCCTGCACTTTAACCTGTTTTTCTATTTGTCATTTTTCACACATTTTGTCTACCACGGCATTTCATTTTCATGAATTATCGTGTACCTTACCTCATATATATATATATATATATATATATATATATATATATATATATATATATATATATATATATATATATATATATATATGTATATACATACATACATATATATATATATATATATATATATATATATATATGAGATTATTTAGTATTACGTATGATCTTTAACCTTCTTGTTGTAATTCCATCAAAACGCAGTCTATAACAATTTTAGGACTTAAGAATGTACAATACCTGACTATTAAATCTGTTTCCAAATGATATATTAATTTTTCTCGCTATATTTGTTAGAAAGTTCTTCTTCCATATTCTTTCCTCTAAGTATAGATTTTCGTAATTGAGCAATATTACTTATACCCAGACCTTAGTATGTTCATATAAAACTATTACTCAACATATAAGCTATTTGATAAACTAGCAATTTAGGTAATTTCAATCTGTACTTGATATATACGGGAAAGTATTTAAAAAATAATTTTATTGGATGAAATGCAAGTATATGTGTATGTGCATGTGCATATATATATATATATATATATATATATATATATATATATATATATATATATATATATACAGTCTCGGAAGTTTCTCAACCATTAAAACTATATTAAAAAAAAAAATTAAAAAAAACTTAAAAAAAACTTATAGTCCCAAGTCTTCCAGTGGAAAATCACTCATGTAAGTCAATTTATTTTTTACAGTTATTATATTAGTTTATTTCTAACACTATTTTAAGGGATCATCAGTTGTTTACCATGAAAAACTGTTTCGGGAATTTAAAAACAAGACAGTATTTAATTTCATGGCTTTCCAGCAGAGTTGATCAGACCCCACTTCCCTTAAAAGACAAAAACATAAACGTTCCTTATACTAAATCTACGTTTTGTTCCATATAAATGTTTTGCTAACTGATATTAGTTATTTAAGACACACAAAAAAAAATTGTCTTTACCTGTGCTGTTCGTCTGTCTAATAAAATTTATCCGTTACTTACAAAAATGTTGCTGCATTTTAAAGTGTTTGGACGAATCCATGACACTATTATTTAAGTGATTAATGTATTATTTTTAGTTTTATATTATAAATATAAAAAACATCAACACATCAAAAAATAAAAAATAAATAAATATGTATATATATATATATATATATATATATATATATACATACATATATATACCTTTAGTTCCTCCTTCTCTCCCTCGTCCTCCTTTGTTGTCCATCTCCCCGTTGTCGTCAACCTCAAATAAATATTAATCTTCCTTGTTCACTTACAGTTTTTCTAATCTGCGTTCACAACTGTCGAGTTTTTTCTATTTTCAGTGTTTCAAATCGGCGTCTATAAGTTAACCGTTAATTTGTTCTCTTTTTCTTTCTTTTTCTTCTTCTTTGCCAACTCCCGGTGTTTAAAATCGGCGTTCATAACTGTCGATTTTCTTCTTCTTCTTCTTCTTCTTCTTCTTCCTCTTCCTCCTCTTCTTTTTTAACATTTCTTTCTTTCTTTCTACTGTATTTTTATTGTTTTTTCTTATTATAATTAGTAGATGTGTTATATATACGTTTATATATATTCTACATTATTTCTATTTATATATCCTATGATTTGTTCTATCTGGGGGCATGAAATCTACTAATTTTAAGGTAACACGAGCAATCCTCAGAAATTCAGACATAATACTCTCGTAAAATATATACACAGGGCTAGTACTATTTTTATATGGCATTCGCACGATACGAAAAGGGAATGAATTTCTTTTATCAAACAGTTTATAGATAAATATTTTATCTTCAATTTTTATACCCAAATCAAGAAAAGTAGCTTGTGTTCCCTTATGTTCACAGTTTAATTTTAACTCTTTAGGATATATTAATTGTTTCGTATTTGCAAACTCTTCGCTATCATTAATGCAAACAAGGTCGTCAATATATCGCCTACATCCATGATAACTATACGCTCTAGATATATCATTTTTTATTAATGATGACATATATATATATTCCAGTCTATGTAAATATAGATTTGCCCAAAATGGAGACGGATCCAAACCCATTGAAATACCTATTGTTTGGAGCAATAATTTATTCCCTATTTGAAAGTAACTTTCTTTTATAAAGTGACTTATAAGCATTATCACACCAGTTTGTGATACACTCGTCTTACCATTTTTATTTTTACACCAAAAGGCTTTAGATTTTGCAAAGTCTATGTATTTACCTTTTCCTCCTGCAAAAGCTAAATCTACAGTATTACCTAATTCTTTAATAAGTTCTTTATGTGGTATTTTTGTATATAATGTACTAAAATCATATGTCAAGATTGATTTAGCCTGTTTATATATATATATATATATATATATATATATATATATATATATATATATATATTTATATATATATAACTTCTTTGTAATATAGCAAGAAAAAATCCCAGCAGTCTGCTCGATTAATTGTGAATTAAAGTTAAAAATTAAAAGTTATGAGCGTAATATTTATGTATTTTGGTACAGAAAAATTAGTACAACATTCGTACCGTCGGTTTCAAGCACAGAAGGACTTGGACAGTTGGCTCTCTTCAGCTTCTGTTGTCATATATATATATATATATATATATATATATACATATATATATATATATGTGTGTATGTGCGTATGCATATATATATATATATATATATATATATATATATGAGAAGTATGAATTCAAAAAAGAGAACAACGTTATGTTTTTGTTTTTAAAATAAATTATTTATTCTAAAAACTTTAGATCTTTCGGCGATATACGTCTTTGTCAAAGGCATAGTCCTTTTTTCCGTTTACTTTTTAAAAAATCCTTATTTAGTAGGGACATATTGCCGCAGCCAAGATTACATTCGTCGTGATGTTATGACGGTCAGTGTTTATTAAGTTTTGTACGTGTTGTTGAATATTCCATAAACGTTTTAAGTGTGGACTTCTTCATTATATTCACTAACACGTAAACCACATGATACACACACCCGGCATTCAAACATCAACCGTCATAACATAAAGACGAATGTCATCTTAGCTGCGACAATATGTCCCAATAAAGAAGGATTATAAAGAAAAGTAAACGAAACACAAAAGAAAAAATACGTACACTTTTGATGAAAGCGTTTATCGCCGAATGTTCTACAGTTTTTAGAGTAAATAAATAACCTATTTTTAAAAAATATACGTTGTTCTGGTGTTTTAAAATATTCTCCTTATTGCTATTTCGTCAACGTTTCAAGTGTGGGCTTCTTCATTATATATATATATATATATATATATATATATATATATATATTCTAGAGATAAAAGATGCGAATAAAAATTGTAAAGATACAATATTTATTAGAACATCAGAAGTTCAAATCCATGGATTTTCAGAGATCAACACTTTTCTATCCTCTGATGAAAAGAGTTTATCTTTGAAAATCCATGGATTAAGGATACGAAGCTCCTTGCCTCGGACTTCTGATGTTTTAATAAATTTTTATCTTTACAATGTTTTATTCTCGTCTTCCATCTCTATAAATGATTGCTCTATTCAATATATTGAGCTTTATATTATTACGATAGATTATTATTAAACGATAATTCAATTCAACATTTTAATATATATATATATATATATATATATATATATACACATATATATATATATATATGATTATTTTATTTACACAGACATGTACAAAATCTGCGACACTGGCATGTTGATGTTATCGATCAACAGTTATTATAAACTTAGATCTCATCAGGCAGAGTTAGAATCCGATCTTAACCTCAGATCATGTTTGGTTCTCTCCAAATATGATCTGAGATTAAGATCGGATTCTAACTCTACCTGATGAGATCTCAGTTCATAATAACTGTTGATCGATAACATCGACATGCCAGTGTCGCAGATTTTGTACATGTCTTCGTAAATAAAAATAACCATATATAAAGCTCTATTTGATATTGAGCACTTTTTATAAACCCGGTTGACATTCTTTGGATTACTACCCTATGGATGTTTTTACCTGGATTATTACCATTATTATGTATGTATATACATATATATATATATATATATATATATATATATATATATATATATATGTATATATGCCTATAGTTTGGTATGTTAATATTTTTATGTGCATGTATGTATACATATATATATATATATATATATATATATATATATATATATATATATATATATATATGTATGTGTGTATGTGTATATGTATATGTATGCATATGCATTTATATCTTATCCTATTGGTGGTGTATATATATTTATTAGAAGTTTATTAAAAGTTTCTTTTTTGAGACAGGTCTTGTATAGTTTGATCATTTTACAGTGTTTTGAACAATATATTTTTCTTTTGACGATTTGGTTTTACATTTTTCTTTTTGTTTGAACTTTTATGCCTTACGATTTCAACACTCTGATCATCCATGTGTTATTTGTCTGTGATCTCCCGATTAACTTCGTGTATGTCTTTTGTTCGATGATGAATGGGGTTTTGGTGTTTGATTACCCGTATTTCGCATCAACTCCTCTAGTAACATGTGTAAAAGTTTTCTGTTCGGAAATTTTTATAGAATGGTATGATTTTTTATTTTATAATTTATTCATTCTAATCTTTATTTAATATTTATATATAATGAGCTTCACTTCTTGAATTTGGAAATTGATTCCTATCCGAAACGATTTGAACTATATAAAATGTACTTCTAATATTATTATATGTAGCATCCTTGTGCTTGTTTTACAAATACTTCAATGGATTACACTGGTCAACACAATATTTTTGGCAGGCAAAGTAAGACTGGTTTCTGGGGTTTTCAAGGGCGCTGAATCCGAATCTGACATTAGTTTTTTCAAATTGGCTCTAGTTTTTGAGTTATCACAGGGGGGTCGTTTGTCTGAAATCACCCATTCGCGACCATAGCTAAACGTACAAAAAACGGCTAAATAGTGCATAAATGTCAGATATTGATTTTTATGATGATCTTAAACCACAAAGGCAGTGTAAAATCTCAATCTAACAAGTTAAGTTAGATATAACATCATTTCATTTATTCTATAACTGAACACTTTTCATAGATTTTGAGGATATACAAAAAATTTGCTAAAAATTTGCTGAATTTTAATTCTCTAAGTGAAAAAAAACATTTACATAATCAGTTATATATCATAAATTAATGCAAAGCATTATACACTAGATTCTTAGTTACAATGAACACACAAAACAATATTTTATTCACAAAACTAAAATTGACGTTTATACGATTTTCGCTTGTGAGCAACTTTTGGGCAGTCTCTCAAAAGGTTCCAGCAGTAGTCTGCCATCATGTGCTCATCCCATTTGCCTTGATACCTCTCTTCCATTGTTTTGATGTCTTGATGGAATCTCTCTCCCTGCTCCTCACTGTAATCACCAAGATTACCAGGAAATCTGTCGAGGTGGCTAAACAAGAAATGAACTTTAATGCTCATATTTGCCCCTAGTTTTCCGTATGCAGTAAGCATCTTACGGACCAATTGCTTGTAATTGTCAGCTTTGTGATTTCCCAAAAAGTTTGTCACTACATCTGTGAAGGACACCCAAGCATTTAACTCAACCGTGTTCATATGATTAGTGAAGTCAGAATCCCTCATGAGCGTTCGAATCTGAGGTCCATCGAAGATGCCACCTTTAGCTTTTTCGATGGAAAGACCTGGAAATTGCCTGCATATGTACTTGAAGCAATCCCCATCCTTGTTCAACGCCTTAACAAACTGCTTCATGAGCCCTAGTTTTATGTGCAATGGAGGGAAGATGATTCTATCCCTGGGTACCAAAGGCTCATTGATGACGTTGGCTGTGCCGACTTCGAGACTTTCTCGTTCTGGCCAGTTCTCCTTTCTCCAGTGCTGGATTCTTGCTCTGCTATTCCACAAACAAAGAAAGCAGGGATACTTTGTGTACCCACTTTGCTGACCAAGCAGAAAATTCACCATTTTCAAGTCCACACAAATCAGCCATTTATGAGTGTTGTAATTCAGCTTTTCAAGAACAAATTTGATAGCATCATACTCTTCTTTCATCTTGGTAGAATGGCCAATTGATACAGGAGCAAACTTATAGCCATTGTGCAAAAGTACAATTTTTAGACTTGCTTTCAAGCTATCTATGAAGAGACGCCAATCTGCTGGGTCATATGATGAGATCCCCATGCAGTTAAGAAGTGCAGAAACGTCATTACAAAAGACCAGGTCGTCTTCTTTAGAAAAGAAACGAAGCAAGCTGCCTTCCCTTGTCCTATAGTATGTTACTTTTGTGCCAGAATCAAGAATGTTTTTCTCTTGGAGTCGTGATGCAAGAACTTCAGACTGCTCCTTCGACAAACAAAGGTCTCGCACTAGGTCATTAAGTTCAGATTGATTGAAAAGCTGAGGGCCATTTGAGGGTTCTTCATAGTCACTACAGCTATCATCACTTGATATTGAAAGATCAGCTGGAATCTCTTCGGTTTCATCGATTTCAGGCAAACTGGTGAAAACAGGCACAGGTACATCCTCAGAGTGCGCAACAGGACGGATAGCAGAATCCAGGCTCGGATACTGCCAATTTGCTTTCTTGTGCTTGTTAAACCCCGTCATGTCATTGAGACAGAAGTAGCAGTCATCAAAATGATTGTTGGGCTCTCTCCACACCATTGGTACAGCAAACTTCAACTTCAGCTTACCGTTGGTCCAACCGCGGAGACTTTCTACACAGGTTTTGCACACCATATGTGGGGCCCAAGACTTGTCTTGGTCACCAAGTATCATATCGAAGTATGCTTTGTACGCCCTCTTGACAAAGTCTGTAATATTCCTCTTTTGTTGTGCCATCATATACTGTACACAGATGTAACAAAAGACATCCGGTTCATATCTGCAACATCTTCTAGAAGAACTCATTTTCTCTCTGGATCTCATTTTCAACTGTGAGAAAATTCTTAATTACTGTTTAATTTATACTGCAACTATATTTATGGAACATGTTATTAAGTAATTACAGTATATAATTATATAAAAATTCTCCCTATATAAATAATTATATAAAAATTCTCCCTGAAATACTTCAATATATACATAATCATTATAATGATTCAATAATATCAGAAAATTATTATTTACTGCTTCTATATTGAAGTATTTCAGGGAGAATTTTAGCAGTTTAGGCTTATTTGAGGCTATCAGTATCTTCTAAACTAGAACCAATCTGGCAAAACCAATGTTATATTCGTAATCAGCGACCTTCAAAACCCCAGAAAACACTCCTAGATGGTCTGCCAAAAAAAAAAAAAAAAATTTGTTGACCAGTGTTATGCTCCGATGAACTGGCTACTCTGGTGCCCCCTCGACGTAAATTCACTAGACCAACTCGACAATCAACTAAATTCCATCCATTCACTCTGGAGGTCACTAGATGCCGGAGAGCTTTCTACTCCAATAGCTCCTTTCCTCGTGTAGCTGGCATCTGGAACTCCCTCCCTGCCCCCTGTTTCCCCGACGGTACTGACATGCAGAAATTTAAAACTAATGTAAACAGACATCTCGCTGCGCAGACCCCGATTTAGGTTGACCCCCAAACCTTCTCCGTTTTTTTCTCAGTAGCCCCTTACGTCTACAGTGGCGGCCTGCATTGTTTGGGGTGAACTATGTTTTAAAAAATCCTCTAGTAACATGTGTAAGGTTTTCTGTTCGGAAAATTTTATTAAAACATAGAATGGTATGATTTTTATTTAATAATTTATTCTAATCTTTAATTAATATTTATACATATTGAGCTTCACTTTTGGATTTGGAAATTGATTCCTATCTGAAACGATTTGAACTATATAAAATGTACTTTTTTAATTATTATCTCATATTTGGCCAATTTTATATAGCGACCCCTGAATAGTGTTTACAGATATACGTCTGCATAGTAAGAAGGAATAGTTTGGAACATAGTTTGTTGTAGTTAATACTATTTTTCAAACAATGATTCTCAATGATTCCGAATTAAAAATACAAGAATTTGGGAATATTGTGTATAACTTCTTAGAAATGTTACGTAATTTCGGTTCCAGAGAAACACCGTAGCTCCATTATAATCACATTTTCATTATTTAACGAATTTTCATGATTTCGTATGAAACACCGTCTAAGTACAAACCTGTCTAGGAAGTAGACTACCTTTCCTATGTTACGTAAGTATTTACTTATATTTTTATCATATTTACGTTTTCTTTATTTCATTTTTCAATTAGTTGTTTGCAGATACGTTTTAAGACGTCATTTTTAATTCCAAGAAGAAATATGAAACATTACAAATGTTGGCATGACTCAACATTTGTGACAGTTATGAACGACCTAGGTAATATAATATAAATTAGTAAACACATACACTCAAACGAACGTCAAAACTTAACCGAAAAATATATAATTTTACATTTCTCTTCTGACAGAGTTCTACCAGTAAATACCGATTCAAATTATTATTTATCGAAGTGAGGATTGATAATTTGTATTATTTGGATCATTCGGACTATTGTTCACATGTTGGTTGTTATTGGCCCCCCGATTTATAAAATCGGGGAACTTATGTTTTGAGACATGTCCGTCCGTCCGTCCGGATTTTTATCCGCAACCATCCATTGAATTTCTCTGAAATTATGCATGAAGTTGTAACATTGGTCAGGTTAGAAAGTGACATTCTCTGATTCTTGAAATGACATTTTTTGCCCCATAACTTTTCATCCATCCATTCAATATCTCTGAAACTTGGCCAAAATGTGAAAGCAATTGTTCCTAATAGAAAATAAGTATCGCTGACCTTGGAAAAACTCTGGTTCGCGCCCCCAGGGGGTCAAAAGCCCCCAAAATGGCAAAAAAAGACACTTTTCTCCCATAACGTTTGATCCATCCATTCAATTTTTCTGAAACTTGGCCAAAATATAGAGGCAATTGTACCGGATATAAAATGAGCATCCTTGAATTCAGAAAAAATCTGGTTCGCGCCCCCAGGGGTTCAAAGCGGGGTCAAAATACCCCAAATTGCTAAAATTTATTGCATTTTACACTCGCCACATCGAGTCACATACAGAGGGGGGCCACGCACGCGCGGCTTGTCTTTTCTGCTTTCAAATCCCGATTCCTATTTTCATAATTTGTATAATTCTGATTATTTTGATGGTTCTAATCCTCGTCGTTATATTTTATATCTTGGCTGTTATCTTAAAAACGTATCGGTCGACGTGAAAGACAGGTATCCGAAGGCAACATAAGTATTCCCTTAATTGTAAAGAGGATTCCAAAGTTCGAAAAAAAAATATCTAAAGATGGTCGGCTGTTACATCGGCCGAAACGTTGTGAATATAACGACATCGATGAGAATAATTCAAATATTTTTATCTACAGCTTTTTTTTTCTTTTTCTGTGTTTTCGTAACTACTTTCCATTTTAATTTCTTCCTTTCATCTACCTTTCTTACCTTTTCTAGCTTCTTTTTCTATTTTCATTTTAATGTTTTTTCTTTCTTCCTTTTTTGATCTATTTAAATCATCCATTTTTTATTTTCTGCCCTTTTTTGTAATTTATTATTTTATTCTTTGTATTTATCCCGCCTATTTCCTTATAACGTGTTTTTCTTTCTTCTCTTCCTTAACTGGTTCGTTCTATTCTGTGTCAACTTTATTTTTGTTTCGGCTTTTCTTTCCTTATTCTTTCATTATTTTTCTTTTATTCTTTCGGCTTTTCTTTCCTTATTCTTTCATTCATTTTCTTTCATTCTTTTAAAGTTATTTTCTTAACTATTTCATCTTTCCTTCTTTTTTATTTCCTTCTTGTTTCTTATCTTGTTTATTTTCCTCTATTTATTCTCCCTCTCTTTTCTGTCTTCTTTATTTTTTCTTAATCATCGTCACTTCTCTCAGTACTTCTTTCATTAATCTTTCTTTTTACTTTTTTTTAATATTCACTTCTTTCCTTCTCTCATTCCAACTTTCGTATTTATCTTTCATTTTTATTTCCTTCTTGTTTCTAATCTTGTTTGATTTCCTCTATTTATTCCCCCTCTAGTTTCTGTCTTCTTTTTTCCATACCATTTTCCTCGCTTCCCTCAGCCTTTATTAAATAAATCCTTTTTTATTAATTTTCTTCTTATTCACTATCGTCCTTATCGTTTTTTGTGTGCGTTTTTTTTCTATCGTCCAATATTTATTTGTCTGTCCTTTTCACTCATCTGTTATACCTTTCTTTCTTATTTCATCTAATATCTTCTTTATTTTTCCCGTTTTTCCGTCCTCTTATCAGGATTATATAACAATTATTTTACTCAATGGGAGACGGCGTTTTAAAGTTAATGTTAAGCCTGGCTTCATTCAGGTTTAATACACAACGCTCATCTCTTTGCAATATCCAAGTTGTGGCGAATATTCCAGTCACTTACCTAAATATAAAAGGAAAACATCTTTAATCCGAAAACAACGCATGTACAGAGTGGTTTACCATATATATATATATATATATATATATATATATATATATATATATATATATATATATATATATATATATATATATATATATATATATATATATATATATATATATATAAAATGTAGTCACACGAAATTACATAATCATCGATGCAATAATTTATTTCAACCTTGTGGTATTTATGTATCAACCATGTATGGAATACAGACACGCATCAACCAGCACCAACTGGGTCCAACCGAGCCATTAAATTAAATCGTGTTACTACATTTTATTTTATTCTTGCTCTGTTCATTACATTGAGCCTTGAAACCCGTGTGCGTGTGATGCAGAGTTGAATGGTTTAGATGGAAATGCTAGTACAAGAGTTCAATGTACTTATAATCCGAGCAGGAATACATTTAAATTTAATAAACTAAACACACATTAGGGCTGTCCACATTATAAATTATTTCGACCTAGATGGGTCTCATCAGACGCGTAAACGAATGATCATTCAGTTCCGCAATGTGGCTGTGCACTCTGATGAGACCCATCTAGGTCGAAATAATTTATAATGTGGACAGCCCGTATGTGTGTTTATTTCATTTACCTTCAATGTATGTATATATATATATATATATATATATATATATATATATATATATATATATATATATATATATATACTAGCAGAGATACCTGCTATTGCCGGTGACAATAGTGTAACATATTTCTGTTAAAACGTCTATTTGTTTACCTATTTCTATCCGTCTCTTTCTCTCTATCTTTCTCTTTTTACCCCTTCCCCTGATGTTTCACTCCCCTTTACCCATCCTTCTTTCTCCTACGCTCATCACATTCCTGTCTCTGGACACACACACACACACACATACATACGTATAACTATCTTTTAGATAGATTCATTGATTACAAAATCTGTTAGTACATAAAATGGCTGAAAACGACTTCCCTGAAGAAAACTGGTCCAGTTAAATGATTTTGTCAAAATTTTTTATATTATTCAACCAGGGCAACGCTGATAAAGAATATAACAACTTTGTGTATGTTCGTTTTTCCGTTCTTTTTAAGCAGGACATACGCACACACTCACAGAAAACTTCTCTTTATATAATAAAAAATAAATATTTGTAGTGTATATAAGACTACGAATTTGTTAAGGTAGCTATGGCGATAGACGAGTGATAACCAGAGAAGGAAGAGAATAATCAAAAGAGAATTTAGTAGGAATCAGGTACAGCAAGAGACTATGGCTGAAGAGCGTGGAACAAATGTACCATATCAATAACTGTTTTGTACTTTTACAGCTACATAAATATAATGTGTCGGAATACGTACTCGACAATCGGTTCAACAGTGACTTTGTTGCTAGCCCTGTTTAGTTTAGGGAGGCCCACCCTCCTAGGCTTAATCTTCTCTTCGAAAAGGGGTTTGTTTATAGCTAATCGCTTGAGGCACACTTATGAGGGAATTCCGACGAGACTGCTCAGGCATTTTTTTTTAGGCGAAAGTAAACTAATACTAGTGCACTGTCTCTTACACTTAACACCTGACCTTGTGTTAATCCTCCTGGAGAGGGAAATAAACTAAGTATAATGTTAGAGCAATAGTGTACACAACATTACATCGGTTGACATCTGTAGTGCGTCTAGAAAAATCTATGTTTTACAATTATTTATTATGTAAAACCTCATGTTTTACAATTATTTATTATGTAAAAATCCATGTTTTTCAATTATTTATTATGTAAAAATCCATGTTTTACAATTACTTATTATGTAAATATCCATATTTTACAATTATTTATTATGTAAAGATCCATGTTTTACAATAATTCATTATGTAAAAATCCATGTTTAACAATTATGTATTATGTAAAATTCCATGTTTTACAATTATTATGTAAAAATCCATATTTTACAATTATTTATTATGTAAAAATCCATGTTTTACAATTAATTATTAAGTAAAAATCTATATTTTACAATTATTTACTATGTAAAAATCCATGTTTTACAATAATTTATTATGTAAAATTCCGTGTTTTACAATTATTTATTATGTAAAATTCCATGTTTTACAATTTTTTATTATGTAAAATTCCATGTTTTACACTTATTTACTATGTAAAAATCCATGTTTTACAATATATTATTATGTAAAATTCTATGTTTTACAATTATTTATTATGTAAAATTCCATGTTTTACAATTATATATTTTGTTAAAATCCATGTTTTACTATTATTTATTATGTAAAAATCCATGTTTTACAATTATTTATTATGTAAAAATCAATGTTTTACAATTATTTATAATGTAAAAATCAATGTTTTACAATTATTTATAATGTAAAAATCAATGTTTTACAATTATTTATTTTGTACAAATCCATGCTTTACAATTACTGATTATGTAAAATCTCTATTCAACACTTATTTATAATGTAAAAATCCATGTTTTACAATTATTTATTATGTAAAATTCCATGTTTAACAATTATTTATTATGTAAAATCCGATGTTTTACAATTATTTATTATGTAAAAATACATGTTTTACAATTATTTATTATGTAAAAATTGATGTTTTACAATTACTTATAATGTAAAAATATATGTTTTACAATTATTTATTATGTAAAAATCCATGTTTTACAATTACTTATTATGTGAATATCCATATTTTCCAATTATTGAATATTTCAAAATCTATGTTTTACAATTATTTATTATGTAACAATCCATGTTTTACAATTATGAATTATGTAAAAATTCATGTTTTACAATTACTTATTATGTAAAAATCCATGTTTTACAATTCTTGATAGTGTTAAAATCCATGTTTTACAATTATCTATTATGTAAAAATCAATATTTTACAATTACTTTTGTAAATATCCATATTTTACAATTATTTATTATGTAAAAATCCATGTTTTACAATTATTCATTACGTACAAATCCATGCTTTACAATTATTTATTATGTAATAATCCATGTTTTACAATTATTTATTATGTAAAAATCCATGTTTTTAAATTATTTATTAGGTAAAAATCTATGTTTTACAATAATTTATTATGTAAAAATTGATGTTTTACGATTATTTATTATGTTAATATCTATATTTTACAATTATTTATTATGTAAAAATCCATGATTTACAATTATTCATTATGTAAAAATCCATATTTTACAATTATTTATTATGTAAATATCCATGTTTTACAATAAATTGTTATGTAAAAATCCATGTTTTACAATTATTTATTATGCAAAAATTCATGTTTTACAATCAATTATTATGTAAAAATCCATATTTTACAATTATTTACTATTTAAAAATCTATGTATTACAATTATTTATTATGTATAATTCCATGTTTTACACTTATTTATTATGTAAAATTCCATGTTTTACAATTATTTATTATGTAAAAGTCCATGTTTTACAATTTTTAATTATGTAAAAATTCATGTTTTACAATTACTTATTATGTAAAAATACATGTTTTACAATTCTTTATTATGTAAAAATCCATGTTTTTCGATTATTTATAATGTAAAAATTCATGTTTTACAATTATTTTTTATGAAAAAATCCATGTTTTACAATTACTTATTTTGTAAAAATACATGTTTTACAATTCTTTATTATGTAAAAATCCATGTTTTACAATTACTTATTATGTAAAAATCCATGTTTTACAATTATTAATTATGTAAAAATTCATGTTTTACAATTACTTATAATGTAAAAATGTATGTTTTACAATTCTTGATTGTGTTAAAATCCATGTTTTACAATTATCTATTATGTAAAAATCAATATTTTACAATTACTTTTGTAAATATCCATATTTTTCAATTATTTATTATGTAAAAATCAATGTTTTACAATTATTCATTACGTACAAATCCATGTTTTAACATTATTTTTTATGTAAAAATCCAGGTTTTACAATTATTTTTTATGTTAAAATCCATGTTTTACAATTATTTATTATGTAAAAATCCACGTTTTACAATTATTTATAAGGTAAAAATCTATGTTTTACAATTATTTATTAGGTAAAAATCCATGTTTTATAATTACTTATTATGTAAAAATCTATGTTTTACAATTACTTATAATGTAAAAATCCCATGTTTTACAATTATTTATTATGTAAAAATCCATGTTTTACAATTACTTATTATATACAAAGCCACTGTGTACAATTATTTATTATGTAAAAATCCATGTTTTACAATTATTCATTATGTAAAGATCCATGTTTTACAATTACTTATTATGTAAAAATCCATGTTGTACAATTACTTATCATGTAAAATCCATAGTTTACAATTATTTGTTATGTAAAAATCCATGTTTTACAATTACTTATTATGTAAAAATCCATGTTTTACAATAATTTATTATGTAAAAATCCATGTTTTACAATTATTAATTATGTTAAAATCCATGTTTTACAATAATTTATTATGTAAAAATCTGTTTTACAATTATTTATTAGGTAAATATCCATGTTTTACAATTATTATTTATGTAAAAATCCATGTTTTACAATTATTTATTATGTAAAAATCCATGTTTAGCAATTATTCATTATGTAAAAATCCATCTTTTACAATTATTTATTAGGTAAAATCCATGTTTTACATTTATTTATTATGTAAAAATCCATGTTTACAATTATTTATTAAGTAAAAATCTATTTTTTACAATTATTTTTCATGTATAAATCCAGTTTTTACAATTATTTATTATGTGAAAAGCCATGTTTTACAATTACTTATTACGTAAAAATCTATGTTTTACAATTGCTTATTGAGTAAAAATATATATTTTACAATTATTTATTATGTAAAAATTCATGTTTTACAATTCTTTATTATGTAAAAATCCATGTTTTACAATTACTCATTATGTAAACATCCATGTTTTACAATTATTTATTATGTACAAATCCATATTTTACAATTATTTATTATGTAAAATCCATGTTTTACAATTATTTTTTATGTAAAAATTCATGTTTTACAATTACTTATTATGTAAAACCCATGTTTTACAATTATTTATTATGTAAAAATAAATGTTTTTCAATTATTTATTATGTAAAATCATGTTTTACAATTATTTATTATGTAAAATTCTATGGTGTACAATTACTTATTATGTAAAAATCTATGTTTTACAATTATTTATTATGTAAAAATCCATGTTTTACAATTACTTATGTAAAAATCCATGTTTGACAATTATTTATTATGTAAAAATCTATGTTTTACAATTACTTATGTATTCAAAATCTATGTGTAACAATTATTTATTATGTTAAAATCCATGTTTTATAATTATTTCTTATGTAAAAATCCAATGGAGAAATGGAGAAATGGAGAGAAAAAAATGCAAACCTAAATAAGTAGCCTAATGTACCCGGATAGGTCTGGAAAAGAAAATGTCCCTTGTGACATAAATCATATTCTTAGAAGAAAGTGAAAGAAATTTAAGATAGAATTCATTGATGTATATATTTTAAGCGACAATTGTCATGTGGGAACCAAATGCCGCTTTGTTCATGTTGGCAGCTATCCGGATAGTTTTATAATATTTCAGCGGAGAATGCGAAAGAAATATTTAAAATAGACAACCATAACGCCCGGGAGAAAGAAAGAGTACTTGAAGAGGACGACTTACATTTAGATTGAAAATGTATAGTATAGAAAGTACGCTGGTAATAATGTAAAAAAAACAAATACTATCGGCGCTAAGACGGAACAGTGAACATGTTAGGACGATGCGAATTAAAAGTATTACTAAATTCTATTCTCAATTTTGTCAAACTCTTTCATTCATCATCAAGAGGATGACAGAAAGAGTTTTGTCCTCTCGTCGACTCATCCATCAAACCATCTAAACATTGCATTTATGCTTGTAGTATCAAGAAATCATTGTAAGACTGTCATGGATGAAGCAAAAAGAAGGTATACAGAAATGACCAGAAAACGCATTCAGTCACTAGAAGTATGTAGTCGCGATTTCTGCAAAATCGTCAATCGTGCAATCAACAATTGGAATTCAACAATTTTTCCGAAATCCAACGATAATGATGTCGTTTTCACATCAACGGATAAGCCTGAACTACTTGCCCAGCGTTTCGCTTTCAACTTAAGTTTGTACTCCGTAAACCACTACATCTCAAATCGTACGTGTATAGATGATTATTCATACCAGTCGGGGAATTCAAAACCCCGAAACACGAGTCATGTTTTTTATTAACTCGAATTCTGACGCTTTAGCCAACACGGCTACTATAAATAACTTAATGAATCAGTGAGAGATTAAACATATTAAAGACAGCTGTCGTCAAGAGTGTTCAACTATCGAAGGACATTATTCGACGCTCTTTCTACTTCTGAAATATTTATCCCACTTTATGTCAAACTACTGTTAGAATATAAGTGTCCAGGCCTCTGCTCCATATTTAGTACGTGATATCTAGCACTTGACGAGAGTTCAAAGACTGGCTACTTGAATGGTACAGGTTCTTTTGGATCAGCTCAATGAAAAACGCCTCAAGAA
The DNA here is from genome assembly GCA_963556195.1 of Sepiola atlantica. NCBI lineage: Eukaryota > Metazoa > Mollusca > Cephalopoda > Sepiida > Sepiolidae > Sepiola > Sepiola atlantica. Next base: position 40,554,167 of record OY744517.1, read on the forward strand.
ACTTAACCTTTTCTCTCTTGAGCACTAGCGATTACGCAGTGATTTTATTTTGCCTATAATCTCCCAATGGCCATTACGATATACCTCAGGAAATAATATAAACTCCTGCACCAAAATGAGGTCTACGTCGACACACACAAAGAAAACTGTTTCACCGTCGATTTCGAGTTATTTATCTACCTCCCACAGCGGTAAGATGTGACACAAGGTCGGGAAAGTGGGATTTGATAAACCAGCGCTCGAGAAGGTGAGCCCTCTGGCCATTAAAAATTGCCTGGGCAGCCCCGTCGGCATTCCCCGGTAGGGGCTCCTCAGGCGATTAGCAATAAAATAACCCCTTCTCAAAGGGTTAGAAGGCAAAGCCTGGGAGGGTGGACCTCCTAGAACTGCACAGGACAGACCCATAGACCGGGGTAAATCAAGCCACGAAGGCCCAGACAATACCAGTTTATGAGGTGTAGTATCCATCGGAACAAATACTATACTTTGATCTCGGCCAAAATTTCGATTGAACCGGAGTAGGGTTGCTTTCTCAATAATAATCCCTGGATCTTTGAATGGACTTCCAAAAGAGGTAATAAATGCGCCAACAACGCAGAAATTCAAGGCGAAATTGGGCAGGTGCTGGGCTACTGCATCCTCTTCTGTGAAGATATCTACCACTCTTTCTTTACATGAAAACTGAAGCATGCTTGTTTCATTTTTTTATCAAATTTATTGAATTGAAGCAGAGTTTCCGTGGAAGACAATTAATACACAAAGTAAAGCAAATTATGTAACCGGACACGAGAAGCCGCTTCGAAATTCCTATGAATATAGTAAATATTTTCCTTTTTCTTTATTTCAAGTTTTTGATTTTTCTGGCTGCTCAACTCTTCGGCCTTCTTTAATTGTCTTTTGGTGTACGTACCCTATATTTATTTAATACTATGACTATGACAAATAACACCTGAGTAAGACCGGAGAGTCTAACGGCCGATATCGTTTTGAAGATAACGACCAAGACAAGATAATGATAACTTCAGTGCTTCCGGTCCCCATCTAAAAATCTTACCAGGAAAAACTCGCTTTTTCTACCAACACTGCAAAGAAATCCCATTTCTTTTTCTGTGTACCTAACATCAAACGGCAAGTCCATGAACAGAGTTTATTTTCAAGACCTTCCTTCCCGTTGAACACGTGACCACAGGAATGCTTATCTACAGACTACAACATGTTCAGTTTCTATTCCAATGTCAAAAAATATCTGGCATGTGTTCCTATGAATAAATCATAGTTCTCAGTCTTTTCATAGAACTGTTCCATCATCCAATTGAGAATCTCACTAACCTTTATCCATGAGTTGTTTTGGCCTTAGTAAGTTTGTGAAACATTAGTATAAAACACATTTAAATCATGTAAATAACAATAATATCTCTTATCAGAATAACGTTAAATAGTGAGTTGTCTGGTTTTGATTTGATTTGACTTTAGCGGCATATCAACCGTTTGAGAAAGTTAACCCTTTTATTATAATCAATATTCTGTTTATGTTGTTTTCCGTAACCATGTTATGCGATAAAATATTAACAACTTTTTCTGGATACGTCATTATTATCATGATGAAATGTAAAGTTATCCTTATATCCCGAATTTAGAAGAGAATTATGATATTAAATAGCATTGCGTTCAAGAATATGTTCATTTGCAGAAAAATTAAATATTCTTATTAGAGATTATTAAACCAATAATCTAAAACATTTTAAATAGGATTTCCAAGTAAAAATGTCCTCTGTGTAATCCATATATATGTCTAATCTACCTTTTGGGAACAGCCTGGATTAACCTCATATACGACGGATATAACGGACCATTTATCTTCAAGGGGGCATAGTGTTTTCCGGCTGCAGGACATAACAGTCTGCTGTATTCTTTGGACCTGCTAGTCATAATCGACCTTATTGGTGAACTGCAGGAATATAATTTTTTACAGAGTTCGGGTTGAAGAATTTGTTAAGAATGTGCTGTGAAGGATAGTGTTTTGATCTACTAAGTTGAATATTATAATATTTAACCAAGATTTGTGCTATAATTAAGAGAGAATGGTGGCGTTAACCAGTTTAATTTTCTTTTTCTGCTGTTGTTGCTGGTGTTGTAGTTATTGTTGTTTTTGTTGTTAAACGAGTTAAACTTCTGCATAGAGCTCGCGAAGATCGCGAAGATCGTGTCTCAGGGTTTTCTGGTCGGTATGAAGATCTCCTCGTTGATAACAGCTAATCATTAACTTAGAGGATGACAAGTGTTTACACTCAACAGCGAGAGCAGCAAGGCTTAGCTGTTGAATACGAAATCGGGGAAGATTTTACCCAAATCACACAATGTAATTATGCAGAAGCAACGTTGCCACTTCACTCAATAGATTTGCAGTTTTGCGCCTGACATGTCTTTGCTTGTCACACACAGATAGGGAAACCACCAGAGGACGACAAATCCTGATGTCGACTGTCTTCAGATTTTTACCAGAGCCCCGTAAGCCCCGTAAGCCCCGTAAGCCACCGCTCCTACTACGGTGAAAAAGATCGGACTTTAGGGGATGTTTGTTGTCTAGTTTGATGAATGTTTTAGAGTGTAGTAAATAAGTTTATTAAACCCACTCTTACGGAACCCTTATAATAATAAGGTGCAGCCTTATTATTAGAAGGTGCAGCCTTATTATTAGAAGGTGCAGTCTTATAATAATAAGGTGCAGCCTTTTTATTATAAAGTGCAGCCTTATTATAATGAGGTGCAGCCCTATTAGTATGAGGTGCAGCTTTATTTTAATAAGGTGCAGTCTTATTGAAATAAGGTGCAGCCTTATTATAATCAGGTACAACCTTATTATAATAAGGTACAGCCTTATAAAAATTAGGTGCAGCCTTATTATGATAAGGTGCAGCTTTATTATAATGAGGTGCAGCCTTATTATAATAAGGTGCAGCCTTATAAAAATAAAGTGCCGCCTGATTATAAGGTAAACCTTATTTTAATAAGGTACAACCTTACAATAACAAGGTGCAGCCTTATTATTATAAGGTGCAGCCTTATTATAATGAGGTGCAGCTTCATAAAAATAAGGTGAACCCTTATTATAATAAGCTGCAACCTTATAAAAATAAGGCGTAGCTTTATTATAATTAGGTGCAACCTTATTATAATAAGGTGCAGCCTTATTATAATAAGGTGCAAACTTATAGAAATAAGGTGCAGCATTATTATAATAAGGTGCAGCCTTATTGAATGCGTTGTGGTCAGAGAAAAGCATTGATATCTTTCGACAAATGCTGGAAACTAGATTTTTATATACAATGGTTGGGTGACAGGATTGAATGTTAATGTATTGGTTCATGAAAATACTTATATGTGCTAGTAGTAAGATTTACACTTACATGTAGAATGTAAATCTAGTTAGATGTGTTTCCGTAATTACTTTTACTCCTAAGCTACTCAAAGGTGCCATCATTTTATTGCGTACACTGTCTACCGCACTCTTGCAGCAGTTCCTATATAGGGACAGGTCGTCGTTCAGGTACAGTCCGAAAGCCTGGTCTGGTAATTTACATTCAGTGAAACATGAATAATGATGCTAATCATGTTAAAAAAATTGTACTAACGAATGATCCCATGGCTACGTCGAATGGGTTTTCTAGGTTAGATTTGTTGTAGAAAAATTGCGTATTCTTAGCGTGTAGTGAATTTTTTTTCTGGTAACTAATATCAACACATTTGGTAGTAAATACTAAATATCTGTCTAGAATCACCTATTTACTTATAAAAACTTAGACATGGGTAGTCCAGGAAAATCAGGGTATGCAACTAGGACGTTATTTTGGCTCATCATTATTTTTGTATGACGATATAAATATATTTGAGAATTGAGTAGCCTAGTTTACTTTTAATGATTGAATAGTAAAACGTAGTGTTGCATGGACAGTAAGGCAGGTTGATTTGTCACTTCTTTAGAAAATCAACGCTGCTGTGGGGGAGAAAGCTGAGGTTTGGTGTTATGAGAACTGATACCAAAAATTAGATTCCTAACTTTAAAACTTAACTGGGCATTTAGTTTTAAAGATCGGCTACAAAAATGTTTAGAAATACCTCATTTCCGCAGGATTTTGCTGACAAACTAAGTTCAAACTTTTACTATTTCACTTATAAATCCAAATAAAATTGATATTTTTTGTTAGATATAATGAATAGAAAATATATTCAAACCAGAATTCTAATTATGAATCACCACTAGTAAAATATGCTATTTTCAACGGTATTCAATAAACGAGAACTGTAAAAATTGTACAAAATTACAAAAATGACTAAACACTTTCTCTTTAGAAATGCCTACATCGTATCCCCAAAGTAGTCGCTGGTCACCACTTAAATCATTCATTACCTCTGCAGTAAGATACAAATTATCCAGGGGACCACTAATACTATGAAATGCTACCTGGGGTAAATCCTGGTAATTAGTTCCACAAAGTCCCCCTAGAGGACCAGTGAAAGTTGTAGGGCTTCTTGTAGTTCCATCAATTAACTTAAAGATGGCTCTAAATGGCAGTTCATTTTGATGAATGGTATGTAACTTTCTTTTAAGTTTTTTCTCCATAGCTGTAACCATCCCTGTTTCACAACCAGTGTTTGTATTGATATTGTCCACCAAAATTGCCTTAACGGTATTTACACTGTTGTACTCTTTTAGAACAGCAGCAACATCCTCTGCTAGAAGAACACAAGTTGCACGAATGTTGGTATCACTCTATGGGCGAGATATATATTTGCAGTTCCTATCTGTCCATGGGACCGTAGCTTACTTCTAAACATGCGCCTCGTCAAATTCTAAACATTGTCAGGTGAGACCCAACGGCACGACTGGGGAGTACATGTTTTGTAGTAGATCAACGCCTCTCAATAATGAACTGCCGAGGAAACCCTGTGTAAGAAGATTTCATCACTCAGAAATTTACAATTGTGAAATAAAACAAATAGTACTCGCTCTTATTAAATTAATTCGTCTTAATTCGTCACCTTCACAGACACAATGTATATATATATATATATATATATATATATATATATATATATATATATATATATATTTATATTTGTATAATTAGGCAGCATTCCTTCTTCTATACATGTTTGATTAAACAGGAGTGTCAACTTCTGCTTATTCAGCGTTTGATCCGTTTTTTCTAGTCTTCGTACGACGGATTTTATGTTATAATCCAAGGAGTGTAAAAAAATCTCCGTATTTTGTGCGAACGTTTTCGACCGACATCGGTCGTCGTCAGGCGGTTGCAAAATGAAATAAATTGGTGAATCTACTTGCCACTTCACCTCCCCTCAAAGCTCCAACATCTTATAAAGCATGGCATCCCAAAGAACGAATTTAGGAATATTTAAACAAATAACACATCCATTCTGGCGGTTTCGGGTTGCAGTGTTCGCCTCCCCATAATGGAAGCATTGTTTATACGCATTAATAAACCAAACTTCAACCATTCCCGTTATGAGGGGGGTGAAAGTGTATTGAAGTGCTGTTGAAGTAATTTAAAAGAGCGCCCTCTTGATAGATTCACCAATTTATTTCCTGACGACGACCGATGTCGGTCGGAAACGTTCGCACAAAATACGCAGATTTTTTACACTCGTCGTACGAAGACTAAAAAAAACGGATCAAAAGCTGAATAAGCAGAAGTTGGCACTTCTGTTTAATCAAACGTATATATGAATTACGAAACTAGTCACAACATTTTAAACTGTCTAGCATAGTAATTAACGTTACCAAATTCTCAGCCATTAAGCAATTATACGTTTGAATCTTAAACGCGCTTAGAACGTAATCAGATTCTTAACCGTTAAGCAATCAAACTTTTGAATCTTGCACGCTCTTAGAACGTAATCACGCTCTCAAGTAACATCTCAATATTATAGACGCTCCTTTTAAGTTGTAAATTCCTGGCCGCTATAATAATTAAAAAAAAAACTCACCATTAAAGACATATTTTTTAAGAAACCAAAATTTATACCACTTGAAGATTATTTTGACGAATCAAATCGAAAGTAATCGCGAAAAAGGAAAGAAAATGGAACAAAAAACCTACGGAACTTAGATACAGCAACACTAGATGGACCATCTGGAAAATTGAAAAAAAGTTTTATTAAGCAAAATCACTCCGTATTATTTAATAATATTTGCCTGAATTAAAATATGCTGCCTAAATATACACACAATATATATATATATATATATATATATATATATATATATATATATATATATATATATATATATATATGTGTGTGTGTGTGTGTGTATATATGTATACATATATATATAATGTATTTTTATGTAATTATTTTTATTGGTGATTGTAGCGTTCGTTGTTATTTAATATCTTAATCACTTAGGAAAGTGAGACAATCGAAATAATAGTAAGCAAAATTACAACGAACGCTACAATCACCAATAAAATTAATTACATAAAAATACATTAAATATTTAGGTGATAAAAATCGTACATATTTCTAGACAGAGCGTCTTGGTCCAGTGGTAGAACGCTCAATATCGAAGGTTCGATCTCTGTCTAAGTTATCCAGAAACACGTGTCCATGGATTACTTTTATGTACGTATAAAATTAATATATATATATATACATATATATATATATATATATATATTTATATATATATATATATATATATATATATATATATATATATATATATAATGTGAATATGTGTGTCTTATACACCTACAGTCACGTTTCGTGAAAACCATGTCTTCAGAGCCAAATGTGATATTTAATTATGAAGAAGTGTTCTCACCGAAACGCACTTTTTGTTCGTATTTACCTGCATCCACACGTAGACAGAATAAGATACAACATCGGTTTTTACAGTGGGTAACATCCAGCTCTCTCAAAAGGGGCACTCTGGATCGAATGAAAAAAAAAATCCTCACTTTAGAAGGAATTCTCTTTCACCGACCGAGGACAGAAAAGATGAAGTGTAGTATAAAAACAGATACTACACATTGCTTCAAATGCCTCCCCAAATGAAATAGAGAAACACAGCTGTTCCTGTGTACGCCACACAAATGTTTACATTATAAATATCTACAAAGCTCTACCTAGTATTGAGCAGTTTTGAATAAATATTGTTTTTAAGTTTCTTTTATAAATACATCTGAACTTGATTAATATATATTCTGAAACCAATTTAAAAAAATTAAAAATACCGGAAGCTATCTACATAAAAAACAACACGCATGTTGAGTGGACGTATGTGTGGGGGATCGTTTGGTTTAACTTGCGCGATTTAGCGCGGGTGGACCTATACAGTCGAGTGTAAAATAAAACTGGTTCTTACAGTTGGAGCTCACAAACACTGACAGACCACCATTTTGATGAGGTCGGGGGTTAAAGGGAATCAGGCTGTGACGAATGCACCTGCGCATAAGGGTTCTGTGACGTCACGGGTTCTTGTGTGTGAAACTGAGTTTTGTGAGTCTGGTTTTTGGAAGCAAGTTGAACGAACGGATTTCGTCATGTAGTCCGCAAAGGAACAGGGGAATTTATTTCCCTAAAAGAATACAGGCGTGATGAAATTCTTTCCTCCCCCTCCTCGAATGGCTAAGGACTTAATGGACCATAGATACTTAGGAATTAACTACGATAAAAGTAGTGAATTGATCTTTCTCTTCGTTAGTAAAACATCTCTAAGAACGACAGAAACTTGTACGCCTAAATAAAAGTAATCACATTTAGAAGAGAGAGTATGCCTTGTTTTTCGCTGTGTATGCGAGTCTTTGTTACAGCCCAATACAACGATGATGATGATACTGGATGCGCGGCGTATGACGATGATGGCGGCGATGTTTCACATCATTCCCGAAACGAGGAGAGAACTCAACCGCTGGACGACATCGAGACGACACCTCTCCACGACGAAGAAGAAAAGGTACGAGTAATTAAAGGACTATGTACCACAACCTAAAATTAAAAAACATCACATATGAGACCAGTAGTAACATTTTAAAATGCTTAACGTAATGCAATTTTGTACTTATGCCACTCCAGCGTCGCTGAATTTAAATCGTCAACGACTTTCCTGGAACAATGCGAAAAACGATATCTGCGCGTTTCTCTGATGTCTTTTTGAAAATTCTCTTTTTTTTCAGCCTATTTTTTTCATTTGCTTTTGACACATGACGATGATTCGACGAAGAATTGAAAACGTTCGTGAAACCTATGGAGCATTTATTCATTTTTTATTTTGATACAAAAAATACCATCAGAAAAATTGAAAGAATAAAAAAGGTATAATTAAACAGACGAATTATGTTATTTTTAACAATGTCTGCATAATATATATATATATATATATATATATATATATATATATATGTGTGTGTGTGTGTGAATAAGAAAGACAAACGAGAGATTTTACCGGTTTCGTTCGGATCAACAAACGTATTCAGATTATTTTTAGAATAATGAATATTCTTTTTCTTCAGATTTAATTTTTTAGAACAATAAATATTCTGTCTTCTTACGATAAAAATAATTGTCAGCTAAATTTTCCCACTTTTTCTGAAGACGTTTATTGATCCGAACGAAACCGGTAAAATCTCTACTTTTCTTTGATGATTTTTCCTGCATTTAACATTTGTTTTTCCTTTTGTCTGTTTTTTCACACATCTTGTCTTTTTAGGCAT
>OY744517.1:40567901-40675401 GCA_963556195.1 Sepiola atlantica
GGTTTCGATACCATAACAAAATAACATAAAAAACATTACATACATATATTTTTACAAATATGACCTTTTTGTGATAATCCGCAAAAAGTATACATAACGGGTATTCGGAATTAGTTCAAATGAAATATTTTGCTTCAAACATAATGTTGTGTGTTATTTGCCAATAAAACAATACGTAAATACATTAATTGTAGTTACTTACACTCTCATGCCAATATTAAGTAAAATATTTTCATTTTGTATCAGCTCTGAACTTGTTGACGTTAGATAGAGATGAAAATTGACATACCCAGGTATTGTGCGAATACTGCACAGAGAGCGGGTATAGATGAATAATAATGATGATGATAATAATAATAATAATAATAATAATAATAATAATAATAATAATAATAACAATAATAATCACTAGGTCCATCAAACATTACATTGACAAAACTGCAGAATCACCGATATGCCGATTGTGTAATGAAAGGGAAGAAACCTTAGCGCATAGTATATCTGAATGACCAATGCTAGCACAACACAAGTATACAAAATGGAGATATGACTTAGTCGCTCAGGTACTACACTGGAATATATGCAAACTTTATGAATTGGACCACATTAAGGAGTGGTATGAGCATAAGCTATAGGGAACTATACCAAGGAAATTAAAACCGATAATCTCCCTACTAACTATGGCGAGAAGTATAACGTCAAAGTGAACGAACTGATCTACCGCTCCCTTAATAATCGTGGTCGGTTAACTTGGAAAGATAAATGATGCCGAGAACCGACATGAGGGACACAGGACCGGCTATACATCAACCAAAACATCATTAAAAGGTTAAAAGCAGGATACAGATAATAGCCGTCGTATGGAATCGACTTAAAGAAAGCTTACGACAGAATCCACCAAACCTGGGTAATTGAATGCTTACGTTATACTAAAAAAATTGTCAACGTTATTGATAAAGAAATAGAAACATAGAGACTCGAACTGACAGCTGGAGGACAACTCATGACGGAGATAAGATATGGGATGGAATTATGTAGGGATCCTGTCTATCACCACTGCTTTTCAGAAGATTCAATTCCGGATATCGATACACAACTAAAAGCAACACAATTAAACCACCTCATGATATATGAACGACCTGAAATTATTCGTAAAATCCAATAAGGTGCTTGTATAATAAAAGTTCGAAAAAAAGTTTTTTTTGTCTTTTAGTGTTTGAGAGGTAAATAAGGGGCAGGTAACTCCCATTTGCCGATTATGTTGTGACTCGTAAGTGTGCACTCTGATTTTATGTAAGCCAAATCAGTTTTTCCACGCGCCCATAAGCCAAATCAGCTTTTCCACGCGCCCATAAATAAATAAATTTTAATATTTCCCGAATAGGTAATTTTGATTTGTCAAATATACTTTTATGTCTAATCGACTTTTTACTTGCACAGTATCCCCATTTGCAACGCCAATTGAAGCCATCAGTGTTTACTAGTGATAGCACAAGTCGCATCTCATGGCCAAAGTTGCAGGTTTCTGCACCAGAAATAAGTCTGTGTGCTTGCAAAAAATCAATCTGTTTCGCACTGTCTGATGTAAAATACAGTATGTCTTCAAACTTGAAAGAGTTAAGATCCGAACACTTACGAGTCACAACACAATTGTCAAATGGGAGTTACCTGCCCCTTATTTATCTCTCAAATAGTAAAAGACAAAAAAAACTTTTTTCGGACTTTTATTATACAAGCACCTCCAATAAAACAACCACAATCTTCAGCTGGGACGTCCGAATGGAATTCGGAATGGAAAGGTGTGCACTAGCAAAGGTGAAACATCCAGAGAGCGAAAGACAAGTAATTTAAAACCGATAAGATATAAGGGCACTTGACAAACGTTATACTTGTAAATATCTGAGAAGTTTAGAAGCCGACGCCATCACATCAACAGAAATGAAAGAGAAGGTTGGAAAAGAATCCACGAGAAAAAACACAAACTCTTAGAAATACAATTATTTTATAGAAATTGTAATAAAAGAAATAAAAACCTAGGCAGTATCGCAAGTAAGGTATTCTGGGCTTTCATTGGATGAGAGAAAAAGATGAGAAAACAGTTGTACATACACAATAAACTACACCCGAAGGATAATACTAAACGACTCGATGTAAAGACGAGAGAAGAGGGAAGAGAACTAGTAAGTAGGTAAGAAACAAGCAAAATACACAAAATACAGAATGGTTAATCATCGCTGCAAGAGACCAAAATGAAGCATACATGGAAACTGGATAAAAAAGACAAGGATAGCATTATCAAGCATACAGGAGGCAGCGAAAATGACAAAGAAAGCAAAAATGAGAAGACACGATTTATATGAATAACAAGAGAAGAGACACACAAAATCACATGAACATTGTTGCGAAAAGGACACTTGAACGGAAATCAAATCGCTACTGAGAACCGCACAAAACAACGGAACTAGAACGTACTATATCAAAGGCAAAATAGACAATACCTAGGAAAACAGAAAATGTCCACAAAGAGACGAAACGGTAAATCGCATAATAAGTAAATACAGCACATTAGCCCGAAATAGAATACAAACACAGATACGACGGCATAAGGAATGAATGTCTGGCATCCGGTAGGATACCCCATTTCCAGCAAAAACGAAAAGATGAGAAATTTTTTTGTTTTAAGTGAGCAACCAGGAAGTATAATGGAAACTATGCAAATGCTCACATTTTTACGATATAGACAAATGGCACAGAAAAAACAGGAGACAGTAATGAAAAATGAAAAGCACAAAATGATCTGGAACGTAGAAGTACAATCAAACTCATCCCAGAAAAGAGACTGGACGTGATGCTTATCAACGAGAAGGAAATAAAACATGCAACATTTAAATTTCGCCGTCCCAGCAGTATATATTACTTCCAGCTCTTTGGTAAGTTTCATGTATTTACGTTCTTCTGCCTCCTAGACCTTCACCTTGTGGTCTGCTGGGACGGCGAAATTTAAATGTTGCATGTTTTATTTCCACGAAAAGAGTTACGACCAATAATTTTAAGAGCGCTAGAAAGGGGCTAGAAAATACATTTAAATATGGGAGAAATTGGAATCAAAAGGAACGATCGACGCCATACAAAGCACGACAATGATGAAACAAAACATATAGAAAGAACATGATACGAATCCAAGGGAATTGAACATGACCGAAATCCACCAATCAGGCGACATAAAGAGACGTTACAGCTGCGGTTCGTACCACTGTATATTGATTTATATTCGAATCAATCTGTTGTTTGATGATAATTTTAAATTAACGGCATTGCAAAAAAGAAAAGGGGCAATATTTAATTTTCAAATAGCACAGCCAACATGCAACGTACTCTTAATCTCGACCCCATAACATCGAGTGACTACATTCACTGAAAACAACATGCTTTCGTCAAGAATAAGAAAGAATAGAAAAAAGAATATTCTATGAGTAAAGCGCTTACATTGAAAATTAAGAACTTAAAATAAACATTTCATTAGGTAAAACACATCGTTGTTTGGCTTCTAATTTCATAATAATAACAATAATAATACGCAAACATGACTATACATATAATATTTATTTTGTTTATTATCTATGTACGTGTATGTTTCGTCCTTTATAATCGGGACTCACAAGCATAGAGATATGACTATTCACTACTGGTTATGCGACTCGAAACCCCGGATTCTGAGTATGTTACAACTCAAATCCCGACAACTAGAACCACTCGGCTAATGTTGAATAGCGAATTAACAGTGATAATTTTAACACTTTATCCGGTGGCTTGACGTCATAAGAGCTTTCAACTTAATGAAAGGAACGATGCATATATATATATATATATATATATATATATATATATATATAATAATTTTCATTTATACAGACATGTAAAAAATCTGAGACACTGGCATGTCAAAGTTATCGATCAATAGCGGTTAGAAACAGAGATCTCATCAGCAAAAATTAAAATCCGATCCTTACCTCAGATCATATTTTGAAAGAATCAAATGGAAAAGATAAGAAAAGAAAAGAAAAAAAGAAATTTAATTTTAAAATTTGGAAAGTCACGTGGTCAGACTTAAAACTGTTGAAAATCAAATATGATATACAACCAACTCGTTGAGGATAGAGAAACGAGAGAAGAGAGGGTATGGGGAGAGAAGAAGAGAAAAAGAAAAAGAGGGTAATAAAATACGTGGTCCATGTCTGGATACGTTCTAATAGTTGCATGATTGTGTCAATATCATGCTGGATGTGTCGATGGGGAGGGGACACAATCTTCTAATATATATATATATATATATATATATATATATATATATATATATATATATATATATATATATATATATATATATATACATATATATATATATATATATATATAAAATAAAATATGAAACTAAAAGTATACTTTTAGTAGATAGAACCTATAGCGAAATGGTTTAAGCGCAATATACGAGATAGAGCAATTATAAAGATGGATGAAAGAAGAGGAATAAACATGTACGAATGACAAATTTGAAAAAATATTAAGTAATAGAGAGTGAGAATGTGCGTGTAAAAAAGATTTCTCATTCTCCATTACTTAATATTTTTTCAAATGGCTTTTCCACTGCCAACTTATCCATCTACGTAATTCCTCTGATGATAAGATTTTAATCTTTGTAAAGCCTTGGCTTAAGGAAAGAATAATAAACATGTTTTACCGAGTACACCTTGCATTGGACAATTGAAGTTGCCATTCGTACATGTTTATCCCTCTTCTTTCATCTATCTTTATATATATATATATATATATATATATATATATATATATATATATATATATATATATATATATATATAATTAACTTGTTACAAATATCCAGGGGGTATGAATCCGAAGGAAGTTAAAACCGGGTTTATGAGAGTGCTCAATGAAAATTCAGAGCAAAATATATATTTTTTGATGTTATTCTATTAGTTGCGACAAAACAAGTTTTGTTTCATTGGTGCAAATAGCGACCAACTCATCGGGCTAGCGATGGAATTCCATCGCTAGCCCGATGAGTTGGTCGCTATTTGCACCAATGAAACAAAACTTGTTTTGTCGCAACTAATGGAATAAAATCAATATATATATATATATATATATATATATATATATATATATATATATATATATATATATATATATATATATATATTAAATTCCCGAAACAGTTTTTCATGGTAAACAACTGATGATCCCTTAAATACGGTTAGAAGCAAACTAATATAATAACTAAAAAAGTTAAATTGACTTACATGAGTGATTTTCCACTGAAGACTTGGGACTCAAGTTTTTTTTTAAAATATACTTTTAATGGTTTAGAAACTTCCATGACTATATATATATATATATATATATATATATATATATATATATATATATGTGTGTGTAACAACACGATAACTGGTTAAATAAAATTAGATAAATTTCAATTGCTAGTTTCTATCTACAATATCGTTATGGTCATGCTAGGTGCTCAGCTGAGCTGAAATCCCTGGTTCCTTTACAAAACGTTAATATCGAAACCTCGTTTAACTGCAACCACAGTAAGGAACTTTCCTTTTACTCTCTTCTTATCTAAAACCAAACGAAACGTCCATGAACAAAGTTTATTTCACAGTACATCCAATCTGTGGAACAAGGTACTACGAGTCTGCTTCTCAACCGACTACATCATAATGGTCGTCTTCAAGTCTAATGTGAACAAAGCTGTTTCCTTGGATAATCAATTGCTTTTAAGTAATATTCTGTCCATTTCACCCATTTGTTTTCGATTCCCTCGTTGGGGCGAGTAGAGGTGATTATAGTTCACCTGACGATCTCTTTACCCCTTATCCTCGAGTGTCCCCGTGCCTTGATAAGAACTGATGCGTCAGTAAAAGACACTTATCAGAGATCAGCTCTTAATTAGAAGAAAGTTAAACTATTCAAACTGAAGCGTGTTCACGATGATTAAAATAACCTGATCCAACCAGCGATTGCATATGACTTCAATTATCTAATTTGAGAGAGAAGATAGGAAAGCAATAAAAGCCGGAGATAAGTTTACTGAACCGGACAAGTACATAACACGATTTTCATTTGTTTGTCTCGAAGAAAACATGTACGAAGAACATAAAAATCTAGAGAACTGCACATTTTTATTACCTTGAATCATGTTACGTGTTGTCATTTTATTTATAGCCGAACCGGAAGTCGTATCCGTGCCCGCATGTACTTGTACATTTGTATACGTTTATGTTAATACATGCGTTCCCTTAAATACCTGAAAGCAAAAACAAGTTACTGCTGTGGATGGAAGTATGTGTATGTAGTGCACACGCGCGAAAATTATCAAAGTTTACCAAACTTCTCAGAATCTGGACAACGTTTGAAGATTAGAAGAGTGATTTACCTAATAAAAAGAGTAAAAGAATACAGTTACAAGGAAAGGGTCAAGAAATTAGGATTAACTACTTTACTAGATAGAATCATCACAGGTTATTTAAATAAAAATAATTTATGCCATTTCTAAAAATAGTAGAGAATTCTTGAAATATTTATCTTCAACCTTAAAGACTGATTAAAAAAAAAACTTGAAAAACTGCAATTTTTTGTTAATAGTTTTTAATAATTTTTGGAACAATTTGTCTGATCGGAATAAGAAGAGCTATAATGTATACAATTTCAAGATGGAATTAATTAAATTCGGAAATAAAGATAAAAAGAATTGAGGTGCCGTTTGCGGAAACGATGTTAACAAAGGTAATTAATATCACATGGTTTCGGCCGATGTAACCTGTGACCTTCTTCAGGTTCATCTTGTTGAACGCAAGAATTTTTATGTTGAACTCGGGAATCTGTACGAAATTCTGAATGGAACTCTTTATTTAATCCAGGGGGGTGTAGCTTGCTCTTATCCTGTTAGCCATGACCGGGTAGAAGTCTTAAGTAATTCATAATTGCATTCTTAGTATCGTCTGCACTGAGGATTGAACTTCAACCTCCAGAATACTGTCAATTAGAAATAATAATAATTTAGCACTTATATCTGTTATGCAACAGATCTGGGCGGACAATACTAGTATGGGTTTAAGCAGACTTTACCATATTCTTGTTTTTAGATGTGTAATCTTACTATTTATCACTATATATTTCCACGTATTGTTGTATATAACTACATATATAGATATACATATTTATATATATACATATATATATATAAATATATATATATAATATTATTATTATTATTTCATGTATCCACATAAAATGTTATGTCTACGTGACCTCTCATATGAGGAAAGGCTCAAAGCCCTGAAGCTTCCATCGCTGTTGTACAGAAGACTGAGGGGAGATCTCATCAACACGTATAAACATGTCCATGGCCTGGATGACACTACGACATGCATATCAGAAATTCAGGGGGTTCTAAAACAAGAGGACATAATCTACGACTGACAAGAAATGCTACTAAGACAAACAAAAGACTGTCATTCTTTAGTAACAGAGTGATTCCCTGGTGGAACGGATTGCCAGAAGAATTTGTCAAAATCCCTTCGGTGAATGCTTTTAAAGCCAGGTTTGACCGCCTTATGGAAAGCCATCTTTTAAAATACAACTTCAGAGCCACACAGAACCCCACAGTGTCAGTCGACTAAAGAAGAGGCACAAAGGAGCGGTCTAAAATGGATGTAAAGCATTGCGACTGAGATAGGAATTTTTGCTGACGACACCATGCTTTACTCTCGTCATGTGGGCAAACCCAACGCACACATATCTGAGGCAATGCCTGAATCCTTAGAAAATGACCTCCAGTCTGTAGTAGAATGACTGAAGACTCTACTCCGCTCTAGATATAATTTTTTATGTATCAATTTTCAGTATTTACTTGAACATTGTTCGATACGTAAGTAGAGCTAGGTAGTAAGTTATGAAAATATATTTACGGCAGTTAAGATACACAGAGGGTCCCGCGTGTCATCCCCGGAGGGAATCGTCAGGCTAAAATGCACGGAGTTAGTTTTGCCGAGTGTTTTTATACACATTTCAAGCTAGTTAACTAATCAGATTCTTTGTTGTTCTCTTAGCCAATCGTTGGGCTTCTCACAAACAAAGGTTCGGTTGGTTTTACTTCCTATTCCATTCTTCTTTTTTCTATAGGGTGACGTATGTTTCTTTTACGCGCTTGCTTGTATTTCTTTTTTAGGGTTTAGTTTAGTTTTTTTGTATTATTTATTTATTCATTTATTATGTATTGTTAACCTAAGGTAAATATTATTCTGTGCAGGAAGTTGTTTGCTATTTCACTTCTATAGTTTAATAGGTTTTAGGGCAACAACAAAGAAACAGGGATAAGCCATCCTATAGAAAACACAACAATAGTATAGGAAGTAAAAATCGACCGAACCTTGGTAGTAGTAGTAGTAGTAGTATATTTGCTCGTAGTTATGAAAAAGTTTTTTTACACTATTTTAAAACAATACTTTCTCATTATTCATCATTAAATTTTCATTATATACTTTTCAGAAAAGAATGCCTAGCGTAAACAATTAGTTAAAACTAATTCACTTAAAAAATAATAAAACGATGAAAACAAGACAATGCATTTTATTAAATTTTCATCTTACATTTTCGGCGATATAAGCGTTCCTCAGAGGCAGGAGACATTGTTTCAGACCATTTTAGTCACTTTTTTATGTCGAAGTCGATCCACTGATGTTAAAACGGTATTTCGATGTTAAAAGATAAGGAACGATGTTTTTTCACGGTGAGGATGACGTATATAATAAAAACATCGCATTTATTGTTTTTTTTGTTTTTTTACTAGCTCATATTTCCCTCTATATAAACAATGCTTATTAACAGGAACATTCCCTTAATTTCTAATTTACTTTTCTTTGTTTAGTTTTTAGTGTTTACTCTTCTTTGTTTACTTTTCTTTGTTTAGTTTTTATTGTTTACTTTTTGTTTACTGCTCTTTGTTTACTTTTATTTTGTTTATTTTTGTTTACTTATCTGTGTTTACTTTGCTTTTTGTTTACTTTTATTTTGTTTACCTCTTTGTTTACCGTTCTTTTTTATTTTGTTTACTGTTCTTTTTTACTTTCCTTTGTTTACCTATCTTTGTTAGCGTTTCTTTGTTTATTCTCTTTGTTTACTTTTTCATCATTTTGTTATTTTTTTCTTGTTTACTTTTCTTTGTTTACTTTTCTTTTTTGTTTACTTTTCTTTGTTTACCTTTATTTGTTTACTTTTCTCTGTTTACCTTTCTTTGTTTACTTTTCTTTGTTTAGCTTTCTTTGTTTACTTTTCTTTTTTTACTGTTCTTTTTTACTTTCTTTGTTTACTTTCCTTTTTTTACTGTTCTTTTTTACTTTCTTTGTTTACTTTCCTTTTTTAACTTGGCATTGTTTACTTTTATTTGTTTACTTTTATTTTATTCATTTTTTTTGTTTACTTGTCTTTGTTTACTGTTCTTTGTTTAGCTTTCTTTGTTTACTTTTCTTTTCTTTACTTTTCTTTATTTACTTTTATTTGTTTACTTTACGATTTAATTTGATAATTGAAAATAAATCTACGAAAAACAAATGTTGAGCAACGGTGTAAATGGATTTGACCAAATTTTATCTCAAAATGAAGAATTTGAATATCTAACTGCAGCTCATGTATAAATTAAAGCGTATGTCTTTCTCTCTTCTTTCTGTTTGTCTCTCATGGATCCAAATATTATTTCACGCAGGATGCAGATACGCTATAATCCAGCGATTGTTACTCTAACACTATGGCGATCAACGAATTGATCCCCGTAGATTATCTGGGCGTCAGCTCATCACGTAGGCAGCTTGACTACTGTGTGTTTGATGACATGTTGCAGCGGTACGTTTCCGGTTTTCTTTTATCTTGTTCTCGTTGGCTTTTCAATATCAGTTGTCGCAAAATGATTTCCTTCTTAACAATAATTTGTTTTTTATTTATTTACAGTATGCATACATGCACAAATAATAACTTAACTCATCCCCCAATTGCGTGATGGGGGAGCTATCCAAAATCGATATATCTATCTCTCTGGATTCCGTAGAAAATAGAAGGATTTGATTTGCCGATTCCCCACGTTGAATTAGCGACTTTTTTGATGTGACGTAACTGTCAGGACACGTAGTTCTGACTCAACTTCTAATGTAAACTTTCACTACCTTATTTTAACCTTACGTGGAAATGTAAGCTTATTTTAACCTTATTTTTACACACCCGCATCTAAATATAAAGCCTCAGAAAGTACCGTTTGATTTCAACCAAATGTTGCTTACATGAAATGTTATCATGTCTAATTCTGACTTAACGCTTATCCTCGAGTAGTCTTCGGGCCTTGATATGCGGTGACCTATTAGTATGAGAGATATAAACTTTTTTTTCACATATATATGCCGAAAACATATGGATAAGCTATGACCCAAGAACTTTCATACGCTATGTATGATTGACCACGGTAAACACTGAAGTTCACTAAAAGAAAAAGTCAGGTCGAAAAGTCGTTAATTAGAAAATTAAAATAAAAAATAAAAATAAAATTAAAATTAAATTAAAATAAAATCAAAATAAAGTAAAAATAAAATTAAAATAAAAAATGAAAATAAAAAGTCTGGTCAAATAGTCGTTAATTAGAAAATTAAAATAAAAAATTAAAATTAAATTAAAATTGAATCAAAATAAAATTAATATGAAATTAAAATAAAATATAAAAATAAAAAGTTAGGTCAAAAACTCATAAATTAGAAAATTAAAATTAAATTAAAATTAAATTAAAATTAAATTAAAATTAAATTAAAATTAAATTAAAATTAAATTAAAATTAAATTAATATGAAATTAAAATGAAAAATAAAAATAAAAAGTTAGGTCAAAAAGTCGTTCATTAGAAAATTTAAATAAAAAATTAAAATTAAATTAAAATTAAATTAAAATTAAATTAAAATAAAATTAAAATAAAAAATTAAAATAAAACTTCTGGTCAAAAAGTCGTTCATTAGAAAATTAAGATAAACAATTAAAATAAAATAAAAATAAAATTAAAATAAAAAATTAAATAAAATAAAATTAAAATTAAATAAAAATAAAATTAAAATTAAAATTAAATTAAAACAAAAAATAAAAAGTCAGGTCAAAAAGTCGTTAATTAGAAAATTAAAATTAAAAATTAAAATAAAATTAAAATAAAATAAAAATAAAATTAAAATAAAAAATTAAAATAAAATAAAAATTAAATTAAAATAAAATTAAAATATAAATAAAATAAAATTAAAATTAAAGTTAAAAATTAAAATAAAAAGTCAGGTCAAAAAGTCGTTTATTAGAAAATATATTCTAGAATCTAAAAGTTTCATGAAATAAAAAATTAATGAATGTTATAATGACGTAAGAAATATGTTATATCCCCACCCCCACACCAATATACATACAATGGCAGAAAGCCTCTCGAGGATAAGAGGTTAATGATATGGAATTATTACTAGTAAAAAGATTAAGAACCTCATGACAGGATTAAGGAAGAGAAATAAAATGAACTATGTTACAATTACTTGTTAGAACAGTATATGGCAGGATCCTGTTGACATTAGATTTGGAGATAGGTTTGTGCTAATCTGCAGGGAAGCAGTAACACAGCAATGTGTTCCATTGCCGGCAAGCCTTAGTAAAGAAGCTATTTTTGTGGAAATTCTGCCTGATGCTAAGCACTCTGAGAAAGAAAGGAAAGTTGTGGTAGAAAACGTGTTCTGCTGTGAATGTCTTACAACGAAGAACAAGATATTGGAACTGAGTCAAACACATTTACTTAAAGTAACGACCGAGTAGAGAGAGACTAGTTTCGTCTCTTCTGTGAGCAACGGGCTTTACGGAATGGAAAAGATCATTCACCATTAGATTTCGAAGTCGATTTTCAACTTTGTCCAGCCAGGAAAAAAGTGCCCTTAGCGGCGTCCTCCCCAGATGTGTCAGCTGTAATCCATCTCAAGACGTATGTTTTCCTTCCGAGTAGCATCGGATTTCTATGGTATTCTCCGAATAAAATGATGCCCTCTGAATAGAATGGTCCCGAGGCAATTCTCTTGTGTGGGCCGATTCTGTTTAGTTGTCCTTATTAAATTCTTCAAATACCCGTAAGGAAGATTTCGAGCATAAAATCTTTTAGATACTAATTATACTTAAATATAATTTATGAATAACATCTGTGTTTTATTAAAATATTGTACATCATTATTTTGAAAACCTTAGCTTTTTATTCAAATTTTATTTAAATCAATCGTTTTTTTCTTCTCTCATTTGCACTCCAGTTTTATTTATTTATTTTTTCTAATTTAAAGTAAACTTGAATAAAGTTTAACTGTGTTTCTTTCACCTGTGCAAAGTTAAAAGCAATCTGTCATTTGGGCTTTCGATTTTTTAGCAGACCATATGTGTTTAGAATTCTTCAAGAGATAAGAAACATTAGTCTCAAGCGCGGGAAATAAAGTACAAAAACTGGACGACATACATTTTGGAATGTAACATAACTTAAATCAATTAGTTAAAGATTTCGGAAAGAATATTCAACGAATCAAATGATTTTTTTGTTAGTTTTCATAATTATTAATAAATACTAAAATTTGTTTCAAAATAATAATTAATAAATCCCTTATTCGTCATTTGGACATCGTTTAGTTCAGTAGCAAGATTCCTTCATATATAATCGTGTCACAGTCAATAGTTTTCTTCGAATGTCCGGCTGGCTTGGCAGGCCGAGAGCAGACTCAAGGCGTTTACACGAATAATGGAGATAGAGAGGCTATCGTAAAGTCAAGACAATTCGCGATTTGTATTCGGTGTTGCTCGTCATTAATAGACCAAGGCTGCCGAGGAAGTCGCGCGGGGCAGAGCCTATCACTCCACTCGTCTCAAAAGCGATCGGTTTCAATATACGAATCGACTAGACACGGGATGTCTGTCCTGGTATTTATCTACCTCTCCCAAGGTCAGGAAAGTGGGATTTCAAAAGCCAGCTGGAGAAAGAAGAGCACTCTGACCGTCAAAAAATGCCGGGGCAGTCCAACTCTAAGTGATTATTCTAGTACATCGTATCCAGGGTGCAAAGCTCGCGTAAATGATTAGAAGGGGCAAGCTGTTACTTATGCAGCTGGAAGAGTTAATTGGAAATGTAAGCGCCGATACACATGTGTCGTCACAGGAAAGTCAGAACTTTGCGGGATACAACCTTAGACTGCCTTCAAACCGCATACCGTGACAGCCATTTTACGATCGGAGATTTCCTAATTGTCAACTCATTGGCTATAACAATCTTCGAATCTCTATCCCTAACTCCCTCCCTCTTTATACCTGTCTCTCTCTGTATCTGTCTGTCTGTCTGTCTGTCTGCCTGTCTGTCTTTCTCTCATATATATATATATATATATATAAAGGTAAAGGTCGCATAGCCTGGACGCGCACTAGTGTCGTTGTCGACATCGCACACTGCCCATTGCCGTAGCATATGGAAGGCGGAGCCCATTCCTCTCCTTCCACTGCCTTGAACCTTCCCTGAGTTTTAGTCAGGTACCCATTTACTGCTGGGTGGACAGAGGGAGTTTTCAGACCCGAAAATTCGCATGCCGTCATATATATATATATATATATATATATATATATATATATATATATATATATATATATATATATATATATTAAAGTGTTTTATACATATAGCCGACGTCGTTTCGGGTGACTACTCTCATCAGTGCAGGAGTGCAGTTGCAGGCATTTCCACGGGCTCGTAGATTCGGTCTATAATCACGAGCCTAACGCATATGCCCACGCGGGCGCAATAAATCACCACAGACAGTAATTGAAATTAACGTATAATTCACCGAGAGGGCAAGCGTCTTGTTGTCAATAGTGTTCGAACTGAACTTTGCATAATCGCTGATGACAACAATTTTATAATTCCAAACAGAGCTCTACTATTAAGACAATTAAATCTTAAGGGGGACATTAACTATCAATCTATTTTTTTTAATGTTTAAGGGTTTTTATACCTACAGACGACGTCGTTTCGGGGTGTCTACCCTATATATATATATATATATATATATATATATATATATATATATATATATATATATATATATATTAGGGTAGGTCGATTTTACACTTTTTTTTAAATATTAAAAAAAGGCACGTACCGAAAGTTATATATAGACCTATTAAATACTCATGCAAAAAATTAGATCAAAAACTTCAGCGGTTTTTTGAGCGTTTGGTATCAAAGATCGTAGACAAGAATATACTGAAAATTCCTCGTTTTTGCAAGATTTGCTTGAATACTGGTGTTAAAACCAAATAATTTGTGCATTTACAATCAGCGAATGTCCTTTTATTTTATAAAAATGATATTAATTAAAGAAATCTTCAAATTAAAAATGTGCCCCCCCCCCTCATTTTCAGTATCTGCTTTTGTAAACTACCTTTTAACGTTATGAATTAAACAGTAATATTTGAATACCTAAAAAAATGATTTTTTTCTGTTATAAGTGAAAATATAACAAGAAAAGAAATAAGGAAAAACCTAACACTATTTTAATGGAGCTTAATATTGAGAGTCAAATTGCTCCATATAAGACCCCTTAGACAAAAATGCTGGTCTCAATTTCTGACTCAAAACTTTGGCTGTAATGTGTTGATGCCTTGCTTCAAAACCATATACAGTTTGTGAAGCTTCTGTTATTAACTTAACTGCCCGTTCCACGCCCTGAGAATGCCAAAAATGCAGCATAATTTTAAATCTATTAATTGTGTCCAATGTGTGGCATTAAAATTAATAGGTGGTATTCTTTTTAATCTTTTTCTGGTTGACTCCTCACTCCTGAAAGAACACATTAATTAATTGAATTATTAAAAAATTCCAATCTGTACTGCTTTAATAATTATGATGAAATTAGATAAAATCTTTAAAAATCATTCTATAAATTGGAATAAATAATTGAGTCAGAAATATATGAATAAATATTACTTACCTAATGGCCAAAATTCTTTTTAAAGCTTCTTCTCTTACTTCAATCTCTTCAGATTTAACCATGGAATATAGAAAGTTTTCAGGCAGTAAACAAAATGTATTACCTTGTATATTTCTAAATGTGATATCTTGGATTTCCTGAGGCTGCTCCTTAATCCTCTGGGTCATATTAAAAATGTGCACTTGCTGATTGTGGAATTTACTATTTCTTTTAATTTCAAACCAAGAAGTGGCATACACATTTACAATAAAATTTACTACATAGTGTAGTTTTGTCGTGTGCCTTTGTTGGTATGCACCACGAGTCCATAAACACATGAGCCTGATGGCCAAAGTTAACCATCTTGCTTGGTTTAACAGACCAATTTTCCAGGAGGTATATCTAGAGTCAACCATACCTCTAAAAATACCTACTGTGTATTCATAAAGGAGTCTTTGGTCAGAACTAAGATCATGTATTTCATCAATTTTAAAAATTGACTCTAGAGGATTGCTAATAGTGGAAAATGATATTTGGGGTAAATCATGGCAATCATTTGAGCATAATTTCCCCAGAGGGCCACTGAATGTTGTAGGGCCCTTTGCGCAACCATCTATGTTTTTAAAAAGGGCTCTGAAATGTGTCCTTATCCATTCTCCCATCAACTCCAATACATATAATATTTTAGGTGGGGTAAAAACCCCTGGCTGAAATAGTTTTATTTGTCTACCTCCAACAAGGTAAGATGTGACACAAGGTCATGAAAGTGGGATTAGATAAGCCTGCGCTATAGAGGTGAGCACTCTGGCCATTAAAAAATTGACTGGGCAGCCCCGTCGGCATTCCCCTGTAGGGGCGTCTCAGACAGTAAGCAATAAACTTACTCCTCCCCAAAGAGGGAAGGCAAAGCCTGGGAGGGTGCAACTCCTAGAATTGCACAGGACGGACAAGCCCCAATAGACCGGCGTAAATCCAGACCCAAAGGCCCGGACGATACTGATTTATTTGGTGGGGTAAAATCCCCTGGCTGAACTAGATTTTATTTATCTATCTCCAACAAGGTAAGATTGACACAGGAAAGTGGGATGAAAAAGCCAGTGCTCGAGAGGTGAGCACTCTGGCCATTTAAAAATTGCCTGGGCAGCTCCGTCGGCATTCCTCGGTAGGGCCGCTTTAGACAGTAAGCAATAAACTTACTCCTCCCCAAAGAGGGAAGGCAAAACCTGGGAGGTGCACCTCCTAGAACTGCACAGGACGGACAAGCCCCAATAGACGGGCGTGAATCCAGACCCAAAGACCCGGACGATACCGGTTTATTTGGTGGGTTAAAAAACCCTGGCTGAACTAGTTTTTATTTATCTAA
The DNA here is from genome assembly GCA_963556195.1 of Sepiola atlantica. Taxonomy (NCBI): domain Eukaryota; kingdom Metazoa; phylum Mollusca; class Cephalopoda; order Sepiida; family Sepiolidae; genus Sepiola; species Sepiola atlantica. The sequence continues at coordinate 40,584,329 of OY744517.1, forward strand.
CTCCCACAAGGTAAGGTGTGACAAAAGGTCGGGGAAGTGGGATTAGATAAGCCAGCGCTCGACAATTCAATATATATTTGTGATAATTACATTTGTAAACACACAATCAACACGTGAATTCAAATTCGCTCGTTGAATTTTCAACCGGTGAATACCATAAAAAACATCCAATAAATAAAACGCCTATGTAAATAAATAATTATTTATATATAGCATTAAATATTATAGTGTTTTATTCCTTTTTAATTTGAATATGTACATTTAATTTCTTAAGAAAAGGAATAATAAACTTTAAAATATTTATTATTAAGTAATGTATTACTTTTTTTTGTTAAAACCCGGGTTTAATTTAAGGCGACACATCTGCCGGTGAAATCTAGGCTGTGAGAAAAAATCTCGATTTATTTGAACTTAAAGTTGCAATGCTCAAATAAATACAAAGTTTTGAAGAAAAATATTTCTTGTGGTAACTTTTGACATTATTTGGCAACTTTCTTCGAGTGCGATAATTTACAGTTTCAAAATCGACCTCCCCTAATATATATATATATATATATATATATATATATATATAATTTAAACTTTAAACATGTATGAATTATTTTAGTAGGTTGGCTCTTTTTTTCTTTTGTGTTTTTCTTTAGCTCTCTGAGTATACAGGGTGATTCATAAGTCACTTCACTTAGCTATTTAAAATGATTACCATATGAAGCACAAACATACTATGAACTTTTGATAATTGTTATCTTACTCTCTAATTACTACAATTTGTTATTTTAAATTTGTTCGTTTATATATTTGTTTCTATATATATTTATTTCATAATCAATCAAATATGCTACAAAGAGTCGTAAATTCCTTGCAAAAAAAGAATGGAGCTATGCATGCAGGAGGAAGGTGGAAATTTTGAAAATCTGCTGGAATTTTAAACTTCCATGAATGAATTTGTTGAATAAACTTTTGTATTACCCTATTTTTTAACTTTAGAATTTCAAAAATAAATAGCTAAGTGACTTATGGATCACTCTGTATATATATATATATATATATATATATATATATATATATATATATATATATATACTACTATTATATATATACTTTAATCCCCGAAACAGTTTTTATGGTAAACAACTGATGATCCCTTAAATAATGTTAGAAGCAAACTAATATAATAGCTGTAAAAACTAAATTGACTTACATGAGTGATTTTCCACTGAACGACTTGGGACTTAAAAATTTTTTTTTTAGTTTTAATGGTTGAGAAACTTCCGAGACTATATATATATATATATATATATATATATATACCCAAAATAAGGGTCCTATCTTTAAATTTGAATAACTTGAATTTGAATAACTTCTACAAAATAAAAGTTAAACTCACCAAACTTTATGTGTGTGTAGACTGACCCTTCCGAGATATTTTGAAATAAACAAAACAAATTTTAGCCGAAAAACACTTCTTAAAACTTACAAAAACTAAAGTATTGTTTTTTACACTGTTTTGAGTTTTTTTAAGCAAAAATAATGTTTTCCAAATGAGCGTGCGTTCCTTAGGGCTAATACGGCTCATGCTTGCTTCGGAAGGGGTCCTTTACTTATTCTAAAAAAAAAAATTAAAAAAATCAATAAATAAAAAAGTTATGAATTTTTAAAAATAGGACCCTTATTTTTGCCCACCCTGTATATATATATATATATATATATATATATATATATATATATATATATAGCTATTGTGTTATGGTGATCTATCTTACTTCGAGATTATATGGAATCTTTTGGATATTATGAATAGAGGAGCCCACGACTCTGTAACATACAATACTGTACTTCTCTAAATACACACAGTATTGTCTTATTATTATCGGTAATTTAGGTTACAACAGTGGCGACGAGGAACTCGGACCTACTCGGCCACAACATTCCCCGGACTAATGTTGAACACACCACTGGCAACGAGAACTTGATCTTATGTGGGATACAACATAACCATTACTACATCTGGCAATGTTCAATCTCGAAAAAGAATTTGGTGACGTAATTGAAATTTTAAAAATTACAACAGTAACAGACAATATAGGATTTTTATGACAGAGAGTGCACCAAATCTGTGAAATTAAAATTTAAAACTTCCAGAAAATAGGATTAAAAACAAAAAGAAATATCAATTTTAAGAGAATAAAAACACTTTCAAGCCATTCCCCAACATGAGGTTTTAAAATCTAAATCATTCAGCCAACGGATAAAAAACCGACAAAGGTCAATCAATTTGTCTCCGTTTTTTATTGTTAATCGGCAATACGTAAACAAGTTTAAACAAGCTTACTTATCTTCCATTGGGAAAAGTTACGACCCTGTAAAAACACGAGAAAGTCAGTTGCCTATTTTAAATGAAGAAACTAGAGGAATTTAAAAGTGTCATGTTGGAAGATATTGAACAGCAACAAGAACAACAAGTTCGAATAGAATAGCAATTCCGAGAACAAAATAGAACAAATGGAATATCAGAAAAAATTGAAATAGAGAAGCTTTGTCTAGAAGAGACATTTAAATGAAAGAAAATAAATGTTAAGAAAAGCACTTGAAACAAATGAAAGAAAATAAGTAACTGTGTTTTCATACCCGAAAGAACAGAGCAATTATACGAATTATCGAAACGGGGTACAAATTCTGAAAACAAAAGTGTATTTTCACAAAACGCTATTTATAGCGCTATCGATGATTTTACTTACGACCCTGAAAAAAAACGTTTGATTCGTATTTTAGACAATGGGAAAATATTTATAATACAGACTGTGCGAATCGGACCGGTTTTAAAAAGGTTCGTTTTGCTATTTAAAAAGTTAGGGTACAGTTGAACATACAAAATTCGTCAATTATGTTTTGCCACAAAAAAACAGCTACCTTATATTTGTTTAAGCGATTCAATAATTAACTAAATTGTTTGGCCCTAAAACATCTCTTTTTCCAAAAGGTTGAAATGTATGAATTATTACAAGGAAAGAAGACGAAGACTACACTACTTTCGTTACTGTAGTTAACAAAAACTGCGATGATGTCAAATTGTCAGAGTTGAGCGCTAACAAATGTAAATGTCTAATCTGCACACAGATTGTAGTATCAAATACGGATGCAGAAATCGGACGATAGGTTCTTAAAATCAATAGAATGAATCTTATTTAACGCTTCAACATACTGAAGACGACTGACAATGTTTTATTAGTGTTCACGAAGATTCAAGAAATATTGAGCAAAGCGTAGTGTCACATATTTAAAAAAAATCTGTAATAAAAAGAAAATTAATTCCCCAACTTAATTTGATCGATCAAACAAAAATAATTTGCCTCCTAAACCATGTTTTGGTTGCAAGAAATGGCATTGGCACAAAGAGTGTCCATATGAAATGAAAGATTGCGGTCCTCTAGGACACAAAAGTACACACTTTGGAAGATCTCTATAATTAAAGTAATCATAGAAGCGACCAGGCTGATGAATTAAAAAAAAAACAACCTAGCGAATATACCAGATGAACAAAGTGCAAGATAGATTCAAACAATTGCACTTAAAATGACGGTTGGAATTATAAAAATGATCTCACGGTTGAAGTCTCTGAAATAGCGGGTGAATGTCTGGCATTAAGTTAGATGTCCCATCCCCAGCAAAAAGAAAGAAAATAGAATTGAAAAGAAGGGAGAAAAACCTATAAATCTATACTCAGCCTTCTATACACAAGTGGACACAAATACGCATTTATACAAAAACTTTGATATAGCAACGTAATCTGTATATTATAATAGTTTATTATACAGTAACTGTCTGTTGTAACGTTGCCCACGATGAGTTTTACTTTCATTTCTGTTGTACACATTATTTTTGACAATCGATGCTTCTAATCATTAGGCTAAATAAACACGTCAGTCGGAATCTTTATGTTTATAACAGCATTGTTATTAACTGAAGAGTGCTCAATTCGTTTTAACATTATCACTAATCGATTTCACTTACCACTATGCTTAACCTACGAAGAGGTTGACCAGCAGTAGTCATTCATGTGCAGACTGTTTTGCTGTTTAACAGCTTTTAGTGAGGCTTGACCTGCAAACAAACGCTTTATGCCGAGATCGAAACCCGGCTGCTTTCACGACAGTCTGTACTCTAACCGTTCGTCTATATACATTCATTCTGGTACACTCACGCAGTAAATTGTTTATCGCAAGCAAAGTATTAAAGGATGTTTTAGGCAAGTTGAGTCATGTTGATACCAGCTCAGGAAAAGTGAAAATATTTATATTTATGTAATACCTAAGTGAATTCTTTGTTTAGGTGTTAGACAGAATATGAATGCAGCCGTCGCGTATGAAGAAACGGATAGCCATGGAAGTGATTAAGTACATATTTTCCGTTGAATGTAAATCAAATAATTCGCATTTTCAATTTGCATCAGTGTAGATTGAATATCAAGATTGAGTAAGAGAAGACATGGGCGAATGGGGGGGGCAAGAAGAGAAAGGAAACGAAAATACAGTGAAGAGAGGATGAAAGTGTAGAATTGAAAGAGAAGAAAATTGAACGGAAGGAAGAGAAAAGAGAGATTGAATATCAAGATTGAGTAAGGAGAGAAGACATTGGCGAGGGGGGGGGGGAGATAAAGAGGGGAAGAGAAAGGAAATGAAAAAAGCGAAGAGAGGAGGAAAATGTAGAATTGAAAGAGAAAAAAATTGAAGAGAAGGAAGAGAAAAGAGAGATTGAATATCAAGATTGAGTAAGGAAAGAAGACATGGGCGAGGGGAGGGGAGAGAAAGAGGGGAAGAGAAAGGAAAGGAAACACAGCGAAGAGGAGGAAAGTGTAGAATTGAAAGAGAAGAAACTTGAACAGAAAGAAGAGAAAAGAGAGATTGAATATCAGGATTGAGTAAGGAGAAAAGACATAGGCGAGTGGGGGAAGGAAAGGGGGGAAGAGAAAGGAAAGGAAAAAAAAGCGAAGAGAGGGGAAAAATGTAGAATTGAAAGAAAAGAAAATCGAACAGAAGGAAGAGAAAAGAAAGATTGAATATCAAGATTGAGTAAAGAGATAAGACAGAAGCGAGATGGAAAGGAACAGGAGAAATGCTGGAAGAGAAAGGAAAGGAAATAAAAAAGGAAGAAGAAATCGAGAAGCTGGAAGAAATGGGTAAATGGGATCGGAAATAAGAGAAAAGAAAGAAAAGCGAATAGGAAGAAGAGAAAATGATGAAATAAAAAGAAAACTACGTAACACGTAGACGATATGAATGAGGAAGAAAAGGGAACAGGAAGAAGAGAAAGGAAACGAAGAAAGGAAGAAAGTGTTGAGTTGAAGGAGAAAGGAATGGAAGCTGGGGGGAAAGAAAAGAAAGAAAAACGAATTAAAAAAAGAAAAAAGAAAAAAAAAAGACCAAATGGTGAGATAAATTTCGATATTCATTAAATTATGAGACTACTTCTCGTGTGTCTGTGTCTGTGTGTTTTATTCTCGCCTCTGCCTGACTTACACATTATTAATAATACTAGCGGGATCACGTATGAATTCTACGCTATATTTTATAATTTTCTGTTTAAAATAATAGTTTTGGTACTTATATCGATCTTGACCCAGTTTTCGCGAGTTTCTTGTCGGGAGCGTTCTGCTATCCTACGCAAACGCCCGAGAGATGACGAACCGATTTGTACCAGACGACAATTTTGATAAGAGAAAAGAGAAAAGAGAAAAATAAAAAAAAATGAAAAAAAATTAAAAAATTAAAAAATTAGAAAATTAAACAATTTTTTTTTTTAATTTAAAAGAAAAAACTTAAAATTTAAAAAAGTTAAAAAATTAAAAATTAAATAAAAATTAAGGAAATTTTTTTTGGGGGGGTTTAAAAAATGTTTCTTTTAATTTAAATGGTGCTGGCCTAGGCTGATACCAGACACACTATTTGTAGAGGGTCGAGGAGGATGAGAAGACCGAGGAGGGACAGCACAAACCAGACCTCCACTGGAAAAGTGCAGAGAATGCTGGGACCTTAGGGAGGCTTATTGCCACCCAAATCCCAGAGAAGACCAATTGTCCTTACAAGCGAGTAATCAATGGTAATATGCTGTTGCGATATCGCATCGTAATAGAAAAGAGGTGAAGAATACTGGAAATCATGGGAGGCTTGTTGTCACTCAGACTCCAGGAAATACCATTGGTTGTTGTCGGTGAGCAATCACAATACAATTACAGATACGTTTCTGCACGTTATCAAGAAACCTCAAATGGGACAGTGATTCACCAACCCAAATATGACAACAGTACTCCATTGATGCTCTGATAGTAGATTTGTAGAGATAGTGAATAGCCTCAGGTGTGAGAAAGTGTTTGGAGCGATGGTGAGAACCGACTTTAAGAGAAAGCAGAAAGAGCAATGGATCTAATGTATGAATTCAAAGAAAGATTTGATAAAAGAGGAAGACCAAGAAGTTTCAGAGTCGATTTCTCCTCAAGAGCAGAGCAATCCCTAAACATCTCATGATGAAAAAGAGGCACGCCTACGATTGAACGACACGAGCTGAGTCTTAACTCCATTAAACGAAACAAGACATTTCGTACCCAAATCGACAACTGAATCCGTCAACTTCTAGATCAGCTTCATATTTCAACTGATCCGAGGGAGATGGGCGAGAATCACACTAGAATAAGGAGTTGTAATATTAGCATAGATATTAATTTTCTGAATGATATTCTCTGGAAGATCATTTATATCGAGAATAAAAGGTGTTGGGCCAAAAATTGAGCCCTGATGATCAGCAGCAATATTAATATTAATATTGGGGAATCGCAAAATTTACCACCATTGTCTACTTCCGGAAAATTGTATATGTCTTGGAATACATACCCGAAGTTTCCCTTCATATTTTGTTGAGCGTACATGATAATCTGAATTGATGCAAAATTATGTTTTTCTTTTAATATTCGCCTCAGGTTATTGAAAATATCCCCCATAAATCTATTACCATACATATTTTGAAACTATTTAAACAGGTACATCTTGATCGAAGATGCTATAATAATAGCGTTGGGGCTGCGTTATTGCCGGACGTTAATTAAAAATAAAACACGACGGTTTACTTTATGTTAGTTTATTTATAAGTTGACAGTTGTAGAAATTAAAAAAACGAATAAATATTTTTATAATAAGTTCAAAGCTTGGAGCTAAAGTGCACAGGGATCGTCAGAATGGTCATATATATATATATATATTTAACATAGTTCACCCCAGACAAGGCAGGCTGCCACTGTAGACGTAAGGGGCTACTGAGAAGAAAGAAAAGGGAGAAGGTTGGGGGGTCAACCTAAATTGGGATCTGCGCAGCGAGATATCTGTTTACATTAGTTTTACATTTCTGCATGTCAGTACCGTCTGGGAAACAGGGGGCAGGGAGGGAGTTCCAGAAGCCAGCAGTACTAGGAAAGAAGCTATTTGACTAGTAAGCTCTCCGGCATCTGGGGACCTCCACAGTGAATGGATAGTCGATTGTCTAGTTGGTCTAGTGAATTTACGCTGATGGGGCACCAGAGTAGCCAATTCATCAGAAAATAATCCATTGAAGTATTTGTAAAACAAGCACAAGGATGCTACATTGCGGCGATGGGACAGGGACTGGAGCTTGGTTGACAGTGAGGGACCTATATTCTTCGTGGGGTTCCCGATAACCCTAACCTTAACCCTAAACCGAGTAGAAATTTATTTCAGTAAATGTAATTCTACTAAAACCGTTTAACCCAATCAATTCGTAACGCGCCATTGAACCCTACCGTAAAAAATAAATATTATAAACTTTAATAAAAAAGAATTTTAAAAATGTTAAAGGGTGTCATTGGCTAGAGGCAGAATGACATAGGGTTACTCATCTAATCCCGAGCAACGCTTGGTGTTCCTGCTGATGATAGATAAAACTGTTTTAAAAGAAGGAAAACTAATATGTAAAATGTTAAAGAAACCGGTTATAAACACGGCAAAAGCTGTTTTCAATACCAACATAAACCCTAACCCTAACCGAAACCCTAACCCTAACCCTAACCCTAACCCTAACCCTAACCAACATGAAATATTCATAAAATAATTCTTTAAAATAAAAACTGAATTAAATTCCAGAAAATCTTTTCGAAATGTTTACTTTACGATCCCATAAACTGAACGGGAGGTTGGGTAAGCGGAAAGAAATACGATAACGAAAATAGAGGAAAAGAAATAGAAAAAAAGTAAAATAAGATGAAGTTATGGCGATTTCATTTAAGAAGGAAGATGGAGATTGAAGTAAGGAGAGAAGGAAAAACAAGAAAAGAAGGCAACAAGAACAATAGACGAGCCATTCTCCACCCTCTTTATCACAGAAGAAAGGTTGCTAGTCTTTCTCTGCTCTATCGTTACTTTCATGGCAGTTGCTCGAATGGGCTTCATTCTATGTGCCCCCTCACTCTGTAAAACATTCAACACAAAACTCGTCTAGCTACAACCAGTATCAATAAATTCTCTTTCTTCCTCTATGTACCTCGAACTAAGCGGAATTTTCAAGAGCAAAGTTTTTTTCTTCCTAGAACCACCCTCTGTGTAACACAATACCTCGGTGCTGCTTCGCAGCTGACTATAAAATCGCCGTTTTCTAGTCCAATTAAAACTAAATTTTGTTGAGCCGTTTTCTTAAATAATCAATTCGTCGGCAAGTTATAACCATCGTTACAAATTCCTCTGTGTCCCACCGTCTACTTGTTAAACCGAATAGCCCTTATCCTCGAGTTGCCTTTGGGCCTTGATAAGATGTGACTCGTTTGTAAAAAAATAAGATGATAATATGTACAAATAAGGAACGGTAGTGTGGTCGGAAAAAGATGTAAAAGAATGAAAAAGTGTAAGAAAATTTTATTAAAGATGACAAATTTTTACATTCAAATGTGTATAAGCCAATAAAGATGATAGATAGAAAAAAAGGATAGACGAAGAGGATGTAAGAAAGAGAAGGACGAGGAATAGAACGAGAATGGATGCATAGTAAGAGAGAAGAAAAAGAAAGATGAAAAGGAAAAAAAGAAGAAAGAGTTAGGGAATACAAAACAAAAAAGATATGAACAAGGAGAAGAAGTGAAAGGAGAAATAAAAGAAAATGAGTTCAGAATAACATGAAAGTAAGAACATATAAACAACAAAGTGAAGTGAGAGGAAAAAAAGAAAGGAGTTCAGAATGAGATGAAAGGAGGAAAATATTAACAAAGAAAAGTAAGACAGAAAAATAAAGAGAAATCAGTTCATAATGAAATGAAAGTAAGAATATATAAACAAGGAGAAGAAGTGAGAGGGAAAAAATCGGAATGAGATGAAAGGAGAAAAATATTAACAAAGAGAAGTGAGACAGATAAATAAAGAGAAAGGTGTTCGGAATGAGGTGAAAGTAAGAACATATAAACAAGGAGAGAAGTGAGAGGAAAAGTAGAAAAAAATTCGGAATGAGATGAAAAGAGAAAATAATTAACAAAGAGAAGTGAGACAAAAAAATAAAGAGAAATAAGTTCAGAAAAAAATGAAAGTAAGAACATATAAACAAGGAGGAGAAGTGAGAGGAAAAAAGAGAAAGGATTTCGGAATGAGATGAAAGGAGGAACACATTAACAAAGAAAAGTGAGACAGAAAAATAAAGAGAAGGGTGTTCGGAATGAGATGAAAGTAAGAACATATAAATAAGGACCAGAAGTGAGAGGAAAAAGACGAAAGCAGTTCGGAATGAGATGAAAGGAGGAACAAATTAACAAAGAAAAGTGAGACAGAAAAATAAAGAGAAAGGTGTTCGGAATGAGATGAAAGTAAGAACATATAAATAAGGACCAGAAGTGAGAGGAAAAAGACGAAAGCAGTTCGGAATGAGATGAAAGGAGAAACAAATTAACAAAGAAAAGTGAGACAGAAAAATAAAGAGAAAGGTGTTCGGAATGAGATGAAAGTAAGAACATATAAATAAGGACCAGAAGTGAGAGGAAAAAGACGAAAGCAGTTCGGAATGAGATGAAAGGAGGAACAAATTAACAAAGAAAAGTGAGACAGAAAAATAAAGAGAAAGGTGTTCGGAATGAGATGAAAGTAAGAACATATAAATAAGGACCAGAAGTGAGAGGAAAAAGACGAAAGCAGTTCGGAATGAGATGAAAGGAGGAACAAATTAACAAAGAAAAGTGAGACAGAAAAATAAAGAGAAAGGTGTTCGGAATGAGATGAAAGTAAGAACATATAAATAAGGACCAGAAGTGAGAGGAAAAAGACGAAAGCAGTTCGGAATGAGATGAAAGGAGAAACATATTAACAAAGATAATTAGGGGTAAAATAAAGAAGTAAAAAAGGAGTTAGATAATGAAAAGGAAGAGTGTCATATAAACAAGGAGAACAAGTAAGAGGAGAAGAGATAATATGAACAACCAAGGGGAGGGAGAGGGTCTGGAAAGCGGAAGAATATCATCATTAGGCAGGAGGTAAGTAAAGGTTTCGAGTACTGGTTCGCAAGATGGAGAAAAACAGAAAAAGAACCAACATCCGAGCGACTCTCACAGTCAAAAAAGGATGAAGAAAAAGTTAATTGCAGAAATGAATAGAAGGAGAAGAAAAAAAGCTTTTACCAAACACCGGATAACATTTTACAACTCATTTCTTTTTAGTATCAAATGGTGACTCTTAATTGGCATTTTATCCAATTTAATTACAAACAGAAATGAAGGGTCGGAAACGTTTTTTAATGCAGCTCGGCTTTTTTTTTACTTATCTTGTCAGTTTAGCTTTCTATCTGCCCCTCTTACTCGTTTTCAGTCTTACATTTTTCTACCATCTTTTTTTTCTTTAGATTGTATTTCCTATTTCATATAATATTACCATTTATGTTTTATATATATATATATACACACATACATACATACATACATACATATATATATATATATATATATATATATATATATATATATATATATATATATATATATATAGTTTGTGTGTTCGGGTGAAATAAATTCTAGAAGGAAATCCGAGTATGAGAGTTCAATGTAATAAACAGAGCAAGAACAAAAATAAAGTAAAGTAACACGGAATCACATCTTCTTCTTTCGTGTGAATCAGATGATTCTGGTGTTGGCATTAGTTTTCCCGATGTTTTTCTAGTTAGAAATCTTTCTGGAAAGACATCGCGTACTTACGCGAAGGACCACCAGAAGGTTGCCACATCCCTAAGTGACAGTGGTACTGTGGAACCGACTGGATTCGAACTTGGAACACCCAGGGTTTCAGTCCGTGTCGATATCCACGTAACCACCGTCACCTCCCACAGAATCACATAATCACCGGTGTCATAATTTATTTCGACCCTACGACCTTATTCAAGCATCCAAGCGAGGCGATTGCGTTTTTGAAAAATTTAATCGCCTCGCTTGGATTCTTGAATAAGGCCGTAGGGTCGAAATAAATTATTGTATCGGTGACTATGTGATTCCGTGTTACTTTACTTTATATATATATATATTATTTGTACAAACATTGTTTGGCTACACTTTGCGATGTTTCGCCCACAACTTGGGATAGCTAGACCTCTTAGGCGCAACACTTTTACATTACAGCTGCATTGAGTGAAATGAAAAAAAAATCTTCTGAAACTTAACACGTGATCAACCAAAAAAATTCTTCTGAAACTTAACACGTGATCAACAAAAACAATTCTTCTGAAACTTAACACGTGGTCAACAAAAAAAATTCTTCTGAAACTTAACACGTGATCAACAAAAACAATTCTTCTGAAACTTAACACGTGATCAACAAAAAATTATTCTGCAACTTAACACGTGATCAACCAAAAAACGATTCAAACTGCGTTAGATGTTCTATTCGTTAGATTTTATATTTTTGCTAATTAATTTATTTTTTTCTCTTTTCAATTATAAGTTAAAGTCTGCAAGACACTCTGATCTTTATAATCTCGTCAAAATTGACAAAATAAACATACACATGCGAATATTCATATCCGGTCTATTCTAATACCTAACATCTACAGAATCATAAAAGGGAAGTTAATACAAACACACACTTAAAACAGGCGGTTCTTACAAAAAACATGCACACACGCAGACAGCGGCTAAAATAGAGAAAATATAAAAAATAAAAAGCAAAATTAAATAAAATGTAGAAATATTTTAAATAACATATCTCAATTATTTTTGGGCATCACAAATGCACACACATAAATATATATTACAACTCAGATAAAATGTAATAAATAGAAAAAAATTGAAAATCCGGCAAGATAATTGTATACTATATATATAAATATATGGGAAGAGAAGGATGAAGGTAATCCGACGTGATGGTAAAATGAAAAAGGAAAACCAAAAACTGGATGTTTTTTATGTGTACATCAACGTTTCGTCTTTATTTATAAGACTTCATCAGGATGATGATATAGGGAAAAGATATCATGCAAGCACAGATACATGTAGGGTATATATATATATATATAAATATATATATATATATAGTAAGTTATGAAAATATATTTATGGCAATTAAACTACACAGAGGCTTCCACTTTTCATACCTGCAGGGAATCGTCACGGTACAAGGTAGTAAGTTATAGAGAATATGTTAACGGCCATTAAGTTACACAGAGGCTTCCGCGTTTCATCCCTGTAGTAAATCGTCAAGCTCAAAATAAGCCTGACGATTCGCTACAGAGATGAAACGCGGAAGCCTCTGTGTAGCTTAATTGCTATAAATATATGTTCATAACTAACTACCTTGCAGTCCTCACGTATTGAGTACGTCAGATTAATATTAGATGAAAATAACTTGAATAAAAGTCCAGGTTTGCTATTTTACACCATATTTCCAACAAAACTGTGTGCATAACATCGATATTAAAAAGACTACAAGAAAACCACCATTCCATTTGATAAATGCATTACAAATTTCAACGTCTAACGGTTATGGTTCGTTCAGAAAACAGAACAAACATTCTTTTCACGTCATAATCGCACCACATTTTTTTTTATTCTAACGAGTAGGTTTCGTTTAAAAAAAACGAAAAAAATATTTTCACGTCACAAACGCACCACATATTTTCAAATATTGTACTTGCATGTTATTTCTTTAAATCAATCATATCGAGAAATACTTGAAATAAAGAGAAAGCGCTGATTAATATATCAATAATTTTGTTTTTTCTTTTCCATTTCCCATCACTTTCTGATGTTGTTTTACTGATTAAAAATTCAAATAAAAAATAAGTAAAAAATTAATTAATTAAACTAAATATGAAAGAAGTAAAATAATTTAAAAAATAAATAAATAAAACAGCAATGAACGAATGATGAAGAAAGAAGGCCTTCGTGGATATTGTAAAAATAGATTTAAACCTGGAGAGGACAGTTGAAGACATTTTTCAAAACGTCTTTAAAAATGTGTTATAAAAGGCACTAAACAACCAGCATGCTCAATTGCAAAAAGAAAAACTAAAGTATTTATGTGTACATTAATTCAATAAGTTAATCACGGTCATCACTCTGTTATCGCGTACAGTGTAATCAAGGAAAAGCAAGATGGCTGCACGCCGCCTTTTAGAAATCTGTCACAGTCAATCAGAACTGCAGCCGATAATACGGTACAGTAAAATAAACATTCTACACTGTCATGGATGAGAGAATGAGAACAATCAATCCCGTGGTATTAATAGTTCAGTTTTAAATTCTGCATGGATTTCTAAGTTTGACTATTAGGTGTTCAAGTTCACAATGTGCACCAGAAGTACGTCAGCGTTTACATTTTTTGAAACGTGTTCAACATAACAAGAAAGTTGAGAATAGTAGTCCGAATAACCCAAATAATACATACTAACTTTTTGTATACTGGTGTATAGTTGAAAATTTTTACCTCTAAATTTCTAGCACTTCCTGCCATCACTTCCCAAGGGGAAGTAACTCTATTACATTCGCTGATCTTTGAAGGTCAGCAAGGCAATCAAAGCCCTTGGGTTATGCATTTGGGCACGGCATACAGACCAAGCGTAGACACAATTAATTTGTGGTAGTAATTAATCAGAAAAGAACAGGCAATGAATTACGCTCCACAGAGGCGAAATATAACTAGTTCCTTTGGAATGCCAATATTTCTATGGAGCGAGCAGAAGAAAATAACGCTATTAGATATCTGGTTTGGTTAGTTTGGTTTACGGCACATCGACACTTCTGTGGGTTATAGAAAACCGAGTTTTATTACATTAGGTGCCCCTATCCACCGTTATCCGGGAGTTATCTAATTTTTAATGTATACAATAAGTACGTAAGAAGATACTAAAAACTTTTACAGATTTTTTTTCTTGGTTGATTTATAAACAAATAATATCATATGTATATGTTTTATGGGTATTTTGCATTTAGAATTTTTTATTTGAATAACAATTAAATAAACGAAAGAGAAATTTTTATGTTTTAAATAAATAAATAAAAAATACTTAATAAATAAATAAATTACATAAATACATAATAAATAAATAATAAATAAATTAAATAAATTAAATAAATTAAATGTATTTCATTGAAATAAATTAGGCACATTTATAAATTTAAATAAATTAGATAGATTAAATAAATAATAAATAAATAATAAATAAATTAAATAAATTAAATGAATTGAATTTATTTAATTTAAATAAATTAGGCATATTTATAAATTTAAATAAATTAAATAGATTAAATAAATAAATAATCAATAAATAATAAATAAATTAAATGAATTAAATAAATTAAATTTATTTAATTTAAATAAATTAGGCACATTTATAAATTTAAATAAATTAAATAGATAAAAAAAAATAAATAATCAATAAATGATAAATAAATTAAATAAATTAAATAAATTGAATTTATTTAATTCAAATAAATTAGGCACATTTATAAATTTGAATAAATTAAATAGATTAAATAAATAAATAAATAATCAATAAATAATAAATAAATTAAATAAATTAAATTTATTTAATTTAAATAAATTGGGCACATTTATAAATTTAAATAGATTAAATAAATTAAATAAATAAATAATAAAAAATAAATAAATAAAAATACTTTGTTTTTATTTTATCAGAAGTTTATAAGTCAGTTTTAATTTGTTCTCATGTGATTAAACTAAAACTTAATCGGAAAAAATCTAAACATAAAACAAGCAAATCACATTTATTTAAATGAAAATTTTTGAAAAAAAAATGTTGAAAAAAAAAAGGATAGAAAAATCTGTAAAGATTTTATTTGACTTTTGATTCTAAAACTGGAGAAGGCAACATTATTTTCTTACAAATTAAACAATGAATGTTTGCAGAATTCTTGAGATAAGGATTTACGATTTGTATTATTTTTGTTATTTAAATTTCTAAAATTATTGAATGAAAGTAGTTACTAAGCGTTTTACTAATTTACTACATGGGAATGACACACAATGTAAAAATACTAAATCAAGAAAAAGCGGCTTGCACGATGTAATAAATAGAAATTGCTAACTTGTTTACGACGAAACCGAAATGCATTCTAGTGGATAGGATTTCTTAATTATAGCAGCTGTATAATAAAATTAATTTGTATGCATATTATTGTTAAAATGTTTGTTTGATTTTTGAAAACTGTGTGAGTCAGGTAAGTGTTCGGTTCAACTCGAAAAAATGTAAATAAAAGTTATCGCTATCCGATTGACATCCTCTATTTTATCAAAAAACGGCGTAAACACAAAAACAGAAAACAATACCAAATTCACTGAAACAACAACAGCTAAAACTGGGGCAATAAAAATCAGCTCCCAGAGACAGTCTAACAAAAAAGCGCAAAAAAGCTAAAAATGTTGATCACGTGTGGTGCTCTGAACTACGTCCGCCAAACCACTGTGAAATGATATGAATGCAGACCGCGCAACAAAATATGCCTCTTTTTTCTCTCTTCACTTTTCTCTCTTTTATCTTTCCTCTTTTTCAGCGAACACACATTCGGCTACCCTCGCCTTTGGGCGAGAAATGCCAGCGCGTCGGCTGACTATTAAACACACCCACACAATACACAAAGGCTTACGCTCCTATCATTCTTCAACGCATACAACCACACACTGCTTACGAAACACACACACATACAAATGCCTAAACGAATTATCAACTCTCACGCATACACATTCGTACAACCACGAACAAAAGGCGACATACACATTCACCCACTTCGACACATTGTTACACTACGCACATACATACATACTCATTAATTACAGGCATAAACATTTATGGTTTTTTCAACTGGACACTTAAAATGAACACTTAATACTCTGTAATTTGTAAATATATGAATATTTTGTGTTACTTTTGAACTACGTTTTATTCTTCTTTCATGCATTGTTTTTCCATGTTTTAAACATTTTTTACGCAAGTAAGTGTGGACCTTAGCATATTCTCTAAGACACAATATCTTACGAAGCTTAGGTCCGCGTTCTTACATCGGCCTCTAGTTGTTTCGGTTAACAGCTGAACGCGATAACTGTTGCGTCCTGAACGCGAACTGTTAGAAGTATCGCCCAAACAGGTACTTTTAATAACTGACTGATCGTTGTAAGAATACGTGTGTTCGTTCTGAGTACTATGCAAATTGGTCACCAGTGATTTCAAGCTGATTGGGTTACTTTGTACACAATCCTTCAGTAAGAGAGTAGAAAGTGACTAACTTGGGTTTACTTTCGGCGGCCTCGTAACTCACGCTTTCCTTATTTTGAACTTTAGTCCTCACACTTCATGAACGATTTTTCTGACATAGGGGGAAGAATTGCTGTTTTCTGGGTCGGAACCTATTCATATAACACTTAGCGTTGGCTGGGTTTTGACATTTAAGTGCTTTTTTTAGCTCCTTACATCAAGTGGCTTCATGCCTTGTCTGGAGCGATTTCTATGAAGAAAAATGTAATTCTATTGATCGAGAATAACAAACTTAAGTCTAACTATTTTACTGAAATAATACATGTGTTTAGTTGAAAGTAAAATATTAGAAATACATACAATACTAGTAAATTTACTGATGTCTTGTAGGTTTTGTCTGTGTAACGACAAAGGCTATGACCACCGCGTACAACTGTGGTTGGTGATAGGAAGTACAGCCAACCGTAAACTCATGCTTTATATAAAAATGATAGACAGAAAGCAATCAACAAGCTGTGGAGTCGTTGACAAAAATGCAAACGGTGTCGTGAACGGTAGAGTCAGAAGTGGGCTGACGAGATCGTCATCCATCAAAATCCCACATAATCAAGGGAGGCGCGAGAGCGCTCTATCCCTTAATGGACTGCACGAATGGTCTATGCTAGAAATCTCATTT
The DNA here is from genome assembly GCA_963556195.1 of Sepiola atlantica. Classification (NCBI taxonomy): domain Eukaryota; kingdom Metazoa; phylum Mollusca; class Cephalopoda; order Sepiida; family Sepiolidae; genus Sepiola; species Sepiola atlantica. The sequence goes on from OY744517.1 coordinate 40,601,727, forward strand.
CTTTGATAAATCATAACTCAAAAACCAATAAACCAAATTAGTTAAAACTTTGCACAACATCTTTATTTGATAGGTTCTATAAGTGTGTAGAATTTCAGCATCATTAGTCAAGGCAACCCAGAGATCCAGAAAGGTCAGGCATGAAATCATGTTATCTGTGTGTACGTACGTACGTATGTGCCACCCTGTATCTCATCAATTATTTGATGGATTTAGCTGATTGTTGGCAGAGATAGAGGTTCTAGGGTCTAGTTGATGACATTTTCATTTCAGTTTATCATATACCTTAGTTTTCCAGAAAATTCCAAAAAACCTTTAAAATGACCATTGTATTGAGGCATAGCCTTTACAAAAGTAGTGACATTTCATGAAAAATGCCAGTATACTGAAATCATATGCCCTTAATAGGGTTAAGATGAAAATTCATATACACTAAATGTACAAAAGCAAGGAAATTCCCAAATTTTTACACTTTTATTGTCATTAATGGTATGCGAGCACAACAGGGCTATGTATTTTAGTGGTAGGAATTTTTCTTCAGCGCACCTCACACACTTCATCCACTCATGCATAGAGATTTATACTGTAGTGATGTGATAATGAAATGGTTTGGTTTATATGTAGTCATACCCTTAATGACAATAAAAGTGTAAAAATTTGGGAATTTCCTTGCTTTTGTACATTTAGTGTATATGAATTTTCATCTTAACCCTATTAAGGGCATATGATTTCAGTATACTGGCATTTTTCATGGAATATGTTTAGACTTGCATCTCTAAATGTCGGTACAATGAGAGTAAGAGCTGAAAAAGTAGTGGAGACCCTATCCTTAGTTGAATTGAACATGTAGCAAACAACATCATCAGACAGCAGGTTCATCGAGATAAGATGAATATGGGTGTGCGCAATTGATGCTATTTCATTGTTCGCCAACTACATGAGAGATATGCCTGTGCAGACAGGAGACTTTACATGGCATTAGTGGACATCAGGAAAGCCTTTCACAGAGACCGAGAGAGGTGCTATGGTATGCAATGCTTAAGGTAGGCGTAGTGCAGTGGCGTATCCCCCCTCGTACGATGTATGAACATACGCTAGTAGTAAAGTTCGAGTGAATGACACTTAGAGTGATAGCTTCAATTTCTAAATTGGAGTTCACCAGGGATCTGTCCATAGCTCTCTACTTTATATCATAGTCTTGGAGGCACTGTCAAAAAGTTTCGGTTAATCTGTTCATGGGAATTGCTCTATTCAGATGACTTTATTTTCATTGCCAGGTCATTGGAACAATTGAAGGTTAAACTGGAAGTACGGAAAAACGATCTTTTTTTACTTTTTAACATCGTTCACTCAAAACAAAGCAGGCCACCACTGTAGACGTAAGGGGTTACTGAGAAAAAAGAAAAGGGAGAAGGTTGGGGAGTCAACCTAAATTGGGATCTGCGCAGCGAGATGTCTGTTTACATTAGTTTTAAATTTTTGCATGTCAGTACTGTCGGAGAAACAGGGGGCAGGGAGGGAGTTCCAGAGGCCAGCAGCACGAGGAAAGAAGCTATTTGAGTAGAAAGCTCTCCGGCATCTGGGGACCTCCACAGTGAATAGATGGGATTTAGTTGATTGTCCAGTTGGTCTAGTGAATTTACGTCGAGGAGGCATCAGAGTAGCCAGTTCATCGGAGCATAATCCATTGAAGTATTTGTAAAACAAGCACAAGGATGCTACATTGCGGCGATGGGACAGGGACTGGAGCTTGGTCTGGAGGTCAAGGGTGGACTTTGCTAAAACCAAAGTGAGGGTGTGTGGCTCTGGTCTACAATCCTCAAGGGACTCTGATCAGTACGTTTGTTCTCTGGGCCGGAAACGTGTTAGAAGCAATGCGATAAAGTCTAATATGCGCCTACTCTGGGTTCACAAAAGTGCAGTGACTTGATGGTTAAGTTAGCCCCGAACCCCAACTTCAAGTTTAGGAGATGCATGGAACAGCTGCATCCTATTGACGGTCGTTCTTATAAATAAGGGTAGTATTAGACAATGCACTTTGGATGATAGACTATTTCTGCTTAAGACGATATGCTGCGTGCAGGTTATGGATTTGAACTCAGTACCAAAAGTGAAGGCAGCTTGGTCGAAGTTTCGTGAGTTGTTATCACCATTCGAGGTACGTAGTATAGCAGCTGTCATGGCGTCATGATATATGACAGTGAATGCGGGGCCCTCGCTCAGCCTTCTCTCACCTGTCAGCAGCGTAATGACAGTTCCATGATAAGATGAATCTGCAATGTTAAATCTGACCAAACCCAACTCATCAGGTCAGAGAATTTGCTGAAACAACTATATTTGTCCAGCATGAATCGATTACGCTAGTATGGTCACGTGGAACGTTCATCCCCCTGGATAAACTGTTGCAGAAGCATGAATGTTCTAAATCGCAGGAAGGTTGGCTGACCAAGGAAAAGTTGGAAGCAAGTGATTGGACAAGATTGCACAGAGTGGAATTTGGAGAGAGTTGACCCGCTGAACCGTGAGAACTGTAGTGTGAGCTGTCGTAATATCACAAAACGTCTGACCCTAACCCTAACCCTAACCCTAACTCCTGAACAAGGGAAAAGTGACGTTAAATGAATAGAAAATTAAAAAAATTCACATTGCTATTTAAAAAAATTGGGGTAAGGAGTGACTGGCGTGAAATATATATCAACACTTGTTTTTTTTAAAGAAAAATTACAACTGAAATAAACGACTGTAAACTTGAACAAAATACGTTGGAAGTTCATTTAACACAACAACTTAAACATATGTAATAGAATAAATGTTTTTCTTTACTCACAAAGTCATAAAGATTTTTATAAGTATCCTTCTTTTAACATATGTTCCGTGAAGCAATGTATTCGGTATATGATGCAGTGTTTGATTTCATAGTACAGGCTTCTCCGATTCTAGTTTTGTTTCAATTAAACCACTTGGTTTTTATATTCCTATTTTATTATAATTTAACACTGAGTTAACTTTACACATCCTTGCGGGAATTCATTTTTTACTTTCTCAATTCATACAGATTAGAAGTCTGAAAAAAAAACACGAATTTGCAAAGTGAGTTAAAATCTCTTCTGTTTCCGCGTTTTTTTCAAAGATTTTAGAATGAATTAATTTAGGAGTGTTTTCGAAAAAATGTTGGTAAAAATAATTTTTGAAGGGAATCTTTTTAAAAATTAATGATTTTTATAATTTTTCATAATATTTATAATTTGTTGGACGACGTACAGTGTGTATGCCTATGTAACATGTCCAAAAATAAGCAATTGGAATACATAATTTGAATTGAAATAGAAAAATTATTTTGTGAAATCAACAAAGAAACCTTTTAGAAGGTTTGTTTTGCGAAACCAGACTTTTATGGGTCCCCCGATTTATAAAATCGGGGGACGTATGTTTTGAGGCATGTACGTCCGTCCGTCCGGATTTTTCTCCGTAACAATCCATTGAATTTCTCTGGAATTTTGCATGAAGTAGTAACTTTGGTCAGGTTAGAAAGTTACATTTTCCGATTTTTAAAAAATAATCTGGTTAGGCCCCAGGGGTTCAGAAGGCCCCGAAATGGCAAAAAATGACATTTTTTTTGCCCCATAACTTTTCATCCATTCATTCAATTTCTCTGTAACTTGGCCAAAATGTGGAGGCAATTGTTCCTAATAGAAAATAAGTATCGCTGACCTTGGAAAATATCTGGTTCGCGCCCCCAGGGGGTCAAAAGCCCCCAAAATGGCAAAAAATGACACTTTTTTCCCATAACGTTTGATCCATCCATTCAATTTTTCTGATACTTGGCCAAAATGTAGAGGCAATTGTTCTGAATATGAAATGAGCATCCTTGACCTCAGAAAAATTCTGGTTGCCTCCCCTAGAGAGTCAAAAGAGGGTCCAAAAATGCCCCAAATTGCCCAAATTTATTGCATTTTACACTCGCCACATCGAGTCACATACATAGGGGGGGGGGGCACGCACGCATTAGTGGACATCAGGAAAGCCTTTCACAGAGACCCAGAGAGGTGCTATGGTATGCAATGCTTAAGTAATGTAATTATTGACAACCCTATTTTTAGGTGAATTTAACAAAAGAGTTTCTTATGTAAGAGAAAGAAGAAAATTTAAGATCATATCCCTTAAAAAAAGATCAAATATTGATTTCAAATTAAAACAGGCTACCGATTCCAGAAAATTTTCGTTTTATTTTTTTAGACAGACACAAACACTATATAATCTGATTTCTTGGATTTTAATAGGAATACATTAGCTTACGTTTTGCCTGGAGAAAAATATACAAAAACCAAATGGACAATAGTATGGAAAATTAATTGAAAAAGAAGATATTTTTCGAATTTACTTCCTAGAATACATTAGACATATTGAATTTCGGGACGGAGCATATTTTTATTTTTTTCTCGTTCCTCGTTTTTCTGTTTTTTTTTCTAATTATTATTTTTTTCAAGCTCCCTTTTTAAAGTTTTTTTGCGAAAAGAGCTTTACTAGTTAAAAGAAAAATAAATATATAAAAAACAGTGGATTACAGCCAGAATGGCCTATCATTATTTTTATAGATCAAATATGGCTGAATATGTTAAATATTAAAGTGTTGTTATCCATAGTTTCTACCGTTATCAGTGCAGGAGTTGCAGCTAAAAGCGGTCGTATAGGATCGAACGCAGTTCGTAGATTAGGCCCAACATCCCGTACCCAACGCCTAGGCCCAAGCGGTCGCGAGAAATCGCCACAGACAGTAATTGAAATTAACGTACACTTACCCGAGAGGCAGGGGAAAGTGTCTTCGTTTTCGAAAGTGTTCGACGCTTGCGCGGAACTTTGCATAATCGCTAGTGACAACAAAGCACATATATATATATATATATATATATATATATATAAATATATATATATATATATGTGTGTGTGTGTATATATATATGTATATATATATTTATACACACACATACATATATTTAATTATATATATAATATATATATAATATATATTATATATATAAATATACATATATGTTTATATGTATATATATATATATATATATTTATATGTATATATATAGTAAGCTATGAAAATATATTTATTGCAATTAAGCTTAATTGCCATAAATATATTTTCATTGCTTACTGCCTAGCTCTACTTACGTATCGAGCACTTTTGAAGTAGATACTGAAAATTGATACATAAAAAATTATATCTCCTTATAAAATGTTATGTGGATACATGAAATATATATATATATATATATATATATATATAGGGTGGTGCAAAAGTAGCGCATTGCTTTTTTTAGGTGATAGAAACTACAACATTTCAAGTAATTTACTAGGCTTTTCTGATAAATAATACATTTACTTGGTAATTTTGTTGCAGTAGGTTTTAAAAATAATATTCTTTTAAATAGGCACCATTTTCGGCCTCACAAAGACGGGCTCTAGTTAGGGCATTTTCTATTACAGTCCTTAGAATAACTGGCTATAGTTCTTGGATTTCATGTCTGATATTGTTTTTAAGCTCTTGAATCGTTGTAGGCTTGTTCACATATACCCTTTCCTTAAGATAACCCCAAACGGAAAGGTCAGGGGCTGTTAAATCCGGTGAACGTGAAGGCCAGTTAAAATCAGAAAATCTGCTAATTAAGCGCTCGCCAAACAATCCCCTTAAGAGCGCCATACTTTGTTGGGCAGTGTGGGCAGTAGCTCCATCTCGTTGGAACCACATTTCTGGGTTGTCCTGAACAGCTGGCCTTAAAAAAGTTTCAATCATTTGTTGATATCGCTGTGCAGTTATCGTCACCGCGACACTTTCTTCGTCTTCAAAGAAATATGGACCGATCACTCTTTCCGAGGTAACACCACACCATACGGTACATTTTAGTGGATGTAATTCACGCTGATGAACGGTTCTTGGATTTTCAATGGCACATATTCTGCAGTTTTGCTTATTTACGAACCTGTTCAGATGAAAATGGGCTTCGTCGCTCATTATCAGCTTATGGATGAACTCATTTTTTTTCCCTGGCTAATTGCTGAATGTGAACAGAATAAGCTACGCGTAATTGCAAATCTGTGGGTTGTAATGCCTGTACCAATTGAATTTTGTATAGAAACAGATGCAATTCACGCAAAAAAATTTTAAGTGACCTTCTGGACATCCTAATCTGAGTGGTTCGTCTTCGAGTTAAGGTGTCTGGATTTTCAGCAATGCTATCCTCAACGAGTGCTACATTTTCCGCTGTCCGTACTGAACGTGGTCTGTCAGATCGTGGAAGATCACTCACTGAACCCTGCTGCCGAAATCGGACCACAAGACGATCAATTGTGGGAGATTGTCTGACATTATAATGCCGACGATAGTCTTTTTGGGTTAAGATTATTGAACGATGGTTTCCGAAGTAAAGTTCAATAATTTTGGTTCGTTGTTCAGTGCTATATTTTTCCATGATAAATTATCAAGGTTTATATCTGTAATATTCTGAAAAATAAGGAGAAAATTTGATTAAATGTGAAAGTTGTTACTGGTTCAAACTAATGCGTGACTTTTGCGCCACCCTGTATATATACCCGCTCTCTCTAGAATTAACTGCCGTTGAAACAGCTATATGATCAGTTTTAGCACCTGGTTGAAACCATAAGAACATTATTAAAAATTGAAACCCATAAAGACTTTTCGGGACACATCATAAAAAGCGTTATACTATCAATTTTCATTAGACTGCTTATAAAAGTATACGCTTCTCGAAATCTGTTGTTTTAGTTTCACATATTATACAATAAAAAAAAAACATTTTTTGTAGAAAATTTTAACTTCCTTATCAAGCGGAGAATATTAAATCAGATAATTACTGCGCACACACTATTTTGGAATGGTTGTTGGTACCTGCAGTCGGCGTAACCGGTCATTACTGATACTCGCAAATACTTCTAACCGTGTGCAAGTTGTATCTTGATGAACGTCACAGACTGTGGACACTAAGTGGTAGGTTGTACTTTCGTGAAAGGCTGTTAAAGCGTCTTTCTTTTACTGATGAGTCATCACTTATCAAGGTCTGGGTGCCACTCGAGGATAAAAATTAAACAGATCATCAATTGGACCGGAAACAATGGGTGGGGTGGGCAGAAGATTTCTTAAGAAGGGTTGATTATCCAAGAGGACGGCTCAGCCAAAATATCTGTTTATATTAGATTTGAAGATAATTATGTTGTAGTCGGTTGGGAAGAAGACTTGTGGTATCTTGGCTCACTGGGATGTTCGAGGAATGAAACTTTGTCAACGAAGTTTCGTTTGTTTTTTTGGTAAAGATAGATAGATAGATAGATAGAGAGAGAGAGAGAGAGAGAGAGAGAGAGAGAGAGAAATGGAAAGTTATTTCCTGTGGTTGTAGCTAGACAGGTTCTTGCTGTGAATGTTTTACAGGAGGGTGGCAGAGATTAAAGATCAGTCGAGCACCTATCACCTCTGATAAAAGTTTACATGCACCCGTCTCTCCTACCTATATTAAGGGATAAAAAACTAGGTTAAACTTAATTATAAATCTTAGTAGGTATTTATCTACCTCCCACAGCGGTAAGATGTGACACAAGGTTAGAAAATTGGGATTTGATAAGTCAGCACCCTAGAGGAAGAGCACTTATGACTTTAAAAAATGCCTGGGCAGCCCCGTCGGCATTCCGCGGTAGGAGCGCCCCAGGCGATTAGCAATAAACTGGCCCCTTCTCAAAGGGTGAGAAGGCAAAGATTGGGAGGGTGAACCTCCTAGAACTGCACAGGACAAACCCACAGACCGACGGAATCAAGCCCCGAAGGCCAAGACGGTACCGATCTGTAGGGTGTAGTATCCATCGGAACAGATACTATGCTATGATCTTAGCCAGTAGAGTAACGATTGTACTCCCTTTTTAACCTTGGAGCAAAAAAGAAGTTGTATTTGAAAATACAGGATAGATTCTTAATTACGGACGACATAATTGACGAAATACGGAACAAAATGATAACATAATAATAACTAGCAAGAAGACTAGGCGTTGCTCGAGCTTGAATGACGATCATTATTATGTACTTTTAACTATAACTTGTTTTCACTGTGCCCCTCCTCCCGTTTCGCCTTCTAATATAGTAAGAAAAAGATGAAATCTTGGAAAACTATCTAAAGTAGTGTCTTCTACTTATGGTTTAAATCACATTAAAAGCAGGTATACGCATTAAAAGTGTTATAGGGGCTCTCTCCCAATGGTTCACTTAGAGGTGAGAGCGCGTAGATATTCGGCACATAGAGGGTAACATAGAGATTGGAGACCACTTCCATTGTCTTCCCCAAATAAGTTTATACATATGATATAAATTTCATCAAAATAGGATATAATTTATGTTTTAAACGAAGTTCAGTCCCCATAACCCCCTTAGGTTAAGAGAACGCTTAGAGATTTGGGACCACTTCGATTATCGTCTACAGAAAATTTTATACATATAATTTAAATTTAATAAAAATAGGATATATTGAACATTTTAATAGGGGTATTCCCCCAAATCCCCCATAGGAGCGCACTTAGACATTCGGGAACACTTCAATCAATTTCCCGGTAAATTTTACATAAGAATACACTTTTTAATTTGTATGTAGATTCTCTAATCTTTCTATAGGCACAAACATCACAAACACATACACACATACATTGAATTTTAGATATAGAGATATTACCCTTCTGCCAGATCATATTATGAATGATGTAATATTACATTCATGATGACTTGTGATGAAAATATTTATGTTTTGAGAAAAAAGGGGATTGACACAAACTTTGAAAGTAGAGAGAAGTTTGTTTTCCTAAAAACTTTGATGGCCAAGAAAGGTGGATACAGAAGATAATCAGGTGTTGGCAACTATTGTCAAAGAAAAATGTATTTCAATGCGAGGATTCTTGAAAGAAGAGAAAAGTTCAACAGAAAGATGGCGCATGAAAAGGCGTGCAAGACGGTGCCAATTCCAGGGTCAGTGTCGAAAAAGCAATTTGCAGAAATGGTTCAATTTACGGAACGTCGATCGGTATTCAGCGCTAAGGAATTCACAACAGCATTCATAATTACAAATTGTTTTGGCAAAAAAATGAATTGAAAAATAAAAGTTGAGATCCAAGAAACCATAAAGCTGCCTGTTAAAGAGAATTATGGAGAAAATATATGAATTAAGGAATTTTTATGAACTTTTTAGATTTGTTACAAAAATAAAGAATTTATAAAATTACGCATGTACTCATTTAAGAAAACATTTTTAATTAAAACAGAATTTGCAATCTAGCTTCATTCATAATTCCTCTTGGATAATCTTCTATTTATTTGTAAAAAATATAGAGAAAGTAAAGGTATATATTGTGGTTGGCCCCCCTGTCAGTATCATATATCTCTAAAAAGCCATCATTCGCCCATGCATAGAGTATTGTTGTAACATCTGGACTGGTGCACCAACCATTCCCCCTCTGTTTCTCCCTCCCTCCCTCTCTCTGTCTCTTAAACAGTGTCCAAAAATGAGCCTCCAATTTAAAGTTCCACACTGTCTACCAAGCTCCAGCCCCTGTCCCATCGCCGCAATGTTGCATTCCTATGGTTGTCTTACAAGTACTTCCACGGATTTTTTTTCCGACGAACTTACTGCACTTGTGACATCCCTTAACGTAAATACCCCCGACTAACCCGAGAATCAACAAAATGTCATTCCTTCACTGTAGAAGTCTTCAGATACCGAAGAGTTTTCTACACTAATATCTTATTTCCCCGAATGGCAAGCTTTAGGAATCCCCCATAGCTCCCTTTTTTTCCTCCCTGCAGAAATTTAAACGTAATGTAAAGAAACATCTCGTTGCAAAACTTCACACTCAAGATGACTATATGAGTCTGGCCCCTAATTCATATTAGCCCCTTACGTCTCAGCTGAATATATATATATATATATATATATATATATATATATATATATATATATATATATATATATATATATATATATATATATATATATGTGTGTGTGTGTGTGTATACAGCACTAGCAACCCACTATTAGGAGCGCAAAGCAAATGGACGCTCACCAATAATTGAATGGAAAATAATACGACAGACCAGTACATGTAGAAATTTAGACGACCGGTGTAGATTATGCGTGAATGAAAAATTTGACATCCTAAACGTTAAAGACCCCCGAAATGTATTAAACTGTAGAAGTGAGATAGCAAACAGCTGCTTACACACAAATAAATTTACCTTATGCTAACGATAAATAAATAAATAAACAAATAAGTAAAAAACACTAAACTAAACAAAAACATAATTTAAAAATTAAAACCTAAAATAGAAATACAAAGAACCACGTGTTAAAATAAATTCACCCATCATATTGACACAACAAAGGAAACATGATTAAGGCCAATCTATAGAAAACAGAACAATAGAACAGGATATAGGAAGTAACATTTACTAGACTTTTGCTCGTAGGAAGCCCAACGATTGGCTAAGAGAACAACAAGGAATCTGATTGGTTAACTAGCTAGCCGTGTATATAAAAACACCCGGCAAAAATAACTCCATGCATTTTAGTCTGAAGATTCCGCACCGGAAATGAAACGCGGGACCCTCTGTGTAGCTTAATTGCCATAAATATATTTTCATAGCTTACTACCTAGCTCTACTTACGTATCGAGTACTGTTGAAGTAAATACTGAAAATTGATACATAATAAACTTTATAAAATGTTATGTAGATACATGAAATACTAACACACACATATATATATATATATATATATATATATATATATATATATATATATATATATATATATATATAGTAAGCTATGAAAATATATTTATGGCAATTAAGCTACACAGAGTCTCCCGCATGTCATCAACGTGTTTCATATCTCCTTATAAAATTTTATGTGGATACATGAAATACTAATATATATATATATATATATATATATATATATTTTCTTTGTAGAATGGTAGGAAAAATCCCAGCAGAGTGCTCGATGAATTAAGAATCAAAGTTAAAAATTAAGAGCATAATATTTATTTATTCTGGTACAGAAAAATTAGTACAACATTCGTACCGTCGGTTTCAAGCACGGAAGGTCTTACCCATCCGGCTCTCTTCAGCTTCTGTTGTCATCTCAATGACAACAGAAGCTGAAGAGAGCCGGATGGGTAAGATCTTCCGTGCTTGAAACCGACGGTACGAATGTTGTACTATTTTTTCTGTACCAGAATAAATAAATATATATATATATATATATATATATATATATATATATATATATATATATATATAATACAAACAGCGAAAAGCATGAGATACGTATATGTTACCATTAGGATATACTGAGATCATGGTTCCATTTGGAAAAAAAGGATATGAGTACTGATTGTAATTTAGGTTCTGCTTGCCTAGTTTTTCATTGTTTTGGCTTTGTTTTATATAATTAGCACTGAAGATAGCGACACCATGAAAGAAATTCAGAGGAGCATTTTATAACTATTTCGAATCAAGCAAAAGCAATTGTATGCTGAATAAAAACAAGTTTTTTGAAATTACGTAAATCTGTCATTCATAGCATTGGTGTGGTGTAAAATTAGATAAATATTGAATATAACATAGCTCTGACCTTACACAATTGAGCTATTACAATCGCGTTTTGTTAAAACAATTATATTCGAATATATATATAAAGAAATTCCTAATATGAACAGAAATACCCACAAACAAACACACACACACACACATATATATATATATATATGTGTGTGTTATTGTTTATTATCTGTGTACGTATACGTTTCGTCCTTTTTCAATCAGGACTCATCAGTATAGAGATATAACCATTCACTACCGGTCATGCGATTCGAAACCCTGGACTACAAGTATTTTTCAACTCCAAGCCGACGTCGCTAACCGCTAGGCCAATTGTAAACAGCGAATAAACTATGATAATTTTAGCACTTTAACGGCGGCTTGACGTCGAGGCATTCTACTTCTATTAAGGGAAGGAATGATGCATTATAAGCAAGTGACGTCATGCTGTGTTAATACTACCTATTACAGTGCTCTACTTTTTCAAGAAGCAACAAATGATAAATATTTGTCATTGTTTATTATCTATGTACGTATACGGTAATCTAGGTAACATGTACATCCATAGAGTAAACATCTATAGAGTAAACATCCAGAGCATAGTGACTGTGTTTATATAAAAGATACTCAATAAAAAACGTAGATCTGTTTAATAGATGTTTATTTATACAGACATTATTTGGACAAGTCACCACTTATAAAGGCCGAAAGGTCACTCGAGGATAAAGCTCCATGTTTGTTTTCAGATAGGCGGTAAGACAACACAGTGAGTAGTGGTAACGATGGTTGAAATTGGACAGAATTTTATTGGTTCAGAGGACGGGTCAAAGGTCACTGGAGGATAAGGGTGAATCGGTTCGTCAGATGGGCAGTGAGGATTGGTAACGATGGTTGAAATTGGACGACATTTTATTTTTTGCAGTGGATGGCTCAACAAGAATTGGACTTAAAAACGATTATGTTGTAATCTACTTGAAAGCAACCTCGTGGTATTGTTTTACGCAGACGGGGAGTTCTTCGAAAGAAACTATGCTCATGGAAGTTCGATAGGCAGCCAAACTTCATCAAGCTCAACGTCTTTTCTTTAGGTATTCATTTCTTTTTTATTTATCTACCTCCCACAGCGGTAAGATGTGACACAAGGTCGGGAAAGTGGGATTTGATAAACCAGCGCCCTAGAAGTTGAGCATTCTGACCATTAAAAATTGCCTGGGCAGCCCCGCCGGCATTCCCCGGTAGGGGAGCCTCAGGCAGTAAGCAATAAACTTACCCCTCCCCAAAGAGAGGAGGCAAAGCCTGAGAGGGTGAACCTCCTAGAACTGCACAGGACAAACCCATAGAACGGCGTAAATCAAGCCCCGAAGGCCAAGACAATACCAATCAATGGGGTGCAGTATCACTCGGAAGAGATACTACACTTTGATCCCGGCCAAAAGGCCAAGATTATGCGATTCGAATACCATTTTGAAAGCTCTGTCTACAAGAAGGACGCACGTTATTTGCATACGTAATATGTGAAGTTAGCCGGAAAATGGTGGGAAAGGACGTTGTACATAATACTTCAAATGAATGGAGCTACGGGCTCTTAAGTTTATTTAGATGAGGCCGAATTAGCGTGCAAACTACTAACTCTGAAGAAATAGTTGAGTAGATGTCTCGGAAATCTTTCCCTTGAGGTCTCACATCTGTTGTAGGGAAATAGAAATACATTCGGGATACTGAAATACAGTTTAACGCAGAAAAAAAGTGAAATTGCACCGCATAACGCACGCACACATGTACATGAATATCTATTTTTCCGTCAAAATTTTGTTGACAAACTCTCTTAAAACTGTTACATTTGCAAATAGATAGATAAAAGCGTATTATAAAATACACAACTACGGCGCACAAGTTCTAGCAAGAATATTTTAAAGCTAATTGTAGTTCCTACTAAAACCTATTGCTGCGCTATATAGAATTAATAAATAACTAGCGGGACCCTGTGGAAATTCCACAGTGTTTTCTACATCAGTCTGTATAATTTACTGTTAATAATATTATCCGGTGTCTAGAAATATGCTCATATTTTACTCACCAAAATTTTGCGAGACGGGATGGAAGTATATATATTTATGTATATTACTCGGTTGCCGGGGCAAAAGCTGTCTCTTCAGAAGTCACGATCGGTCGCGACTCCCCTCTAACTCGCACCCTCCCTCCCCTCTTTCTACCCCCCCCCCGTTGTCAGGGGCAAATCTTAAATAGGAGTGTCAGATCGTGACACACAAAATAAATAACACACTCTATCGTATTAATATATAAATAATACTAATAATACTAATAATACTAATACTACTACTAATAATAATAATGATAGTAATAATGATGATAATAATAATGATAATAATAATAATAAGAAGAAGAAGAAGAAGAAGAAGAAGAAGAAGAAGAAAAAGAAGAAGAAGAAGAAGAAGAAGAAGAAGAAATTTTAAATATTAAAAAAGAAATAGATAATAAATAAATATCGTAAGCCTGAAACCGGCCCATTTGGTAAGCGTGTCCGCGTCTCCTCCGCCTTCCACAATGCTCTCCTCCTGCCACGCTGAAGCGACAGAGCAGGGTCAGTCCGCCAGTGGCTTGGTTGCTGTCGGGGTAAAGTATGAGTCTATTCAGTCCTGAAAGGCTTTATCTTTTCTCTGAGAAGTTATTTATTTATTACTAATCGCCTGAGGTGCCTTACTGTGGAATGCCGACGAGGCTGCTCAGAAATGTTTGTTGCTGTCGGGCTAAAGTATAATTCTATTAAGTGCTGAAAGGCTTATCTTTTCTCTGAGAAGTTATTGATTTATTGCAAATCGCCTGAGGCGCCCTTACTGTGGAATGCCGACGGGCTGTTCAGAACTGTTTGTTGCTGTCGGGCTGAAGTATAATTCTGTTCAGTCCTGAAAGGATTTATCTTTTGTCTGAGAAGTTTTTTTTATTTATTACTAATAGCCTGAGGCGCCCTTACTGTAGAATGCCGACGGGGCTGCTCAGAATTCTTTGTAGGCTTGAGTGCGCTTGTCGTAGTGCGCTGAAAATCGCACTTGATCTAGTGTTGAACCTCCCGCACAGGAGGCAAATAACATATTAAAATTAGAATAATTAGTATGAATCTCCACTAGCCAAATATTCCAAATGATATGCATTCATAAATAATCATCGTATAAGTTGTAAAATATTGCAAAAAACCCAAACCCAAATCAGTCTTTAAAGATTTCTTAAATCCTAATTAATTTGGAAATAGATAGATAAAAGCGTTTTATACAATACTAATACGGCGCACAAGTTATAGCAAGAATGGTTTCAAGTTAATTGAAGATGCTAATAAAACCAACTGCTGCACTATATAGCTCTTGCTTCACATGTATTATATATATATATATATATATATATATATATATATATATATATATATATATATATATATATATATATATTTAAACGTAAGAGTTTCACATGTTAGTCGGTCATAATCCAGGAAGGGGACATTTTCTATTCAGAACCGACTTCTTCCGGAAGACATGCGCACGGGGTAACTGTCGTGCCTCTACACCGCCTACTTGCCAGAGGCGGTCTTTTCGAATCAGTAAACATGGGAGTCATACGTTTGCTCCAGTTTGCTTGGTGTTACAATATATATATATATATATATATATATATATATATATATATAAGTAAATTTCGCGTACAACAAAATCGTAGGATAAATTTCAGAGGAAACATTTTTAATCAATGAAAGGGGCGGGTGGAAAAAAAAGAAAATTGCTAAAATGTTCTTTACGGCCTTATCGTCTGACCCTCTAAGAGGAACTGTCAGAATAATAAATTAAAAACTAAAAAGCTCGAATTAGATATGAGGGGAAATATTGTTTAAGTTTTAGAAAACGATTTTTTCCACCCTGACCGTTTCATTGATTAAAAATGTTTCCTCTGAATATATATATATATATATATATATATATATATATATATATATATATATATATATATATATATATATATATTATGTAAATCACCTTTATTTAATATGTATTAAATAAGATATACATTTGATTGGAATTGGACTTATTTGAATTTTCGGTGGACGTATGTACCAACACCGCTCAATGAACAGGTGTTCTTACTAGAACAGTATTATACAAATTCTTATAAAATAGAGTAGAAAGTGACTAATTTTGGGTTAACTTTTGTCAGTCTTGTAACTGTCGCTTCTCTTATTTTGTTCTTTAGTCCTAAAATTCCATGAGCGATGTTTCTGACAAAGGGGGAAGAATAGTTGTTTTCTGGGTCGGAATGTATCCACTAACACTTATCTTTGGCTTCTTTTTAACCTTTTAGCTCGTTACATCAAGTGGCTTCATGCCTTGTCTGGAGCGATTTCTATAAAAAATTGGTAAAATTGATAATCTTTGTGATATAATAGTTATTTTAAACCCCATCATTAACTGCACTAAATAACCTCCAACATATATTCTTAATGTGTGGTCATTTAATCTGTGCATTTAAAGAATTAACATATGTCACACTTAAGCCTGACAAACCTAGAAAATACTATTTCAAGCATAACCTTTGCAGACTGGCTTAATCGTATCTCGAACTTAAACATAACGAACGGACCAACATACAGAGGATCTTACAGTGATGCTTGGACACCCGAATGTAAGATGCGACTATCCAATCTGTGCGTTCATCGATGAAAATGAGATTTAAAATGAAATATGATCAACAAACCGC
Organism: Sepiola atlantica; assembly: GCA_963556195.1. Classification (NCBI taxonomy): domain Eukaryota; kingdom Metazoa; phylum Mollusca; class Cephalopoda; order Sepiida; family Sepiolidae; genus Sepiola; species Sepiola atlantica. The sequence goes on from OY744517.1 coordinate 40,618,138, forward strand.
GAGATTGACAGACAGAGCATCTGATTGTTATGCGAGGACGCATGTTTAAATATCAAATGAATGCCAAAAGCCAAAAATAATCGGTTACAAATTACTATGGCTAAAATCCACTCGAGAATAAAGGTTAGTGAGACGGAAATGATTGCCATCTGAAAGATGAGGAACACTATGGGAGTACTCACATTGATCAATTGGATGAACTGATTATTGCTTATCAGATGAGAATTTGTTAGAACTGGATTTGAAGACGATCTAGTTTTTTGTATTTTTTTTAATGATATTTCACTCCTAACAAGGCAGGCCGCCACTGTAGACTGAGAATTAGAGAGTAGGTTTAGGGTGTCATCTTAAGTTGGGAGCTGTGCAGCGAGATGTCTGTATACATTAGTTTTAAACCTCTGAATGTCGGTACTGTCAGGAAAACGGGGGCAGGGAGGGAGTTCCAGATGTCAACAGCACGAGGAAAGAAGCTATTGGAGTAGAAGGCTATCCAGCATCTGGGGACCTCCACAGTGAATGGATGGGATTTTGCTGATTGTCGAGTTGGTTTAGTGTGGTTACGTCGAGAGGGACAGCAGAGTAGCAAGTTCATCGGAACATAATCAATTGAAGTATCTGTAAAACAAGCACAAGGATGCTAAATTGCGGCGATGGGACATGGGCTGGAGCTTGGTTGACAGTGAGAGACGTATTAAGTTGGCCACTCTTTTTTGGACCTGGTCAAAAAGAGAGATACTAGTAGATGATGAACCAGTTGTAATCAATAGGAACATAATCCTGCGATAACGTGTTCCGCAGAGAGGAAACCCTTGCAAAAAGGTTTCCATGAGAATTCCGCCTGACGCGAGGCATATGGAGTCTTTTAGGAGTGAGTATGACACAGGATATGTTTACTCTGGGTGATAACTGGCTCCCTCAAAAGACGTACCCTGGATAAGACAAATATAAAAGTGTCCTCCGTCGAGAAGGATTTCACCTCCTTCGACTGCTGACAGAAGAAATATCAGTTCAAACCCAGATAGTACAGAAAAGAAAAATTAAAGTAAAGAAGGAAAATAAAAATAATTTTCAAGCAATCAATATGATTAGATGAAAGCCAATTATGTAGGAGAATGACGTCACCTTGTTTGGAGTCACACGCCACTGTTACTCGATACGATGAAACCGAATTCTTCGTACCGGAACTTGACATACCCTTCAAACGGAAGTGAATTTGAGTTTGATAAAGGTCTCGTTAAACAGTCGACTCTATTGTCCTGTCGATGCCGGGCGTCATGTGAAGGAGTCGTTGAAATTAGAATTTGCATATGAGTGATTAGTGTTTTCTATTTGGAAGGAAGTGTCTGTCACTCGCTATCGATTTGTTTAAATGTTTGTTAATGTTTTCTAAAAATGATCAGATCATATTACGGATATTTTAATTTTCTAACCATTTTCTCTTTCTGTCTCGTTCTGATATTACTTCGGTGTTGCTTCTCAAAATACTTCTGACATTTATTGCTACAATTCTCTTCTTTTTTATCGTTCTTTTACTTTTGATTGTTTGCACAGATAATTGCTTTTTAAAACTAGTGTTCTTTCTTTTCAACTGTAGCAGACGTGATGAACCTGAACCTTGATCTAGCAATGTGATTGGCCAACAACTTGCCTGATCCCTGCCAATAAAATGGATGGGCACGTCTTTGCGTGTAGTTTGAAAAGTAAGGCAATATTGGAATCATAGGTTACTAGTAAGGTTCGAACTCACGATCAACTTGATCTTGTACATAGCACACCATTCTCAAACCAATTCCACATTCTGTATCCATTTGACGAAGCCCCAGATAAAGGGTCAAGGTGCACCTGCGCCTAGGGGTTCTGTGACGTCACGGGCTTTTGTGTGGGAAACTGTGTGTTGCAGTCTGGGTTTTGGAAGCAAGCTGAATAGAGAATTTCTCTATGTAGTCTTCAAATGATTAGGGGAATAAAATTCCCTAAGAGAATACAGGCATGAGATTCCTTCTCCTCCCCGTTCTCGAATGGCTAAGGACTTAAGCTAAGAATTAACTACGATAAAGTAGTAATTGGGTCTCTCCCTCAACGTTAGTGAAACATTTCCAACTACGACGGTAACTGACGCCTGAAATAAATAAATAAAAATTTAAAAGATTGTTTGCCTTCGTTGAATTGTGGTATGAAGGTTTTTGTTGTAGACGACATTGAGACGACATCGAGACTACATCGAGACGGCGCCCCCCTCGCGAGGAAGACGAAAAGGTACAATAAATTAAAGCTATGCAACATCCTCGGCCTTTTGGCCGGGATCAAAGTGTAGTATCTGTTCCGATGGATGCTGCACCCCATAGACCGGTATTGTCTTGGCCTTCGGGGCTTGATTTCCGCCAGTCTATGGGTCTGTCCTGTGTAGTTCTAGGAGGTCCACCCTCCCAGGCTTTGCCTTCTCACCCTTTAAGAAGGGGTTAGTTTATTGCTAATCGCCTGAGGCGCCTCTACCGGGGAATGCCGACGGGGCTGCCAAGGCAATTTTTAATTGCCAGAGTGCTCACCTTCTCGGGCGCTGGTTTATCAAATCCCACTTTCCTGACCTTGTGTCACATCTTACCCTGTGGGAGGTAAATAAATAACATGTGTAATCCTGGAATTCAGTAGGACCACGAAATTATGGAAATGTCGAAATACAGGTCGTGAGTACGATCCTCACTAATAACTTATGAAATTTCTATAATTTTCAAACTACACGTCAGGCAAAGAGGAACCCTTTTGTGATTGGTTTTAGGCAAATCATTGCCATTTCCCCTGTTCAATCAAGGTTTAGGTACATCACACCCGCCACAAATTGTTGTCTCTCTTTATTCTTTCCAGTTTTAAATGCGCTCTCACGTCTTTATTAGAGGCTTGGTCTGTATGCCGATCGCTTGCGATTCAGATCGCCATAGAATTGCCAGTACTAAACGCTTCGATTTTAGATACTGTGGCGGAGACTTTACCTGACGATGTAAGAGAAAGTGAAATGTTTGTATATATGCTAATGGGAACCTTGAGAGGCGAATGTAAACGAAGTTATGAGCTGATGACAGCGCATGCGTCGGCTGTCCAAACAAGGCCAACTCAAACACGAGAAAAAGAGGGAGAGAGATATAGCATTTGCTACCAACGGGAGTAGATCAAAATTAAAAACGTTTAGAGATGCGACCAAGAATCTTATTTTATAAAGAACATTTACTGCGGACTTTTTTGTCAAATTTTAAAGATAAATAAAATCAAAGGATTTATCATTCGGTCAATCGGTCAAGATTCAATGTGAAAGCGACTCCTCATCAGTACGTTACACTTATGTTTGCAATTGTGCTGTGGAGTCGGCGTTGGAACCGGAGGTTTTGCACGGAGTCGGACTAGATAATATGTAAAGAGTCAGACTTTTAATTTTCAAAGAATAAAGACAGTCTGAATATTGGAAGACGGTAAAATAATGAAGACAATTCGGAGTCGGAATTTTTTGAATTTTAGGAATCAGAGTCAGAATATTTTTAAATGCTAGGAGTCGAAACAGGTCTTATGACTCCCGGCTCCAAAACAATGGTTTGCAATAGTATTTGCATCGCTAAGCGTGTAGATTTAATGGAGTTACATCCAAACACATTTCTACGTGTCTCTGTCACTTCGTAGTTCCAAACAATCACTTTGTCCTCGATGTCAACATATTCGCTCTGCTCTGTCACACTTCAGTTTTTAATATCATTTCCATCCAGGTGTTTGAACTGAGGCAGGTGTAAAATGGAGCCAGTTGAGTGTCGCGCAATGATCGGGTTTTTGTATTTGAAAGGACGCACACCAAAGGAGACTTTTGATGAAATTAAAAAAAACTTATGGTGATGATGCCCAATCATATGACCTTGTAAAACGCTGGCATCGTGAATTCAAACATGGCCGTAAGTCTGTGGAAACAGCTCCCAGACCTGGTCGTCCCTCTTCTACCATTGATGAGGCATCTATTCATCAAGTTGAGACTATTTTGGACGATCGACGCATTACTATTCGAAAAAAAGCCCAAGAGGTCAGGATAAGTACAGAATCTGTGGAAACTATCATTCATGATCATTTGCATATGCATAAGGTGTCTGCCAGATTTATTCCCAGGTTGCTCACACATTTCCAGAAGCAAAAACGCGTCGAGTACTCGATGATGAATTTGGAGATGTGTCAAGAAGATGAGTCAAGGTTTTTCAAAAGACTGATTACACAGGATGAAACATGGGTCCGTCACTATGATCCAGAGACCAACACCCAGTCAATGCAGTGGAAGCACTTGGACTCACCACCTCCAAAGAAGGCAAGGGTGTAGCCCTCCGCTGGCAAGGTCATGCCTACAGTCTTCTGCGACCAGGACAGATTAGTGATGACAGATTTCCTGGCAAAGAGTACCACAATTACAGGAGCCTATTACGCTTCACTTTTGATGAAATTAAGAAAAGCTATCAAAATCAAGAGGCGGGGCAAGATCAGCAAATGTATCCTTCTCCTGCAGGACAACGCCCCAATCTACAACTCACATGTCGCCAGATCAGAAGCACGGGCGTGTGGCTATGAATTCCTCTCCCATCCCCTTACTCTCCTAACCTTGCACCCTCTGACTTTCATCTCTTCCCAGCCATGAAGTTGTTTTTTGAAATGAAAGCGTTTCCCAATTAATGCAGCCTTTATTTATGATGTTCCGACGTGGCTGGAGGACCAACCTGGGGTATTTTACAAAAACGGTGTCCAGAGCTGCATCAAACGTTGGGAGAAATACATAACTTTGGGTGGTTCCTATGTAGAGAAAAACTAATAACTGTGCCAAGTTTCATTAATCTACTGCTATGGGAAATTGATCAGGGGTATTACTTATTGAACGCCCCTCGTACTTATTTTTTCCTTCAGTCTTCACATTCCACGAGCGATGTTTTTATCAATGGGAGAAAATTCTGTTTTCAATACTCTTAAAGTATTCAACACCATTCATCTGTCAATCTATCCATCTTGTTGACCCTATCTTCGAGTGGGTTTTTAGCCCTGATAAGTGTTGGCAAATGGCTAGAAAATAAACAAATTAAAAAAAGTTCCTTGTGAAATTAGTTGATGCGGTTTCCAGGTAGCTTTAGAAGCTGATGGCGATTGCTGGCACCCATATGGAATTTTGAATAAAGCCCCACGCAATACACTTTCTTGTCATATTAATTTCTAGTAAAAATCATATTTCAGGTAAAAATTACGAGCACTTAATAATACGGAGTTACTTTATATATATATATATATATATATATATATATATATATATATATATATATATATATATATATAGTCATCCACATACAGACTGCTTCGCTGTATTACAGCTCTTTAGTGCGGCTAGACCAGTTAGTTCTTCACGCCGGGATTGCAACTCAATCGTCGAGCTGAGAGACGATGGCTCTACCCCTGCGCAATCATACGACACTGACTGAATGTAAGTGATATCTCAATGTAAACATTGTCAAGTGCCGGGAGCTTGAATTAGTTTTACCCAATCAGCTATGCCTTAAAGCTAATAGCAGTTGGTGATATCCTTACAAATAATCTCTACCCAAGAAAGGGAGCTTTATATAGTCATCCACATACAGTCTGTTTCACGGTATCACAGCTATTCAGTGCGACTAGACCAGTTAGTGCCTTACATTAATAACATATATGCTCCCTTTGGTTAAGTGATATCGTCAACAACTACTAGCGACAAGGTCCACAGTAAATGTTATTGTTCTCTTTAAGCTAATAAAGTGTATTCAAAACCGTTTGCATATTGATTAATGATTTGCACATTATTTTATTTTTAGTTAACAATGAGTCGACTACAATTTCAAAAGAATTGTGTTCTTTTGATGGTAATGTGTCCATGACATGATTGATAGTGTTCTCCAAAGGAATTGGTAAATGAGTTGCAATTCCTTTTATGACAGCCAACATATGAGACAATGGCCCTTTGATTTTTTAGGTACAAGTTTTATCACATTAATAAAACATTTGGCTCTTTGAATCAATATTTGTTTATAAATATTCCATTTTTCTAATTCTGTAGGAATCTTTTCAACTTCAAGACTCGTGAAGGAATGTTTCCTATTTTCAAATACGATTGGCAATTTATAGTACAGGAACTTTTTAATCCCATTTAGTCATTTTCTTTCAAATAACTGTCAGATTCTCTTTGTTTGCAAATGTCACAAGAATTAGTTTTCATTTTTTGCATTTTTTAAAATTAAAATCTTTAATAAGATGGCAACATTTGCTGTCAATGTTTGTTCAGAATGTTCATCTTCATTTTCTCTCTCAATCAGATTTCCAATAATTTCATAACGGGTTTGATTAATTGTGTCTTTTCTAATGAAAATTTTCATCACATAGGCTAGTTCTCTTCGAGAATTGCAATATCATACAAATGCAACCAAATGCATGCAGCTCTGAATTTGTAGACATGATTCCTCAATGTTCGAAGTCTGGGTGTGTCCTGAACGATTATTCTAAAAAGTTCGAGTTTATTGCTGCAGTCCGATTGGCGACAACAATGCATATAATCACTATGAATGCCATTGTATTCTTCAAATTTTTTCATTTCTTTGCGAATTTCTTTCACAGTTAAAGTAGGTAACCTTTCCTCGATTTCTTCATGTATTTTTTGTTTCCAAAGGTTGAGTTCTTTCACGAAGACACCTTTTATTAGTTTAACATTGACGAGCCAAGCATTCATCCATCAAAAATTCCCTATTATTTTCTTGATCATTTTCATCCTTATCATTATTTTGATCAGGTTATCCAGGATTTTTACATTCGCATTCATTTGTTTGATATCCAGTAGTTTCGAAATCATGACACCTCAAAACACACAATGGAACATAGCCTACTTTATTCTTTTCAAACAAAACGTAAACTTATGGTACAAACTTTGCGTCCAATAAATTGCCGACAGTTTATTCTTTTCAATATTTTTGACTAAATCATCAACTGTTTTTGCAGTATTTTTGATTTGTTTAAGCATGAAATTTCAAATGCTCGAAGCAAAATTGTATGCTTGAATAACGTTGTTTCGAAATTTTTTTAGATAAAAGTTGATCATTCGTAGAATTTGGTATATTCGGACTACTGTTTTCATCCTGGGTGCTTTTATCACAACGTTTCGGCCGATATAACCTTCGAACTTCTTCAGGTGTACTTTGTAGATCAAAAACAAGAAAAGGTTTAAGGTTCCCAAAATTCATACTAGAATTGTCGGCAAGGATAGTGGATATAGTACTAAGCATAATTCTAAGTGACAGTCATCTGAAGGTTAATGGTTCAATCCTCAGTGCGGGCTATACGAACAATTGCGAATTACTAAATACTTCTTCCCAGTCATGGAAGACGGAACGAGAGCATGGTACCCCGGTGGATTTAATAAAGGGTTCTGTTCGAAATTCCGTCCAGATTCCTGAGTTCAACAGAAAGATATTGGAGTAACTTTGTTGAGTCCTTTCTTGTAATTTTTCTGCTGTTATTCTTTTTTTATAAACTAAATAAGATTGTGTCAATTAGTGAATAATAATGAATAAAAAAATTAGAATTTTTAAAAATCTGTATTTGCAGCAAAAAAAGTCTTCTAAGTTATAATTACATTTTTTAGTATATTGTAAGCTTTTTTATATATTGTTTTTTTTTTTAAATTATAAAACTATAAAACTATAAAAAGGATGACAGCACAAAGACAAACGATAAGACATATCGCCTTGATGACGATCGAGAGATCGAAAGAGCTCGAGGGATGGCTGATGAAACAACACTCGGAGCCACAATATTTAAATTAAGACTCGAAAACAGAAAACTTGCTCGCCGCATCGAGAAATTAACAAGAAAAATTACAAAAACAGAAAGTTCCATAGCCTTCAACTAGGCCTGCATAATTATATATATATATATATATATATATATATATATATATATATATATATATATATATATATATAAATCAGTTCATATTATATTCCAATAACCATGCTTTATTTTATTATTTTTATTTTTTCACATTTCCAAAAAGCATAATATAAAAATCATAAAATGTGAAAAAATAAAAATCATAAAATAAAACCATGGTTATTGGAATATAATATGAACTGACTTATATTTGCTCTGTTAGCAATAATTGACAATCATTAAGCTGAATCTTTTAAGGAGACTACAAAGTAAAAGGAACTGATGATATATGGTAGTACATATATTGTCATTAATACTTATATGTTATATATATGAAATATATATATATACATATATATGATATATGATATATATATATATATATATATATATATATCCGTTTTATCAGTCAAGTGTGAAATGAGCGCTTATGCGAGCCTTTTGTCAGTTCCAACCAGCAATCTAAAATCTGTTTGACAGTTACAACGAATGCATTCTTATGAAGGAAGTTTATTGGTTACCCGCCTCGCACCCTCCCACAAAAAAACAGAAGAAAATCTGCAAATCCGTGAAACGGTTGACAGTCATGTATGCGTTGGTAACAAATGTCGTATTCAAAACAAATGCACGCGTTTGAAAGAAAAGAGAAAAGTGTGTCTGTTTGTTATTAATAGAAACAAGAGGAAACCCGATCTAACAAAGGGAATCACATCGGCACATATCTCATCCTTCACTGATGACGGGAATATGTTCCCCCATAATTTTTTACTTCCCAAACACGATAATAAAATACATGTATTAATAGGTAAACATGTATATACATCCGTGTATAGTCATCCATGTATCTACTTCAATATATATACATGTATTTATAAATAATTAATAAATAATGAATGTAATAATTAACATGTAATAATAATTAGTTAATAAGTAATTGATAAAATAATATACATGTATTAATAAATAATTAAAAAATAATGAATAAAATGATATACATGTATTAATAAATAATTAATAAATAATGAATAAAATGATATACATGTATTAATAATTAGTTAATAAATAATTGATAAAATAATATACATGTATTAATAAATAATTAATAAATAATGAATAAAATGATATACATGTATTAATAATTAGTTAATAAGTAATTGATAAAATAATATACATGTATTAATAAATAATTAAAAAATAATGAATAAAATGATATACATGTATTAATAAGTTAATAAATAATTGATAAAATAATATACATGTATTAATAAATAATTAATAAATAATGAATAAAATGATATACATGTATTAATAATTAGTTAATAAGTAATTGATAAAATAATATACATGTATTAATAAATAATTAATAAATAATGAATAAAATAATAAACATGTATTAATAATTAGTTAATAAATAATGAATAAAATAATATACATGTATTAATTATTAGTTAATAAGTAATTGATAAAATAATATACATGTATTAATAAATAATTAATAAATAATGAATAAAATAATATACATGTATTAATAATTAGTTAATAAGTAATTGATAAAATAATATACATGTATTAATAAATAATTAATAAATAATGAATAAAATAATATACATGTATTAATAATTAGTTAATAAGTAATTGATAAAATAATATACATGTTAATAAATAATTAATAAATAATTAATTAAATAATATACATGTATTAATAATTAGTTAATAAGTAATTAATAAAATAATATACATTTATTAATTAATTTTCTCGCACTACTAGCAGGAGCCGAAACATGTTTGCACATATGTAGCAAAATGTTTGTATAAAATAAATCTATACTAAAATAATGTTCTACTATTTTAAGCACTATTATATAAACAAAGTATATTTATATGATTAATCTCCATGAAGAAACTCCTAATAACTATACACACACACACCCACACACACACACACACACACACATATATATATATATATATATATATATATATATATATATATATATATATATATATAGAGAGAGAGAGAGAGAGAGAGAGAGAGGGTTAGAGTGAGAGGGAGAATTTAGTAAAGACATCCGGTAGTGACAGTTTCTCTGTCATATGTAGATCACATTCGCTATTCCATCTTTATGTTCTTTAAACAATATATAAAAAAAGGTAAAGGTCGCATAGATTGGACGCGCACGAGTGTCGTTGCCGACATCGCACACTGCCCATGGCCGTAGCGGCGGTGATTTGTTAAGAATCACCGTGTCTAGAGCACAGCATATGGAAGGCGGAGCCCATCCCTCTCCTTCCGTTGCCTTGAACCTTCCCTGAGTTTTAGTCAGGTACCTATTTACTGCTGGGTGGACAGAGGGAGTTTTCAGACCCGAAAATTCGCATGCAGTGAGTGTGATCGAACCCGGGTCGTCCAGCCCAAAGACAAGTGCTATAACCAATCGTCCACAGGCCCTCCCTAAACAATATATATTAAGTCATGAAAACCCTCCCTTTGTAAACAAAAGAAGTGGCTTCTAGGACTTAATGTGATCCACTTTTGAGCCCCCCTCCAATTTATTCGCACCAAACTGTCACTGGTCTTCATTTCACTATTTTAAGTGTTTAATCGTAGTGCATGAATTACTTCTACGTATTTACTCTAATGAATCTTGACGAAAGCAGGCTTAGTAAATTAATGTAATCATTATTTTACTCTCGTTTTTAAAACTTTTTCCAATTTCGTCGCCCCCCCCCCGCCCGAAAAAATGTTACAAACGTCTATATTCCTTGACTTAATAATCTCTCTCTCTCTATATATATATATATCTATATATCTATCTATATATATATATATATATATATATATATATATATATATATAGATAGATAGATAGATAGATAGATAGATAGATAGATAGATTTAAATAAATTTCTAATGGTACAATATTTTATTAAGGCAAGGAATATAGACGTTTGATGCTTGAAACCGACGGTACGAATGTTGTACTAATTTTGCTGTACCAATATATATATATATATATATATATATATATATATATATATATATATTGGTACAGAAAAATTAGTACAACATTCGTACCGTCGGTTTCAAGCACAGAAGGACTTAGCCATCCGGCTCTCTGCAGCTTCTATTGTTATCTGTTTCGGAAATGTGAAGTCACGTGTCACTCTCGTTTGGACGTGTTATTTGCTTAGAGTGTTATGTATGTTTGTTTAAATTTAGTGTAAGGAAGGTTTAATAAGGTTTGAAAAAAAGCGGGGGGGGGGGGGAGTAACAGTTGAGATTTTAACCGGAGAAGATTTAAAGAGATATAAAAAAATAAAAAAAATATTTCTATATAAATCCCGTGAGCCAATATTATGAGTATCGTATATTTGGCCGTTACTGTTTTGGGGTTTAATGATGTGTCTTCTAAAGGAATTAGGGAGAGAAAATTAGTTTAAGGATTATACTTATGAAGAGATAAAAAGGTTAAAGGAACAACATTAAATTCAAATTTACATCCTTGATTACAGGACTTTAAATCAATCCCAAAGGAATTTAAATAAAGATATCATCCGGGCGGTCTAAGAACAGTAACTCTGCAGGGTTTTTGAATGATTTGTAATTCGGGATTTAACATTATTTACTAAGGTATAGTGAATGCTTATGGTGGTGATAAAATTGGTATGCTGATTAAAACTGGTTTAGAAATAAGAGTAAGGATTGGGTCGGCAAGATTGGATCTGTTTGGGAGATATGGGAGATTAGCATTATAACCGAGAAATGGTGGACACTTATGGGAGTAATAATAATGTGAAATGGGGGTGTTGTCCTCTTAATGACGGGAGAAATAATTTTGGGAAAGTTATAATTATTGCTTATGAAAAGTAGTGTGGATATGAGCTGATTAAGGTATTTGTTTGTATTTTTGTATTTTATTTATATTTATGAGGGGTGATAGTTGAGAGAGTTTACCGGAGTGGAAGTCGGTATTTAATACGCAAATATGGTGCTATGTATTTGGCAGAGGGGTAGGTGTAGCTAGGCTTTTATGTGTATCGGTAAGTTCAGTTTATGAGTAGTGATTGTCTCCTGTGGATGCATCCTTTAAATATTTCATCTCGATTATTCAAACAGACTGTATTTGGGTCAATGATAGCCCTTAATATATGATATCTTTCAGCGTCGCACAGAGGAATCTATTTATTACTGGAGAGAAGGATGGTCTCTAAATTATTTTCCATTTGATGGTGAAGGGTGTCTTTTCATCTTTAAGTTGCCATAACCGTGGCGCGAGTACCGTATTTGCCTTGTTTTTTTATCTAATGGTGTTTCTGTGTGCGTATAATCTTTGCTTGAAGCTTCCCTGCGTCATGCCAATATGTTTTTCTGCTCTACCGGTAGGCTGGCTTGTGATGGTAGCTTCATATACGAGGAAATCGATTTTGCAATTCCCCTCTAGGGGCAGTTGTTTTTGTTCTGGCTTGAACAGCCTCTGCTGGGATTTTTCTTTTGAGAAAGTATTTCATTAAAAACGAAACATCGATTAACATGTAACAAATTTTCGGTTTCTCTTTTTTTAATTTTTCATATATATATATACAGGGTGTTTCAAAAGTCTTGGGAACATAACGATTTTTAATAACTCAAAAACTATTAGGAGTTGAAAAATGAAATTGGTACCGTTGGAAAGGTTAAAGTTTCAAGTTTTGTGGGGAATCTTCAAAGTTGCTCAATATGAGCACCATTCGTCACACGGCAGACATCTAGTCGATAGTCCATTTCCTGCCAAACGCGTTCCAGCATCTTGACGTCAATGGTTCCCACAACTGCCGTTACTCGAGCCTTTAGTTCGTCAATATCTCTTGGAAGGGGCGGCACATAGACTTGTTGCTTGACAAAGCCCCAAAGGAAAAAGTCACACGGGGTAAGATCTGGAGACCTAGGAGGCCAGGGCATGAGAACGTCATCACCTCGCCCAGATCTCCCAATCCATCTACCAGGCAGCCTTGTGTTAAGAAACTGCCTTACTCTAAGACTCCAGTGTGGTGGTGCACCATCTTGTTGAAAAATGAAGTCATCAGATTCTGCTTATTCCAACTGAGCCATTAACCAGTCTTCCAGCATGTTGAGATAGGATTCACCAGTGATAGTTTCCTCTTCAAAGAAGAACGGTCCATAGACACCTTTCTTGGAAATTGCACAAAACACGTTCACTTTTGGTGAATCTCGCTCGTGCTCAAGAAGTTCATGAGGATTCTCAGTACCCCATATGCGAGTGTTATGCTTGTTAACTTTGCCATTCAGATGGAAGGTCGCCTCATCGCTAAAAACAAGCCGGTCATCAAAGCCGTTATCTTCCCACTTCTCTTGCATTGCAATGCAAAAGTCACGGCGAAGTGGCTTATCAGTGTCCTTCAACTTTTGGACCAACTTGAGCTTGTAAGGTACCATTTGCAGTCGTTTCCTTAAGACACGCCAGACAGTTGCTGGAGCAAGCTGAAGTTCCCTGCTGGCTCTTCTCACTGATTTACGGGGGCTCCGCTGAAAGGCTGTCCGAACTTGCTCAACTGCATCTTCTGAAGTTGAAGGGCGACCTGTTCGCTTACTTGGGCACAAACACCCATCTTTCACAAATTTAGCATGCCATCTGACAATGGATTTCCTTTCAGGGGCTTCTTTTTTAAATTTCCTGCGAAATGCACGCTGAACACATGTCCACGATTCAGTCTTTGCAAATTGGAGGACGCAAAATGCCTTGTCTTGTTTAGAGAACGCCATTACTGCACCTGGAAAGATAACACGAAAATCATTAGTATGACCAAAAACTTCATTAAGCAAGCTTTAAAATGGCACCAGTTTCATTTTTCTACCTGGAATAGTTCATGAGATATACGCATTTGTAATGTTCCCAAGACTTTTGAAACACCCTGTATATATATATATATATATATATATATATATATATATATATATATATATATATATATATATGATATCAATTTTTTATAGATGTATTTCATCGTGGTTTCTGAAGAGCGGCGTGAAGTTGCGTTTAATTTTATTTCAGGATATTGCACCTTACAAAACAATTATAAGACTATCGTAAATGTTTCCATTGGCAAAAAGAATATATGAGTTAAAAGTGATTATTGGTCTTTGGAACTCAAATAATCATCATAATTATATATATATATATATATATATATATATATATATATATATATATTTGTAAAAATTTAGTGATGTTTAAATGTTTACATACGTGTATGTAAAGAATTTACTACTAAACTAATGAGTCGATCATTAGGACGTATCGAACACGGCAGCTATGTGTAATGATTTAGGGGGGATTTCGTAAAAAATAAAATAACTCGTAGTTTTTGTGAAATTTTCAAAACATATATTAGATATCGATTAATAAATATTTCAGTTTCTTAGGAGTATTTTAAAGGGTTTAAGGGTGCATATTATAGGCACAACCTCCCATTCAAATATTTCAGATTTGCATTGTATTTGATCTATAATTATTAGACACCAATTACACAAGATTTTCTGTATTTCCATTTGTTTTTAAGAAATACATTTTCTAGAATTTAAATAATGTGCTGGATTTTGAATTTTTATCTTCTTAAGTAAACATAAAAAGGTGCGAAAATATTTTTTCTCTACGGGAATTAGATTTATTTATATTGGGACGGGCATTCTTCAAGTATACATATAAATATATATATATATATATATATATATATATATATATTTAAAGCTTATGCTCCGATGAACTGGCTACTCTGGTGCCACTTCGACGTAAATTCACTAGACCAACTCGACAGCCAGCTAAATCCCATCCATTCATTGTGGAGGTCCTCAGATGCCAGAGAGCTTTCTACTCCAATAGCTTATTTACTCGTGCTGCTGGCTTCTGGAACTCCCTCTCTGTCCCCTGTTTTCCTGACGGTACCGACATGCAGAAATTTAAAACTAATGTAAGCAGACATCTCACTGCGCAGCTCCAAATTTAGGTTGACCCCCAAACCTTCTCCATTTTTGCCAGTAGCCCCTTTACGTCTATAGTGGCGGCCTGCCTTGTTTGAGGTGAACTATGTTAAAAATTAAAAGAAGGCTCTCCAGGAAAAGATTCGACTCGTAATCAGAGAGCTGCTATTCCGAATTCACAACAGCAAGCCGCAATCAATGGGATGTTTCTCCGGTTATAATTTTTAAAAAGTCAAAATCTTTTAATGTAAAAATTAATAATTAAAACTTGCTGAAAGGAAAAGTTGTGTATTTTTATTTTAAATGATTTCTTTATAGAAAAATAAGTAATTAAATGGGTGTTTTTTTCGAAACATTGAAATATGAATTTTTCTACCAATCATACAGCTGTCAGATCACAGATATTTTTTAAAATCCACTTTTACTTTATATTTAATTTTCATTTTTAAAAAAATTACCAGCAAGTTTTAATTATAAAGTTATACATGAAAAAGATGTTGACATTTTAAAAATTATTAATGGAGAGACAGTTTATTTATTACGGTTGTAAATTCGGAATAGCGGCTCGTTTAGTCGCGTGTTTTTCTGGAGTAAATTTAGGTATGTGTATATGTTTATCTATTTTTATGTACAGGATTCACTCATAAACGAAATAATCGATCGTTATGAATTTTGGATCATATCTGCTAGTCGTAAGGGGTTGTAATGTGGGCTACATTTACTTTAATTTTCTTTTATATGTCCACATTTCGTCATATAGATTTAGTTCTTTATTTTTTTTTTGAAATTATCCTGTAGAATGAATTAGATTCGCTTCCGAATTCTTGCTCAATCGGATCTCTTTCTATATTTTCCGTACTTAAATCTTATATTCACATCTTCATCTTATTCTTAACCAACCGATTCTTTAGTTCCAAACCAATATTTTGTTTCAAATATTTTGCCTGGTTTTGCTTTTAGTTTATTTTTTTAATTCGTCTGTCGATGTCGTCATCTCGTAAGACAGTGTCACATAAAACCGAGATCGGAGTCAGATTTCAAAAGTCAAAGCCTGGAATTTCCGTTATTTGCCTACATCATCAGGTCCTAGAGGCGATAGAATTTAAGCCGGGCTGCATCAGTGCACTTTTAACATATATATATATATATATGTGTGTGTGTGTGTTAGTACGTGTGTATCTACACATTACCCACAATTTAGTTTGAATACACGCATAAACATGAATATATATATATATATATATATATATATATATATACATATATATATATATATATAGTCTAAAGAACCTTTCAGTCATTAAAAAATGCAGTTTAAATTCCCAGAGAAACTGACTAAATCCAAGATATCGCAGACTAGAATTCGTTAGAAAATTCATAAATAAAAAAGGGGATTCAAGTATTTAACAGTGAAACAAAAACAGGGGACCTTAACTTAAGCGTTAAATATTAACACGGGGATCATCATCTGTTTACCATGTAACTGTTTCGGAGATTTAAAAACAGAACAGTTATAATATTCATGGCTCTCCAATGGTACTGATCAAACGACCATTTCCACAATAATCAAATGTAGAAAAAAATTCAGCTTTCATTTCACTAATATATACATAAATAAATAATGATGATGATGATAATAATAATAATAATAATAATAATAATAATAATAATAATATATCACCTTTAAGACTACCGTGTGATATGGTAATTTGCATATCAAATAACATTAATTCTAACAATAATAATAATAATATACAAACACTACACCCAAGAACCATTCTGCGATATGATAGCTAGCAATAAAATTATATATATATGTATATATATATGTATATATTTATATATATATTTATATATATATATAGCTAGCAAAAAATTATATATATATATATATATATATATATATATATATATATATATTAGAAAGAGAAGTTAGTCAGAATCCCGAACATTGTCATCGATACGTTTGGTCCTACAAAATCAATATTTAATTCTAAATAGTCAGTCAATTACGAGAGTTATCC
This sequence comes from Sepiola atlantica, assembly GCA_963556195.1. NCBI lineage: Eukaryota > Metazoa > Mollusca > Cephalopoda > Sepiida > Sepiolidae > Sepiola > Sepiola atlantica. The sequence goes on from OY744517.1 coordinate 40,635,088, forward strand.
ATCTGTGTTTTTTTTACTAAATAATGAATTCTCAATAGATTTTATCATTTGCATATTCTATAAAACCTGATATTAATTTTAGTAACACGCATTTACAGATATTTACCGTTAATTAGCATTGGATATTCAACTGAAATGATTATTCAATCAAATCGTACCGTTTGTGTATAATTATAATTGCAAATGGCGTCTGATTTAACTGGGCCAGTCCTCTTAGCAATATTTAAGATGCTACATTATCGCGAGGATAACACTCCCGCACATACTCACACATAGTTTAGCTATCCTTTAATTTATATAGGTGTAAAACATTTCGTTCAAATGGAAAATAATCACATGCAAAACATAGAAGTAGATACACAAATTCTTTCATTCTTTCAATTTAGAACAATAAAAATAATGCATAATGTGATTTTGATCGCTTTATCTGTTGTTTAAAAGATATACTTTTGACTTTAGTAATATTCCCTTTTTTCGTAATTAAATGAGGTTTAACGCATATTATTAATAAAAAAAAAATGTCTTTACGGTCCTGGGAACCTACTTTGCAGTTTTTCGGAAAAAATCAGCAAAAGAATAAAAATCATTCAATCCTTTTCTCACGATATCTCCTTCAGTTTCTACCGAAATAAAATACATAAGTTTCTATATAAATAAAATACATAAGTTTCTATATAAATAACCCTATAAGACAACTTCGTGTGTGTTTTTATGTATTTATCTGTGTGTTTTTCTTGAAAATAAGATTTAGTTACTTTGTGACACTGCGATATTTGAAAAGAATAGAATGTTATTTGGTTTTATAATTCTTCAGATTTAATGTTTTCTAAACTATTTACAGAAAACTAATTGTTAAATATAGATTACACCCAGAATTATCATGAAACATTAGTTATACTGTCCGTTCTATTTATTGTTTCATTATAAAAATAATGCGGTATTTTAAATAAAAAAGCTTTTTGTACAAGATCAGAGAAATAAAAAGAAATATGATGCATACATTAAGTAAATTAAACATCCCAGACACCACCGGCTGGATAGAAAATTAATTCATAATGATTAAAATCTAATTTTACAATACTACCATGGTAAATAATGATTAAAATCTATTTAAAAAATACTACCATGGTAAATAATGATTAAAATCTATTTAAAAAAAAATACTATGGCAAATAATAATTAAACTCTAGCAAATAATCCCTCGGTAGAATAGACATACAAAAATCTTTTCTCTTGCCAAAATAGTTCGATTTAGAACAGACATAAAAAGAACAGTTAAACATGTCTGAAGTATTGTTGTCACATCTGGGCTGGTGCATCATCCACTAGTCTCTCCTTTCCTAGTCAAGGTCCCCAAAAAGTCTCTAATCTGATAGGTCCCTCACTATCTACCATACTCCAGCCCCTGTCCCATCGCCGCAATGTTGTATCCTTGTGCTTGTTTTACAAGTACTTCAATGTAATGTGCTCCGATGAACTTGCTACTCTAGTGCCCCCCCCTCGACATAAACACACTAGACCAACTCGACAATCAGCTCTATCCGAATCCATTTAGTGTGGAGGCCCCCAGATGTCGGAGAGCCTTCTACACCAATAGCATATTTTCTCCGAGCTGCCGGCTTTTGAGACTCCATCCCTGCTCCCTGTTTCCCCGATTGTACCGACATGCAGAAAGTTTAAACTTATGTGAACAAACGCCTAACTGCAGAGCTCCCAATTTAGGATGTCTCCTTTAAATGTCACCCTAATTCTTAGTAGAAAATTACGTCTACAATTGCAACTTGCCTAGTTTGTGGTGAACTCAGTTAAAAAACACAAAAAAATATAAAGGGATTTATAGGGTTCAAACTGTATCTAGCCTTATTTATCATTTTTCTCACATTTAAAAATGTAAGACGCACATTATGAATGGGAATGAAATCGCATTATCATTAACAGCTACGAAATAAAACTTTGTAAATTTGCGGTCTCTCTTTTTTTCTATCTATCTATATATCTATCTATTTATCTATGTATCTCTGTCTATATATAGAGAGAGAAAGGAAAGAGAAAAGAGGGTAGTGCAGTATTAGTTCCAACGAGAGAAAAGTATATATGTAAAGGAGTAAGGCTACCAACATTTGTAGAATGTTTTTTTCAACATTTATTTATTATTTTGTTGTTTTACCATTTTATAATTTTATATAACGCGTTTCAAGCGGTGGTCCGCTTTCATCAGATATGTAAATCCATTTGAAGAAATGTCTTTCGATTTGAGAGAATGTTGTTTCATTTGAGGAAATTTGTTATTGTTTTTGCGCATGCGTCGGTTTGCGGGGTGTGGGTATCTTTTATTTTTTCATTTTTTATTTGCCATTTTTCCTGCTTCTCTTGGTCAAGTACGTGTTATCCATCCATGACCTATCGGTCATTCCAGCTTTCTAGGGTGCGTAGAATTTCTTTTGAAATTTAATACTTTTTATTGATTTCGTCGTCTCCAAGAATGATGTCGCGTCTGCGTGCGTGTGTGCGCCCGTATGCGTGTGGTCTAATCTTGAGTCTTGTGAATAGGTGAGCGACACACACACACACATAAACACGATCACCCACACCCATGCGCGCACACACACACAGGCGTGTGGTTATAGTGACAGAGAGGGGGATAAAGGTTGAAGTACATACATATACATACATACATACATACACACACACACACACACACATATATATATATATATATATATATATATATATATATATATATATACATACACACATACATACACGCATATACACACATATTTGCAAAAGATAAGTTTATGCAAACGGCCCAATTAGATTCGAATTTGGTTCGGCCGATTTCATAGTTCGGTATTTAATGTGCAAATTTAATGTCTATTGTAAATGATTCATTTAACACAAGTTGCTATTTGACTCATAGCTGTGTAGAAGTGCGTAATAAGAAGTTATGTACTAAGATTATCTTCCTTGAATAAGAATTTTCCAGTCTATAGATAACTATAAATAGTTATTTATGTTTGTACTTAACAAGAGGTGGATAAAGTGTGATCAAAGTGTGTGTTGTTAGAGTTATGATCTGTTTAATGCTGGATTAAATTTAAATATGAAGTTTTTTTTGTGTTAGTAAGTAAGTGTAGTCTTGGCTTTGGAAAATTGGCATTATTTTGAATTTTCCTCCGCTGCATGAGTGCACAAGTTGGGAGACGAATAATTTACGGTTTTCTTTGATTTTAATGTTGCTTTTATGTAAAGATACTCTATTATTAAATGTTTTGGTCGCACCTATATAAGCTTCATCACATATTGTACATTCTAGCACATAGACAACGTTATTGGAGGTGCAGTTAAGGTCTTTTTTATTGTGAATGTTTGTGTTCGGTGTCTAAATGTGTATGAGTTCCCCTCCATTATTATGTCACAGACTCCACATCTTTCCTTGTTGCATTTTGTGACCCCTTGTATTGTGTGTTGGTTGAGTTTAGATGAGGTTAAAATTTGTTTGAGGTTTTTTAGTTGGCGTTTGCTTTTTATTATTTTCGTTGTTTTTAATATGTCGTTTAGTTTGTTGTTATGGTTGAGTAGGGTTAGGTTTCTTGTTATTTCTGTGAATAATTCTGGATTGTTTTTGTTGTGTGTAGAGATGTATGCTAATATTTGTTCTTTGTTTCGTTTTTTGGGGATTCGTAATTGTTCTAATGGAATGTTTTCTGCTAGTTCTATACCTTTATGTATTATTTGTAGCGGATATCCTCTTCTTTTTAAAGTTTTCCGTAGTTCCTCCAGTCGGACAATCCGGAGGTCTTTGTCACTGACTATAGTACAGATCCTGCGTGCTAGGGAGTAGGTTATAGATTTTAGGCAGTTTTTGGGGTGATGGCTTCTAAAATGGAGATAGTGTTGGGTGTCTGTGGGTTTGTGGTAGATGTCTGTGATTATGTGAGTGGTTTTAATTTTAATCAATACATCTAAGAAGGGTAGTTCTGTTTGACTGTGTTCAATGGTGAATTTAATCTTGGGGTGTAGCTTCTGTAGTATGCTGTGCAATTTATTGGTGTCCCCCATGTGGGTTCCCAGAGGATAAAACAATCATCCACGTATCTTTTCCAAGATTTTATGAAGAGAGTTTGAATATTCTGTCCATATATTTCTTCTATCTTTTCATATAAGATCTTCTCTAGGTAGGCCAGTGTTAGGGTGGCATATGTTGGTGCCATTTTGGTTCCCATTGCTGTACCTAGAATCTGGATGTAGTTTTTGTTATTAAATTCAAAGGAGTTGTTGTTGAGAATAATGTCTATGCTGTCGAGGATGAATTGTTTGGTGAATCTGTGGTGTAGTATTTGTGGGTGTTTGTCCATCTAGTGTGATATTGCGTGTTTACCTAAGTCATGGGGAATGTTGCTATATGAGCTGCTGACGTCAAATGTAACTAATTTAGTCCCGGGATTTACTATTTGTGGTAAGGAGCCTCGGAAGTGTATGTCGTCTCTTATGTAGCTCTTGACTTGATCGGTGAATGGTTGTAGTGATATGTCAATTAATTTACTCAGTCTATATATATTTAGAAAACAGGGCAATAGCATAGGAAATAGAAAATAAAATAGAATAAGAAATAGGAAGCAAAATTTGTTTGTGAGCAGCCAAACGATTGGCTTAGAGAATAACAAAGAATCTAATTGGTTAACTAGCTAGACTAAACACCACATCTCTCTCTCTCTCTCTTTCTCTCTCTCTCTCTCTATCTCTCTCTCTCTCTCTCTCTCTCTATATATATATATATATATATAAACACCCGGCAACACAAACTCCATGCATTTTAGCCTGACAATTCCCTACAGGGATGAAACGTGGAAGCCTCTGTGTAGTTTAATTGGCATAAATATATTTTGACAACTTACTATCGATCTAACTATCTATCTATCTATTTATCTAGAACACAGAACAATATGTTAGAGAAATAGGAAGTAAAATAGAATAAGAAATAGGAAGTAAAATCAACCGAACCTTTGTTTGTGAGCAGCCCAACGATTGGCTTAGAGAACAACAAAGAATCTAATTTGTTAACTAGCTAGACTAAACACCACGTCTATATATATATATATATATATATATATATATATATATATATATATATATATATATATATATATATATATATATACACCGGGCAACATAAACTCCATGCATTTAAGCCTACAGGGGTTAAACGCGGAAGCCTCTGTGTAGCTTAATTGCTATAAATATAATTTTCATAACTTACTATCTATCTATCTATCTATCTATCTATATTCTCGTCTGCTTATTGGTCCCCCGATTTATAAAATCGAGAGACTTATGTTTTGAGGCATGTCCGTCCGTCCGTCCGTCCGCCCGTCCGTCCGTGTGTCCGTGTGTCCGTGTGTCCGTCCGTCCGTCCGGATTTTTCTCCGCAACCATCCATTGAATTTCTCTGAAATTTTGCATGAAGTTGTAACTTTGGTCAGGGTAGAAAGTGACATTCTCCGATTTTTGAAAACAAATCTGGTTAGCCCCCCCCCCCAGGGGGTCAAAAGGCCCCTAAATGGCAAAATATGACATTTTTTGCCCCATAACTTTTCATCCATTCATTCAATTTCTCTGAAACTTGGCCAAAATGTGGAGGCAATTGTTCCTAATAGAAAATAAGTATTGCTGACCGTGTAAAAAATCTGGTTCGCGCCCCCAGGGGGTCAAAAGCCCCCAAAATAGCAAAAAAATGACCCTTTTCTCGCATAACGTTTGATCCATCCATTCAATTTTTCTGAAACTTGGCCAAAATATAGAGGCAATTGTTCTGGATATAAAATGAGCATCCTTGACCTCAGAAACATTCTGGTTCGCGCCCAAATTTATTGCATTTTACACTTCGCCACATCAAGTCACATACAGAGGGGGACCACGCACGCGCGGCTTGTATATATTTTTATTATTACTTTCTGTTACTGTATTCCTTTTTTGTTGTCTTCTTCTTTTCTTTCTTCTTTTCTTTCTATTTTCTTGCTTACTCTCTCCCCCCTCTCTCTCTAACTGATACTCTCTCTCTTTATATAGTCCCTCTTTATATCTATCTATCTATCTATCTATCTATCTATCTATCTTTCCGTCTGCTTATTTTCTTTTTTATTATTTCTTTCTATTTTTTATTACTTTGTGTTGTCTTAGTCATTTTCTACTTTAATTTCTTCTTTTCTTTCAATTTTCTTGCTTACTCCCCCCCCTCTCTCTCTCTATCACTCTCTCTCCCTTATATTCTCCCTCTCTCTCTTCTTTATATATCCGCTTCCTTATATTCGTTTTTATCTTTTTCTTTCGTATTTTATAACTCTATTCCTTTTTTGTTGTATCATGTCTTACTTCATTCTTTACCGAGTTACTTTTTCTTTCCTCTTTCTTTCCTGCCTTTCTTATTTCTATGTCTGATCTGTTTCTCCTTTCTTTTCCTTTCTCCTTTCTTTTCCTTTCTCCTTTCTTTTCCTTTCTCCTTTCTTTCCCCACTGTCGTCTTCATTTCCTCACATACTTCACTCATTTCAATGGCTTATCTTCCATTCAGATCCCTTTTCTTCTATCATATTCTTTTACACATAGTTTACGTTTTCATATCTCGTTTTGTTTATTCTACCTGTTTCCGTTACTTCTAGTTTTATAAATTTTATATCAGTATATTTATTTATCTTGTTGTGTACGAAGTTGTTTTATTTTACTTCAGTCAAAGTTCTCAGAAATCAAGGGACTCCTTCCTGGGGCTAGCATTTGATCTCTATATGAGATACATAAATATTCGTATATTCCATTAATTTTCTCCTTTACCTGTCAAACATTGAATTAGTAAAGAAGTTAAGAATAATAATTTTCCTTTTTCCCAATTGAACTGTGAACTATGTTATAGTATATCTTTCTTTTTGTCTCTTGGTTTTACTGAATTCCAGGACAAGGATTCATCTGGTCTGGTAGAGTATCCAGGTTAGTGCTGTTACTTGAGGTAACATTACTATGAAAAGGTACACCATTCCTCGTATGAGCCAGTGTATAGATCTTATTTAGACTTCGAATACTATGTTATTTTGAATATTTGGTCAGGGTTTACTTGTAGGGGAAGTATCCTCATGTCAGATTATCCTGACAAACCCTTCTACAGAGAGACCGAAGACACCCGAGGATGGGGTCTAGTAAGTGATTCTAACTCCCCTGACTAGTAGGTAATTCAAACTCCCCAGTAGGTAATTCCAACTCCCAAGTAGGTAATGTTTATACATGTTTGTTTGTGTGTTCACGAAATTTTCCAAGGTTTTTTGAAGATAGTCCTCCTATAACAATCTGCCAAGTCTGTTGCAACGAAGTTGCGCTCCCTTTACCGGGCTAGTAAATGTCTCGCACCTGCCAGTATCCGATATCTATAGTCACAATTCGCCTATGCATCGAGTATTGCTGCCATTTCCAAGCTAGTGACCAATCATTAGTCTATTCCCTCTTACTCAGGATGTAAATATCCCTCTAACCTAATAAGTCCCGCATTGTCTACCCATCTGCAGCCCATGTCGCATCACCTCAGTGTTGTATCCATGTGCTTGTTTTACAAGAACTTCAACAGAATGTGCTCTGACGAATTTACTACACATGTACCCTCATTCACATAAATGTGCCCGAAAAATCCAACTAGCAACAAATCCCACCCTTTTCACTGTACAGGTACCCAGATGTATGGACATTTTTCTACTTCAATAGCTTGTCTTTGGAATTTCCTTCTTGCTCTCTGTTTCCCTGAGTGTACTAACATGCATGAATATAAATGTAAACGAAAAAACATCATGATGCACACTTCCCAACTTGGCCTCTACTTGATAATGGCAATATGCCTTGTTTAAAGAGAGCGATATATATGAACATTTAAAATGGTCTATGCACATCAATTCTTGTTTTTTACTATCGTGTAAATCGTAGTGACCAAAAGATCATACTGCAGTCTGTGCTAACCCTAACCCTACCCTTACCCTAACGATAACCCTAACTCTAACCTAACCCCTAACCCTAACCCTAACCCATAACCCCTATCTTTACTCTAACCCTAACCCTTACCCTACCCTAACACTAACCCTACTCTAACCCTAACCCATAACCCTAACCCATAATCCATAATCCATAACCCTAACCCCTAACCCCTAACCCCTAACCCTAACCCCTAACCTCTAACCCTAACTCTAACCCTAACCCTAACCCCTAAACCTTAACCCTAACCCTAACCCTAACTCTGACCCTAACCCTAACTCCAACCCTGAGCAGAAAATGAGACATTAAGGAAAGCGACGTCAGCATATGTCAACAACATATGGATTAATGAGGATGTAGCTTCGGCGAAATGCGTGATGAGGCACCTCAAACTATATAAAGAGTGCTTGGACTGATAGTTGGGGAGGGGGGCATGACAGACTACTATGGCTACAAGTTAGTAACTTAGAGAGCAGTTCTTCGACTATGACATGAGGAAATATTTTCAGTGTGTGTGGCCAACTGTGGGTCACTTTCCCGTGTTTCGTTTGCTCGGGTGGCGACAAACTTCATTAAATGTACTATCGCCATCAAATGTAATTGATATAACAAAGTACGCAATAAATCTACTGGGGCGTATGATAGCAGACACTCTCGCACATATAAAACTATTTGATCCTGCTCAGGAAGGATGGAAGGTAAGCAAGAAAGAGCTGGATGTATGGGTTGACGCAAAGGCGCTGGCTGTGGGAGTGCCTCTTGACGCCGATTGAATTATCATCGAGGGCGCATGCTGACTGCGATCGACAAAGGACACCCAACACGTCAACGTGGCGCAGCTAGATGCCGTACTAAGAGGAGTCAACCTCGCGCTCAAATGGAAGGCCACGGTTGTACACAGAAAAACAGACTCTCTTTACGTGTACAACTTGGTTACTTAAATCCTTTAAAAAATCTCAGTTAGAATACAAAAACCGCGAGCTAGATGCTTATAAGGATGCGATTGGACATTGATCGCACTAGTAAAGGATTACAACATGTATGCCTGTGTGGAATTAGGAAGATCTGACCAGGCAGATTTACTGACGAGAGTTCCTCAAAGGTTGCACAACGAAGTGCAGAAGGAATTTTATCCCTCGACGACGTTGTGTGCTATTGTCAAGTGGAAGATGAGCCTTGTACAATGAACTGAAGTTTACTGACACGTAAGGCGGACGTTGTATTTTGCGTGTAGGATCGACTCGTTAGTGTCAAAGGCTGCAGTGAAGTTTGTCGTTCGCAATTGTAAGAAGTGCCAGTGCAATCATAGAAAAGAAGTATTTAGTGTGCGTGAAACGTGAACTCCGTTAGTGATGTACATCACGCACTACAACGGTTGCCATTTTTTGACAGGGATCGATTGTGGCCTCACGCGGTTTCCAATCTGACGGTTGCTGCTCCTGCAAGACACTGCACATGTGATCCAGCAATTAGAGTCAGTGTTTTTCAAACGTAGGACCCCAGCTGAACTCATGGCCGAAAATGGCACTGCCTTCTGCAGTCAACAATTCAAAAAGTTCATCGATGCTTGTGTCGTCCGGTTCAGACCGCGTTGCGCCTATAAACCGTCCAGAAATTACACAGTGCAGAGGTGTCATCGGGCAATAAAACAAATTTCTGACGAAAGAATTGTCTTATCACGGAGGTTGTATACATGTACTTACATCACGCACAAAAAAACGACATATTCGCCTCGGTAGCACCAACCAATATGTTGCATTCGTATCAGGTTAAAATGAAGGAAGATTATGTTTTATCTGCTCCTAGCCATCAAGGAATGCCGAATAAGAACAGAGAGAGTGTGCAATCTGTGTGAATACTCTACATAGACAGTGCATGTCAAAATGTAAAATAGGTTTGGTTATCGGAATAACTAATCTACAGTCGATGGTCGTTGACGACATCCCTCGACTCGTGGAAGACGTGCGTCCACGGCTCAGTTTGAACCCGCCTAATGTTGACAATGGTGGTGACGTATCCTAAGCAAGCTACGAATGGCAAGAACCAGGCTCCAGGGCAAGCAGCAGTGGCATCTTTTTTTTAGAGCGGGGTGGGGGAGATAGGACCGATTATAATGAACCTCATATTCAGTGGATTAGGATTCGGACCGCAGCACGCCAGACGAGGACAAGAAAGTACCTGCCCCACTACAGAGGAATACCAATATGAAACAGCACCCACACTGTCAGGTAAGTGATAATGTGATCATGGAAGGACAATGATAAATGTTCGCACTTACCCAATTCAAAGCGTCCGCGTTGTCTGGCGGCTGTAAGTCGTATGATTAGGGGTAAAGATTATATGCGGATACATAATTTGCGTATTAGGAAGACTCCCAGCTTAAATACAAGGTATCTTTCTTAAGGTACTATTTTTTCATCGTAATGTATACAATTATTGAATGTATATAACTTCCATTATTTATTCAATTAGTGAATGTATATAACTTCCATGATTTATACAATTATTGGATGTATATAACTTCCATTTTTTATTCAATTAGTGAATGTATATAACTTCCATGATTTATACAATTATTGGATGTATATAACTTCCATTATTTATTCAATTAGTGAATGTATATAACTTCCATGATTTATACAATTATTGGATGTATATAACTTCCATTTTTTATTCAATTATTGTATGTATATAGCTTCAATTATTTATACAATTATTTGGTGTATATAACTTCCATTATTTATACATTTTCTGGATGTATATAACGTCACTTATTTATACAATTATTGGATGTATATAACTTCCATTATTTATAGCATTATTGGATGTATATAACTTCCATCATTTATACAATTACTGAATGTATATAACGTCCATTATTCATACAATTATTGGATGTATATAACTTCCATTATTTATATAATTACTGAATGTATATAACATCCATTATTCATACAATTATTGGATGTATATAACTTCCATTATTTCTACAATCATTGGATGTTAATAACTTCCATGATTTATACTATTATTGTATGTATATAACTTCCATTATTTATTCAATTATTGGATGTATATAACGTCCATTATTTATACAAGTATTGGATGTATATAACGTCCATTATATATACGATTATTGGATGTATATAACTTCCATTATTTATACAAGTATTGCATGTATATAACTTCCATTATTTATACAAGTATTGGATGTATATAACTTTTATTATTTATACAAGTATTGGATGTATATAACTTCCATTATTGATACAATTATTAGATGTCTATATCTTCCATCATTTATACAATTATTGGATGTATATTACTTCCATTATTTATACAATTATTGGATGTATATATCTTCCATCATTTATGAAATTATTAGATGTATATAACTTCCATTATTCATACAAGTATTGGATGTATATAACTTCCATTATTTATACAATTATTAGATGTATATATCTTCCATCATTTATACAATTATTGGATGTATATAACTTCCATTATTCATACAATTATTAGATGTATATATCTTCCATCATTTATACAATTATTGGATGTATATAACTTCCATTATTTATACAATTACTGAATGTATATAACGTCCATTATTTATACAAGTATTTGATGTATATAACTTTTATTATTTATACAATTATTGGATGTATATAACTTTCATTATTTTCAACCTTTTAATAGATGAGGATTTTGCAAAGAATTGAAAGCAAGAAACTATTTTCATTAAGTTGATTCTATTTGAAATTTCGAATGGTCACGAAGAAAATTCTTTTTCAACTATCAACAATAGATTTAAATGGCTGACTCTTAATATTTCAGCGGTGTTAAACGGTGTCGTACGTTGTAGTGTTTCAATCCTCCTTTTGATTCCCATTTTCCTTCGTTTTTTATTCAGGTTTCTGGAACTTCATAGCAAATTTTTTATTTGTATTACAATGGTCTTCATTATGTACCACTTTAATGTTCCTCTTCTCCTTCCATTCTCTGAGAAACTTCATGTATTTTCTTAGTTGTCATGGCTTTGTAATGTTCACCGTGTGGTCTGCTGAGGCGGCGAATATACAATTTGGCGGTTGTTTCTTTCTACTTGACTATTATCACGTCCGTTCTTCTGCCTGGAATAAATTTGTTTATTTCTATTTCCATGTCCTAAAAGATATTATGCCTCTTATTTTTCAATACTAGATCTGGTTTATGCTTTTACCGTGTACCAAGATGAACCTCCTTGCTAACGAAGTTTTTTGTTTCCTTTTTGGGCTACTTTGCTGCATTTATTTATGATGTGGTTTAACGTGTTGTTAAGTTGTACACTGAGTCTACATTTACTGCTTACCTGTGTTTTGTGAATTTTGGCTTTTATAATTGTCCTTCTTAATCGCATTGATTAGCGTGTTTTTTTATGGCGATGCAGTTATTCTTTTTGCAGTCAAATCCACGTGTTTTCATGTGCCAGTCTTATTAATATTGCCTGTAGCTTTGCTCGCGTTTAAGTTTCCAATTTCCCTGTTGTTCACTTTGATAGTGATTGTGGCAGCGATAGCCAACAAAAAATGGAGATCAAAGAACCAATACAATATCTGGCCACAAAGAAAAGATATTGGCAATAACTGCCCAGTTAATTATCAGATTTCTTTCTAAGTATGACTCTTTCCAGATGAAAGAAACACAACAATTCACTAGCCTCGATCAGAAGACGTAGATTCAGAGGCTTATGTCTGTCAAATTCCAACGATGTCGATACACGTGCTCACGCCTAACTAACTACCCTCTGTACACAGAAGGATCATCTTCAAGACACATCTTCTACAGACCTACGTTCACTTAAATCTCAGCATACTGACCATCACCTTAAGAATCAATAAGAGACATTGTATGTTGTTTAATCTATTTGAATACACTGTACTCCTTTTTTAAACTGAATCGTGACTCCTTTTCCATTTGATTCATCGTCAACGTGTTATCTCAATTGTTTGTATTTTCCAACCATACGTTGTATATAATATTAATTAGATCACGTGTTTCTTCTATCCATTATGAAGTGAAACGCTTTATGACAACACATTCAGAAAACTAAATGACATAACGAGAAAGTAAGAGAATGAAACAAATAATAATTTACATTTGATTAATGTCTAATTTCCTGAGATCTGCGTCTTCGATGCAATTCATTAATCAACGGAATTCAATGTGCGCCAAACTGACGCTGGAAATCACGTCTCATGTCATCCGTGGTAAGCCTCTCTAACCATCCTAAGCAACAGGTTTTTATTCACTTTGAATAACAAAAAGGTTTGATTCTGCTCTCTATTTGTTACTGTATCTTTCTTTTACTCTGGAAAAATTTGATCCCCCCCTTCTCTCTCTCTCTCTCTCTCTCTCTCTCTCTCTATATATATATATATATATATATATATATATATATATTTAGGCAGCATCTTCTCTTGCAGTCAAGTATTGTTGAATATAAGAGACAACTGATGTCTAGATATCCTTTTGTAGATCCTTTTAATAGCCAAATCAGGATCTTAGTTTCGGAGGGGAATTGGCTGATGAATTTGCCATAGTTTGGATTTGTATCCCAAGTACTTTCAGACTTATCTGGGTCCATCTTCACGGGAATGAGGTTAATAAGGTACAGACCATGTGCTTGTATTATAAAAAGTTTTGGCGGGAATTATGTAATAAGTACGAAACTATATTTAGAACTATAGACATTTTAGAATATTATTACTGATATTAAGTTCAAATTTAAAAGAGACATTTACACAATTAAGTCCACACAACATCGGACGTCACTTCTACAAGACCAAGAAGGATTGTTACGAAAAAAAATAAGGTTAATACCTTTTATTAGTCTAAAGCTCTGGCCAGGCTTGTTATATCAAGCAAAATATTAGATTAAAAAGTCAAGATGAAGAAGAAAAAAAATTGTTTTGATTTTTTATTTCGATTTTAATAAAAAAATACTTGCATCTAACACATGGTTTTTGTGAAAGCATTTTGCCTCTTTCTTTATGTTTATATATATATATATATATATATATATATATATATATATATATATATATATATATAATGAAAAGTTTAGTTCAATAAGTATAACTTCAGCTGGAGAATTTAAAACACCATTAAAATTAGTGATACAGAGGCCTAGAATACAAATACTTACCGCAAAAAAGTTAAGCTCAATGGTTAAACCTAAGAATAAAGGATTTTTCTCCGCAACCATCCATTGAATTTCTCTGAGATTTTTCATGAAGTTTAGTCAGGTTAGAAAGTGACATTCTCTGATTTTTGAAAAAAATCTGATTAGCCCCCAAGGGGATCAAAAGGCCCCGAAATGGCAAAAAATGACATTTCTTTGCCCCATAACTTTTCATCAATCCATTCAATTTCTCTGAAACTTGGCCAAAATGTGGAGGAAATTGTACCTAATAGAAAATACGTATCGCTGACCGTGGAAAAAATCTGGTTCGCGCCCCTAGGGTGTCATAAGCCCCCAAAATGGCAAAAAATGACCCTTTTCTATCATAACGTTTGAGGCATCCATTCAATTATTCTGAAACTTGGCCAAAATGTAGAGACAATTGTTCTGAATATTAAATGAACATCCTCGACCTCAGAAAAATTCTGGTTCGCGCCCCTAGAGGGTCAAAGGGGGGGGGTCAAAAATGCCCCAAATTGCCCAAATTTATTGCATTTTACACTCGCCACATCGAGTCACATACAGAGGGTGACCACACATGCGCGGCTTGTTTTATTTGATTTTGGTATGCTTTCATACTTCTTTTAGGTTGTTTAAGGTATTATTTGGGCCATTCTTTTGAAAAAGAGTTTCTCAAATGGCTTGTTTGGTGACAAGATAATTAATATGTGTATACAGGTTAATTTGTATTTTTTCTTGTGATATGGTATTTTGTTAATACTGGATTAAAAAAACTCAAATATTTTTCTACAAATTAGTTTTTGTAAGAATACCTTTTTGTTACTAATAATTTTTTCCGTATATATGTGCATATTTTTTGCAGTTGTATAATATATGCTTTTTTATTATTTTCTTTATTGCAATCGTTACATCGCGGATCATCTTCTCCTCAAAGCAGATGCATATGGGTCAGTCTAGTGTGGCCGATAGGTATACGTGCTCATACGGTGTCTTTCTCTGCCATCGTTTATCATGTTTATGTGTTTTTTGTTCAGACTATGGGTTGAGCTATACTTAGTTTGTTTTGTTTGTCCTACGTCATAACGTTACACTTGCCTCCCCACGAGGGCAGAGTTATACACCATGTCGGTTTATAATGTGAGGAACATCAAGTTATCCCAAAAAGGTGGATTGGATTCGCACAAAAATCTAAAAAATGATTTAGGTCTCTTAGACTGACCGACGACAGAAAATATGAAATGTAGTATGCAAACAGATACTACATTTTGCTCCTGACAAAAAGGCTAAAATATTGGGGGGGGGCGTTTTAGTCGCCTTGGAGAGGTTTTTTTTTTAAAAATAAGCATAAGTAATCAAAAGTATCTGATTGAAATGTTTTATTTTTCTAATCATCGTCATCTCATCATCTGCCCCATAGTGTGAATGACCGATGGGGCGCCAGGGATGGCCTGACAACCAGCTTCCCCAACCTTCCCGATTGTCTGCTTTCCTGAACGTGCTACGCAGTACTAGCCCTGTTCAATGTTGTCCCCCCCATCTCTTTCTTGGTCTGTCTCTCCCTTTTTCTCTTTGCACAGTTCCTTGCAGGACTCTCCTTTCGAGACCTGATGAACATGTGGCATAGCTGTACCACTTCATTTTCTTCCTTTTAAAAGTGACTAGTAGATCTTCATATGACCCGACTACTTGTATAAATCTATTCTTCACTTCTACATTGGTAATGTGGTGCCTGTATAGAAGTTTAAGGATCTTTTGGAAGCATTTCATCTCTGTGGCCTGTATTCTTCGCTCTAGGTCCGGTATGGTAGTGTATGGCCATGCCACTTCATTTGTGTCTTCTTTTCAACGTGTTCAGTAGATTCGTAGAATTTGGTATATTCGGACTACTGTTCTCATCTTGGGTGTTTTTATCACAACGTTTCGGCCGATGTAACCTTCGACCTTCTTCATGTGTACTGTGTCGAACTCTGGAATCTTTCTGTCGAACTCGGAATCTGGACGGAATTCTGAACGGAACCCTTTATTAAATCCACGAGGGTAGCATGCTTTCGTTCCGTCTGCCATAACTGGGAAGAAGTCTTTAGTAATTCGCAATTCTTCTTATCGCTCACACTGAGGATTGAACCTTTAACCTTCAGATGAATTTCACTGAGTAGATCCTTATATTTTTCTAATACCTAGTTCATATTAGTACAATCGAAAACTCCCCTGTTATCAGAAAAAACTTCTACTGTAAAGTTACAAAATTACGTATAAACGTTTTGAACGTGCGGAATTCGCACTAAAAGATATAAGTATCCGTAATATAAATGCATATACTTTAATAATAAAGTCGGAAATGCTGGCAACTCTTTATCGTCAATCTGCGTTTCACCTCTCGTTTGTCGATGGGGCTTTTATTTCAGCTGGACTCGACCATCTGAAAAGTAAACAGATCGTCTGCCGGTGGAGAAGTCGGTCATTGTTGGCTCTAAAAGCTTTTGTGTGCGAAAAGGGTTTCTGTTGCCGCTTTTAGTGAAACGAAGAAACGAACTTTTGATTCTGACGGGAGGCAAATGAAAACGGATATGTGGCGCGCAGAAAGCGAGATTTTAAGCAGAAATGGAAACACAAGTAAACAGATTGAATATCAAACGGAAGGAGATAAACATGGAAACCTTAACGGATATGAAACCCTTTTTTTATCATAAAGTAAACAACAGGTGAAGTAAGCAAAGGCTTATGGGAAGGTATCGAATGTTAGTTACAGCGATGATGATGATGATGATGATGATGATGATGATGATGATGATGATGATGATGATGATGACATGTAGTCGTGATATTACCTTAAATGTGAACGTAAAAACAGAAATAAGAGATTCAAGACACGAAAGGTGATTTTTATAAATAAAATATATATTTTACTGCCTCGTCTATCTGTCAAGATATTCGTATGAGACCAGTTTAACTATAAACCTGGGAAATGGGCAAACATTTTAAACTTAAAATTATATTTAACCACAAGAATACCCGGCACGGACGGGTAACATTAACTCCCCGAAACAAAAAACAGTTTTGTACCTCTTTTTTGTCCTTTACGAAAAAAAAAATCAAGAGATACTTATCCTAAAACTTATGCTTATAATCTGTGGTACTACTTCAGATGAAGCGCCTAATTTCCGTGACTGCTCGACGGCAATGATCGGGCAGGTCGCGGAAGCACCCGAGAGCTGCCGAGACGAAAACGAGGCTGAAGCAAAACTGAAAGTCGTAAAATGGAAGAGTGGCAGACGACAATATAAGACGAAGAATACAATAAAAAAAATACATATACTTGAAAAAAAAATGAAAAAAAAAATGAACAAACTATAGCTGAAGAACTATAAATAAACATTTTTTTTTTAATTTTCGTGGGCCAAATTAACCATTTTAATTTTTTTTGGTCTTTTTTTTACATAAATCAAAGAAGTAAATGCTATTTCTTTTACGATATTTAGGCAACTTTTTGTCTCGTCTTTCTTTTTTTTACATAAAACAAAGAAGTATGTTATTTTTCTTAGGATATTTAGGCAGGTTTTTTTTTGTATTTTTTTTAGGGGGGGGCGGGATTTCATATATTTTCTCGTCGAGGGTCAGGGTTTACGGATACGTTTGCGGCCGGTTCGAAAGGTCTTCCTACCGCTTGTTTGGTTGTGCTGAGCGCAGATGAATTGGCAGCAACCTGATCGGTCAGCTCTGCTTCAACCTCGTTTTCGTCTCAGCGCTTCCGCGACCTGCCCGATCGTTGCCGCCGAGCAGTCACGGAAATTAGGCGCTTCATCGGGAGTAATACCTAATCTGTATTCAAATTTTGATCAAAATCCATTACATAATTTTTATTTCAGAAAATGTATAAAATAAAGTTTCTTAAAAAGAAATTTAAATTTTAAAAAATCTTGCTTATGGACGAAATTCAATGCAAATATGGAATGTTTTTATTTTCAAATGAGAAGTTTTGCCGGGTTCGAATCCAGTTCGTTCCACAGAAACACTTTCATCAAAACCTACACCTGACCTTGTTCCTAACCCTCTGGAGAAGAAGTAAATAAAACACTTTTAAATATTCTCAAGAAATTGACATTTGAGAAATAGTTGATATAACTTGGTAAATAGTTATAAATAACAAAATAACCCAGAGTGTAAATGTCTTAAAATAGTACGGTGTATTCCAACGTATATATCTTGTACAATCAATAGTAACTACAGATAATCCAATAGGATTTAACAGAATACAATCGAATGCCCCATACTACTGTCCATGGTCATGTTTATGGTTCAGACTAGTTCACTTATTTAGTGACTGAGGGGAGTCCGGTATCTCATTACAATAGTAATATAACTTGGTAAGTAGTTATAAATAACAAAATAGCCAGAGTGTAAAGGTCTTAAAATAGTACGGTTCATTCCAACATATATATCTTGTACACACAATAGTAACTACAGGCTAGTTCACTTATTTAGTGACTGGGGGGAGTCAGGTATTCCATCACAACAATATATTAATTGATGTTTAATACTTATCGTTGGTTTTGACCTTGAAGTGGTATTTTCTTTTTTAGCTCCTTAAATAAAGCGATTTCCATAAAAAAGATTTTAAAAAGAAGATAAGAAAATTGAAAAACAAAAAGAGGCTCTGTCTGTCTTCTGTCCGTCTGTTTGTCACGCTTAATGTTTAATAAGTATTTCCATCGCTAAAAGCGCAGATTAAATAATGAATCTTAAGAATACTTGTTATTTTATTTAGTCGTATCTTACGTTCTAATCAACGTTGTTTCTTGGATAAGGCTACTGAATACAATATTTTAGTTTTCAGTATAAATCGGTCATGCTACACAGTCTGAGTACGTCCTCGACAATCAGTCCGACAGAGTCTGAATCAATGTTTAGTAGGTGATGACAACGTTGTTGTCGAGCTGAGGTATGATTCTGTGCGGTTCTATGAGGTCCACCCTCCAAGGCTTAACTTTCTCTTTTTGAGAAAGGGGTAAGTATACTGCTAATCGGTTGGAGCGCCGTTACCGGGGAATGACTACGGGGCTGCTCGAGCATTTTTGATGGCTAGAGTGCACACACCTCTAGTGCCCTAGCTTTACAATCCTCATTTTCCGACCTTGTGTCACACTTTCCCGTAGTGAAAAAGAGGAAGAATACCTACTGGATAAGTTTTTTATGTACTAAGAGGTTAAGGTCCAAAGGCCTCGAGCATAAGTGTTTACAAGTTTTGTCAGGTGGACGGCTAAACAACATCGTGTAAATTGGTACCGATTGTTAAAACTTGGAAGAATTTGAATATTTCAAAGGGATGCTACACAATAATGTTTAGCATTGGATTTGGAAATTGCCATGTTGTAGTCATCTGTGAAGCAGCCCCGTTATATTGCGTTACATAGACGAGTCGTTCTCGGAAATAAACTTTGCTAATATAAGTTTTGTTTAGTTTTAGAGGTAGAAAATTATTACTATGCGTTAGTTCTACCTAAACGAGTTTGGGTTGCGAATGTTTTACAAGGGGGAAACATAGATCGATCTCAGTTAAGCACCTACCATGACAATAACGATGGAGCAGAGAAAGAATAGCAGCCTCTCTTTTATTAGAAAAGGGCTGTAGGAAAGAGAAGGTGACACCTCTACTCGATTACGAAGTCGGTTTTGTAGTATGTCAAGGTGTAGAAGAGCGTTTTGAACAGTGCCTCCTCAGATGTGGCAACAGTACTCCATATACGGACGGATATGACTCTTGTAGCGTTAGAATGATTCAATCAAATCTATTCTGGAATAACCATCCTTGAACTACCGTTGCTTTATTCAGGCTTTGTAACAATAGAAGAAATTAGAACTTCCAAACTTTTTAACGATTAATGCTAGGTACAGAAGGAATAATTATCTACATCCTCACTTTCGCATATTTTTAAAAGTTATTTTATTTATGAGAATAAATATATAATTTTTAGCTATAAATATATAAAACTTGATGTATGTGTCGGTTATGTTTGTGCGTTACCTATAAAAAGAAAGGTTACAGGGCGAACCAGGAGGAAGAGGCGTAAAAACAAAATGGCCGACATGAAAATTACAGATCATCTGTGACGCTTTGCTTCAGTATTTGTTATACTATTCAATCCATAATTTCCTAACTTCGACATTGGTTGATGAGCATTTTTTACACAGTCAAACTGATTGTATAAATTCAGAATACATCGCAATGTCATAAATTACTCTCTCTCTCTCCCTCTCCCCCTCTCTCTCTCTTTCTCGCTCTCTCTTCATTCTCTGTCATCACTCTCTCACTTCCCTCTCTCTCTCTCTCTATCCCACTTTCTTTCTCTCCTCTATTCCCTTACTGGCTGGTCACTCCCTCTTCTTACTCTCACTCTCTCTTTTAATTATTTAAAACATTCTATTAAAATTGAAATGATTTCAGAAAGTTATACTACATTGTGATGCCATGTATAATGACTATATAATGAAAAAAGGTATGTGAAATGACTATATAATGAAAATGACCATATAATGAAAATGACCATATAATCAAAAAAGATATTTGAAATGACCATATAATGCAAATAACCATATAATGAAAAAACGTATGTGAAATGACCATATAATCAAAATGACCATATAATGAAAAAAGGTATTTGAAATGACCATATAATGAAAATGACCACATAATGAAACAAGGTATTTAAAATGACCATATAATGAAAATGACCACATAATGAAAAAAGGTATTTGAAATGACCATATAATGAAAATCACCATATAATGAAAAAAGATATGTGAAATGACTATATAATGAAAATGACCATATAATAAAAAAAGGTATGTGAAATGACCATATAATGAAAATGACCATATAATGAAAAAAGGTATGTGAAATGACCATATAATCAAAATGACCATATAATGAAAAAAAGTATTTGAAATGACCATATAATCAAAATGACCATATAATAGAAAAAGGGTATTTGAAATAACCATATAATGAAAATGACCACATAATGAAAAAAGGTATTTGAAATGACCAAATAATGAAAATTACCATATACTGAAAAAAGGTATGTGAAATGACCATATCATGAAAATGACCATATAATAGAAAAAAGGTATGTGAAATGACCATATAATGAAAATGACTATATAATGAAAAAAGGTATTTGAAATGACCATATAATCAAAATGACCATATAATGAAAAAAGGTATTTGAAACGACCATATAATGAAAATGACCACAAAGGTATTTGAAATGACCATATAATGAAAATGACCATACAATGAAAAAAGGTATGTGAAATGACCATATAATGAAAATGACCATATAATGAAAAAAGGTATGTGAAATTACCATATAATGAAAATGACCATATAATGAAAATGACCATATAATGAAAAAGTGTATTTGAAACGACCGTATAATGAAAATGACCATATAATGAAAAAGGGTATTTGAAACGACCCTATAATGAAAATGACCATATAATGAAAAAAGGTATGTGAAATGACCATATAATGAAAAAGACCATATAATGAAAAACGGTATTTTAAATAACCATATAATGAAAATGACCATATATGGAAAAAGGTATGGAAATGACCATATAATGAAAATGACCATATAATGAAAATGACCATATAATCAAAAAAGATATTTAAAATGACCATATAATGAAAATAACCATATAATGAAAAAAGGTATGTGAAATGACCATATAATGAAAATGACCATATAATGAAAAAAGGTATTTGAAATTACCATATAATCAAAATTACTATATAATGAAAAAAGGCATTTGAAATGTCCATATAATGAAAATGACCATATAATGAAAAAAGGTATGTAAAATGACTATATAATGAAAATGACCATATAATGAAAATGACCATATAATCAAAAAAGATATTTGAAATGACCATATAATGCAAATAACCATATAATGAAAAAAGGTATGTGAAATGACCATATAATGAAAATGACCATATAATGAAAAAAGGTATTTGAAATGACCATATAATCAAAATTACCATATAATGAAAAAAGGTATTTGAAATGACCATATAATGAAAATACCCACATAATGAAACAAGGTATTTAAAATGACCATATAATGAAAATGACCACATAATGAAAAAAGGTATTTGAAATGACCATATAATCAAAATGACTATATAATGAAACAAGGTATGTGAAATGACTATATAATGAAAATGACCATATAATAAAAAAAGGTATGTAAAATGACCATATAATGAAAATGACCATATAATGAAAAAAGGTATTTGAAATGACCATATAATCAAAATGACCATATAATGAAAAAAAGTATTTGAAATGACCATATAATCAAAATGACCATATAATAGAAAAAGGGTATTTGAAATAACCATATAATGAAAATGACCACATAATGAAAAAAGGTATTTGAAATGACCAAATAATGAAAATTACCATATACTGAAAAAAGGTATGTGAAATGACCATATCATTAAAATGAGCATATAATAGAAAAAAGGTATGTGAAATGACCATATAATGAAAATGACCATATAATGAAAAAAGGTATTTGAAATGACCATATAATCAAAATGACCATATAATGAAAAAAGGTATTTGAAACGACCATATAATGAAAATGAGCACAAAGGTATTTGAAATGACCATATAATGAAAATGACCATATAATGAAAAAAGGTATGTGAAATGACCATATAATGAAAATGACAATATAATGAAAAAAGGTATGTGAAATTACCATATAATGAAAATGACCATATAATGAAAATGACCATATAATGAAAAAGTGTATTTGAAACGACCGTATAATGAAAATGACCATATAATGAAAAACAGTATTTTAAATAACCATATAATGAAAATGACCATATAATGAAAAAGGTATGGAAATGACCATATAATGAAAATGACCATATAATGAAAATGACCATATAATCAAAAAAGATATTTGAAATGACCATATAATTAAAATAACCATATAATGAAAAAAGGTATGTGAAATGACCATATAATGAAAATGACCATATAATGAAAAAAGGTATTTGAAATTACCATATAATCAAAATGACTATATAATGAAAAAAGGTATTTGAAATGTCCATATAATGAAAATGACCATATAATGAAAAAAGGTATGTGAAATGACTATATAATGAAAATGACCATATAATGAAAAAAGGTATGTGAAATGACCATATAATGAAAATGACCATATAATGAAAAAAAGTATTTGAAATGACCATATAATGAAAATGACCATATAATGAAAAAAGGTATTTGAAATGACCATATAATGAAAATTACCATATATTGAAAAAAGGTATTTGAAATGACCATATAATGAAAATGACCATATATTGAAAAAAGGTATATGAAATTACCATATAATGAAAATGACCATATAATGAAAAAAGGTATTTTAAATGACCATATAATGAAAATGACCATATAATAAAAAAGGTATTTGAAATGACCATATGAAAATGACCATATAATCAAGCAACCATTCCCTGCTTACCCCAGCACTACTTTTAGCAGTTATTGATTATTAAAAGCCGAAATTTTGTGTAAACATTAAAAATATAAGATGTGTCCTATTTGCGTTCGGTGGGCTGCGTAATTCATTCTTTTATATCTCTCCCGGGCAGCGTCGGGAAATCTTGCTAGTATTATTCATGCCTATGTGTTTTGTTGGACTGACCCAATACGGGAACAGGAAAAAATGTTGGTAGTTATTTCGCAACCCTTCGTCGCAATAAACACTTTATTGCGTAAAAACTCTTTCGGATGGGGACCTTCAGCCAATCAGGTTATATACCCTAAAATTACCGAACAGATTGACAAGCGTGTGTAGTATATTTGTTTATTTAAAGTTAAGCATGCGTATATGTTTTTATATGTGTATGTATAGAATTAACTTTTAAACTAATTAACCAATCATTTTTAATTTTGAAGCACAGCTGTTAGTCGTAATAAGACGTTATCTGGGTTATATCTGGTTTAATTTAGTTGGCAACAGGGGTAAAAAGCGAGTGGGAGGCCTTTGTGAAAATTCAGATACCAACAAGTTTAGTTAAACATTTGACAATAAATATAAGAAATTAATGAAATATTCTCCAAATATCATTTTTAGTATTCTAAAAGGTTTATAAGGAGCACAATTTGGGAACAACCTCCCATTTGAAAATAGGAACATTTCAGATTTGCATTAAATATGATCCACAGTCATCTGACATAATTTAAGAAAGATTCCATGAATACAATTTCTTTTTAGGGCCGATTAAGCTTAAGACTTGAATTTTAGACATTTTCTAAAATCAAAATCATGTCACGGATTTTGATCAAAATTGGAATCAGGATTCTAAACATAAGGTTTTGTTTCATCATATGTTTATTTTAATCTTCGTAAGGAGACATAAAAGTGGTGCAAAACTGTTCTGTTTGAGAATTGATGTTACTTGTCCTGGGACGGGTATTCCTCTAGTTATTATTTTGTTTCGGATTCCTTTACATTTTATTTACCTCCTCTCCAGGAGGTTAGGCACAAGGCCAGTTTTATCTTACCCCCACAAGGTAAGATGTGACCCAAGGTCGGGTCGGGAAAGTGGGACTTGAAAAGCCAGCGCCCGAGAAGGTGAGCACTCTGGCCATTAACAATTGCCTGGGCAGCCCCGTCGGCATTCCCCGGTAGGGGCGCCTCGGGCAGTAAGCAATAAACTTACTCCTCCCCAAAGAGGGGAGGCAAAGCCTGGGAGGGTGGACCTTAATAGAACTGCACAGGACAAACCCACAGACCGGCGGAATCAAGCCCCGAAGGACAAGACGACACCGGTCTATAGGGTGCAGTATCTATCGGAACAGATACTATACTTTCTTCCTAGCCAAAAGGCCGAAAAGTAAATGAATCCCCATTTATTTTTAAGACCTTAAAATAGTCAGTTTGGTAACAAGAGCGCATACTTATACACCGGTAGATTTGTTTTATTTCTATTCCCCATTCCTTCCCCCCCCCCTCTCTCTCTCTCTCTCTCTCTCTCTCTCTATATATATATATATATATATATATATATATATATATATATATCAATCTTTCTCTGATCTCGCTCATCGTACCTTTTTTTCCATCCTCCACATCTTTCCGTATAGATAAGGACCCATAAGTCTTAGCCAGATGCCAGTACACCGGCGAGTGAGCTGCTCACATAGACGACTCTAATCGTTGGCTCACTGACTTCCTCTAGTCAATGTGACATAATACTCGCCAAAATGCAAGTTACCTTACCGGTCCAGATGTGTGAGGTTATCTTGCGTCGGCTTCACTGTAAGCTGGCCCCTTACGAAGCATGTAGAACTGGAGATGAAAGACGATAGGAACCGAGGTGCCCGAGTGAGCGCGGCGAGGGACGGAGTTCTCCGTGAGCAAACTAGTCAAGCCGTATGATCAAGATAGAGTAACGACATCAAAAGGGCCACACAGTCTTTGGACTCTCGCGCATCAGCACCATAGGAGTACACCCACAAACATACACGTAATACTATATGCATACATTTTATATATATATATATATATATATATATATATATATATATATATATATATATATATACAGGGTGGGCAAAAATAAGGGTCCTATTTTTAAAAATTCATAACTTTTTTATTTATTGATTTTTTTATTTTTTTTTATTAGAATAAGTAAAGGACCCCTTCCGAAGCAAGCATGAGCCGTATTAGCCCTAAGGAACGTACCCTCATTTAGAAAACATTATTTTTGCTTAAAAAACTCAAAACAGTGTAAAAAACAATACTTTAGTTTTTGTAAGTTTTAAGAAGTGCTTTTCGGCTAAAATTTGTTTTGTTTATTTCAAAAAATCTCGGAAGGGGCAGTCTACACACACATAAAGTTTGGTGAGTTTAACTTTTATTTTGTGGAAGTTATTCAAATTCAAGTTATTCAAATTAAAGATAGGACGCTTATTTTGGCCCACCCTGTATATATAAGTGAGGTTCATATTATATTCAAATAACCATGTTTTTATTTTATTTTTTCATATTTCCAAAAAGAACATAACATTTCTGTGAGATATATTTTTTTACGGTCCATTTCATTTGTCTTGTGCCAAACAACATTTTTATGTCAATATCGGCTTTGCAACATTACAAAATCATCAAAAAATTCACAAAGAGTAAAAAGTTCTTGGATTAAAGTGTCTTGAAAAAATCTACACTATACAGTGGTTCATTTTTGGGTGAAACAAAACAAAAAACAAAGAAAAGAGCAAACTCACATGTGGGAACCCACTAATACGCCGTCTACATTTATTTGCTCTGTTGTTACTAATTGACAATTATCGAGCTAAATCTTTTAAGGAGACCTCAAAGTAAAAAAGCACTGATAGTATATGCTAATACATATATTGTCATTAATAATTATATATATATATATATATATATATATATATATATATATATATGATTATTTTTATTTACACATCTAAAGGTTTACACATCTAAGGTTAAGAAGGGATTCTAAATCTCCCTGATGAGATCTCAGTTTATAATAGCTGTTGATCGATAACATCGAAATGCCAGTGTCGCAGATGTTGTATATGTCTGTGTAAATAAAAATAATCATATATAAAAGCTCTATTTGATATTGAGCACTTTTTATAAACCCGGTTAAAATTCTTTGGATAATTATATATATATATATATATATATATATATATATATATGTACACTTCCTTATTTTATTTTGCATTTATCAATCATCCGCCTGAAGACGACCAATGATGGTCGAAAAGGTTCGCGTTAAATATGGAGATTTCTTACACTCCATTATTAAAAGCACAAGATCTATCGTTCGACGAATAGAAAGATTGGATCAAAAAAGGAACAAACAGAAGTTGGCACTCCTGTTCAACCAAATATGTATAAAAGAAGGAATGCGGCCTAACTATACAATATATATATATATATATATATATATATATATATATATATATATATATTATTGTTGAATATAAGAGACAACTCATGTCTAGATATCCTTTGGTAGATCCTTTCAATAGTCCGAATTAGGATATTAGTTTCGGAGGGGAATTCGCTGATGAATTTGCCATAATTTGCCAAACTAAGATCCTAATTCGGACTATTGAAAGGATATCTAGACATTAGTTGTCGCTGATATTCAACAATACTTGCCTGCAAGAGTAGATGCTGCCTATATATATATATATATATATATATATATATATATATATATATATATATATATATAGTAATCCAGGTAAAATTCCTATCAACGATGAAAAATACATTACTCTGTTTATATAAAAGTTGTCAATATAAAATAGACCTATTTAATAGGTATAAAGAGTTTTACTTATGAATTCATTATTTTACTACACATGTGCAAAACATGTTTCGGTCAGAGGTATCGATAGCAAGACGTCTTCAGGGCCAACGTCTTTTCTTTACGGTTGCATTTAATGGAATGAGACAGAATTACTTACTGAAAATAATAACGTGATCAGCACTTAAAAAAATCCAATTTATATCACCTTCTGACTAGCCATATTGTTTATTTTAGAAAATAATATTTATTTTTAAATAATTATATATATATATATATATATATATATATATATACAGGGTGATTCATAAGTCACTTAGTTATTTATTTTTGAAATTCTAACGTTAAGAAATACGGTAATACAAAACAGAAAGTTTATTGAACAAATTCATTTATGGAAGTTTAAAATTACAGCAAATTTTCTAAATTTCCACCTTCGTTCTGCATGCATAGCTCCATTCTTTTTTGCAATGAATTTACGGCTCTTTGTAGCATATTTGATTGATTAATTTCAAAAACTCGGCAGTGATTTTTGATTTGAGGTCGTCATTGCCTTTAAACAAGTGTGGGAGATTCATCAAATTTGGCCGTATGAATAACAATAAAAATTCGCTCTTCAATTCAACTGCCTGAAAAAAAGCACATATGATGATTTACACAAATTTAAATAAATAAAAATAAATATATATATAGAAACAAATATATAAACGAACAAATTTAAAATAACAAATAGCAGTAATTAGAGAGTAAGATAACAATCATCAAAAGTTCATAGTATGTTTGTAGTTAATATGGTAATAATTTTAAATAAATAGCTAAGTGACTTATGAATCACGCTGTATATATATATATATATATATATATATATATATATGTGTGTGTGTGTGTGTGTGTGCGTGTGTGTGTATTTTGGCAGCATCTTTTCTTTTATACAGGTATCATTAAAAATAACGGACATCTTGTGTCTGGATATTTTTATTAGTAAAACTAATTATCTATTATAATAAAACTAAAACTACCAATCTGGTTGTTAATAATAATTCTTCACCCCGGATTAGAGTTCTTGATAGGACCGGCCTCGTATACAAGTTTAAATGCCCTTTGGGAGAATGTGTCTCCGAAAATCATGAAAATGTATACATTGGGTCGACTGTTACGACATTATCCAGAAGATTAACTATGCATTTATCTAACGACTCCGCCATAACCCAGCACCTCTATAAAAAGCATTCCTGCCCCCGGTCGCATATCCGTAAACTTCTAGTAGATAACACAAAAATCATCGCACAAAATACTAATACACTTAAACTCCACATACTCGAAGCCCTATACATTAAAACAGAAAAACCAGCTATTAACAAGATTAATTATTATATTAGTACTAATATACTCAAATGCCTATAAATATAAATTTAAATTAAACACAGTCCTTTATTTTTCCCGCCTAGATAGAATATATATTCACTCCTAGGTCTATGCCTGGTTAACATTACTCCACTGACGATAAACCTGGAAGGGTCCGAAAGCGCTTTGGGAAGCTTTGGCAATTTTATCAGCCAGTTTCCGTCTGAAACTAAGAACCTAATCAGAAAAACGGAAAGGATCATAGAAAAAATATCCAGACACAAGATGTCCGTTATTTTTAATGATACTTGTATATATATATATATATATATATATATATATATATATATATATATATATATATATATATATATATATATGTGGCACATATATATATATATATATATATATATATATATATATATATATATGTGGCACATATATATTTATATATATATATATAGTCTCGGAAGTTCTTTTAACCTTCAAAACTGGGAAAAAAAAAAAATTTTGTTGAAAGATTTTAGTCTAGTAAGTCAATCAATCTACTGCAATCACTATTTTAGTTTACTTCCAAGAATATACTCTAATATAAATATATTTTTATATATGTTTTTATATATAAGGGATCGTCAGTTGTTTACCATGAAAACTGTTTCGGGATTTTAAAAACAAAACAGTATTTCTTTATCATGGCATCCCAGCAGTGTTTATCAGACACCACCTCCCTATTTAATAATTATTTTTTAATTTAAAATATATATATATATATATATATATATATATATATATATATATATATATATATATAAATATATATATTTATAGAGAGGATAAATTGGTCAATTCGTCTGGAATACATCCGGCTGTTATGATCTTATACTTATTGGATTAAGAAACCCTCTCCCTCTTTTCGCTATAACGTCGTGTGATTTCAAATTACCTAATTTTATTATGAAATGAAAATTAAACTTCATTTCCAGTTTAATTTCTAAGATATAGTTTATATAAAAAAAACAATTTAAAGCCACCGTTATAAAATTATGATCAGAATATTCAATTATATTTAATCTGAAGTTGATATTCAGATTAGAAGTTTGCAATTCGAAATTATAAAACTTTTATGTATTATATAACTTGCAATCGGAAGGTAGTACATCCACTGAACCATATTATAATTATACGGATACGTAAAATATTTTTACTGCTTGAAATCATCTACTTCATCCTCGCATTTAAATAAGTTGAGGACAAACATAAAATCCTAAACTGTTTTAATAATTATTAATTTAACTTCAAACCCTGATTAAACCGACACATTTTATAACTAATGTATTTGTTAACTTTAAATCTACTCCGCTTTGAAAACGTGGGGTGCATTCTAATAAATCTTACTGTATTATTAATTTTCAGTTAAACCTCCAAATTTATTGGTTAACTTCAAAACTACTATTATTCATTGGAATACTTTTGTTCTTCTTCAGGGGAGGTCTTAGTTTTTATGTTATATTTTAAGCTTATTTATAGTAGATGTATTGGGTCATTCCTATACTTATCCAGGGTGTACTGTGTAAAGTGCCTACCATTAAACCCTATCCCATCTCTCTGATTCAGCAAACAATTCTTATCAGGGGACATAACAATAGCCAGTTTCTCACTAAGCCAAAGTAAACAGGTGGCGTTGTGCTATGTAGGTCTTGAAGCCTTTTTTATGCTCCATTTTTGTACAGGTTATATATTATTTTCTTTTATGTACTTAGATAATGAGGTGCCCATTTTATTATCAAGGTTATTAAATGATATTTTGTGGTTGTAATCTTAGGAACATTACTTTTAGCTCCCATATATTTTTTTAGAGTTGGGATTGTGTTCTGAGAACACAGTTCTCAGATATACTATACTTTTAGTTAAACAATTTTCCTTCAACAGGCATTCGCTCTTATTTCTATAGCTACATTCATTATTGTTGTTAATATTAACTTGTGTGTTGTTAATTCTATTGTTATTATTACCTTTTAATATTATGCCTCTTAATTAGTTTTTCTAAGTTATGTGTACAACTATAACTAAATTGAATGGTATTTTTAGTAAATATTTCATGTAACGGGTTAATTTTCGGCAAATGTCGATTTACAAGATTAATAAACATATGTCCAATTTTTGATTTGACTAGCAAATTAAACGGGGGATTATACCAGATGATTTTCCGGTTTCTATTTTTCCTTTTAGCATGACTATTTTTTCTGTAGTGTTATTCAATGTTGGTGTTAAGATAACCACTATTTCGTAAAGCGTTGTTGTAGGCATGCAACTATTACTAATAAAAATATCCTCATTAGAAGAATTATTGCTAATTCTATGACTAATTGATATTATGCTTAATGACGCAATGTGTCTGATTCGATTAGAGATTAACATATATAGGGTCGTAATACTCTTTCACATATTGTTTATGATTTCCCTGGTTAAATTTTTAATCTTAACCAGGGCAATTATTCACGATATTTTCTATCTACTCAAGATATGTATATATGTGTGTGTATTCTCTTTCTCTTTCTCCGTCTCTCTCTCTCTCTCTCTCTCTCTCTCTCTCTATATATATATATATATATATATATATATATATATATATAGAGAGAGAGAGAGAGAGAGAGAAAGAGAGAGAGAGTCCAACAGACAGACAGACAGACAGAGAGTGCTTGGGAGAGAGAGCAAAGATGTATGTGTGTGTGTAGTCCATACACAGGATTCCAACTGTCGGTCTCATCGCAAAACCAATGCCATATTTATAATCAGCAGGTTACTCGGGGCGTTTTACTCACAGCTTTTTTATGGAAATCGCCCCAGACAAAACACTAAGCCACTTGATGTTAGGAGCTTAAAAGAATTACAACTTCAAGGTAAAAAATTAGCCAACAATAAGTGTTAGATGAGATAGATTCCGACCTAGAAAACAGCAATTCTTCGCCCTTTGTCAGAAACATCGCTCATGAAATGTGAAGATGAAAGGGCCAAATAAGGGAAGCGAGAGTCACGAGGCTGCCAGAATAAAACCCAAGGTCAACTTTCTACTCGCTTGCTTATATGTTGATTGGATTGGGAGTCATAAGACACCTTAAAATTCTAAAATACTTATTTCTCGTATTTGAATAAAAAAAATTGAACCATAGTGATCAGAGACAAATTAATAAATAAGCCCAAATTTCAAGACCATCTCAATATTAAAAGGGAGATAAAAGACGCACAAGCCAACTATTTGAACGTCTCTTGTGACTTTCTCTCTTAGAACGTCGGCAGTAGATTTAGATACGTGTCTAATGAATTATGTTTGATTTATTTTGAAGAGGATAAACGGTGCCGAACGTTTCTATTTGAACGGAGAATATCTACAGTAAGAATATACTTCTTTAAGAATATTAGAATAAAAG
The DNA here is from genome assembly GCA_963556195.1 of Sepiola atlantica. Taxonomy (NCBI): domain Eukaryota; kingdom Metazoa; phylum Mollusca; class Cephalopoda; order Sepiida; family Sepiolidae; genus Sepiola; species Sepiola atlantica. The sequence continues at coordinate 40,667,434 of OY744517.1, forward strand.
ATGTGTTTTATATGTTTCATTTTAAGTATTTCAAATAAAATGAATTGTAGACTATATATTTATTGAAAGTAACAGGCAGCGCATTTTGGTTTCATTTTTATCAATGTTTTCTCTGTTGAGACTTCTCTATCTTCATTCAATATTAATCGTGTTTCATTATTACTATTTTATTGCATAATCATATTCTTCTTATTACTATACCATTTTAGTATCCTATTATATATTAGTATGATTATATCCACCAAGGCGGAGGTTATGTTTTCGATCGAGTTTCTTTCTTTGTTTGTGTACAAACCAGCTTCCACATCACTTGACCAACCGTTACCAAACTTGGGTAAAATATTAGTCATAGTCTACATAAAACTGATTTAATTTTGGGATATCTAGGTCAAAGTTCAAGGTCACGGAAAATATGAAAGTCATTCGTTTTTTCCAATAAGTTCGTTTGTTTATCGTAGAAACTCGCTATTTGGCCCATATCATAGCAAATGAAGTTTTTGTAACGTTGAACTTTGATCTTTTACACTGACCTTGAGTTGTTCGCTCATAGTCTAACTAAACAAACTAGGAGTATAATGAAATATACTTAAGAATTCGAACCTCTTATGGCTGACCGAACGAGAATAATCTAGCCCCGTTGCTTAAAAAAATGTTTAATTTCTAAATTCCATCTAGATTCTCGAGTTCAGCATAATGATTCCCGAGTTCGACAAGATGCAGCTGAAAAGGTCGGTGAGGTCATTGTCGTTACGTTGTGCGAATAACATCCAAGATGAGAACAGTAGTCCCAATAATCCAAATAATACAAATTATCAATCCTCATCTAAAAAATTCAAAAAAATCATACATTTTAATCATATAAATAAACTAAAGAAAAAAAAATGAACTGATAATTGGTGAAGAATTAAAACGTCAAATGACAAATTAATTAATATAGTGTAAAAATGGCGTTCGCTTTTGAATATATCATTTCAGGTTCAATCGGGGTGTCATTCCTTCAATTTTTAAGAATGAACGGAATTGAATAAAGATTGAATCAATGACTCCCACCGCTTCCAATACAACTTGAGTAACAATTATTATGTTAGCAAGAGATGGATTTTCATTTATTTTTGTAACCTCTGTATCCTGGAAGACAGAACCCGGTTCCACTGCGGACCTGATGTTGGATAATGGCCATCTGGGAATGGACGCATCTTGAGGTGGGCGTATCTGTTGAAAATCGTTTGGTTTGGCTTGCGCGATTTAGTGCGGGTGAACCCGTACAGTCAAGTGCAGAATAGGGCTGTTCTCACAGTCGGAGCTCACAGACGTGACAGGGTCATCACGTTGACGAGACCTCAGATCAAGGGTCAATGTGCGCCTGCGCATAGGGGTTCTGTGACGTCACAGGCTTTTGCGTTGGAAGCAGAGTTTTTGCTTGTCTGTGTTTTGGAGGCGAGTCGAACAGACGTGTTTCACAATGTAGTCTTCAACATGATTAGGGGAATTAAATTTCCTAAGAAAATACAGGCGTGAGATCTCTTTTCCCCCTCCACGAATGGCTAAGGACTTAATTAGGAAGTAACTACGATAAAGCAGTAATTTGGTCTCTCTCTCGACGTTGGTGGATATCTTCAAGCCGACGGATAACTAACGCTGAAATAAAACAGAATTAAATGTTAAAAGATTGTTTGTCTCCTGATTCGGTCATGAACTTTTTTGTTGTAGCGGCGAAGTTCACGGCAGAAAGAAAGAACAAAGAATTCAACCACTAGACGACACACCCCTCCACGTTACGAGGAAAAATAGAGGGTACGAGAATTTAAAGGTATGCAACGTATATGATTTTGGTGTTAAAAATGACGAGTTGTTTAAACGAGAACTGCCACGGCCCATTCCGGGACGAGTATACAAAACGAGAACTGCCACGGCCCATTCCGGGGACGGCGCTATGTAACACTGATTGTATTTCCAACAGGTAACGTGCCGCTTTAATATGGCCCCGAGATAAGCTATTTTCTGCCTTTATAAAAAAATAGTTTTTGCATCTGGTCGCTTTCAATAATCGTGATCGAGGCATACGTGTTCGCTTTTGGGAAGGAAACCCTGCTTGTTAATAATGACGGTTTGAGGGTTTGGAAAGTGTCAGGTTGAGTGGTGTCGTGTGAGTCGAGAAATGACTAAACGGTCGGCGTTGACAAGGGGGAAGAAAACGATCGCTGATTCAACTGGTGAAGTGTATCATTTTTTTTTCTTCTGTTTTATTTTGATGGATCGTTTGGCTGCGTGACGAGCAACGAACCGCCGTAAACTTGTTACCTGAATGCCCATCAGTGTCGACCGAAAAATCTTTCTTGAAAAACACCCGTTTTTTTCGCTTATATTAGTCAAGTTTTTTTTCCTTCATTCCATTCGTTTTGATTTCTTTCATTTACTACAATCTTATTAGGCGTCCAATCTCAGTTTTCTTTTAAATTGTACCTTCCTCAGTCTTTCTCTTTCATTATTCATTCATTCCTTCGCTTACTATTTTTCCCCTTTTTTTCTTACTTCAATCCTTTGTTTAATATTTCATTTTTTTCGGCAAATGTGTAGTCTAGTTAACAAACGGAAAAAGAACAGAAAGAAAAAATATACAACAAATAACTGTTACCAGACAATAACAATTTTATTTTTGATCGACCTGCATAGTTTTAAACCTTTAAATCTATTTGTAATTTTTCTTATTTCAAAATTTGTTTTGTTACTTTCACTTAACTGATTATGTCAGTCATAGATGGCAGCATATTTTTTTAGAGGTAGTCGTTAATTTCAGGCTTAAAATATATTTAATAAAAATAAACTTACGTTAAGTTCAGATGCGATTTTTACTCGGATTAGTGTAAGTTTTTATTTTTATCTCTTAAGCCTTATTTTTTTTATCTGCCCCCACTAATACAGAAGCACTACCAATCGTATACAAAAGACATATGTAAGATTACAGCATAAAATAGCCCAACGACGGTTGACATGCCGTAAACTTCAACAACCAATCAACTTCTGTCGAATAATCTGCAGCCTCGTTTTCGATTTTAATTTTGTTTTATTTTTTTAGTTTCGTTTCTATTCTCTCTCTCTCGCTCTCTCTCTCTTTCTCTCTCTAATTCTCTCTCTATCTATCTCTCTCTAATTCTCTCTCGATTTAATATATTGTATCATAATCCTTATTTCAATTCATTCATGTATTCATTCATTCATTACTTCTTAATGAAAGTTAGTCATTATCTTCATTCACTCTTTCACTCATTTTTCTTACTATCCTTAAAATAGCATATACTTGCAGGACGACCCGACATTGCTCGCGATTTAATAAGAAACACTATGCCCTTTTTTTTACTATTCTCATAACACCATATTACTTTCTTAATTCATTTTACTGACCCCTCCCATTTCGCCCCCTAATATTGTCGGAAGAGATCGGCATTTAAAAAGATATATCTCAATTCTAGTCTTATTCATATCGTTTCAATTTCATTAATATCTGATCTAATATTTCAGGTTTTAAGGGAGGTTTTGCGCTGTAGTTCCCTTAGACGGGGTTCACATAGAGAGTCGGCACATTAAGGGACACGTAGAGATTTGAGACGACTTTCATTAAATATGTCAATTAAATTCTATCAAAATAGGATTTATTTGAATTTTACAGAGGTTTACTGCTTCCATAGTTCCTTTAAAGGGACACTTAAGGCATCGGGACCGCTTCTATTCTGCGGATATATATATATATATATATATATATATATATATATATATATATATATATATATATATATATATATATATATATGAGAAATGAAGGGTGAGGGTAATTCGACGTAATGGGAAATGAACAAGGAAAAACCAAAAGATATTTTTTTATGTATTCATCAACGTTTCGTCTTTATTTGTAAGACTTCCTCAGGATGATAACTTTAAGAAAAATGTCAGGCCAGTACATGAGAATATTGGGTTGACATGATGCGTTAATGAGAAGAAGTAGTAGCACCTCAAAAGCCATGCTAAACCTCACCACAACAAAAACCTCAGCACCCCCATCCCCTCTCTCCCACACTAAGACAAATCCACTAACACTCCCATCCTTTTTCACTCACAACCATCCACATTCATTTCACTCCCTGCCACTGACTTCTCTCAGCCCGGACCTCGGTCCTGTGCTCCCAGTAGAGGCTACTACTACTTCTCATTAACGCATCAAATCAACCCAATATTTCTATGTACTTGCATGACATTTTTCTTAAAATTATCATCCTGAGGAAGTCTTACAAATAAAGACGAAATGTTGATGAATACATACAAAAAACATCTTTTGGTTTTTCCTTTTTCATTTCCCATATATATATATATATATATATATATATATATATATATATATATATATATACTTTTAGGTTTTATGTAGATTCTCTAACCTTTCTTTCTATAGGGAACACACACATTCATTATCATTTATATATATATACATATCGATAGATAGATTAATAGATGAATAGATGTTCGGCCTTATTTCTATTTATACATTCATTCCTTGTTTTTTTTTCAATATTTTATTCTATCGTAGCTCTTATTTGCAGTAATTCATTCACCTTTTCTTCTGTTTCTTTCTCTATATCATAGTCCTTTTTTTCTTAATACTTTCTTTATCTCTTTCTTTCATTCACCATTTACGTTATCATAATTCCTGTTCACTGAACGATTGATTCATTCTGTCTTTCTTTCTTTCTCGTCAACATTCGATATTCTGAAAGCTGACCCTATCAATGCTCAGGAATCGCGTGAGAAACTAACATAAGGACATTTGTTTCGACACCCTTACAAAAGCACAGACCTGTCATCAATAACATCAGTTGATATATCGGCTTTTACCCATGATCGAACACTGATCACTGGCAGTAAAAAAAGCTGTTTTTGTGTCTAAGTTTGTGATTACATGTGTAATCGTAATATTCGGATTATTCGGACTACTGTTAATCTCTTATATGTTATTCTCACAACGTTTCGGCCGATGTAACCTTTAGAGGCGTCGTGTCGAATACTGGAATTCTTATGTAGACATCGGGAATCTTTATTGAATTTTGAGCTGAACTCTTTTATTTATTCCATGAAAAATGCCAGTATACTGAAATCACATGCCCTTAATAGGGTTAAGATGAAAATTTATATGCACTAAATGTACAAAAGCAAGGAAATTCCCAAATTTTTACACTTTTATTATCATTAGGAATTTTTCTTCACACTCTTCATCCACTCATGCATAGAGATTTATACTGCAGTGATGTAATAATGAAATGGTTTGGTTGATATGTAGTCATACCCTTAATGACAATAAAAGTGTAAAAATTTGGGAATTTCCTTGCTTTTGTACATTTAGTGTATATGGATTTTCATCTTAACCCTATTAAGGACATATGATTTCAGTATACTGGCATTTTTGATGGAATGTCACTACTTTTGTACAGGCTATGCCTCAATACAATGCCTTCTCATAACTGATATAGTTGGTAGTTTGACTAATCAATGTATGTGGTAAACTGAAATTAAAATGCCATCAACTAGACCCTAGAACCTATATCTCTGCCAAAGATCAGCTGAATAGTTGATGAGATACAGGGTGGCACATACATATGTGCGTACGTACGTACGTACGTACACACAGATAACATGATTTCATGATTGAACTTTCTGGATCTCTGGGTTGCCTTGGCTAATGATGCTGAAATTCTAAACACTTATAGAACCTATCAAATAAAACTTTTGTGCAAAGTTTTAACTAATTTGGTTTATTGGTTTTTGAGTTATGATTGATCAAAGAAATGAGATTTCCAGCATAGGCCATTGTTGAAGTCTATTAAGGGATAGAGCGCTCTCGCGCCTCCCTTGATTCCACTGGGGTAGAATGTTCACGTTCTGTCAGCCATGACAGGGTAGAAGTGTTAATTATAATTAATTAATTCTAATAATTAATAGCCTCGTGTATTAAGTGATTGACATGATATTCTTAGTTAGCATCCCCGATAGTAAAAATTGAACGTTCAACCTCCAGAAGACTGTAACCTAGAACCTAAGTAACCTATCACGTTATCCGTTGCGCTATGGATCCATGTGGATAAAATAAAAGGGTTACATCTACACGAATTCAATATACAGAGTTACTAGTTCGACAAGGCACACCTGAAGAAGGTTGGAGGTTATATCGGCCGAAACGTTGTGAGAATAGCATCCATGATGAGAACAGTAGTCTGATAATCCAAATAATCCAAAGTATAAATCCTCATCTAAAACATTCCGAAACAGCTGTAATCGTGTTGTGTATTTATTTCTCGTTAGCAAACGGGCGACGATGTTCCTATGATAATTTTCTCACTTGTTCAATGGTACTTACATGAAAGAGACGTTAAACAATATTTTATTCTTCCTATGAATATCCATGTTTCCTTATCTCAGAGTTGTTTGCGGCTATCCGGATTTTATATTATGTAATTTTTCTTTGCTAATTTCGAAACTGCAATTGTATGAATACTTTTTTATTAATATCACCTTATCGGAAAATATTCTAAATACATATGTGAATTTGATAATAGCAGTTATAAGTGTATATTTGTAAATATTAATTTCATTGAAGTTTAAAAGGAATGAATTATGTAAATGGCAAAACCTGTCCAGTGTTTGAGCGACTTTTTGTAACAGTATATAAGGAAGTAGAAAAAAATATTAGTTTAAGTAAGATTCTTGACACATTTTCCGTTCTAATCGCAGTCTCGTGTTGAAATTTCGTTCTTCTTTGTTTATATGTTATCTAATGTTTTTAATGTTAGCTTATGTAAATTAATTGATTAATAGTTTCCTAATTCTAAAGGTATACAAATATTATGAACGCTGACTTGAAAAAATTAATTAATTAAATAGTAATTACTCGAGCCCCCCTCTCTCTCTCTCTAACGTTTACAAAAATTCTCCAGGACGGACAAATGTGCTCTATGTCACATGACCAAAATAGACCACTTATAACATATACCCATATAGGGCGATCACTAACTTCTTGCCAAATATTGTCAGACACAACTAATAATTTTTTATGATTGGCAACAACTTTACACTGAACTTCATAAGCATAGCACTGCCTTCTAGCGGGTAACAATTGTATATTTATTTATTTCTACTTCATAAGGTGCGACACAAGGTCATGTGAGTTTTGAAAAGCAAGCGCATTACGTGAAGTACACTTAGCCCTACAAAATGCTTGAGCAGACCGATTGGCATTTTTTCGGTAGAAGCGCCTCGGGCGATTAGCAATAAGCTAACCCCTTCTCAGAGAAAAGGTAAAGCCTGGGAAAGTGGATCTCCTAGGACTGAACAAAACCTTACCATAAGTCCGACAGCAAAAACAATCACTGTCGGACTGACGGTCGAGGGCGTATCTCCGAGTGGTACAAACAGCTGATCAGCAAGTATGTGTCAGGTAATAATGTGCCAGGTAACAATTGTAAAATATCGCACTGAATTTTAATCCTTCTCTTATTATGTAATCATATATATATATATATATATATATATATATATATATATATATATATATATATATATACAACCATATTTACTTCTACATACAACCATATTTACTTCTACAGACATGAACAAAGTTAATAGACGCCCAGAAACATAAGTCATACATGTTTAAAGTTTCAGCATCCTCCGCCGGTGGCTAACACTTGAAGCCGTACAAAGCAGCCGTACAAATTTGAAATGTCGATATTTTATAACAACATGCATTTTTTTGTGTTTCACATATCAATATACCTATCATGTAATAGTTCGCTTGTTTTTTTTTTCTCGCTTGTAAATCCAGCCTCGTTAGTGCTTTGTGGGACGCAGGTAAATCAACAGATTTTTCAATCGGTACTGTCCCGCGTTTTTACGTAAGCATTCGGAAATTACCGACGCCGAGGCAGT